>VZSV01000005.1:11755774-11864469 GCA_013398735.1 Nothocercus julius
AAGACAGACAAAACAGACCCAGTTTGTGTGTTTGAGACCATGGTACTGCAGACAGACACATGATCTGACTTGACCGGTGTATTTTCAAAGAAACTCTGCTTCTGCAGCAGAAAACGGTGTTTTCAAGGCATCTTCACTTCTGTTTGTGATCTGAAATGAGGCGTTTTATTAATAAATACCTGGATACTTAAAAAATGTCGTTTTGGAGGATGCTTAGCCAGTCAGGAATGGGTGTATTGGGAATGGGCTGCGCACCATGACTGATCTCTGTCCTGTGGCTGGTGGGACCTGTCATTGAACCCAAAGAATAGTAATAATAATAAAAAAATAAATAAAAATATCACCAACATTGCAGGGAGCACGTGCAGCAGTCTGAGTTGCTACCTTGGTTGCTCTCGAAGGTCAGCAAGTGTAGATCTGCGTATTATACCCTCCAGGTTTGTTAGATGTTGGTACTTGCTCTGCAATTCATCTTGCTCCTTCTAATAACAGGGCGCATTTCTGACCTGCGCCACATCAGGTGGGCCAAGTGCAGCTCCCAGAATTTCACTATGGAAAATGACCTGTAACAGGAATTCATCCTCTCCCTCCATGAGGATATTGTCTTGTTTTTTTCATGTTTATGAGTTCTATTCAGGTCATCTTGGCTTTCTCAGCTAGAATATGTGCACATGCATTACCTTAGGCTTTTTTTTTTTCCTTTTTGACATTTGATTTTTACTCTTCATATCGTGTACTTCTTCAAGCAGGAGCAAGAGGGTTTTAAGTGGAGCAGGGAAACAAAGTGTAAATTTCCACTAACTTTATCAAGTAGTAGCAGTGAACCTATGGTAACTTCATGAAATAATGTGGCTTTAAAGTTTACTACCTCTGCTTTACGAGACTCACAGCTTTCTGCACTGAATGGAAGGCAGGTTTTGCTGCAAAGTCTTGTTCCTCACTAAGCTGGCTTTTCCTTGAGCAGGGTAAAGTTAGATAGAAACTATTACAGAGTTTGCTGTGTACCTTGTGCCTCCGCTCTGGAGAAGTTGGATGTGTGTGTGGATAACCGAATGATGCGTGAAATAAGTGAAGCAACAAAATGCACTGGAGTCTCTTGAGAGAAGAGGAGGCTTCCGTCCTTTGAGGCTGATTTTTGTTTCCCCCCAAAGAACTTCATTTCCCATTCTAAGTAATGAGATTTTTAAGTACATACTGTGCCTTTTGAAACTGGTAGATCTAAAGGCTGGATTTCAAGTGATAACTAAAATTTACAGGTTTCTTCGGCAGGATGTTGTATATTGCATGGTAGAAATTCAGCAGGAAAGAGTCAGGGATGGATCTAGTATAATTAGAAACTTTTTGGAAAGAAACTTAAGATATCAAAGCATATGCCAGGTAACTAGCTTTGGGCCAACACTTTATTTTTCTTAGATGCTTTTGTAATTCAATTTATGGATATTAAAGTAGTTTTGTGATGCACCACACTGAATACAAGGGCAAAAGGTTGAGACATCTGCAGTGCAGAAGAGCCGATTTCGCTGCCAGTTTTTGATTCTGAGTGTGTTGCTTTTGTGCCAGCCAGTCAAACCCCACACTTATTGCAGCCGCTGTGGTTTGGGAGTTAAGTGCTCTGTGTTTAACTCGTATAGTTTTACCGGATGCTGGTTTGGGCTGGAGGCTGGCAAAGCTGAAATCGAGTATTTTGCTCTTGTGTGTGCTCAAGGGGTAGGGAAGGTGAACAAGGAGGTGCTGTGCGTTTTTCTTTTTGAGAGCATGTAGTAACCTGCAATCACCTCCTTAAGTTTTGATGAAATATCCTATATCTAACATATGTTACTAAAATAGGAGTGGCCCCTGCTGCAATCAAGTTCTTGGGGGAAAAATAGCCACTGCCATCTGAAGTGCTTGGCATCCCTTTCCAAGCATGGTGTCCCAGTGCTCCAATCACGGGCTGGGATTTCTGCTGGCTTTGCAAACCGTTTTAGGAAATTTTTGGGGAGGAGAGACAGTCCCCAGGAGGGTGGGCAGCGATGGAAGAAGAATGTGACCCTGTGAGCCGGGCTGGTGACTGTGCTATTTTCAAAGCAGCCTTAATTTTTAGCTCTTCATAAACAAATCATTGTGCCAAGGTCTCGCACAGCTATGGAGTCAGTGACGGGTGCTCGGCTCCTGTGTCCTCCCATGGGCGCAGGAGCAAAGCCCTGGAGCTGGGGTGAGAGAGGGCAGAGGAGGAGAGCTGACCTGTCCATTCCCAAATGCCTCTTGGCTTATGGAAGGGCCTTTGGAGAGGGATGGACCATCCTGTTGGAGACCCACCGCTCTTCCGAAGACCGTGTGACAGCATCCTTATCTAGTGGCAAATACACCCAATGGATCAACAAGGTGTTTCGGGTGCTGGACATCATTGCACATCCTTCAACCTTGTGTCCTTCGTCCAGCAGGCTGCGTTCACTCCAGTTCTCTCATATTTGGCCTGGAAAGGGAGCAGGCAGCATGGGCAGTGAGGATCCATCCCTGATGAGTGGGTTAATGATGCTTTGTTGCATTGTGGCGCTTTGATCTTGCCGGTTTTAACTTGGCAAATTCAGTGGAAACCACACACGCTGCTGTGAAAATTCATACTTGGTAAGAAGCAGAATAGAGCAGTCTGAGTGACTCGGGAAATTCCCTCCGGACCTAGTCGGGAGGAGGGGCTCTGCATTTTTTCTCGTCCCATGTTTATTTTTAGTCTCGCCTCAAACATTGCTGATAGGACTGCTATAGCCCCGCAGAATAAATTCCCAGCACGGGGTAGAGTTGAAAGAAAGATGCTGTAAAGCAAAGTCAAAGCCTCTAGGAATCTGCAGCTATGTCATGCTACAAGAAACTAATTTAGTCCATTTTTTGCCTGCCTGGGGACCGTTCAGTGTCACAGCTCTGTGGAAGTCTTTGTGCATCTCTTGTTGTCAGAGCTGATGTCTTTTGTGATGGATCTGTCTCTGTGACTTTAAAGTACCTTGTCTGTGATGCTAATATTTTGGGTGTAATTGCTCTCTTTTAGGCCCCCTCCTCTCCTGAATATATTTTAGACTTGCTCTGAGGCTGTGTTCTCTTTTTAGAGTGGAAAGTGTAGGGAGTAGCTTGTCTGTTGTGCAGCCTCCATCACCAAAAACCCCAGGCTCAAGCCAGTCCGTCAGTAACACTGGTGGTATTTCAGATGAAGAAGATTCCTGGTGTTGGTGAGGACAGTCTTGATGGCAGCATCCATCTGCAAGACCAACTGACTTACCTAAAACGTCTTGGCTTTTCAGAGAGACCTATTTTTTTCCAGAGGGAGCTGAGTTAGAGCCAATAGGTGGGTTTGTGATCGTTATGTCAAATAATTGTTGTTCGGTTCTTGAGTCTTCTTTTTCCTGATAGTTAGTCAAAGTCTCCAGTGGCGACAGTGAATTTTTCTTAGGACAGTCTAGTGCTTGAAGTAAGTTTCTGTCAAGAGCCAGTAGTTGGTGTTTGGGAGGAAACGGTTTTATCAGAAAGAGATAATTCTAAGGATATTTGTCCTCTCTAGTAGCGAAATCTGTACCTCTACCCCGATAAGAGATGTGGTAGGGCAGGTACAAAATACTGATAGCCTGCCAAGGTGGAGAAGCAGCACCAAGCCCACGCCTGGTGGGACTCCTTGAGAAATGTGACGATGAAAGCTGGTGGTAAATGAGGTGATATAGGGGGCAAAAACTATGCTGATACTCCTCAATAGCCTGCTAAGGTACTTCTCAGTAAACGTTAATGCAACCTGCGTGAGTATTTGCAAGTGAATCCAGAGTGGGATGACATTCAAGAGACCAGGGTAGCCCCTGTTCCATCAGAATTTCACAATCCTGTTGGATTGAAGGAAGGAAGCTGATCTAATGCTGGAAACTTGAAGAACGTGTTCAAAGACAGGACCGACTGCTTTGCTGTTTGGGTTGTTTTAGCAGACTTCTGCCAAATCTGGGTGCTTAGTGAGCAGCTATTTTGGCAAGCATCTCTAGGCCTTGATCAGCCTCCTTGTAACTGGACACCCATCAGTGAAACCAGCTTTTTTTCAGATAAACTGCCTGTTGGTTTTGCTTTGTTTTCAAACAAAACAAGTTCATTGGGGACTGGTGCCCGTTGGAGTCTCTGCGATAGTGCCGAAAGGTTCTCAATTAAAGTGCGAGTGAAGCATAATTTAAAAATACAACAGTATGCACCGAGCTGGTTAGAGAAACCGCAGCGATCTGTTTCTGTACTTGGGAATCTTGGATTAAAGTATGTTGTTGCAAGAAAATCCAAATGACAAGTTTTATGTAGCTTCTATTTTTTATGCACCGAATACCTCTTCAGGCTGTGTAGAAATACATCCTTCTCTAGGCTTAAAATAAGTAGACAAACATGATATGTTTATATCAAATGCTGGAGGATTTACAGTTAACTATTAAGTGATTTGAAGAAACAGTAGGTATAAGGTATTGTAAATAATTTCTTTTTTGTATTTAACCTGTATTTAATTTTTAAGATTTAATATAAGAATTTGAACTGAAAGCAAAAAGAATATAATGAGGCTTTAGAGTGCATAGTATTTCTGAAGCATTTAAAAAAATTCTAAATATAAATTCCAACTCAAAAGATATATTTTGCCCTTAAACAGCATAGTTGCAATTGCCAGCTAACAGCTGGGGGATTCTAGTGCTTTAACCACACAGCAGCTGCTAATTAAAAATATATAATTCTACCCTGATTAGTTTATAATGATTATAATCCCCTTAAATTTGATTAATACCACCATGTGGTAACCTCAGCCACCCTCTGTTTCATGGTGGGGCCTAGAGCGAACAGAACTTCTCATTAGGAGCCAATGGCCGGTTCCTAAAGGCTTGCTGTCCCAGCAGGATAGGCTGGATGAATAAGGATGCTCAGCTCCCGTATGTCATTGGACTCTTCCGAGTGGCCTGCTCCAAGTAGTGATATTTCTGAGGGTGATATTTCTTCAATGCTACTGTAGTTGTGACAAATGTATTTATTTATTTCTGTCTTCCATGGTGTGTGTGGTTTATTTATTTATTTTTTAATACTCTAGGAAACTTTGCCAAAAGTAGAAGTTGTGCTTCTTACGCCTAGGCTTTCATCTATGCCCTTCTCCTTCTCCTTCCTTTTTTTTTTTTTTTTAAGCTCTTTTGTGGCTCTTGCTAGCAGGGAATGGCCTCTTTCTGTCTTATTGCTGTGGCACCTGGCTGCTTGGGGAATGACTGAGCTCTAAGAAACACTTTGGGGTAGAGAAATAATAAATAACTGCTGCTGGAGGGCACTTTGGATGCCCTTGAGTCCAGGACAGTGAAAACAAGGCAAGAATTGCCCACAGACATGAAAAGAGACCATGTCAAATGCCTTGTCAAAAAAAAAAAAAAAAAAAAAAAAAAAAAAAAAAAAAAGGATAAAAAAGGCCCTGATTTGAAAGTATGGTTTCTTAATGTCACTTGGCGTTCACCTCAGACTTGAGGATCTTGAGTTCTTGGAGGAGCTGAAATACTGATTTTGTTTGCATGACATTGCTCTAAAACTGGTGCAACTTCTCACTGGCTGCGGCTCAGCACTTGGGTAAGATGGTGACAGTGTCACCGCACGTGAAACTGCAGTCTGAGATGAGCACAAGACATTAGGTGGTGCGAGCAGAGCAGTGGTGCCAAGACCTCCGTCTCAGTGAGGTGGCCCAGCTGTGCTTTGATGAAGCAGGTCAGTGGGAATTGCTCCATGTCTGGGATGATGGAGCCTAGATGTTTGTAGGGTAGAGCTGTTGCATCTGAGAGGTTGGGGCAAGACTGGGAAACCTCATACGGGCCTTGGCAATATGGGTTTGGGTCAGGAGTGCCAGTGAGAAGCGTGTTTTGCCCTTCCTCTGGAGGAATTGACTACCAGTTTTGGCGAAGCCCTTGCATGCTGCGTGGGAGCTGTGACACTGTCATCTTGTGCGTGTCAGCAAGTGTCTTGGCATGGGTTTCTTTCCATTGAGAAGCTGCACCTCAGAAAGTTCACTTTGGAGACACGGTGGCTGGATGGGGATAAAGTCATCCTTCTTTTTTACATCATTTTTCCTAATTTTTTTTTTCTGATTTTATTGGGATTGACACTGGCTTCTTGTGCATCATTTTTAGGAGATTGCAATTTATTTAAGACTTCAATGCACAGATGTTCCCTTCCAGTCCCCTCCCCTCCCATGCAGACGTTTGCATACAAATAAAAGGGAAGGTTTCCTGTGTTGGTAGACAGTTGATAGCTGTTCATTAAGTAAAGTCAGCTAATGTAATGCCCATTAATTTTAAAGCTCTCCTGTGGCTGGCAAGGAACAGGAACTATTGATTAGGCTCCTAGAGATACAGTTTCTTGCCGCTCCGAAGGTCCGAGATTTGCAAGCCCACAGTCAACTTGTTCTCTGCGAAAAGAGGATTTTGGTGACTTGCAGCTTTCCCGTAGTCTCCTTCTGGGATGCGAGATGGCTGTGTAATAAAGACGGAGCAATTGAGATTTATGATTCTCTTCAGCAAAGAGGCAACTTGCATTGCTATGACATCTTGTATCTCAGAAGAAGTTAATCACAGCTTTTTCTGTGTTGCTGGGTTACGTTGCTTTGAGAAAAAACAGAAACTGCTACGAGCAGTATGAATAGCTGAAACCACAAGTCCCACTGAGATTACAGCCAGCTCCTCCTAAAGGAAACTGATTCAACCACCAACATAGTTTTTCATTAGATGATTTTTTCGATTGAACAAAATACCCCTATTGTGGCATAATTGTTTGGCTTTTGGAGATGGAGGCTGAATTGCAACTGTATTACTGCTTAAAAAAAAAAAAAAAATTGATGAGGAGGGCCAGGGGGAAGATAGATTTGGCTGTTTGTTATGTTTTATACCATATTGCAGAATAATGCAGCAGGCTTTAATTTTCAGAGTGTGGAATTTTTTTTTTTTTTGGCTCTGCATGGCGGGAAGGAGCAAAGTCTGTCTTGCATTTCAGCACAAATCTACATCTGATGGGCAAAAGGTTTGAATTTGTGATGCAAAGCTTTTGTTGCCGAGTTTGAATGACTCTTCCATTTCCTAGGCTTGCAAGGCAGCAGTGATTTACGTCTGGGCTTCCTGGTTTTGACCTGTTAAAATGTATCTACGTGTGGATAATGGGAAAGTTTCTGTTTTCATTCTAACAGTATGATAATTGCTAAAAATGAAGCTGAAGTGCACGTGGGGGAACACTGTGGAAGTGGAGTTAATATCCACTATTTTTATTTAATTTAAGCAGCATCAGAAGAAATTTGCTGTGTTGATCCTTCAAGCCACCCGAGTTCTTCAAGACATGCAGGGCGGCGGTGTCACACTTGGCTGTTTTGGTGTAGTTAGTTAGCGAGGAGATGGCTAATTGAAATGGAAGTTTAGCATATTAATGCTTGTCAGCTGGAATTACTTCTGCCTCTGAGCTGAAGGGCCTGAGATCTGTTTGGTGCATCCTTTCCCTGCCCTTGCACTGACAACAAGTGTCCCTTGTCCACAAAGGGTGGTTCTGTTGCAGCAGATGGGCTGGTCGAAAGGCAACGTATGTTTAGGGTTTTGGGAAGTGCAGACGGTTAGGAATTTACAAAAAAAAAAAAAGATTGAATATATGGGAATCTCAGCTTTTTGTTTGCTACTCTGAAGAAAGACTTTCAAGAAGTGTTTGAGGAGCTACCCTTTATATGGATGATGATTTAGGATGTAGCGAGCTGGGCTCCCAGAGTCACTTTTAATCCTGCAAATTTGGTTGTGCTCATGAATGTCTAGGCTAAATATGGTAACCACACATTAGGAAATTCTTCAATGTAGGATTCGCCAGTCAGTATTTCTTTGCAGACTGTCCTCTTGGGAATTGTCTGGCTATGTTACACCATGGCCACAAAATGTCAAATAATGCCAAAATTTCCCACTTCCCTCTCACTTTATTTCTATCTCTTCTCACAAAGGCACTTCTTTAGTCGGGTGGCTGTGGTTTGCCTTTTTTTTATTATTATTTTTTTTAATGTTTTTTTTCCTGAGGAAGCTTGTGAACAAACTCTCAGATTTGGTGGTAAAGTGCTTTACTAATATAAAATCTTTGCTGGAAAGTTTTCAGGATAGAGTCATGCTGGATGCACTCTCCAAACACTCTCTCTACAGAGAGAGGGGGACAAAAATGAAGTGCTGTGATCTTTTTCAGAAAATACTGAGCACCTCATGGGTATTTCCATTGAAATCTTTCAGTTGATTTTTTTGTTTTTAATTTGAAATTTTCAGTTGATTTCAGTGCTTCAATGTCTGGAACCTGTTTGGCTTGAAAGCTCTGTACCATGAAACAGTAGAAATAAGGACCAAATAAATGTATAAGGCAAAACTCTAAGGGCGGTTCAGGCTGCAAGAGCATCCGACACAGCCATGTCTCTGTAAATGGGCACACAGGGAAGAGCAGAAGTGGCATCAGCTGTATACATTTCACTTGCAAATATGTCCAGCCTGTGACTTTACTCAGCTCAGAGACTTCCCTGAGCCTAAGGGTTGGTCTCCTCTGATCCTGCTTAGGTCTTGTCCAGTCTGTTCTTGAATACGTGTCAGATTTTTGCTTCCACTGTATAAACTATTAAATTGGTCTCAGGCAGTCCTGCATCTTCTCCCATGTGTCCACTGAAGGTGGTGCTGCTGGGGTCCTCTTCCAGGATCTGGCATCTCCCTGAGCCTGCCATTCCCCTGTCAGCTTCTCATCTCATACCAAGGGCCTCTTGTCACCACCTTTAAAGCTCTATGTGGCTCTGTCCCATTTAATCCTCCTTTTACGTCCCTTCTCTTTGGGCTTAGACCAAAGTGGTCCCAACCTCTCTGTTTGCTGGGCAGCCTCACAGCAGTCACCCTTACGCCTCTAATGCAGCCTGCTGAGCACTGTGGTTGTCTTTGATGTTCCCCACCTGCCCTTGTTTAAGGTCCCTTTTTAGGCAGCGAAGATTTGGAAAGTGCCTAGCATGCAGTAGGCACCCTTGAAAATTAATCATATCTTGGCATCACCCTGGGCTTCAAAAATTTCATTTACGTGGTATGCCCATAGCATGTTATTAACCATCTAAACCAGTTCAGAATGCAGGCAAAGATTCAGCGGTGAAACCAGATAAACCAGTATGTTTTGCAAAACCGAATGTTTGTTGATCGGAAGATACTTAAAGTGCTCCTGTGTGCTCTTGCTGGGAGTTTGGTTGGCGAGGGCTCTGTTTTAGGAATGCAGCACTGAGCTCTGGCAAAGTAATGCGAAAGGTGAAACTCCAAAAGAGATGGAAACAGTCCAGAGATGACATATACTTCAAAGGAAGTAGAATCTAATTAAAATAATCCATCATGAGGAAATGAGTGTGTTTGAGCCTTATTCAGCAAGAGGGAATATAGCCTGAGAAACTGATACAAATAAACGTAGTCTAAACTGCAGAGGAAATTAATATAGACAGTTGATTAAAAATGTGAGAGAGCTTTAAGTATAAAACTTAATAAAAAAAGGACAATGAAAAAGTCATTCCCTTAAGCAAGATAGACCTGTAAAAACCATATCAAAATGTAAAATAGGTAATGAAAGTAGCTTCTGAATAAATAAATAAATGAAAAACTATGTAAAGCATTGCAAATTTTTAGAAAATATGAGACTGCCTGTAGTGTTTGCATGAGATGTTGAAAGTTGGTCTGCTGCTCCTGGTTGCCAGCTACTCCAGAGTCTGGAGTATGGAGAATTGCATGACCTCAAATTATTTGAGAACAGCTTTCTTCTCTAGGCTTTCACTCCAGTGTTGTAAGGTTTGCTAGTGGGTGGTTGAAATAAAAAGAAAAGAGAAAAAAAAAAAGAGAAAAAAAAAAAAAAAAGGTAGTGTTTGTCTGAAAAATACCACTGTGTGTGTCTGTTTCTTAGAAGCGCTGTTATGGCACCAGCCCGTTTCCCCCACTGCCCCGCTTCTGTTTCTAGCCCTTTGGCGTGACTCCGGTTAGGTGCTGGGGCACATGAAGCGGAGCGTGCGCCGTGCGGAGCGCGGTCTGGCCGTGCTGCAGGCAGGGCCGGTTTGATTTCTGCCATTTCCCTGCAGTGTCAGCACTTCAGAAGCATGCACCAAGAATAAGGCCAGCGAGGCTGCGAAATCCTCGTTGCAGGGGCCTCTGGCAAAGTTCAGCCTTACCCAGGCTCGCCTGGAGTCAGAGCTGGGAGCCCGTGAGCTGCGTCTCAAGGACAGCGAGTGAGATAACAGAGATAATCCAGTGCGTGCACTTGCAGCAGAAACAATGAGAGTGTTGATATAAATAGACCTCCCTGCAACTGTGCAAAAATGATAACGCTCCCTCTAATGCCGCTTGGAGTCTGCAGGCTTCTGGGCTTTGTTATGGCTTGGAGAGGCAAGTTTGATTTATTTGTTTTAACTGCTCTAATTGTGAGTGTGCGCGGTAGTGGGGCGGCGGAGAACGGCCTATTAACCATTGCAAAGCGACCAAACTTGTTTTAATCAGCTGTCTTGTGCAGCTCTTAACTAGAGGAATTTGTATAACATATATTTATTTTTATGGCTTTGGAAGGGAAGATTTAAGCCTTCTGTGCTTTGATGAGATGCAAACTGATCCCACTGCATCTGCAACAAGATTGCTGCTCTTTGCAGAGGGCCTGATGTGCACATCAGCAACGTCATCTGGAGCGAGCCCTGAGGGGGCTCTTTGAAACGGGAGGATGGAGCCAGGTCAAGGCATCTGGCAACGCCTTGGGAATTAACATGGAAAACTCCAGGGATGTGGAGTAGTGCAAGATACCTGCATGACAAGAAGGGTGGCACGTGTGTGGGTGTGAGATTCTTTACATATCAATGCCTGTGCCATCGCATAGCCTCGGGAAGCGACAGGGCATTGATAAGGAAATGTCAGCATATAGCATATAAATATGCACATATAGCATATAAATGTGTGTATTATTATTTCTGTATATACATGTCTATATATGAAGTCTCCATACTGTTCCTTGGGAGCCAAATGTGTTTTCTCGTTCTGTATTGGGAAGTTCTTGTCTAACTAAAAGTAAGAGTGATGTAGGTCCCCAGAGTAATAAAAATTAGTTCACTGTGCGTGGCTGATCTGAATGCTGATCAGGACTGCCGATGTTTCATGGGGAAATGGGGGGATGAGTGTCTTTTTTCTTTATTTTTTATTCGATTTCTTCTTTGCCCTCCCTAAAAACAATATGTGTGTGGTTGTCAAGCTGTAATGCTTTTGTACATACAAGTTGTAGAAGGGGGATGAAAGTGTAGTCTCCTGTAGAGTCTAGATTTCATCTTCCACATTGCAGAGGCAAAGTTGAAGTAATCTAACGGGGCTGTCCCGAGGAGGACGCCCATCGTGTGGGGAAAACAAGATAAGCAAATGCATTCCTGATGAATCTGGGAAAGAGTGGGAGTTACCTAATTGTAAATGGCACCATACTTTGGTTGGAAGAAAGCTGAATTACTGTTTATGGAATAGGAGGGGATATGTATCATTTTACCCACTGAAATTACTGTGCAAGTTCAGTGAAACCTTACACAATCAGCTTGTTGAGTTGAGGCTAGTCTGGTATCCCAGACTCTGGGGTGATTAGGGAAAAGGCACGATCTTTGCTCTAAGGGGAATATATGGGAATTTTATCCCAGATTGTGTATACAGGAGATGACCTGTTCTTCCCAAGCTCTGGACAAGTCTGGCAACATCTTCAGGTGCCCATCCCAGGGCTTTAGTGGTTTTTCTTAGGATTTAAAACTTTCTTCATAATGTTGTCAACCTAAACTACTGCTCTCTGTGAACTGTGCTTGGTTTTTGACTGCCGTTGGCTCCTCCAGCAACAGGTTCTGCTGCTTGCTCATCGAGAGAGAAGGAAAAACCTTCCTCTGTGAAACTCTGCTTCAGCTGGTTGTGTTGTCTGCAGAGGAGCCAATTCCTTCCTTTCTTTACAGGGATTGATTGGAGGAATCCTGTACATTATGCTTTCTAATGAAGTATGCATTGTTTTTACTAATAAAATTATCCTCTTTAACTCTCTTGAAAGATGGGGGAAGCAGACAGTAGTCAATGTTTCACTTGTATTTGACTTTATACTTGCCTAGGCAAATTGAGCAGCTTATTGCAGGCCTTGCAAATGCATCCCTAGTGACCCCTTTGCCATCCATCTTAGCCCGCTGGGCTTTTCTGGTCGCTGGCCTGGCCCTTACAAGGCAATACTCATCTATCTCCCCTCTGAGAAGTGCATTGACTAGTCTTGGGTACCCGCCAGCAGTGGAGTAGCTGGGCGAGCCCCAAACGATCCAGTGCAATTTGCATATTGATGAAGATGTGGCACCATCCCTCATTTAACACTGCAAAGTGAAATAATTGTTTTCCAACCGAGTGACCTGACATGACTTTTTAATTAATTTTGTAATTGGCAGAACACACGCTTTCTAGTGGCACCAGTTAAGTGTCTCATCCAGGGCACAACGCAGCATTTGCCACCCGGTTGAGTGAAGTGAGCGGTTTGGCCGGCAGGACATGGGGCGGTCCGGTTCACTATGAGGCCCACGCTGTGGAGTGATGCTTAGTTGGGTAATCTTTTTGTGAATTTAAAAAACAACAACAAAAAAAGTCTAAGAGGAGAGGGAGGTGTTCCCTTGTGTCAAGGGCTGCTTTCGCTGATGTCTGGAAAACCCCAGTTGGAAAGATGAGGTGGGGACAGACCTGGCCCCATGGTCGAACCCAGGATTTTGGGTGGCCAAGGAGCTGGTGCAGGAGGACGTGGGGATTTGGAAATGTCATTGCAGGAGCCTCCAACTGGGAAGGGCTGGAAGGAGACACGGTGAGAAGCAGGAGGTCCCTGTTTCTCATGGACATGTGGGCCTACACCCATGGACGATAGGTAGCCTTTAAAATACAGAGAAATTTTGATATGTTATTGCGGTAGGTTAAGCCTCAGTTTACTAAATAGCAGCTTATCGCATTATGTCTAATTTATTTATTTATTTGTTCTTTTTCTGGAATGGGGAGGGTTGTGGTCTTTGGCCTTAAGGGAAGAAAGATGCTTGGACTCACGGTGAGGTAGCACTTTGTGAGGAGAAAAGCTCTATTAGCCCCAAATAAAGGCCCCAAACAGCAAATATTGTTTTTTTTTTTTTTTTCTCTGCTGCACGTAGCTTTGCGTGATGTTCCCTGCGACATTAAATCAGTTTGGTGAAACTGTTCTTCATCTCCCTTGCCTTTGGGAAGCCGGCCAGTGTTTAGGAAGGGGGTGAGGGTGAGACGCGCCTTGGGAGAGGAGCTGCTTCCCGGCGGCTCTGCGGCAGGTCAGCGCGCACTGCCGTGCCCGCCGCCGCGCTCCACGGAGACAGCAAAAACGCGGCGGGCCGTCCTGGCGTGCGCAGAGGTGTAGAAAGCCCATCTTTTGGGACTGGACTCATACGTGCTAGGGCACAGCCTGAGGTGGCTGGAGGTGTCCCCTCCTGGGCCACCTGAAGCAGGAGGTTGGGTGTCCTAGGCTGGCACAGTCCCCTCAATGGCCCAGAGCCATGTGCGGGGCTGGGGACGGAGCCAGCTGAGGATGTCTCCTGCCCTACAAAAGCACGGGGGGCTTATATAACATCTTAAAGTCCTCTGGGAAGTAGTTCTTAGACTTTATCAGTTTTTGCAGCCCAGCTAGCCCAATCCATCACCGCAGGAGGTGCCTGGCGTGTTTGGGTGTGGGTGTCACGCTGAAGATGGGGCTCCTTGGCTGGGCTCTGGTGGACGAAGGCTCCAGCCACAAGGCTTGGGTTGTTTTTGCGTTTCCCAGACCGTGGTGTTTAAAGCACCGTCATGCTCCATGTCTGCT
Source organism: Nothocercus julius (assembly GCA_013398735.1). NCBI lineage: Eukaryota > Metazoa > Chordata > Aves > Tinamiformes > Tinamidae > Nothocercus > Nothocercus julius. Next base: position 11,769,626 of record VZSV01000005.1, read on the forward strand.
AACATCCCGCTCGCAGTCAGAGCTGAGGGAAGTCTTGGAAGAGGCCCGTATGGGCAAGACTACACAGACGTGAGAGGCGGTGTAATTAATGGGCTCTCATACTGCTCTTGAGTCATCCCGTATTACCTCATTAAAGTGCTGATCTGGCCAGCAGGGAAGAGCCAGGGAACTGGCTGAATCAGAGCCTGCAGTTTTCCTTGAGGAAATGAGGGGTCTGTGTCCCAGCCCCAGGACTGCTGTCCATGGGGGACCTCCGTGCCAGCGCTGCCTCCCTCGAGAACCTGCGTTGCTTAGCCCCGGTCAAAGAGGTTCTGCAGAAGTGATTTTGTCCACGCTACCGCTGTAAATACCCATCTGTGTTTTTATAGGAGTTTTGGGATTGCACTGATTTATTCTGCATTTCAATAAACCGAGCCGCCTCAGGGGGTGTTTGCAGGAAAGCGTAGGAGAACGCGGCGCACCCCTAGGTCCTGGGAAGGGGATGGCACTGGGACAATGAGTTTATTAAATCTCAGCTGACTTTAGCTGGCCTTCTTTGTGCAAAGGAGATAACACACCTGTCAAAATATGGCTAAAATCCTATTATTTTAACTCAAAAAAATGCTGTCAAACTTGACGAAGAGAGGGGTTTTGTGTGTTTGCCTTCATCTGCTTGTTCTCCTCCTATGTGAACAGGTTAGAGAAAATAGAATTTTTAGGGGTTTTTTTGAGTGGCAATTTTAGTTTAATGAACATTAAGCTACCACTTAAGCAAAGGGAAGTAGAGCTATCAGTTCAAATAACTACCAAACATATATTATCACCACAAAGAATATATCATCTGTTGAATGGTAAGGGAGAAGGGAAGTTAACCCTGGGAAAAATATCTGGTATTTCAGCTCAAGGTGTGAGGAAATTCTTATTTTACCTTGTACTAATTTGTAAATTATAACCAGATGAACATGACTATTGCAATTCAGAAGTGGCATATACAACACTTTTGATGGATGCTATGCATTTCATTTCAACCACATAACCTGCCTTGGGCTTGTTTCTAATATATCCCTTTGAGTTGAACATGTTTCTGGAGGTCTCTTAACTTTGGGTGGCCTGTATGAATTGTAGCAACTGAGAATAGTAAGGATGAGTAATATGAGAGTCAGTGTTATTTCTGAATTTCCTTGTCTTTGAAGGTTGAGGTCAGATACTTTGTTCTGGCTGCACTCAAAGTCTATGGTTTAATTTTTATTTTTTTAAGTTTTATTTTTTTAATACATGTGTTTATTGTAAGTCTGTGCTCTTCCTTAAGTGGTTTGCTACTCTTTTAGGTTTTATTCCTCTTTTTCCAAGAAAATGAGCCAAAGTTGTATGTTCAGCTCCCTTTGCACTTGAAGTTTCAGTGCAAGGAGCAGGTTGAAGGAAGGCTCAGTTGTTAAAGGACACAGGATTTAATCCTAGTGACATGTTTGGGATAGCTTCTGCTCTCCAGCAAAATGCCCTTTTCTGACGGTCTGGCAAAAGCTCAGCAATGACTGTGTATTTTACTACTGAATAAAATACAAGCAGCTTTTGTGTCAGAGGATCTCAATAACCTCAGTGACCTTAAACCTCACTTCTAAGGACTATATAGGGCCCAGTCAAAAAATCTGTTATGAATCAGACCAAATCTGCCTTCCACTAAGCATGAGTTCACTCTGAATTGCTCCTGGGAATGGTCTCTGAAATGCATGTCAGCAAATTTTAGTGCGTTTTGCCTCCATTTTTTCCTCTAGTACTAATATAAAAGAGCTTGAGGGTGAGGTGTCTACAGCAAGGCGATGCAGTGGACGTCGGTCCGCGTCTGGGTGCTAGGGAGACCTTGCTCTGCTGTCTTCTCCAGAAACGCCCCAACTCCCTTTCAAGTTTGTTGGCCTCTATCCTGTCCCTGTCTGTTAAAAAGACAAATCAATGCAAAACCGTCCAACAGCGTCTGATTTAATGCAGTCCATGCATCTGCGTCATGCTTGGGAAATCTTATCCTGAGTTTATAATGTTTGAATTGGCTATTGCAGCTTCGGACCGAATGGCTGCTCCTGCCAAACGAACTCTGTCTCGCTGCATCTGTTCTTGGCTTGTGTTGGGAAAGCTTGCCTTGAATTAAATAAAAAGAAAAAAAAAATAAAAAAGGACTGTGAGTGTTTCATTTTGTGAGACAAGTCTGAAATGAGAATTTCGTTTGCTTTGATTTTTAAGTCTTGTTGTGTTGCAGTCATGGTCCTGTCAATGTGCCAACTTCAGTTATGGATCTTGCTAGATTTCAGGGTGGCAAAATTGAATTTTTGTGTTGGGAGGGATTCCCTGGTTGGCTTGCAATCCTCATACTCTTGCAAATCTCTTAATTGTGCAAATTTAAACAAACAGCCTGTGGGAAGAAGGCTCTGTCACAGGAGTTCGTTTTGCTTATCAGGTTTTGTTGTAGTATAGTGGCTTTATTTATTTTTTTTTTTTAGGAGTAACATTGAACAGAGCATCAGTTCTAATCTTTCTTTGAAACTTCCTCTGCAAAATTTCATTTATTGGGTATATATGCAGTGTTATGTATTCCAGGTAGTGTATATCATTACTGTGGCACTAAGCTTGGTTGGTTAACATCAGCAAAATCAGAACTTGCAGCCTACTAGTTTCTGAAGCAGTGGTTGCATCCACTGTGCCTTTACATCAAACCTTAGCTTCAGCAGGAGTTGTTTTAAGGGTAAAAGATTAAGCAGAAAAAAAAATCAGATTGAAAAGATCTTTATATATATATATATATACACATGACTTCTTTAGTGATGTTATTAGAATATTTAATATTTTCATTTCCTGGCCTCTGGGAGTTTAACTATGCAGCTTGAATGTTATGTTTTAAAGGAACTGGGAATAGTTCTCCCATATTAATTTGTTGATCCCTTCCCCGCAGGGTATTACTGAGAGCCCAAGATCTGAGATGATACCAATAATTAAGCAGCATACAAGATTATTCAGAGTTAGAGTAACTGAAATTAAGGCAAAAAGGGAAGCAAAATAAAATAAAAGAAAAAAAAAACAGCTTGGCTGAAGCTGTTTGCAGCTCCTTCCTGGATGCTGTTCAAGTGCCAAGAGTCAGTGCTGAGTTATTTGTGACCTGGCTCTGCACATTTGCCCCACGCATGAGGTTCCCCCCTAAAGAGGAGGGCAGAAGTGGGGATGGGGGAGCTTTGCAGTGCTGAAGGAGTCTCCGTTTCAGTTGCTGAAGGACAGGAAACTGCTAAATAGCTTCAAGAATAATCATCTCAACCGTTTAAAATACCTTGAAGGGCTTTATGTGGCCCACAGACACCATCGTGCTGTTCCTTCTGTGTGAAATCACAGCAGTGGGAATACATATATATTTTATTTTTTAATTTAAGCCAAAGTGTATTAGGTAGCCTAATGTCTTGGCTGCCTTGAATTCTCTCTCTAACGCTTTTCTGGATTTGCCCTCTCAGCAGTTACCCAAGAGCTGATGGCTCTTACTTCACTTTAAAATCTCCCAAACAAGGCATTTGTCACACAAAAAACTCCTATTTAACCTTTTGCCTTAACTGATAGAGCTGCTGCTTTTGTGCTTGGCTAGTAACACCGGTCTGATATCTAGGGCAAAGCCTTTGATTTGGGTCCCGGGGCAAACATATCGTACCTGCACTGACGATGTGCTCCTGTTTTGGAAGTTTGCTGCAGGCCCTTTGGAAGCATTTTCAGGCTGGGCTTTGAGGTTTAAATGTGCCTTTTTTTTTTTTTTTTTTACTGAGTTTTCTCTGGAGTTTTTTGATTCATTAGCTTATAAAAACTTGGTGGATGAAAGTGGATTGGATTCCAGTTGGCATACAAAAAAGCACAAAAAAATGCGATTCTTCACCTTCATCCAATGTCTTTCCCAGCTACTGTTTTGTTCAGAAAAACAAAAATGGAAAAGTTAGAAAATTACTTAGAAAATTAGAGAATTACTTAGAAAAAGTAATTTTCTTCAGGAGTTAAGACTTTCTGTTTCATTCAGCCTTTAGCCCTTTAGACCTTAGCGCTTTTTTATCAGTTCTAATCTGAGAGCACAGGGTCTTTTTCCTTTCAAGAAAATGGAAAGCTGAAAAGAGGGGAAAAAAAAAAACAACCCTAAAAGCAGTGTTGTTTCCTCTCTGAACTCCTCTCCTAAAGAACTGATACTGATGGCATTTTAATCGAGGAGCTGCTTCCTATCCAATATAGTGGTGGAAATTTATTGTCTGCAGCATCAGTAAAGTGAGGAAATAAAAACAAAAAAAAACAAAAAAAAAAAACAAAAAAAAAAAAAGAAAAGGAGGAAAAGGCAAAATGAAATAAATGGAACTTCTAAATGCAAGGTGATTTAATGGGTTCTTGTTGGTCTCCTTGGAGAGCTTGTGGAATCCGAGTGAAATAGTTTGGAAATCTTGGGGATAAACCAGCTGCTCCTCATAAAACTGTTGTCCAGCCACGTTGTATTTTTTTTTTTTTTAAGTTGTTTGCCCGATTGCATGTTTAGTTTTCTTGTTTGCATTTAGATAAGGGTTTGCCTGAAGCAGGATTAATCTCGACAAGTTGGGGTGACAAAGGCAGCAGCCTCCAACCATCTGCCTTTCTAATGTTGCACTTAACTCTGCTGCCCTGAAGAGCAACGGAGCGGGATGAGCATTGGGATGAGCATTGGGATGAGCATCAGAGCCATTGCCTCAGCCTCCACTTTAGCTGTGTTGGGTTTTGTGTGTGTGAGATCTCCCCCTTTTCCCACAAATTCAGTCTGTGAAAGCATCTCTTGGGAAAGAAATGACTTCAGAGGTTTGCAAAACAAAAGTGCAAACTTTAACAGATTTGATCTTTGCCAAAAGAATTTAATACCAAGAATATTGTAAATGCTTTCTGTTGGAATTATCCCCTAGGGGCTGCTTAATCTGGGAGAAATCCAGGCATTTGCTCCTGACCTTACCCCTTTCCTGGAGATCTGAGCGGGGCTTATGAGAGCCGGCAAGATGGGGAAGGAGGGGCTGATAGAGGGCTCGTTTGCCAGAGGAAATGAAGTAATGTCAGTTTTCATAGGAATTATTATGGGCTCTGCAAATGTCTCCAGGAAAGGTGACACTGCTCGGAAAGGAAAAGCAGCTGACAGCAGTGGTCTTGGACTCCAAGGTGCCTCTTCGGGCAGCGCACGCGTGAGCATCGCTCCGTTTCATGCAGGACTTGCTGGTCGCTTTTCGTCAGGCAATTTTTTCCATTGAGTTCCCTTGTGTGCTTGGTGGTGGCTGACTAAGTTCCCCCCGAGACTCATTTGCTGGGGTTATACCTGTGGGATCGGGAGGTCGTGCTGTGAAGTCTCCAGGGGAAGGGGAAAGCAGCCTTTGCATCCGCACAAACTGTGATGCGCTGTGGCCCCATCTTCACCGGGGGCTTCCGCGTGTCTGGGGCATCAATGCTGCAGAGCCGTGACTGTTTTTTCCTTCCTAGTGGGAATCCCGGGGCCGGGAAGGAGGGGGACATTTGGTGGCAGAGGCGGTGGGCAGTGCCCAGTTGCTCTTGCCCTTTTCCAGGCAGTTTTCCCATTCCCCATGGGTTTGCAGGGACACAGCAGCACCCAGCCCAACGGGCCTGGGTAGAGGAGTAGAGACCCAGTGGTGCCACGGCACGGACCTGTTGGGCTGGTTTCCACTGTTCCTAGGAGGAAAAGCAGCATTTCGCAATACCGGGGAGCAATTAACAGCACTGTTTATCCTTTTTTGTTGGTGGTGGGTTTTTTTGTTCCATTTTCCACCTCTTCCTGTCTTTCCTGTTCCTAACTGGCAGCTAAGCTACTACGCCAGGAGGAAAACACAACAGGTTTCCTTGCAGCATTGGCCTGAATGCTTGGGAAAACAGGAATCGTGAGTCATCGCTTCCAAATTAACAGCAATGGACAGGGCCAAAATGACACGTGGAGAGGATGGGTCACATCTGGTGGCAGGAAGAGCGCGATGACGCCCTTGGTGCTCCCAGCGCTGCCGCCGGCTCGCGCCGACTCTTCTGTTTATCAAATCCTCACTGGAGAGGCCTGTGGTCACCTCGGTCTTACACCGTATCGGAGGGCTTTAGTCCCAGAATAGGTTTTAAAAACAAACATCCTGCTTTGGGGCTGCTCTGCAGCTCGCCGAGGTGTCTTTAAAGGCGCTGGGAGCCTGCAGAGATCAGCAGTTTCTGGAGGCATCGCTGTGGTGCTGCCCCTGCCAGGTCCGCGCGAGCCCCAAATCAATCGAAGACTGATTTCTGGGGTTGCTTCCCAAGAGTTTGCCTCTCGGGGTCTGCTGCTGTCCCACTCGTTGAACAGTTGCTTTCTCTGCCTCATTCAGTAAAAATTTGGACTAGCTGAAGGACAGGCTTCCTTTTTCCTTGTGTGTGTGTGTGGTTTTTTTTTTTTTCCCCTCTATTCCTCCTCCCTTTCCCTTTGGGAAGATCCTGCTTTCCTCCTAGCAAAGCAGACTGATGCAGATTTACCGGACTCTCCTTCAGAGTCACCTGGGTTGACATTAATGCCGAGCTTGTGACCGTTCACAGATGTCGCGCGCAGGGGACGTGGAGAGGAGACGTTGCCTTCATCTGCGAGCCCCGATGTGGGCAGATGTCCTAAGTCACACCCTGTGGGCAGGACACGAGTCCCTCTGTCCCCAGGCTGCGTGTTGGGTGGGTTTGGCCATCGTGGGTGGTTCTCTTTGCGATGGGGTGAAGAAATGCCTGTAAAAACGCCTTTTTGGGCCAAGTTCTAGGGAGGGACTTCCAGTGGGGTGACACCTCGTGCAATGCGATGGACCTGGAAGCTGCAGGACTTTGGCAACGTCGCAATCCCAGGCCTCATTGGGTAGGTTTGTTCAGCCGCCGTGTGCTGCTGTTGGATGCTGTAGCCTTTGGCTTCTTTCTTTTTTTGGCAAAATACACAGAGGATTGTTAGACCTTCGCTGTCTGCCGTGAGATCATCGTTTGTTGTAGCGCTGGACTTTGTCGTTTGCTTTGGTAGTAACCAGGATTGACTTGGATAGCGCTGATTTAATCAGGCCTGGAAGTCCTAATTGGCTGATATTGTTAAAGGGGTAAGGAAGAAAAACAAAACAAACTACAAACCCTGCCTAGTTTAAAAGCAAGTATCCGGTGTCAAAATGAAATTCTTGCTTCAGTGAAAAGTGACTTGGAAAAATATTTCACCACTCCATCTCCACCCAAGAGGTTGACCTTGGATCATTAATCTTTTCTAAAAATCAGAAAAAGATCAGATTTTTTTTTTTTTCCCTAGAGGGGGAAGAAGTGCTGTGATTCTCAGAGCACCTTCCTAACAACTGCCAAAAAGCACCTGCTGAAGCAGGGCATTTGGAGTAAGACGGAGTAACAACTAATCCAAGAGTGTTAAGAATTGCGTGAAGTCCTAACTGGTTTTCCCTCGACAGTTTGCCAATTTTTCTCACACATATCCACGTGTGCCTGCCAGCAGGTGCTTTAATGAAAAGGCATGAAATAATAATGAAATAATGAAAATTAACATTCTTCATTTTAGCCCCCCAAAACATATGTTATACCCAAATTTCAGCCCTGCTGCTCAGCCAGGGCAGCCTAAGCCTCTTGCGGCGCATTTGGCAGCGTTTGGGCCTTCCCATTTGGTGCATTCTGCGTGCTGGGAGGCAAGAGGGGATGTGGGAATAACACTCGTGGGGAAGGGTTGCTTCCCTTGGCCTCGCTAACCCCTTCTTCCTGGGCACAGACACCGACAATTGCATCTTAAAGCAGAGGAGCAGCAGCGAAGGAGTGAGACGGGGACTGCCCCACTCCACGGCGAAGATGCAGTGACAAACAGGACATCTGAATATGTTAAACACAGGAAGCTAAGGGAGAAATAGAGACAAGACCAGAGATAAGCATGTTGGGAGGAAGAAGGTGGTCAGCGGATAAACAAAAGTTGTTTTTTCTTTCCTTTTGGAAGCCTGAGCATGGAATAAAACGGGCGCTTTGCTCTGCCGTGACGTGGCAGCGTGTGGGGGAGAGCAGGGACGTGGCTCTCCCTGGGTTCCCCACCCCAACCAATGGCCACGGGTCGGAGTTGAAATATGGAGATTTTTTTCTATTTCTTTTAAATGTATTTTTTATTTTGTGTTGTTTTTCTTTTAATTAAAAGAGCATATGTTTCCATGAATACTTTTTCTGGGGTTACTCTGTATAACTGAACGTGAGTTCTTGCAGATGGTGGGTATTGGAGGTGATTCCCCTCCAGAGTGTTTTGCCTTTTATTGACCCCAGATAGGGAAGAAAACAGATTTTTGCATGTCACTGAGCTGGTTGGATGGCAATTCCCAGATTCTACCTGTAGATTTTACCAGGAGGCTCATTTTAAGGAGATCGTCTCCGAGATAGGCTGGGATGTTCTCTGAGTCAGCTAAAACCAGCCAACTCAGTCAAAACTAGCTAAGAGGACTTGGCTAGTTTTAAAATGAAAAGACTATTCCTTTTCTCTGTGCAGGAGTTAAGGCAGGTTTATCATGTAAATGACTGAAAGTCAGTGGCAAGTCACTGACCTCTGTTTTATTAGGTTTTGAAAAACTTGACAAAGGGGATCTGAAATACTGAGCAAGTGTTCTGTGTGTAAACTGCCTTCCTCCTCTGGCAGGGCCTAAGATGTGGTATGTCTTAATAAATTAAAATAGTGAATTTGCACTTGAGCGTGATTTTAAGCCTCTATTTTCCATCTGAGATGACTCTTCCTGTAAGAGAGGTGGGAGAAGTGATGACTCTGATGCTACAAATGCCAGGAATATTCTCCAGCGAGCTGCTGTGGCAAAGCAGGATCATAGCCCTGTTAAAATCAGTGGTAAAACTGACTTTGAAGCGGTGAAGAGGTGCTCGATTTTCCCCAAGCTTGCAAATACTTGGCTGTGAAATGCAGTGGCTACATGTGTAATTATTTGCCTACATGAAGTGGCCCGACCTTCCTGATGCGGAGGACGGCCTGACCTTCTCGATGTTATGCAGGGATGTCGTGGGAATACGGGAAGCTGGCACCAAGCTCCTGGCTGTGAGGATGATCTGCAACACAGAGGAGTTTGAGGGGAATTCTTGAGGGAGGAGGTTGTGAATTTGTATCAAAGAAGGGGTAGCATTTTGATCCTTTGCAAAAATCAGTGACCAGTGGTCATGTTGTAAAGGAGGTGTTAAAGCAGTGCAGATGTGTGTATTAGGGAGACTAGAAATATTAGAAAATGCTGTGGCAAAGTAAAAATTAAACTACTTTTGTATCTTTTTCCTCCTGCCTGTCCTGTCCCTGGTCTCAGTTCGATGTAGATTGATTTCCATTCTCATCTGCTGTGGATGGGTCTGCTGGAATGAAAACGTTGTAAAACTAAAATATTTCTTACTGGATTTAGTTGGAAGAACCTTTGGATCTTTAATGCGCAAATGCAGTTCTGAAAATACACAGGGTGCTGCACATTTACATAAACTGTTCCTGTCCTATTATTTCCTGTTTTTAAAGTCTGCGGCCTTGGTAAGATGGGCTTTATAGAAATGCTTATTCACACACTTACATAAAATGGGCATGCATTGTATGTAAATGTCCACTTTGGGATCAAGCTAGCAAGTCACAGTATCACGTTGCAGTGGAACAGAACAGCGTGTTGCGTTAGCCAGTCTTTTCTTCCGCCCTCCTATTATTTTTTTTGCTTATAACCCACGCTGGCCCTGCCTTTTTCCCCTGGCTGCCTGCCTTATTATTACGTGAATCTCCAGGTTGCACAAAAACAGGCAAATAGTGTGGTCAGTCTCAGAGAGCTTCTAATGAGCTTATCAGGAGCGAACTATAAATACATCTTGTAGCCCTCCTGCACGGGGAGATGCTTCCTTGGGCCATGAGTAATGAGGCTGGCCCACCTAAGCTAATTAGGAGCGTCTCGCCACTCCAAATAGCCTCTGGGTAACGTTGTTAGGACTCTTTTACCAGGTTAATGGTTTTTCTGTGCTCTGAATATTAGGTTGACCTTTACCATCCCCACCGAAAATGCATTGCAGGGGATCTTTTTGCCACGCCAATTTGTGCTTCCTTTGCTATCAAGAGCCTCATCTTTTGCCTGCTTTCAAAGGTGAGCTCAGAGGCAAAGCTCCTCCCGCGCTGGGCTCAAGGGTGGCCCTGCAAAAACTTCCCTGAAAACCTTTCTTATTGCAAGCTGAGACAAGTCCCTGCTGTCCCCATTTGTATTTACAGCTTCTGCAAGATTTGCTGTTGGCTCCTCTGATGCGATTACCTTTTAAATCAACCCCGGTGTTGCCTGGCCACCCCAACCCAGCCGGGAAAACAAACGCACTGTTATTGCTTAGCAGAGGATGCGAGTCTGAGCTGAGTATTTTTTTCTTTCCAATGGGCCTACTGTGATTTTGTTTTGACAGACTGAGCCATGTTTCACTTTGCTTTCATTTTTCACCCTGTCAAAAGGATTTTTTAGCGGGATTTTCCCCCCGCCCCGGCCTCTCACTGTCTGTTTGGATCAGTGCAGCAGAGGGGTGACGTCCTCTCCGCTGCGCCGCTGCCTCGATGCTCCGCAGAGGTCGGGAAGCCTGGGCCCAACCTTCCCAAAGGAAAGCCCGGCTCAGGAGAGGTTCTAGGGATGGCAGAGCCCCCGGGAGGAACCCTAGGGATGCTCTAAGCAGCCTGCACCTTTTCCTTGCCTTCCCTTGCCTGGCATCATGTTGCTGCTGTGCTGAAGGAAAGCGGCTGTTTAACTAAATCATTTAGAAAATAAAATGATAACGTGTGTTTGATGGAGACACTATCGCTGGCACTGTTAAGCTGTTGTGACTTGATGAGGTTGAGTGGTTAAGTTAATGCCTGAGCTACACTGATGGAAGCCAGGAGAAGCCAAATTCAGGTTTAAGAGCACCATCTTCTCAAGAGCATCTTCTGAACACCGTCTGAAGCCTCAGCAGAGGGAATTTCAGGAGACTCTAGCATGTCCGTTGGTGTAAACACATTAATGAAGGTGCAAGCCTTGCCCTGGAGAGCTTTTGCTCTGCAGAGAGCAAAAGTGATGATACAGGAGTATGTGCAGCTGTCAGCATTTCAATGCTTGAAAACAAACTGCCCAGGGTCACAGTGGGACTGCAAGGGAGCACGGTGCTCTCCTTGGCCAGGAAGGTGGTGGTTGCATCTCGTGCTCTCCTACGCGTACGTGGTCCCTGCAGTTACAAGTGCTCGTCTGTTGACGTGTTGTTTCCATGGCTCTCTGCTTTCCTGCAGGAAACTCCTAAGAACCACTTACTACTTCTACTACTTCTCCGCCTACTACTTGTCCACCTGCAAGGAATTTAAGTGATCACAATCAGAATTCAAATCCCTATACACCTTTCTTTTCTTTTTCAAGCTTCCATTACTTTATTTTGCATATGCCTTCCTCCCCACCGCCCCAACCCTGTATTTTTAAGAGACCATATGTGACAATTTTGTCTTCGCAACATTGTATTTCTTGCAAAATGAGGAGTTCAGTTGCAATATGGTGACCAGCAGTTGTGGCTAAATTGGGAATCCTTCAAAATTCTGTCAGCTGCTGCGAGTGTGCTTGGGACGAGTAGAGGAGATTTATTTGCGTAACTGGTCAAATGGAGGTTAGCGTGAAATAAAATACATGCGTGTGCTCGTCTTGCCTTTCTCCTGTGAAGGGTCAAGCCTGGCTTGTTTTTCCCGCGTCCCCTGCTGCGGCCTCGCTGCAGTCCGGGTGCCCTCGCTGTCATGAGTGGTTTGCTCTGCTGCTCGGCGAGTTCTCCAGCCTTGCGAACCTCCCCCAAGGCCGTTGTGTGACAGAATAGCTCCTGGGAGGGAGGTCTGCCCCTGACAAAAAAGAAAATTCCCTTTCCTGTAGTCCAAGCATATACCCATTTCAGTTCTGTGCGAGTGCAGCATTCAAAGGATGGGATCCTTTGAAGTCAACTCAGGTGGCTTTTCTCTCCGCCACTCCCCACCCTTCCTAGTCCTTTATCCCAGTGGTATGGGGTGAAATTGGTGTTCCCTGGAAGAATGAGGAGGAGAATGGAGGAGAAAGAGGGCAAGAGGGGGAAATGCAGCCAGCGCTACGCCGAGCTGGTGCTTCTGCTGCAAGTAGCCCTTGAGCCTCTGATCTCTGCAAGCTGGGACACCCTTCTGGATGGTACCACTATGTGCTGGTCCTCTTCTAGTGCTCTTCCCAAAGCTGTTCCTCCTGACTATTCCTTGAGACAGGGCTTTGGAGCAGGTGGATATGTGGTCTGAGAAAGGATGACCTTTCTCAGTGCACAAAACGCACCATCCTGGAGATGAGTGATTCATCGCCCAGAGGGTCTCTGCCTTCACGGGATGGATGTTCAGTGGCACGTGCCCTGCTTGGACTGTTAGAGAAGACAAAATTCCCGTAGTGTTTCCATAAGGTTGTTAGAATTGGATTACGGTGCAGAGAGGTTTACTCTGCATGCTGCTGGTAGGAATCATAACGCAACCAGTGTTGAACATCATGTTTCTTATGGTCTTTTTGAAAGCCTCATTGGCTGCAATGACAGCGTTTGACCTGTTGTTCCTGCCAACTCAGTTGTATTTGCTTCAAACTTTTGAGCCCCTTCTCCTGGGGGAGTTCAGGTCTTTCTGGTTACGCTTGTGAAAGGGCAAATCTTTATTTGCAGTCATTAAACAGAAAGACCTGAGAATTTTGAACAAACACGTGTTTCCCTCATGTGGTTGTGACTTGTGGAGGCTGGTGGGTTCCCTTCTCTGTGGGGAGAGGAATGTGCAGTGCTTGCAGTGGCTCCATGCCATGTTCTGGCAGGGGCTTCCCAACACCTACGTGAGCGAGGGAGATGGGGCTCGTAATTCTTCAGTGGAACTTGTCCTCCTGTGTCATATTAAGAGCTTTGGAAAAACCTCTCATGATGTTTTTGCCAATTTGTCCCACCCAATCCCATCATCTCGCTTAGCCCTGCAGGGTTTTTACCCCAAGAGAGGCCCCGGACAGGACCAGCCCTGGGCTTGCATGGATATTTTAGAGGATGTGGGGAGGTCTCGGCTATGACTCAGGCAGTGCTGGCCCTGAGAGCCCCACTTCTTGTAGCCTCAGAGCGAGCAGGAGTAACAGATCTTACAAAGACTCGTTTGAGTTTGGGGGTTTGAGTAAAGACATTTTAAAGCTGCAAAGACCTCTCTCCTTTTGCTCTCCTCCCACCTCTGCAAGGCAGTATATGTAATAAACCTTGGGGTCTCTGAGCACCCAATAGCCAGCACTGGTAAATGAAGTTTCTTTCCCCCCTTTCCCTTGTGATGCTCGTTTCTAGTAAATGCAATAAACTGCTTTTCTGCTGGATCTCCTCTAAAGCCATGGCATCTTATGTCCCTCCAGGAACTGCGTGCTGTAAAGCTGAGAGCTGTAAAACTAAAACCCCTGGTTGCTTGTGGAGGACTAAAACCCCCAGTAACAGGGGCACAGGAGCACAGTGGTGCTGTGGGTCACCTTACACGAGCCCGGCTCGCTTTCCCCGTGGTTGCACCTTGCTCCCCTCCGTCAGCTCGGGCGCGAGAGCGGTCACGCAGGTCAGGGAAGGAGTCTCATCTCATAAGCCCCATCCCCAATGAAGAGTTTGTGCTCAGCTCACTCCCCTTATTTCCCCAAAGCGAGGGTGGGAGCTGGTATGACACTACTTGAGGCTGCGCCTAAAAGCATGACCAAGGAATAAGAGCTTGGAGGGAGGCTCCTGCACGTGGACAGAGCCCCTCGTGCCTTTGGTTTGGCCATTGCAGGCACGTTGTGGCTGTGGACAGGAGCCCTCTGGGGCAGAGGCTGCCTGGCACTTACCCTGGATTTGAGGTTGTGCCTCATCGCGCTGCACGCGCAGCAAGTTGCCTTCATCTTTGTGGGCAATCCGGAGAAGACGCTGCTTGCCAGGGGTTTGTTTGCAAAACAGACCCAACGGCTTCGGAGCTTACGAATCCCGGCTCCTGCTTGCGAGTGCCATGCGAGCCAAGGACTGGGGGGGACGAGAGGGCCCGCAGACCATTTCAGCACAAATAACATGGGTTTGTGCCAAAATATTACTAAACAGTTGAGGTCACAAGTCGCTGCTGCTGTTTTCCAGGCACATGTCTACATCCTCATGTTATTTCAAGGACAAGTCCAATAACCTGGACAAAGTATCAAGAACACGGCCAATACCTCTGGATAAATATTGGGGATGTTACTCCCTTGCAAATCCACCTATTTGATCAATGTTGCAGTTCTTGGAGGGATTTTTAGCTTTTACAATTGCCAAGTTGTGTAGCTGAAATTATCAACCTGCCGATTTTAAGTCATTGCATTACTCTGTCATTTGCATCAATGAAAATGGCGCTTGCCACTTCATTTCCAACACGTGTTTGTTGCAGAGCAAGGCAGAGAAGAATTTCAAGTGCCGTTTCTAGTTTCAGTGATGATGGAGAAGGGAAGAAGTCTGGGATCGACGTTCTTTCAAAGTACTCATCCAACAGGGTTTCTCAGAGAGTGATAGAGAGCAAAATGCTCAATTCCATTCAGGGTGTTCCAACCATGGAAGAAAATCAATGGAAGCCAATCTAAAATAGCAGCCAGTGTGGGGACATAAAGGACAGACGAATACAGCGCTTGGATGAAAGGACTTGATTCTATTTATTTTGAACTTGAGGAAAAGAAAGGAGTTGAAAGAGAGTACGCGGGATACTGGTTTTCAGCATGTCTGGCATTTTTTGGTGTGCTTTATCTGAAAATGAGGTATATTCTAAGTTGCAGGGTCTTGACTATGAAGAGGTTTTATTTGGTATTTCTCAGGCATTTCAAAGGTTGTTCTGCAGAAGTGCTGAGATTTTTCATAAATTGGTATCTATAAAGTAGAATTTCTGAGCTTATTTATGTACCAGGAAAAAGTATTTTGATATTATTATTTTTACTATTATTTTTAAATGCTGGAGGTCTTGGTTGAGTCTTTACTAGCTGTAGGACATTCAGCACATCTGATATTATATACATACAAGGTCCAACCATGGATTTGAAATCCTGGCATCTCTAGTAAACATCTTGATTCATATAATGTATGCTTAGGAGAACAAAATTGGAATCAGATGCTTTTTTTTTTTCCCATTTTTTTCTTCCTTTCCTCCTGTTTTTGGTTTCCTAAGCCTAATGGTTTACTGCGGAATACAGCTGAATTGCTTGCTGTATCCCATAAAACAAACAGGCCTTTGTTCCTCGTTTGGCCTGGCTTTTTCTTTATATCAGTGTTGTGGCTTAGTTAAGCTCTACCTTTCCTCCTGATCTTCTTGATTTTCTCAGAGCTCTTGCAGATGCAACAGTCTGAATTTTAGCTTTTACTTATAGCTCTTAGACTCATCCTTTTCATGCTACAGGGAAACTACTACGTAAGCAATTGAGACGCACTGATATATTCAGTGTTTTTGTTTGTCTTTTTGCCTTACTAGGCGATGTATCATTTCCCATCTGAAGCCGCTTTTATTGTATGATTGGAAAAACCCTCTTCCTTGGCATTGGCAAAGGAAACACAGTTGAAAAGGGAAGAAAAAAAATACCGAATCCGCAGCATTTCATTTAATAAACAATATTTGGGGGTTCCTTTTGTTAGGTGCTACCTTTTGAACTCTATAAAATGGCTCGCGGATCTAATTCACAGCAGCGTCGCTGTGTTGGGTTGCCCGAGTAAACACGTTAAATGGGAGGAAGCACCTGCGTGGTGCTATTGTCCTCGGCTCCCGTTGCCCGAAGCCTCCGGGCTGGCTCCGCTCAAGCCGGGCCTTCCAGTAAGTGGAAACCCAACGTCAGCGCGAGCGCACAAAGCAGACCTTGTTGCGGAGGTCCGGGCCGGAGGTGGTGCGTTAAAGGGCAGCAGTTTGGGGAGGGGATGTGCGTGTAGTTGAGGGCACATGTGTGGATATGTTTCCTTGGACTGGGACTCAAGAGAACAGATTGTCAGAACTACAGAAATTGGTGAGTCGGCTTCAAAGGAAACTCGCAGTATCTGAAACCGCTGAGCAGGTTGGAGAAGCTGATGGACCGGCAAGCCCATGTCCTGGTGATGACATGGTTTAGCCGGCATGGTGGTGATGTGTTTATGGTTGGACTTGATCTTGAAGGCCTTTTCCAACCATGGTGATTCTATGATTCCATGCCCTGAAATTTTTACCATTCGCTAAGAACAGCCGGCTGCGTCAGTGGGCATAGTGGGATGCTTGACTTGGTAGACGATGTTGCAAGGACCAGCACTGTCCCTTGGTGAGGAACTGGTGTCAGTTAAGGTGTCAGAGTTACAGATGCAACCAGTAAAAGTTTACAAGACAGGCTTTAAAGCTGGAAATGCTGCCTTATATAGAAGTGCTTTTAGGAACAAAATCTTTTTAGTTTACCCAAGACAGGTCACAAGGTGCATTATCATGGTCTAAAAGTCATGGTCTGCAAATGGAAGATCTTTGCTAGTAGAGCACTTCTTTTGAGCTAGGAAACAATGCCATAAAAAGCCCAGTGATTTGAAACTGAATTCAGTAAGTTCAACCAAGGAAATACAGGGATATATTTTCTGTCTGTGCTGTGTTAATGCTGCAGTTTGCACCCAGAAAGAAGCTTTGGGGAGCCTAGGAATTCCTGGGTAAAGTGCTTAGGAGATCTCTTATAGGAGATGTTATGAATTCACTATTTTCTCCACTTTGGGGTTTCTGGATTTCTAGGCTGTTTGGTGGTGGTCATAGCACCTGGAAAGTATGAACTACATCTTCTGAATTTATTAGGTGTTCATTTTTTGAATTTTTACGAGTTGCTTTTGGTAAAGTGCTCTTATTTATATCCTTAGCGCTTCTAGCATCTTTTTTCATTTAGGAGAAATTGTGTTTGTGCCCCCTAGTGGAAAAAATATTTATTTGAACGCTGCCAAACCGGGGGACTTGCAGGAAGAAAGGGGAAAGTGTGAGAGGCCATGGAGGATGGCAGAGAGCCTGCAGAGATGGGCTTGCAAAAAAGCATTCAATGCTTCTGTGCTTGAGTCCTCACAAAAATGTAATGTTCCTGTTCCAGGCCATCTCAATGAGCCGTAGAAATTGGCACTCACACGATGGAAGTCAGGGCAGCAGAACAGGAACCGAATGGCCAAGCGCAAGAGGAGGAGTGAGCAACAGGGTGCTGTGAGCACTGTTGTCCATGGCCAACTAAAGCAAGTCAACAATGACCTGAGGTTTGAGAAGCAGAGCCACATCCCAGTCTGAGTCACCCTTTGGAAGTGGTGCATGCAAGGCATGGTAGTTACTTTCCACTGCGCTGGCGGGGCTTGGCCCAAGTGCTGGGGCTGCTGCTGGGCAGTGTGTTGAGGCAGAAATGGTCACGCTTGCAAGGCTGGAAGTGAAACATGTGATAAAAATAAGACAAATGTAAGCCTGGGTGTGGGCCATGTGTTTTCTGACACATCGAAGGTTTCTATAAAGAGAATTACAATTAGCCTTCAGTGCCTGCTAGGGAAAAATTGCTTTGTTTGCCTCACAAAAAATTATTCAAGTATTGGAGAGGAAATGCGGAGGTATATGAGCTCTCTGGGAGTAACTGCTCCTTGCCTGTGAGCATGGGAGTCTGGGGTTGCGCTTTTTGAGATGCTAAGATGGACCCTGCAGCTTTCAAGGCTTAGTTTCCAGGAGTTCAGGATGTTCTTGCTCCTCTCCCTGCACCTTCTTATCCCCTCTTAGCAGCTTGCTAGTTATTACATGTCTCCCCAGCTCTGTTGCCTTCTGTCCATCCCTTTATAAGGCAAGGCTTATTTCATTCACTAACCCATCAAGTTGGACTTCTTATTTCTCTTGCTAGAGGTGCTTTCTCAGGACAGGGTCCAAACCAGTAGCAATGTTGCAGGGTGCTGCATGCATCTGGGATATAAATTCAGATACAGATCACGAGGAATTCCTGCTGTCCCGTACTTCTCTCCGTGCAACTCTTGGAATCTGTTTTGAGCTGCACATCGGGGTGTTGTGAGAGCAGCAAATGTGGATGTGGTGTCGCCGCTGCGCCCGCCCCCCTCACTGTCATCCTCCCTTTTTGTTGTGCTGGGCTGTCACCGTTGTATATTTTTTGTTTGAATTATAATTGCAAAAACTGTTAGATCGCAGTCTGTTTGCTCGGTTTGCTCACACAGCTTCTGCTTCCCCTTCTCGTGCTCACAGCCTCAGCTCCCGTGCAAGCACCTCCGAGCTCCGCTCTGCTCCCGAATCCGCGATGCTCGGAGCTCCCGAGAGGGCAGGGAGCGGCGAGCCAGCAGTGAACATCCAGGGCTGGGTTTGTTTTCCCTCCTGACATTCTGCAAGGGTCTTTGAATTAAAAAGAATCCTCGGGGATTCCCTTCCCTGAGATTTCTTCGTATAATTAGTCTCTCCCTTAATTCTGTCAAGCACCAAGATCAATATTACATTTTCCGACTTGCGTATTTCAGGGAAGGGGGCAAAAGCAATCATCTTAAGAGGGCTTGTGCTTTCTTTCCCTTCTCTTTCTTTTTTTTTTAAGTTACTAAGTAACTTGATTCCATTGTCTGCAAAAATCCTAGCAGGTTTTAATCCATTCTTGTGTGCTTGTCCCAGAGTAGGAGAGTCAGCCATGGTAATGCAGGCAGGATTTTGAGGGATTTTGCTCCTCATATATCTTTGGGCTAACTATCCAAAAGTATTGGAGCTGTGGTGGGTCTGCTGGGGAAAGGCGCTGAGAGACAGGTGTTTCCTGGGCAAGTCCCTTTTCCCTGCTTCATCTCTTTTCCTATAGGTAAGATGGGGATAAAGATGCATTGATGGAAGCTATTGAGATGTGTTAGTAGTAGCAGGCACTAAAAATGCAGTATAATTTAGCTTGTTCTGGGGACTGATCCTCCAGGTATTCAACCGTCTGGTAAATCCTCATCTCCTCCCTTTCCTCCCAAATCCACAGTCTTGGCTGAAAAGAGATGACTGAGCTCATCTGTCCCGTGAGATGAGAAGATTGTGGGGGCTGCTGCAGACTCTACCCTGTTTGCATTGCGCACGAGTGAAAGGAGCCCACACAACACCAGGATATTGTCACCCCCGCTAAACTAAATGGAAATAAACAGCAGGGCCCTGCCAGTGTTGCAAGGAGCTGCTGGTTCATCCCAGCTTCAGACCAGACGGGCCTCGGGGAGCAGATGCGGGTGCCCTGCAAGGCAGAGCTCAGGGCTCTGGGCTGGGGAAGGGGCTTCACATCTCCCTTTCCTTGGCTGCAAAGGGAGTTGGCAGCGTGGACTGACCCCCAGGTGCTAAATATAGATTTCTGCTGCATTTGTAATGTGAAACCTTTTAATTAGGTCCAATTTATAACTCCCTACTTTGGTGCCTGAGTGTCAGTAAGGAGATACTTGGCTCCTCTTGTAGTGGTTAGTAATCAGCATCAGACGGAATGGTAGAGGCAGCATAGTGCAAAGGGGGTCACTTCTGGCCACTGCAATGTATAATTTAAGTCACTTATATTTAATCAGCCTTTAAACACCGAATTTCTATCTCTGCTCCTCGGCCCTCAGGAAGCTGCTGGCTTTTTAGCGCCACTACATTAATGCCTGAGGTTTCTCCAAGCTGCTGTATCCTGGGACGTGGCTGCTCCCTGCTCAGGTTGGTGTTGCACAAGGATGGGCTATGCCCCACTTTGCGTCCCCTCAGTTTCTGAAGTCCCGATGCTTTAGCTAAAGTTCAGGAAGTCAAACAACTGCTGGAAACGCTGCAGCAAGTCCTACAGTGTCCCCAGAAGCCCAGTGGGTTTTGAGGATCATCTGGGATTCTGCTCCCACTCTGGTTTCCTCCCCAGCTCGCTGCGACCCTTGCGAGCTGCCCTGCTTCATGGGGTTATGTCACCCGGCTCCCGCTCCTGGCCTGGCTGCAGGGAGCGGGATTTTATCCATAAGGATATGATCAGGGAGCCGCAGAGCACAGCCGTGCGCAGTCCGAAGAGCGGAGCGCTGCAGCCTTTTATTTGGAATTGCACATCGAGTTGGCATCGCAGCAGACTGTGTGCCTGCATGGGAAATAGGTAATTTTTATTGTGCCTAGCAGTCAAATTAGGCGTTCTGAAATTAGAAGCTGCCACTTCGATTTAGAATAAAATCTGCTTTTCTGTGTGTGCATGAGAAGAGGAGGGTTCCGGGCTCGGTAGGACGCGGGCGGCTTTGCCAAGAGCCCCTTGGCGCCCGCGGGGGGAGCGGGGGGATCGTCTTGGTGCAGGGGTGAGACGAGGACGCGGGAGCCGCTGCGGGAAGACCCTGGCTTTGCTGAGGACGAGGAGGTTTCCAGGCTGCCTCTTGGAGGTGCCCGGAGGTGATGGAGGAGCTGCTGTCCTCTCCTGCCGCCTTGGCCGTGCTGGAGGGCGCAGGTGGCTCCAGCCTCGCGCCCGCCCGCGTGCGGAGGGCCCGGGGGGAGCAGGGCGAGCCCCAAAGCAGCGGGTGGCGAAGGAGAAGCTGCAACGAGGCCTCAGCTACGGCCACAACCGGTCCCTAGAGCGAGGGAAACAAGTTGTGCCTGTTCTCAGCTATATTAATAATTCAACTTCATGCCAACAAGCCAAAATAGTAACTTGATCTCACAGCATATGAATACATGTAATTTCTTAAGGTATGGTCTGCTTTTACTATCAAAGTTGCTTACAAGAACTTCTCTTTTTTTTTTTTTTTTTTAAGCATTACATAGTTCACTGGTATGTTTTGAAAGAGGAGCAAAACATTCATTTTCCTTTCCAAAGGCAAAGGATTCCACTTGCTTTACGTGTTATCGTGGCTCTGGGCTCCCTTACTATTGTGTTCCTTAAATAAAAGGCACAGGGTGGTGGGGCTGTCAAGCAGTTCTTCGATTGTCTGCGGGAGCAACGAGGTCTGCTGGAAATAAATAGATTCAGGTTTATAATTGTATCTTCTTAATGAGAATTCAAGTTGGTGTGCATTTCCAGGGCTTTTGGAACTAATTGTACCGGGTTTTTAAAAACACTTTATGTAATCAAAAGTAATTAACATTCTGATACAACGTGATGTAAACGGAGGAAGTCTGTGTTTGAAGGACTCCACCAGCACAGTTTGTCCGGGCACGGATCCGCAGGATCCCCAACTCCCGGCTATCCTGCTGCTCATGGCCGGCTTTGGGGGGAGAGGTAAGTACAGGGTTTGGCTGGAGGGATTGGGAAAACCTATGGCTCCGAGGGGTGAGGGTTGGCTGAACTACCTTGCTGAGCCCTCATTCCCCACAGCTGTGTGTGCTGAAGTGTTTTGGGGGCAGGTGCTGCTGGTTGCTCAGATCCTGCTCCCGGCTTTGCTGATAAGTGCTGGGATCCGCCCCTCTTTCCCAGTTGTCTGGGCAGGCGATGTGGATGCTGCTGTGTTGACTCAGGAAGGAGAGGAGCTGCTTGGAGTATGACCAGGTGAGCAAAGGGAGCACTGTGGAAACCCTTTGGAATTGTGTTTCCCAAAGTACCGGACCTGCTGTAGTGTGGGATGTGGTGCTGGGGCATGGTGTGGCTGGGTGTCTCCAGCTGGCTCTGAGGTGTTGTCCCATCATGGAAACTCTGTCTGCTTTTCATTGCTCCCCGCGTGCTTTGCAAGTGCTGTGCCTGGGGTGGCTCTAGGTGACCCTAATGCCCCCTCAGAGAAGGGGCAGGGTTTCCACCGCGAGGAGCGCTGAGGCTCTCGGGGCTCTGCCGCGGTGCGCGGGCTGCTCGTCCTCCTGGGAGAGCCGCGTGGTCCAGGGTGGCAGTTAGCTTCCCTTGGTGGCTTTCCTTCATATGTCTCTTATACATTTGTTTTGGGGCACTTTTGGGTGATTTGTAGAGCTTCGAGCCCCTTAAGGGGGCAAGTGGGTGATGGTGCGTGCCAGGCTTTGGAGCGAGATAGGACACGGCACCTGGAGCCTCATCCCTCCTGTGGGGCACTCACGTTTCCATGGGTAGTCAGAGCCCTCGCTTGGATGTTTGCGTATCCCAGATCTTTCCCATGCCTGTGGCATGGGCTGCCTGGCTCCGACTATGATCCAGCCTCTGGTTTCTCCCAGACCGGGAGAGCGATTTGAGCACATAAAGCTGCCATCTCTGGTGGCATCATCCATCCAAAGCTGTTTCTCTGTGAATGAATCTAACTGTAAAGCAAAACCCAGCAAAAAAAGGCCTTCCAAAATTGAGCATTTTGAGTCTTCTGGTCTCGCTGCCTTTTGTCTCTGGGCTGTTCTGACCTATTCATGTCAAGAAAGCCCAGAATCTGTTAGACTGTAATAAATTTGTACAGTCCTTGCGTAGTCTAGGGGAAGGTCTAATGTGATTTGACATTTACTAATCTGCCAAGACTTTCGATGATTTGTTTTCATACCAAGTTAGGTTTCGTATGCCATGGAGAAAGGGGTAAGCAGATTGCATTGTTAAAAATGGAAAACGTGGATTACAAAAGCTGAGATTTTTTTTTTCTTCAAATTCACGTGTTTGCAAACAGTTCTTCAGTGTTTGTGTTTCATGTGGATTTGTTCACTTTACTAATTGTCAAAGTGCTAATTTTTGTTCACCTGGTAAAACTCTGGTGGGGTTTTTGCTGTGAATTATGTGGGACTTGTTTTCTTTTAGTCTTGCTGTGCGTGTGTCTTTTTATGTTACTTATTTAGTAAGTTGGTGGAAGCTTTGATACTTTCACCAGCTAAATTGTGCAGTTCTTGGTGTTGGTGTCTTGACTGCACACTTGGCACTTTGCAGCTGCAGTGCCTCTATATTAAGCGATTCCCGTGGTGATAAGCCGGGATTCTGGACTGAGGGAGCAGTTGTCGCATCTGGGTTCTTTGTTACGGTTTAAAAACAACGCCACACTTCGGAGGCAAAGGTTTTTGTAGATACTAACTCCCTTCTTGAGGGGAATTTTAATAACTAACAGGATACTCCTATCCCCTAAATTTATAGGGAAGCTCTGAGCCACTTCCAGCCCCTAAGGTGTTTTTCTCTGTTGCGATTTCTGCTATGCAGACATCTTGCTGGCTGGTTCGGAGAACCCGAGGTCACCAGGTAGTTCTTCCACCAGAAAGGGTAGCTGGAGCAGGAATTTAGGGGTGTTGACCTTCTCGGGGTGGTCAGTAGTGTGTTGTTAGAAATTACAAATACTTTTAATTTGGTTTTAGTATTTAATAAATGATCTAGGTATGGCACTGAGGAGTTTGGTCCTCAAAGTCTTGAAAATGCTGGCTCAGCTCCAATCAGTTTTATTTGCCAAGGCTAAATATGATGTGTGGTGTTTTTTTTTTTTTTTTTCTTTTTTTTTTTACATGTGTCAAAAGCAGCTTAGGCAAGCTTGGCTTGCTTTATGTCCTCAAATATTTGACATATGCAGAAAAAGTTAACTTGTAACTCTTTGCTTCCTGAGCTCCTTTGTATTAAAAAGCTAAAGCAGAGGGAGTTCTCTGCATTGCCACTGAATGTATAGCTGAATCTGTTCAGCTTAGTTTGGTATCAATCATTAGACCTCAAACTTGGCCAGACTCAGGACCTATTACAGCGGGGCTGGGCGGTCCCACACAGCTCTGCTTTGGGTCGTGAGGCGCTGTTTCTGTGCTCTGAGCAAACTTTTGGTTGAGACTTTCCCAAAGGAGGGTGCTTTTGTTTTGCTTCATTTTATATGACATGTGACTTCCTTTAAGTGCAACTTTCCCAAATGCCCAGTTGCAAAAGATGTCTCTTGTGAATGTGTATCTTCTGGCCAACGAGTTTTTTGGCCAGGAACCTGGAGCCAATTCTCCTGTCATTATCAGCAAGTTTTAACCATTCTCTGGTGAATCATAGGCTGCAACCCAGGTCTGCATGTGTCAAATCGTGTGAGCAAACGCAGACAAAGCACCAATAATTTCCCTTCTCTAGAGACTTTTTGGTCATGAAGAAGATGGATGTGAAAGTTTGCTTTGCAATTAAAGATCCTGCATCAAAGGTTTGTTCTTTTGTCCAACAGAAAAGACTCATTATTTGTAAACTAAATTGTTTGATGCTATTGATGCTGGTGGTGTTATCCTCTGCACGAGATGGTTCAGCAAACTGTTAAGAAAAATATTAGATCTCTGGAAAAATGCAACTTTGGGCATGAGAATATAGGACCCTGCCTGCTCTTAGCCTTTTTGAAAGCTAAGGTGCCTTTAATGCCCTGTATTAAGATCATCCTTCCCAGCAATCTTGTACACCAGGGTAACTGGGCCGTATAGTTACCTGCTTTTCTGCAAGCCTGTTTGCTGCATCTCTTGCTCATCTTTTCTAGAGCTAGTTACATCATGTCCTCTTTGGCAAAGTATATAGAAATGTGAGATTACATTCTTATTCCATCCTTCAATTGCTAAAGATTTAATTAAAAAGCCTTTTTAAAAGCTCTGTTTTAGTTTGGAGTAACATGTTGTTGGGAAATGGAGTGTGCCCTCCTAGCAGGGAGGGTAATCCGGCACCAGAGCCGTTTATCAAGTGTCCCCTGGCGGGTCCTCTGTCCCCGAGGACTTTGAGCAGGGAATTGATGTGCAGGAGGGTGCACTAGTTCAAGAGGAGCTAAGGAAGAATTGATGGGTATGATGTGGCCTGTGTTGCGCAGGGGGGCCAGCGTAGATCATCTCCAAACCGCCTGGGGATGTAAATCCCTGCGAATCGGGTAGCTATAAATATGGATAGGGGATTAGACTGGGATGTCTGAAGTGCCCTTAATGTCTCGGAGTGGCTGCAGCGTTGTGCGGAGTTGCCGTTCGGATGCTGCCTCCGTGTTGCCCGTGGAGTTAACGGAGGGGGTTAATGCGCACTTCTCTGCACGCGTCGCCCAGCCCCGATGGAGCCGCCGGGAGCGGAGCAGACCGGGGTCCCGGAGCCTGGAGCGTGTCAGCAGCGGAGGCTTCACAGCGAGCGTATCCCTCCAGCCTTCTGCTAAAGGGGGAAAAAAGGATTAAGGAATGTATATTTTATCTTACTTCTAAGGGAGTGTCAGTGGTGAGGCATGTAGCTTTTTTTTTTTTTTTTTTTTTTTTTAAGTCACTTTAAAAAAAAAAAAAAAAAAAACACTTGACAAAAAAAGTACTTAACTGCATTTCCTCAATTTGGAGGCTTTTCTGAATTCTGTTTGGTGTTGCTAGTGAAATGCATCCTCTTGGCCTCTTATTGCTGGGTGACCTTGGGGACATCAGGGTTACAGGCTTGTAGCCCTCGCTCTGTGCAAGGGTTACAGAACGTGTTTAAGGACCGGCATCTCTAGTTGTGCTGCCTCTTGACCGCTGCCTTTGTGTCAAGGGTTGTTTTTTGCTGCCTGCGTTGGTCCCATCGCCATGCAGAGCTGTGCGAGGCCAGCGGCTCCGCGGGCCGTCTGCTCCCGCCTGCTCTTCCTGCCCAATGGCATCAAAGGTCTCCGTGTCTCTGCTTCACTATCGGGATTTATTGCCCTAGTATCTGTTTGGCAGGGGGATTTTTGTGTTTTAATACCAGCCCCGCAGTCTGTTGCCAGGAAATTTAGAACCTGTGAGAGATTTCAAAGGCCATCTGACTCGAGCGGCTCCGTGGGATTTATGCTTTTCTGGTGCCGAGTTACAGTGTCATAAGCTTTTTATTTGTTCTTATTATATCATGGGCATCTGCAGGCTGTTGCATGCAGTTTTCTTCAGCTGTTTATGTGCAAATAGAGCTCTGATGTCAGGAAGGGAGGTCAGGCTTTGTTTCCACCAGCTCTGACTCCATGAAAAAGCCCCGCAAAAAGTCATTAAAGAAAATGGCATTAGTCGTGCCAAAGCTGATACTCGCAAAAGGCGTATGGTTGTAATGTTCATGTGAAATCTCCTCTTTGGAAAAAGAGATCTTGGTGGGAGTGTGCTCCTAATTCTGTATCTGATGGGGTTTTATTCTGGTAAGTCTGTTTGCAGCTCTGCTGGCAGTGGCGCCTGGGGCCCTTTGCCAGAGCAGCGGTGGGAGTCCAGAAAAGCTAAATTTTGCTTCTAATCATTGTAAAGAATCGTCTTTTTAACAGTTAAACTCTGATGCTGTTTCTTACTTGGCTGAAACAGTAGCAAGTTCCCTTTTGAGATTACTCTTAGAATTGTGACTTTTGATGGAGTCTTAAGGTTGCAGTATATAAGAACTGAAGTCTGGTCCTTTTGCTCACAAATGACTTGTGAATTCTGAGTCAGAACTTAAGCCTATTTCTGGATGGGTTTTAAGTAAAAGTGTTTATTACCGTATGTGCTGTTGTGAATTCTATTAACTGCCAAGTGTAGCAGAATAACTAGGTTCACTTTTTGGAGTGTTTTACATGGGATCTGTCTTTTTTTTATTCCTTTTCCGACTGGTATGGTATGTCATCCAGCAAGGAAACTAAAACACATTTTCTAGGTATTGATCAGGTCTCCTACGGCGCACTCGGTGTTAACGAAGGAGGTGGGTGCTGAGAGCCGCAGAGGGAGCAGCAGAGATTTTGGGGCTGGCGTTTGCCGCCGCCTGGCACGATGCGGGTCTGTGTGTGTTGGAGGTTGCTGGTGGCTGCAGGAGCAGGTTGGTGGCCACATGGGCTGGTTACCACTGCTCTAGGCTACAATGAAGGCAAAACATTACCAGGTTATTTTATTTCTGTATAAAGTTTTAACAGGGTCTGTTTAAGAATGTGATACTTCCAAATAAAATCCATTTCTTTACCATTAGTCAGAGGTCTGTAAAGGGGTTCAGATTGCAGCAATAAAAATCGAATTTTACTTTTCCCCAAGTATTAGAGCTTTTCCAAACAGCATCTGTAGACATCTTAATTACCCCTGTTTGCTGCTTGTTCTCTGGACAAACAACAGAATTTTGTGGGAAAGCCATAGCCTTTCCAGGGAAATACAAACCAAGGGCTCTGTGATCCTGCTAATATTGCTGTGAAAAGATGCGTGCGACTCGTGAGCCGTGTGTTGCCGACAACCGGAGCGTGTGCAGTGCTGAGAGCATAACCTTAGTTCCTGTCTTCCGTGCGTTATCTAGAATACATTTTCTTATCCAAATATTACTTTTTCTTTTCATAGCTGTCACTTGCTATTCTACTCAGTACAGCAAATGTCAAAAGGAAGTTACAAATAACACTGCTGTTTTCTTTGCTTTATTTGATGCCTTCCCTATTGCTATTTGAAAGAGGAAGTATAAGACACGGATATACTTTTTTTTTTTTTTTTCTCTGTGTGATCAAGAACTTGTTTTTTTGTAGCACTAGATGGTAACGAGCATGTAGCAAAAAGGAGATCTCTCCTTTTAGATAAAAAAAAATAAAATAAAAACAGAGATCCTTGGGAGATCTCTGTCTGTGTCTTGATGGGTCAGGAGAGGGACCTAGGCTGGGGTGGGCAGAAGATGCCATCTCACTTCCCTGGGCTTGGGTTCCCCTTGCTGCAGCACGATGGGAGCGATGGCAGTTGATTTATTTGGGATTTGCTGGAGGAAATGGGGCTGTAATAGCCTGCCTGCTATTAGCATCGTCACGTCCACTGTTGCAGACCTTGCTGGTTGTTATTTCCTTCTGCAGAAGCTTTAGTTGTGCAAGAGCTTCCTTATGTCCCCAGTACAGGTAATGTCCCCTCTGTGTACTGCTTATCAGTAGACAGACACAGATGTAAACCCCCTTTTATTATGTAAGCAGGTAAATGGGGACTTTAAAATATAAACTGAGGGCCTGACTTTAAAACATATAACTCCCCCTTAAACTCTAGACATATCTATAAACAAGTTTTCATTTGGTTGTTGGTGTTGCTATGAAAATCTCGTGGTGTCATTGCTCCTTTTCTAACATGGTCCCAAAGGACCATATTAGTATTGGCAAAAATCTCCTGCTCGGTTACCCGATTTGCGTTCTCTGCTGTGTCTTTGCACGGTCCAGACTTCTGTTGACTGCAAATCCTTCGTTGCCTGTGTGGAAGAGCCGTCTCGGGAATCAAAGACTAGTGCCAGCCTCTTGAATTTTCCCTTTGGCTCCTTCGGTACAATCTGCCTATTAATATTTATGAAGGTTTAATAAAAACAAAAATAAATACAGACCGTTTCAATTACTTTACTCTCACTGTAATTGCAACCCTGTATCTCCCCCCCCATTATCCTTTCATCTTCTTTTCAGACTGCCTAATAGTTGCTCAGTGATTACATTTAATGGTGTGAGAGCCTTTTAGTTGGGATACCCTGCTCTTCTTGCCCCATTGCTTATAAAGATGTTTACATTTTTAGACAGAGCTACGATTTGTCTTGTATATAATTGCGTGGAAAGCAGCAGTTCACATTCCTAGCCGGGCATCCTGAATTTATTTTGATACCATTTCCTTTCTGATGTATTTCCCACACTCGGTTCACCCTCTCTAATCTCTTGATTAGAGTTATTTACCTAACTGTGGACCTTTCTGTAGATTTATTTCTTTGCAGTGAAATTTGTATCTTGGCCTGTCTACTCCAGTGCTTAGGGTTAAGTTTTAGGCCTCCATGGTGAGGAGATGGAGGAGACTGGAAAGGGAAATAAATCACCAAGTCCCACTTTACTAGATGCAGAGGGTGGTGTTGCATTAGGAAGTGTCTCCTTGTGCAGGCCAAATGCCTGTTTGGAGCCATCGCTGGTGTGGGCTGGTCCTGTCCTGGAGCAGAGCAAGTGCTGGCAAATGCTTGTCCGTGCTGGATAACACACCACGCTTGGACAGGATGGAGATGTCATTTAAAAATTACCCACTTAATCAGTATTATTGGTGGAACTTTTCCATGTGGATCTCATCCAGGAAGGCAGCCTGGTCTCCCATCTCGCCTGTGTGTGACCACAGCCAGAAACGTTCCCCCAGGCGATCCGATGGTGCCAGCAATCCCCGCGGTGGGCGCAATGCAAAGCTTGAGCGTGGCCCTGGGAGCCCGTGCTGGTCCACGAGCCTCCTCGCGGGCTCTTTCTGTGGGAGAGCCTTCTCTGTGCTGCAATCCTGCAAAGCAGGAGCCTGCTATAAGCATTTAAAACACACATTTATTTCAAAGTTTTTTATCTGTCCATGGGTGTCTTCTGTTCTGGCATCGAAAAACTTGGAAGTCTTAAGAAGAAGGTCCGTTCTTTGCATCTCCAGTGCGGTAATATTGCTGGGTCTTTACTAGCTAATACAGGGTAGAGCCTTTGTTGTGCAATGAGGCTTTTTGGTTTTGTTTTATTTCTCCATTTGTTGTTGGTGGCTTTTTGTTTTTTTAAAAAGCCAAAGGATGTCAGCTTTCATTATGGAGCTCGCAATCCCAGCAGTGGGAAGGAAGCAAGATGTGGCAACTGGGAGGCAGCTGGGTGCGTGCGGGGTGAGTGATGATCTAAGAGGCCTTGGCAGAGTTAAAAATGTAAAAGCAGCATCTCTTCTGGTGTTTTTTTTTTTTTTTTTTTTTTTCCAGACATATGCACTAGTGATGAGAAAGGTATTTTATTATTATTATTATTATTATTTTAACCTTACTGCTGCTGCCCATAGGAACAGGCTATTAAATTGCTGCAGTCGACATTCCTTTGGGTCCTGGTCATAAGCCAAGCTGCCAGCTATTTGTAAATTTACTGACGGTGAGTAAGCAGGATACTCATTTTCTGACAGTTTAAATATTGTATCTTGCTTTCAGGGAAACTTAGCTCTGCTTCTGTCTTCTGGCTTTTCTCGCTTGCTTCCTGCCATGCACGCTCGGAGAGTAGCCCAGGGAGAAGCGGAGAGTGTGGAGGGAAGGACTTTTTTTGTATTTCTCTTTGCACCCATGAAGCTATTTGGTGATCCTGGGGCAGTAACTTGGGTTTCCGTGGCAGAGGGGCCCAAGGCCATAACCAAATTCCCCCCGGCAATGAGGGCTGCCTGGGTCATGCTGTAATGTGGAGTTGGAGCAGGCTGTAAATGTTCAGGCAGGCGTTAGCAGATATTTAAATGTGTACGTATACTAATGAGCTGGGGTGGTGGAGAAGCGGCTTGAGAAAGCCTCAAACACTTTGAACTTATCATGTGGGAAAAACAGCATAGTCATTTGCTTGCTACTTGCTGTTGAAATGTGGAGCTGTTATCAATTACCCTGTCAAAGGTAGCTCTGAGTTATGAGCTGGCTTTACATGAAGAAATCTGTTTTTCTTTAGTTGTTTGACTACAGTATTTAGTTGCCCAGTTTGGACCGTCATCTGAAACAGCTTTTGTATAGCCAGCATCCGTGAAATGCAGATACAGGTGTTTTTTCTGAGTAGTAACTCCTTATCCCATGGGAAGGAGGAGGATAAATATCCTGTGGTGTTGCCTCTTCTCCCCTTCCTGTGCTTAGCCAGGGAGGACCTAGTTATGGGTCATGCCTTTGCTTCTGAAAAGTGGAAGTTTCACCAATATAGAGAGATGATGGTCTTGATGAGCTCAAAAGCCCATGTGGCCTATTTTAATATCCTGCTGTGGTGCTTGAATTCCAATAAGAAATGATTGCTCTTATCTAGAGAAGGCTTCAGATATCCAAAATGTCCCTGTTTTGCATCAGGGCTGTGCCAAGCCTTACAAAAATTTTCAAAGAATGTGTTGAGACTTGCCTTAATTCCCACCCATCTCTTCTCTCGGGTTTGATGGATGCAGTAAGTGGAAAAGCAGTGGTTTGGACTTCCAAAGTCTCCTTTAAAGTCTGGTATAGACAGACATCAGGAATGGAAATGTTTGGTTTGGGGCATCCCAGATCTACAGCTGACACTACCTGGATATGGAGAGACCGCTTGTGTGCAATTACAGCTGCTCTAGTACAAATGAATATAATATTTATCACAGTGTGCTGTCAGTATGTTAGAAATTAAGCTCAAAGCTTGCTTATGCCAATAAGTGTTTTACCAATCATTGTAACATTTGTCAACATTATGGGCTGCTGCCTGTGCCAGTAATAAATGGCTGGAGTTCCAGCTAGAGAAAATGGCTTTCTCTGAGGAGAGGGGCAGCTAATGAAGAATGAGCTGCACAAGCTGTGAAAGCGGCACCACGGGTTATCTGTAAAAACTGGCTGTAAATGATGCAGAGCAAGGTGGTGAGGGCCAGGGAGCTGGGCGGGCACCTTGGTTATTTGCTGCTTTTCTTGTCTGATGCATTTAAGTAAATGGATCAAAAATGATCAAAGACCCCCCCCCTCACCCCCCGCTGCCCCGGGATCCGGGGGAACCTCGCTTCTTAAATTGCCATCCTTGTGGGAGGAGGAGAGGGTGTCATCGGAAATGAAAGTTAGGGTTGTGGCTTTTGTCAAAAATACTGTCTTCATTTGCTTCGAGCAACTGGGCTTTGGCATACGGGTCTTGTATTGGTTCTCGATTTGTGTAGTTTCTGCCCTTCCCCTTTTTTGTGCACAAAAAGAGTTCTCGTGTGAGAACTGATCATCCCTTGGTGCTCGGGCCGCTGTGCAGACTGCGGTGTTGATGGGGCAGGATTCATCTTCCCTTGCACAAGTGCAGCTCCTTGTCCTGGAGGTAGAAATCTGGTGCGGCCACCTTTGTTTTTGGAATTTTTCTGATAAGAAGGAAAGATAATATATTAGAAATGGCATTAGGTGAATGCTTTCCAGTCTTAAACTAATTCAGAAGGCTTTTCATCCTTGGTAGGGGGAGAAGAGCTGTAAGGAATCTTTTGTGGATGCTATTTCCATACCTCTTTCTGCCTCCTCCTGTTTGGCACCAGCCTGGAAAAGCTTGGCAGGTGCATGGGAGATGTGCTCCGAGAGTCCTGCAGCACCAGGAGAAGAACTAACTGCTCATAGGGCAGGTGGAAAAAGTTATTGACCAAGGAAACTGTGAACTTAAAAGTTCATATGATCTGGAGATTTTCTTTCCCAGGGCTTGCTAAATATTTTTTTATTACACTCATTTTGGTATTCTGAGTTTCTGCCTGTCAAGTATTTGACTGTTTATAGGTCAGTAATTTATTACTATTTAGGTACAGAAGGGATGGGACTATTTCAGCTAATCATTTTAATATATAATCCATGAGTATCATGGTTATGTAATCTAATGGGAGGAGGACTGAAGCTCTAATGGGACAAACTGTGGGAAATTCTAGAAATGGGAAATGGGAGAGAGCTGCTCTGTCCTGAGAAACCTGGATGTCCTCCTAGGAGATGGGACAGAGAACAGCAAGTGAATGGATGTGTAGCATCTTTGGGGTGAAGCTGTTGCTGAGCACAGAGAGGTGAGAAAGTCCAGGCCTGTTGCAGAACACGCGTCCCATTATTGCCAACATCACTTGGGAAAACATCATCACTGAGGAAAAACATTGGCTCATTTTTCTTGTGTAAGATGCCACCAGGGTGAGAGAGGGAACAGGCACCCTGGACTACTGTGTTATCTTGATGCATCCCCCTGGGTGCCCTTGTAGAACTGGCTTGCAGGCAGGAGAGCAAGAGGTTTCTCCAATTTTAAAAAAAAAAAAAAAAAAAAAAAAAAAAAGCCATGTCAGCTAACATAATTTCAAGTTAGCTGATGCATCCCAGCTCATCAGCACAGTGCACCGAGGCACTCTTATGTAACAGGGCCTGAAGTAAATCACGATACCATCTGTCATAAATGTGAACTTTGCAGTGAATTGCACGTAGGGGCAGGTGCAAGATTTCTTTCGAAGTGTGTGCTGAGCACTGATGCCTTTTTACGTGCATAAAAGGAAGGATGATGCAGCTTTGGATGGATGAAGCCCTCCTGGCCAGTGGAGCGCAGCTGGCTTGTTGCTGTATTGCTGGTTTTGGCTGTCACCCCCAGACCAGAAACCCTGCGTCAGACTGTGTGGAGGCAGTGTGCGTCTGACTGGGCATGTACAACTGCCCTTCCAAAATCCCAGCTCCCTCCGGTTGCCCCATTCCCAAAAACTTTCAGTAGGAGTCTGTGTCTGGACAAACCATCCTTGTTTTTGCACAGAAATGTCAGCCTTCTGGATGAGAATACCTAACCGTTGGTGGTGTCTAAGGAGAAAGCAGTATGTTTTCCATAGTTTCTGGGTGTTTTGTCAGGATGGTAACTTGCAATAAGACAGCTCCATCTGCTTTTCATGTTCATCATGCCTTGTTCTGGAATATTTTCCTTGCACTTGTATTTGTTAAATTAGGCATAGTCTGTGATGGGCTGTGCCCAAGCTGGGGCTCAGTGGGTGTCGCAGGAGGAACAACTCCCGAATCAACCTGTCCTAGCAGGTAGTGAGGGTAGGAAGGGTGCCCTAGGTGGCTTCTTGCAGAAGGGAGACTCTGGCAATTAGTTACCAGACTACCTCTGAGTGTATTTTTGAGTTAAAGGGTTGGAAGGGGTGACCCATATTGTTTATACAGAAGCTCTTCAAACTTATGAAGGACAATACTTGTTGTCTTCTGTGGCCAAGTGTGTTGCTGTAAGTATGATTTAAATTAACTTTATTAAAAGGTTCTTCTCAGCTTTTCTGAAGAGCTGTGTAATCCTGAGCAGTGATCATAGGTACCAGGGCAAAGACAAAATGTGTTTGACTGCTCATGTAGGTTTCTGGTCTGCAACATTTTAAAACCATGTAGGCTGCTGTTGTAGTGACTGTACAAATTAACCCTGTAGAGACTTTGCCTGTTGTATTATCCCTATGTCCTTTTTCTGCATCCTGTTTCAGATGCTGAGATTGAGGGTAGTATGAAAATTGGCCTCAATCTCAGAATTTTGATAGTTTTTGCCCCTGGACAGTGTGTAGCAAGGCACAGATCTCCTTGCATGAAACTGCTGAATTATCCTTTACTGTGTGTGCCCAGGTGGGGTTGCAAACTGCAGCAGTGCAGCCCTGTGGCACACAAGGCCCGCGTGAGCTCGTGGCTGAGCTCTCTGTTTGGGCCGGCAGACATCTGTCCGGGGTCTAATGCGCCCTTCGGAGCGTTAGTATTAGCGAGCTGCTAATCCTTCCCGTTCCTGCTCGCCGGGATTTGACTTTTTCTAATCAAAGTGCTCTAGTCGAGTGTTGCAATTAGTGTGTGTGAATTTATTGATTGCTGCCGTTGTGATAATGCTCACATTACAAGTTTTTAGCCTTCTTTTTGTAATAATGTTCAGCTCCTTTAATCTTAAATAGTATTAAAATACAACTTTGATATCGTGTGTTTGGGATTTGGTATGATTAAGCGATTGGGTTTGCTTTTGTTGATGCCATTGGGTCCTACAAATGTGATCTCTTTGAAGATGTAATTATTATTTTAGTGCCTTCAGTAGATGATTTCCAACCAGGAAGGAGGAATCTTGTGCAAGATTGTGCACGTTTGGCATGAATATAAATCTGTTGAATATAAACTGCCTTTCTGGGTTCTCTACAGCCATTTGGACAAAAGTACTTATTTAGTCTTTTCTGCTGTAATTTATGACATGTATTTAAAAAAAAAAATAAAGCAATTGCATCAGCTCCAGAGGCATTTTCATGGATTTCAGTTCAGTTTAAACTCCAGGATGTGATTCCATATAAAACAAGTGCTTTACGCTGGTGGCTATACGTGGGAATGTATGTTCCCAGGTATATCCTGACTCTCCAGCTTAAAGCTAAGTGTTTTGGTCCCATCCATGAGGCTTCAGAATGTGTTAGCATCCCTCTCCAGAGGGAACATCCTTGCCTGAGTGTTTCCCTTGGGAATTCCAGCACCCTTCAGGAGGGCGCTGGCTGCTTGGTGGCCCGGGAGGCAGAAGGGGGAATCGCTGTCCAAAGCAGCGCATCTTCCCTGCCGCTTGGAGCAGCGCGTTGAAGGCAGCTATAAAATGCACAGACCTATTAAGTGTCACCTTTGTGGATAGATTCGGTGCTGCTTTTCCAGCTCGTGTGCTGGGCCCCTCAGCTCTGGTTTCATAAATCAGCAGGTAATGAGTTGTGTTGCTGTCAGGGATATCGTCTTGCAACTTGGCAGAGGCTGCGCTCTAACAAATGCTCCCGCAGTGGTAAAAACCGTTTGAAGAAAGCAGAAAGGAGGCTCGCGTGGAAGCTTTACCAGCAGCATCCCTCAGCAATTTCCGACTTCTCTCCCTCCTCTTACTGTTTGTTTTTTTGGGGCTGTTTTGTGTTTTCAGGAGATGAAATACTGTAGTTTTTAGGCATAAAATGCAAAGGTTTAGTCAGAAATCTCTTGCAAATCACTAGGAACTCCAAAGTGTATTTGTAAGCCTTCGGATCTGTCTTTAATTGCTCTGTCTCCTTATTACCCCAGGAGGTTTTCAGTGTTCGTGTTCTTTAAAATAATGTAATTCTTGCCAGACTCGTTGGCTTGCATGCTAGACAGCAAAATGTCTTCGATTTGCAGCTGGAACTGTATACCCTTTGCTCAGAGCAGGAGGAACTATTAACTCTTAGATCTGAATCATATAATTAACTTGAATGCACGCTGAGCTCTACTGGGGAAGACTTGAAGTCCAAAAAAAGTGTGTGATGGGCTTGAAAGAATTCAATTTACAGAGCCATTTTTGCATGTTTTGCTTCCATATAGTCTTTTTCTTTGCAACTGCAAC
This sequence comes from Nothocercus julius, assembly GCA_013398735.1. NCBI lineage: Eukaryota > Metazoa > Chordata > Aves > Tinamiformes > Tinamidae > Nothocercus > Nothocercus julius. The sequence continues at coordinate 11,805,074 of VZSV01000005.1, forward strand.
CATAACTGAGGTGGTTTGGTATAAGAAGGGCAGCGAAGTGAGTTTTCAGAGAAGCAGTGAGGGAAGGCATGGATGAAGGGAAGCATGGAAGAGCCATAAGGCTGCAGGTTTGTAAATGTGTAAGGCTTGTCCCAGCCTACCTGTCTCTGGAGTAAATCAAAGCAGTCCAGCATCAAAAGCAATTCCTTCTGTACCCAGGAGTTGGGCTGTCTCATTTTTCACATTCACTGGGTCCTTCAGGTAATCACTGCTGATGGCTTCTCTGCAAAACGGGACCAAGGGTCATGGCTATCTGCAAAACTTAAATGAAGCCACACTGTAATTTTAAAATGAAAACTTCCTTCAAAGAGGTGGCTTTTTTTTTTTTTTCCTGCCTTGTCTTCAGGAAATGAAATGGAAATGACTTCACTCTAGTGTATGGGATTTTCAATGTGGACTTTGATGTAAGGAGAGGGTTTCTGTTTCTTTGTGGTGTTTGTGGCTTAAGGCGCTTGAGTGCGAAACGCTGCCCATCCCGGTTAGACCCTTCCTGGCTGTGCCTCTGAAGCCTTTTTGTGACTGTGCAACTTGCTTTAATTCCCTTGCTCCATCCTAGGAAGACAGGGTGTGCTAAAAGGAAAGAAAAGCTTTTAGGCATGCTGTGCCACGTACAGTCTGTCAACAGCAGTGTGAAACACCAACTTAAAGCAGGTATAGGCTGGAAATGAAAATGGGCTGAACTGGTGCCTGGGAGTTTTGTGTGTGGATACAGAAGGGCAGATCCGGTGCATGAACCTCCTGTGTCACTGCTGCCTGACAGGTGCCACAACCCCCGTGATGTCCAGGTGTTCCTGTGGCGCATCTGTGGGATGTGACAGTGTGTGCAGGGTACCACTTGCCTCCGAATTTAACCTTGTCTCTAGCGATGTGTTAGTAGATCTGCTTTTATTGCTGGGTTTGTTGTGAGAGGATTAAGCGGTATTTGGAGCAGGTCCGTGTAGTCACAGGGCACTTTCGTCACTAACAAAAGTGCATTAGTGGAGGGGTACGTTGGAGTGGGCAAGAGAAAAGGGTGGTTAGTTTTGTGTAGAAAAACACAGGTTTGGCTATTCAAAATATGTGGAGACAAATGAAGAATCCCAGCTCCTTGCTCTGTGCGAGGACCATCCTGTGGGCTTTGACACCCTTATATAATTAAATTGGTAGCACATGGGCTGTTTGACCACAAAAGCTCTTATTTGCTTGCTTTACATTTTTCTTTGTTTAAAGGCATGTTATCAGCAGAGATGCTGCATGTTGTGAAGTTCTCCTTCCCTCTGCAGCCACTTCTCCGTGCGGCGCGGGGACGACCGAGCGGCAAGGTGCGGGAGCCCCCGTGCTTGGGGTGGGATGTCTTGGATTGTTTACAACTAAAAACATGATTTTGTTGGTTCTCCTCCACTTCATTTGCCTTTAGAAGAGCTTTCTGGGTGCTTTGCACAACTGTAAAAATGTGACACTGAAAATGCTTGAAAGTACTTATGACTTCTCTTAAAAAAAAAAAAAAAAATTCAAACTAGTGATGGCCTTAAGAAAATAAACAAGTCCTACCTTGAACTGGGAAGAAGGGTAAATGTATTGCAGCATCAGCCTTAATGAAAGCTGTTTCTTTTATACAGAGCATTAGACATTCAGAATATCTTATTGATTGGCAAAATTATATTTTCAAATCCTTTATTAGCTTAAAGGGTGCCTGAACTGCAGAATAAATGTCATCAGTCTGAGCTACTGAGCTGTTGTCCTTGGTGAAGGATAAAGATGGGTCACGTTGTTGCTTCGTTAGCTGCTAGGTGAAAGCTTCCCCTTTAATATGGGTGAGATGAGGAACTGGAGGAGACCTTCTGGCTAGGAGTTCAGATCCCTACAAATGAGTTGTGGCGTGTGCAATACTGTGACAGAGTGATGAAATAATTTTCCTTTTGTCCTCGAACACTCTAAACCTCATGGCGTTGGTGGTCAAAAGCCTTGCTTCAAAGAATTCCCAGCCAAGTATAGGATGTCCCTGTGTCAGCACCCTCATGTAGGTGCAGCGGGGTGCCCCAGAGCAGTCTAAGCCAACCCAGCTTCATGTTGCTTATGCTTAGAGAGTGGTATTAAAATGAGTGCACGGGGAAATGCCAGATGTGATGTCATACTTTGCATCTTCTCCTTTTATTAGTCCGGCTTTCCAGCATACGTGTTCTTATTTTTTCCCCCCTCCTGACAGGATTGCTGTGACACCCTATGTGGCCGCTGGCAGCGGTCACAGGGCAGACTTGCACGCGTGTGTGCCTGGTGGGTATGTGCTAGTCAGACCACAGCTCTGATTTCTCTTGGCATGCTGCTACCTATTTAGCAGTGTACCAGAACAGTGTGTAGCCTCCTGTTCTCCACCAGGCTGTCACTTTTTAATTGCTGGAGAGAGAATATTTGAATTTCTGTAATTTCTTCACAGACAAAACATGGACATATCCCTAGTTGAGCTAGGAGGAGAGAGGCTGGTTTGATAGATCAAAAAACATTTCTTTGGGGTAACAACTGAAAGCTGATGACTGAATTGACCAGTTTATCACAGATTTTTGCATAGCTAATCATATTATCAAAGCACAGAAAACAGAAGGGAGTCATTCAACTTGTTTGCATCCTAAGTGCTCTACAGCTCTTTCCTGGGTTGTCTGGACCTGTAGCCTTACCCCTGGTACCTCCTGGAGGTTTCAAAGGAATTGTTCTCCTTTAGCTTGGTGCCAGATCAGGGAATCGACCCTCGTGTTGAATGCCCACAATAAAACCATGTGTGAGATTTTTTGGAAATCAGGAAATCTTTATTTCTCTTGTTGCCAAAGAGGATCAACTTTCCGTTCAGACAGGCAGAAACATAGTTGTTTAGTGTGTCCTTTAAACAAGCAAACCTCTCCAAAGCAGATGTTTTTACAGCTTGCCTGAGTCGCTTCCTATGCTTATCGGTGACAGGCAGGTGACACGACACCTACAAGGTGGAAAGTTTAGTTAGATATAAAGCTACTGTAGGGTGGTCAAACGAACCTGGAGGGGCAGTGAGGGAGCTCCATCCTCAGCTTGAGCAAACCCAGGTGAGACAGTCCTGTGTGACCTGCTCTGCCTAGGGCTGGTCAGCCTAAATTAGTCTGTGATTCTGTAAAACTGGTGGCCTCCAGTTCTTCATATCACGCTTTGTATCACGCTTTGTTTTAACCTGAGGATTTGGGAGGTCACCCAAATAAGATTTTCCTTTGTACGGTTCTCCTGTAGGCCTCCAGGGTTGGCTTTTGTTGTTGTTTTGGGGTCTAATTAGCATGGTAAAGATTATTCCTGAGAGTGTGCTCTGCTCTTTAAGACTTTATCTGCTGCTATCTGTGCACAGACTGCCTGGGAGATTGTATCATTTAATTAAAGAAAGAACAAACAAGAGGATTAATGTAATCTGTGGGATGGGGACCTGGGAAGCGAGGCGCGTGCGAGGAGCGGGCCGGTGCTCTGCTTGGATGCCTGGTGGAGAGCACGCGCGCTTCGCTGCGTGCTGAAATGGGTAAACAGAAATCCTTTAATACATCTGGCAAACAGCGAATGGCAAAATCTTGGTGTCAAATATGAATGTTCTCATTTACATTTAAATAGTTTAGGTTTCCTTGAATGTGTTGTGTGTAGCATAAAATAATGTCCTGCTATTGCAAATATTACTTTTAATGAAAGTAAATACCATCGGCGGTGGTGTTAATCTGCTGTACCCAGTAGTCTGTTTCCAAATATTGATTTCTAGTAAATGACCTTTATCAGAGTTGTAAGATTTTATTTGCAAAGCAAAACACTTTGTATCAGAGCCTGGAGACTGTTTTGCTCTTGGGTCTGGTTACATCTGCTCCCTGAAACGGCAGTGGGTTTACCTGGTGTCTTGGCACATGATGGTCCATGTGCTTCTCCTACAAGAGTTTAGCGACCAGATGGGACCAAGGGGCATGGGGCTGAATAAAAGGGAGGCCAGCAGAACTCAAAGCCGCAGGAAAAAGAAATTAACTTTCCTATGAAAGTGAACATGGTGCCATCCTCAAAACTCAAGTGTGGATTTTGATGCAGAACAACCGAATCCATCTTTTAAAAGCACTTGAATTTCTCTACTATTCTACTCTAAAAGAGGGCTAATCCTTTGCAGCAAAGTGGAAGAGCAGCCCAAAGTTAAACCCAAGTGCTTTACCTCTGTGTTAGTAGAGATAGATACAGATATGAGGGAAGTATTTTGGCCTGCAGGCTTGGATGCTGGTTGTCACTACTCAGCCTGGATTCAAACCTGGGGACAGAATTTCATCCTTCTAGGGAGGATCTTATATAGCTTCCTCATTCACATAATTAAGCTATAAATAGCAGAGTAAATGAAGTTGATTATCAGCTGTGAAGTTATTTCATGTTTATGTTGAGAATAACAGTGGGTTATTGCCCACATGGGGGTGATTTTTTTGCTCAGTTCTTGCTTGTATCAAAGCGATAGTGTTGCCCTAGGACTTTGCTGATTGAGGTGCTGTTTGGGAGTTAGTTAGATGATGATTTTATGGGAATCTGTGAGTGAGAATAACTGCTAGGAAAAAAACCTCATCTTGTTTGTTTGTTTTCAGTATTTACTGCAAGGCTTGGAGATAGAGACAGTCACTACCAGGGATGACTGTGCGCAGGTGGTTGTGCTCGTGCTGAAATAGGAGTAGAAAGGACCACGCTTGCCAGCTGGACATAACTCAGCAAGCTCGTGTCAGAAACAATTGTGTTTTTGAAGGTGTCTTGCCCAAGGTCCTGTGCCTCTAGGCCAATTTTATTGATAATTCCCATAATAGCTTTTGTTTTTGAAGCTTGCACTCGATTTATTGCAGAGGATGCACTGCAGGCGAGCACCGCTTGCTAGATGCTTTTTCCTCCCCATGTGCTACGGCTGACGGGGCTGGGATGCCAGTGCGGATCATGGAGCGATGCTGGGTGGTCCCGGCCACCGAGGACCTCACTGCAGAGAGCTGAGATCAGGAGGATCAGGTTGCCAACAAGAAGTTTGTTTGTTGGCTGCTGAAAAGTGCTTATTCAAAAGGAAACCAGGAAGCCCAGCTTGTTTTTCGGGTGAAAATTAGCCATGCAAAATAAGGTTCAGCTCTAGACTGACGTGAAACTTGGAGCCTCCTTCCATGCCAGGTAGCAGATGGCCTGTTGTCACTGCAAAGGAAGATTATGTTAATTAATATATTACAAAACTGACTCTAGTTGAACACTTACTTTTTTATGAGCCTGTGATTATCAGCTTCTCTGGAAGATGAATTTGGGGACTATTTGTGCTGATTTATTTCTATGGCAGTTGAGAGGCTCTGAAATAGCTTTCTGGAGATTTAATATGCTGTTTGTTTTGGGTACTGTAGTAATTGCAAATTGATATAATTTATCCAGTTGGCAGGGGCACAGTGAAAAAACTTTGGATAAATTAATTTAAAGAGTTTGTAAATATATTGTGGCACTGCCATAATATTGTGTGGAGCAGTGTGCACTCTCCTCTGGACCCCTGACTGCACTGGATAGGGCCATGCTATCTCCTTCAGGAGAGGAAGATAGCTAGTCGAAATATTTATAGCAACTATTGGATGGAGTTAGTGGCTGGATGGATTTGAAGATCCAGATTCTTCCTTATCTGTGAGCTGAGACCTTGTACTTTGCATCAGAAGAAGCCTGTGGAAATGCAGGGTGTTTTTTAGGGGGCACTTTGCCTACTGTGCGGCTCTCTGACACGATGCTCGAATGGTAGATGTTTCCCAGGCTGGAGCATGGGCTAGGGACAGCCCATGTCTCTGCTGTTGAAAAAGGACATTCTGCACGGCCTGGTATGATTGACATTTCACTTAGATTCTTACAAGTTATCCAAAGTCTTTGTGCTGTCCCTGGAGGTCTCTGTGCATGGTGGAAGAAGCCTTTTTTCCCCACTCGGAGCAGCGTGGCAGCTTAGCTCAAGGTTGGTTCTGGCCCTCAGCAGCACGGATGCTTTGGAAGGTGTAAATCCTCCCCCAGTGGCAGATGTAGATAATCTGTCCCCTACTGTTTGTCACATCCTGATCTCTAACGGATAAAGACTGGCTTAATCCCCAAAGCATGGGATTTGCTAGCCCTATAGGGGGATATTTGCAGGGTGCTCGGGAAGCTGGAAACTCCTGTGGTGGGTCTACAAGTGGCCGATTTCTATTTCTTTCTTGCTTACTGTCCCCCACGTCCACTTTGGTTCCTCAACTGTTCCCAAACATGGATGGAAGTTGCTGCAATATATTTTGGGTTTATTTAGCCTAGCAATTGCGAGGAGAGCTTTGTGTGGGGGTAAAGGTGCCAGCCTGCACGCTTAGAGCTGCAGGATACCCTGCAAGGGCTCTTCTGCACGAAACCCTGGGGAGCCCTGAGCTTGTGCTGAAGGTTGCAGGATTCTGATTTTTCTTTCAGAAATGCATTTGTTTTGAGTAAATTGCAAAGGATGGAGTGCTACTGAGGGCTGCTTTTAATTGCTCCATAGCAGGTGTTATTTCTATTCAAAGTCTCGCAATTAACCTAGTCCCTATGGTTTCCCAAGGTAACGTCTGCTATTGGTACAAATAGACTGTGCTTTGGGGAGGCATTTGCAGTGCCCTTTGCTTACAGGGAAGCTTTTCCCACCAGGATCTGTGAAGCCAAGTGCTGCCCCAGAGTTACTGAAGGAATCTGCATTTTTGTATTGTCCTGAATGCTATTCTATTCCTCCACTTCTAGTACTTTTTTTCTTCTTTTTTTAGGGGTTTTTATAGCTCACAGGTTTTTTCAGGTTCAAGTTGTTTTGGTTGTTTCTTGCGTTCACAGCAAGAAATCAAAACACTGCTCTGCCCTTTTGAGCTGAAAATGTGAATGCTTGCACTAAGCCCAGAGATGAATTATATTTGAAGGCAAGTTTGGACAAGGATTTATTCACCTAGCTTGAAATTGTCTTTGAATTAGCCTGTGACAGTCTTTTTGAGCAAACTCTGGAGTTTTAGATTTTGCTGTCAGCGTCTAATCTTTGCATAAAGGCAGTTTGATTTAGTACAGAGGTAACACGTGTATGTGTGTGTGGGGGGGGGGTTACACTGTGTCCACTGCCATAAGTAGATTTATTTCACTCAAGCACATGGCTTCAGCTCCAGGAGCCTGATGGAGGCAACTGAGAAGACAAAGCTGGGGTCTGAAGTCTCAGGGAAGCTTTTTTTGGGCCCATCCTGGTTCCCAAGTGTTTAATGTTACATTGAGAAAGATGTGCGCAAATGCAAACCCATCTGTTTCCTACTTTGGGTGTTAGCCTGGCACTTGGGACCAGAACATCAAGTCATCTCCTCTTGTTGCTGTGAAGATCCAGAAAGCCAGAATTATCTTTATTTTTTTCTTCTCTGGGAGTGTTGCTCTGCCTTTTCCTTAAATATGTCTTGACATGGAATATGCCCACTCAGGGATACTTGGGAAAGTTGAATTAAATTAATTAAAGGCTGTGACTTTAATGAGGTTTAAATAATCCTTTATAAACTGTTGTTTGCACGCTTTAATTCTGAAAAATTGCCTTAATTTGATTCTAGTTCACTCTGCTTCCTAAATGGAGTAACCTCCATTTAATTAAGGCAAATTAATTGAGTAAATATCCAAGGAAATTTACTGACAGGTATAAAAGGAGCACTTAAGAAAAATGAGTAAAAAGGAAATTGATATTATTTGAAAGTAGTAAAATCAAAAACTTTCTACTCTGAAGCGTTGCAAGATGTGACCCATGGCAAGAGCTCTAATTGTTATTCTGTAAAGGATGCTATCATCAAATGAAAACCACTTTTTGCCCATATTACCAAACTCATGTTGCTACTTCAATCCTGGACAGCAGCCCAATATTGTGAAAGGAGAAAGTTAGGTGTGTTGTTGTCTTGTTCTATTTGTTTTTTTGTTCCTTTAGGAACCAGAGCAGATTTGTCAGATAATCTCCCTCCCTCTTACTTCTCTGCCCCTTGTGTCTCAATTTTTCTGGTTTCCTTTGAAGAGGAAAAGGGACAAAAAAACATTTTTCTCATGTGAAAGGACTTGCCCTGACCTATGCATAGGGTCAAATCTTGGCCAAATCTGATTTCCCTTGTGTCTGTAGAACTGCGGGTCAGGTCCCTATCTGCAGTGCTGCAGAAGGTTCAACAGCAGTGACAGTGAGAAGTGGTGTCACTTGTGACAGCAGGAGGGTGAAACACCCAGGGCGAGGGTTGTTGTAGGGTGTTGGTGGTGTTCCTGGTGCCTTGAGTCCAGTTTGATGAGCAGGAAAATGGCAATTAATGAAGAGACTTCTCCCTTGTGAAGAAGAGATTGCATCAAGGTGGATCATAGAGCATAGCCTTGCAGCACCAGGAGAGCAGTATAGAAGTAAAAAACTGAATGGTCAGAGGTAGAAAATGTAGGTACATGTAGCTACTCTTAAGTAGTGTTTATTCCTCAAAAAAAAGTTATCAAAGTATCTGGTTCTGAAATAAGCTGTGTTTTTCTACCACGTGGCATGAACAGTTAACTCCAAATCTGGCTTTCAGACATATCCTGTGCATAGTGTGCAAGAAGTACAAATTTGGTATTGTGTATTTTTGGGCCATTAGCTGTTCAAAGAAAGTTAAAAAGGGACACAGTTAACAAGTATATCTACACAGGAGATGTATGCTAAACACAGAGGCTGTTTAAACAACCATTTAATAAGAAAGCAAATATAATGAAGAGCTTTATCTTATTCCCTAAAAGTGTTCTTGCCAGAGAAGAATAAGGTCCTGGTGAGCTATTAGTTTCTTCAATGGCAGCAATTACACCATGGACTTAAAAAAGCTTAGGCTAGGAAAAATTTCACAGAATCATAGAATGGTTGAGGTTGCAAGAGATCTCTAGAGATTATCTAGTCCAACCCCCTGCTCCAGCAGGGACACCCAGAGCACAGGGCGGCAGCCAGGCGGGTTGGGAAGAGCTCCAGAGGAGGAGATGGCACAGCCTCTCTGGGCAGCCTGTGCCAGGGCTCTGTCACTCTCACAGTGAACAAGTTTTTTCTCACATGGAGGTGGAATTTCCTGTGTTTCAGCCTGCACCCGGTACCCCTTGTCCTGTCACTGGCCACCATGGCCCCATCCTCCCTGCATTCACCCCTAAGGTGCATGTTGATCAGATTCCCTCTCATAGGTATTCAGCTTAATAAAGCAAAAATATATCTTTTAAGTAACTTGAGAATGTATCTTATTCAAGCAACTTGAACTATATTTAGCAGCCTGCCATTAAGTGTCATCTACATCGTTTTCCCCTGTTCTTTATGGTACTTGTAGCAGGGAGGGTTTGAAGAGCTATAACAGGACAGGAGAAGCCTTTTTGCTGAAGACTGTGGAATCTTAAGTAATAAAGAGAGATTTTGGGGAACAGGAAGGGCAGAAAGATGGTGATGGAGACTGAGATAACGCGGTTGGTTGTCATCAGACTTGTAGACCTGTCCCAGCTCTCCTGACTCCCTTTTTCTTTGGACTAAATTTCGAAGCCATTATACTAAAGCCACTTCAAAGGGCCCATCTGCTTCGGAGTAGCAGGTTCCTTAGTACATAGCTGGGAGCTGCTGGTGACAGTACCTGCTGTCACCATGTGCACTGATAATGTTACAAAGACAAAATAGCTTATGAATAATGGGGTTATGTTTGGCCTTGATTTCTACGGCTTTGCTGGAGTTCGTCTGCGTCTTTGTGTGTAGGAGAAGGAGGAAGGCATATATGTAGGTGAAAGATGCAGAGACGAGGTTTCCCCAGGCTGTGCTAACATCTGCAGCCCTTGTTAGAGGGAAGCCTGGAAGAAGACAGTGAAGCCACCCAAAACGGGAGTTAGTTTATCCTTTTCTTTGCTGTTCCGAAGTTTGTTGATCTCAGTACCAGGAATTTCTCACCCTGTGCAAATTGGATCTGAAACGTTGGTGCCTCTGTCTTCTAAACTTATTTCCTTTGCTTTAAATGCATAGAATAATGCACAGGAAGAATGGTGAAGCATTGGAACAGGCTGCCCAGTGAGGTGGTGGAGTCACTGTCCCTGGCAGTGTTCAAGAAACGTGCTGATGAGGCACTTGGGGATGTGGGTTAGCAGAAATGGTGGGGATAGATTTATGGTTCGACTCGATCTTGAAGATTTCTTCTAACCATAATGATTCTGCACTCTGTACTGATGCTCGTGTTGGAGACATCAAGAAATGGTGGCAATAATTACAGCACAGACTGCAGATATAATCTGCATTTTGCTAATTCTGTGATGTAGCAAGGTTAGGATGACTGCGGTACAGTCCCTGAAAGAACTCCTATCAAAACTAGCAGACAAACCTTAATGCTTAAGGCAAATTTTAATTTCTTTCTCGACTTTCTTCTGCTTCTTTGTGTCAACTAATTAACAATAAAGCCTTAATCAAGCACAGTACAGAAGTAGCTGTTGTCTTTACATATATTATTGTAATTAAAGAGCTTTTCTTTAGTCTTTCAAATCTAAATCCTTAAACAATGGGGTTTTCCTACCATAAGTATATGCAGAGGTTTCCTCAGTTCTCACTGTACCAGCAATTATCGCTTTCAGCGCTGTCTTCTGAAAACTTAGAGACTGTTAATGTTATGAATTTGTGTTGCAGTGCTGTCTGTGCTAATTGTTTTTTCTTTCCAGGCTGGGTTTATGCCGCAGGAAAAACAGCGAGATAATGCAAACCATTACAGCACTAATGAATCTGTGCAGCCTGATGGAGAGGTAGGGTAGGCTGAAGGAACAGGCCATGGGAGGAGGTCTGGGCTCTGCCTGTCCAGAACAGCCTGACCTCGAGCAAGTGAGGATTTCTATCCCTATGGAAAGACCAGGCCCTCTTTCTCAAAGCGGGATGCTCGCTGGGGAAGACGCATGCGATTGGCGTGAGCTGCAGAGAGCAGGTTGCAGTTGCTGTCCCTTGGTGAGATGGTCCCCAAGCAGGCAGTGGTCCTGCAGCCTTCTGCCTGCTAAATTTATACTTGGAGAAAGGAAATCTAGTTTGGGGTTTGGATACGAAGCCTTGGAAGCTCCTGAGCTGGGAGAGTTTTGTGCAGCATCAGACCTAGCCCTGACGCTTGCAGTTCCCACATGATGCACGCAGTTAAGGGCAGCGCGGCTTGTGGGACCCTCTGTTTTATGCCTGGCAATTTTCCCTTTGCTTAAGGGAACAAGATGGTGCCAAGTTCCCTGTTCACTAAAGGGTTTCATCCCTAGGACTGCTGTGAATCTTGGTGCTTTAAGATGCATGTGGATTTCAGAGGCACAGATGAATTTAATTGTCTCTGGCAGGAGCTACTGGGCAGATAGTGGCTTCTGTAATGGGGTAGTTTACAAGAAGCTTTGGATGGAATAGTACAAAAGAGAGGTTTTATTCCTTCCTTTTAGCCTCAGGCTGTCCGTCACCCAAAAATAGTATTCAGTGGTAGCCAGCGCTTCTGTCTTGGATTGTGGATGAGGAAGTTTGAGAGATGTGTTCCCTGGAGCAGCTGGTCACTTGGCAGCACTGGGAGCAGATTGGAGGGGCTATTGTGGCTGCAGTGGATTCTTCCTGCCCTTACATCTTGGGTAGCCTTTGCTTGGACTCCATGGAGTCAAAGAAATGCCTCCTTATCTGCCTCTCTTATGTGGCTTTGGTGCAACATGCTGATGTTTGGCACGTGTTTGAGTTCATGTGTAGCAGCTTGGAGCTGCCATAGTAAGACTTTCAAGAGCATTAACCCTTGGAAAGGGGAGCTAATTTGGCTCTAAATCCTGAGATGAAATGCTCAGGACTATCAGAGATGGGGGAAGCTTAATCAGAAGCTGTTTTCATGAAAACACTGTGCTCTTGGCAGAAGTCCTGCTGAGCATCCAGGACACACAGCTTTGTTGTAGGCTTTTATTTCTTTTTCTCTCCAATTGACATTAAACACAATAATTAAAGCAACAGAGATTAACATGTCAAGCCAAGCTTCTCATTCCTCCTCGCTGTCCCTCCCTCCTCTTCTGGGCTACTCGGTTTTCCCTTAATTCAGTATATCATAGCTTTGAGGGAAGGTTGATTTGACTGCATAGTGGTGGCAGAAAGGGCAGGGGGCAAGTCTTGCTTTCTGTCTGGAATTATTTCATACAAATAATTTGTACATTAATGAGGGAAAATTATCTTTGTAAGCAGCCTTTTTTCTGGCAATAATCTTGACGTAGCAGGCGTTTTGGTGCATTAAGAATAGAGTTTTACTTCCAAATGACCATTCAGCCTATACAAAAGGATTTGGATTTATATAATTAGTCTTGTGTGTTTGAGTTTTGCTGTCTTTATCTTTGCTTGAGTGAAAGCAGATTTTCATTTAAGCACATGCACTTGCATTTTCTTTTTTTAAATTATGATTGTTTTTGTGTGTGTATGTTAATTTTACTTGATATAGTAAATGCATTCAGCCAGTAGCACAAACTTTATGCTTTGGCATTTCTGCCCCAAATGTTACGGTGCAATGTCCATTTGCAGGTTCCCAATGCAAAGCAGTGCTAGGCCCCACCAGCACTGTGCAAAGAGGAAGCAGAAAATCCCTTGAGCTGTTACGGGGCAAAGGATGTGTTTGGGGCTGACCTCTCCCCCTCAGTGCTCCCAAGTGATGCTTGGGGGGGTAGGCAGGAGTGCAGGGATAATAATGCTAAACCCGTGTCTATTAGTCTTCCAATGCATAAGCTGTAGCCAAAACACATATTGCCTGGTCTTCAGTCGTTTATAGCAGGTAGAGTTAAGCCAAGGCCGGCTCTCCAGCTTGCACCACGCTGCTTTATCCTCCGCGTTTGCCAGCCTGGCTTCTGCGCCTTGCCGGGGTTTGGTTTCCCCTCGCACAGGCTGCAATGCAGGCAGCAACCGCAGCGCTTTGCACGTGGAAGTCGTGCTTGGACCACTGTAAAAGAGAATGTGGTTGGGCCATGTCTGCCCAAAACTCACCCACCCTTCCACACTTGGGCTTGTGAGAGGAGGTTGAGGCAAGTGCTGTGCTCTGGGTTAGGGCTCGTGTGGCTGGAGCTGGGCTGTGCCCGCTCCCTGGAGAAGGGGCCGTGAATCTGGACGTGCTCAGGGAATGTATGTGGCCCTTGGTGTGCAGCCAACTTGTTACTGTGACTTATGGATGGTTATTTGGCCAGCTTAAAAAATTTAGCATGTTTAAGAGCTGATGGACACCTGTGGAGTGTAGCACAGGCAGGAGCTTTCCCTCGAGGAGCTTTGCAGCTCCTTGAGCAAGCTGGTTTGTCTGAAAGCCCCGATGTCTTGTGTGTCTGCAGTGAAGGCACTTGTTCCTCTAGGACTTGACTTCTCTGGAAGCCCGTGGGGGAAATTATTGACTTTTCTCTGTTCTTGACCATGTGTTTGGTCTGTGTCTAAGTATACGGACCTCTCAGCCCCTTGGCATCTTTTCCTTGTCACCCACTTCCCGGTCCCTGCATTGGAACCTGCTCAGCTGAGCACGCTCCAAATTCAGCACAGTTCAAGCAATTGCTGAAGGAGACCTTGTTCTGCCTGACTAAGCAAAACCAGCAATGTTAAAGGAATTGTGAAGAATTGGGTAGAAGATGCTTTTGTGTCTTTATTCACAGCCCTTTCCAGCTAACTGCTTTTTACTGCAATTTTTCTTTTTACAGTAGGAGTTTGTTTAGTTCTTGCGTAGGCTCTTCCAGCAAGGGCGCTTTCAAATTCTTATCCTTAGTGAGGTGTTTAAGTGTAAACTGCTCTTTTACTCTCGCTACGCACACGCGTGCACCCACACGCGCTCTCTTCTGGCAACACTTGACTATTTGTATTCACTATAATACACGCTGTTTTGTTTTCCTCACAATAGCACAACACACATGATTGCTGCCATTTATCGTCAGGAAAGTAGCTGTCATTACACTACTTGGCGCCTAATGCGGCAGAAATTCTGCTCATATCCTCACTGCTTTTCTCCTAAAAAGCCTTTTTGGTCCCGAAGTTGCCGTTTGTTGTGTGCTGGGCTCTTGCTGGCACTGCAAAAGTGAGGTAGGGGCTCCCTCTGGAGCCAGCAGCGCTGTGGCTGGTGCTCTCTTGATGAATCTGCTTTTCTGCTGAGTATTTCACAGCCAGCATGTCTTTGCTCTAGCATCGCAGGTGCTGGTTGCCTGTTTGCCCCACGCTCTGCACGGGGTGTACTGAGAAAACAGCAATTAGCTCGAGCAAAGGGCTGTGCAAATAGGGGCAGGAGTGTGGCAGCTGATCCTTTCTTAATACCTGTATTTATCCATCATTTTTCATTGCAACATACACATAGCATAGTATCTTGTAAACATTTATGAGTTTGTGCAGCTCTTGCCTGAGTGAACGTCCCTGTGTCAGCCTGAGTGGCAACGTGGATCCCTGCACAGGGAGTTACAAATAGACCTGTGGAGGTCTCGTGTGCATTGGGGTCTTTTAAAGTTTGTGCTATGGTTGCTCTGAGCAATGTATGCAATTAGTGCACTGTTGTTTAGTTTAAAAAAAAAAAAAAAAAAATGCTTGTAGAGATCCTTGCCTCCCTTGTAAGGAAGGAGGGCATGCGACTAAATGGGGACAATCCACTCTGAAAGCAGCAGAGGCAGATGTTGCTGGGCCGTGTAGAGACCTTAGCCAGCCTCCTGACTTCAAGGTCACTTTACAGGTGCGTGGGTAGGTGCGATCCTGCCTCGGACAGCTAAAACACAGGACAGGGTAAGTTCAGCCTGTGGGCCAAACTTGGCTTAGAGGATGCCCACCAAAGGAGATGACTTGTTTCTGCTTAATCTGGGGGGCCTGATGGAGATGGAGGAGGAAGCCTTATGTACTGGGCTCCTGCTATTGAGCTGGCAGAGAGGTCTTGAACTTTCTCGTCTCGCTTGACAGGCATTTTCCTGGCATTGGCTGCTGCTGTTCCATGTCTGAAACGAGTCTGGCTGGAAAGCTCCGGATTTAGTGGGCGCAGCTAAGTGGAGCTTTTGCAGGTTTGCTGCAGACCTGAAGGCTCGTGGCTTAATGCTGGAAGAGCTTGCAGGTTGTGAAACCTGGCAGGGAAGTACAAGCCCTGGCAAGCAATTAGGGAAAGCACTGATGCCTTAGGGAAGGGAAGAAAGAGGTAGCTATGGGATTTGGAGAAGCTTTTTGTACTTGTATTGATTGCAGAGAGTTTTAGGTTCTACTTCTGCAAAGGCAGCAGACCTGTCTGGACTGTGTAAGGTGAGACTGGCTCTTGTTGGGTGAGTGATAACCAGTTAGATAGAGCTGTGGTCATCTGGTGGATGTGTGTCTGCCCAGGAAGTTCCTGCAGCAGGTGGGGCAGAGACTTTGATGGTCCTGGCTGAGGCACCAGCCATTGGTATCTGGTGAGGACACGGTGAGCTCAGAGACACACAGAGCAGGCACTGACTTCAACCGCTGCCACTTCTAGAGGTGGCGAATGAGCTTTGTGAGTGTGAGTATTAAACAATTGTGTCTTAAGGGGGGGAAGATATCAATTTTTGCTTAATGGGTATTTTTTCCTCTTTAAGGAGGGGCAATTATTTAATACTTCCACTCCCCTGTTTTTTGAGTCCACAGATTTAAGAAGAATACTTATCGATCCTCTTGTGGCACAGGAGCCTCTGATCTAGATATTCACCAGCTCCTCAAAAGCCTTGCGTAGTGGTCAAGCGTTGCTTTCCATAGGTGCAGTTGGTATGGGAATGCCGGGTTGGTATGGGCTGCCCTGCGCCTTTCGGTGTGCTGTGAAGTGACGTTTTTACAGACTGAATGTGAAGCACAGACAAGTGTCAGTCCTGTGTCTTTGCCAACTAGATGCTGCTCTTCCCATACCTTAACACTGTATGTTTTAGTGCATGTCCATTGTTCTGCTGGTATTGATCTGGTGTGGGAAGTCCCTCCGAATTCATCGGATTGCCTTGTAAGCCCAAGCACAGCGCTGGTTTCCTTAGGGTTGTACCCAGCAATATTTCAGCTTAAGGAATGTCTGATACGCGGGGTTTTCCTTATCCATGGGGTTTTCCTTATCCGCGGGCTTTGCAGTGGCAGCAGCAGAAAAGAGCCTTTGTTAATTGTTTCATTACAGCTGGTTCTGGTGTTGGGCTTGTAGAAATCGGAGAGTGACCGAGGAGTGAAAATTTCCTTTGAAATGTTTTCAAAAGGCTTATTAGCGGACAAATTGATGTGGAAAACCCTGAATGGGGATGACAGGGAAGAGGGAGCGAGCTATTGGAGTCAGCTGCCGGCTCCTGTTCTGCACAAATGTGCTTGCCAGAGACAAATATCCCTGTTTTCCCTCTAATCAAAAAAGGATAATAGCTAGGCCTATGTTTGTTTCATGCATGCTTTTAAAATGGTTGAAATAAAATATATACTCTCTCTTTTTAGGTTGAATATCCTTAATGTATTCCCCAGCAGTCTTGTAAAATAACATGTAATTTTATATGGTGTCGTAAAGGAATATGTTTTATTAGTAGTGTTTTTCATAAAGTTTTGTGGAAATGCTAATATGCATTTTTGGGATATACGGTATTGCGAACAAAGGAAAAAATATCCTTATGGCTTTCAGTGGCTGCGTTGTAATCCAGTATTTATTAAAGCAAGCGGTGGGCAGTCTCCTGTGTTTAAAAGACTTGTAGCAAAAGCAGAGGAATGAATCTCTACAAGATACTTCTGGAAATCCTTAATGCACCGTCGTGTCCTGTCTGCAGATCCGCTTCCGTGCCATCCAGCAGGGTTTGGAGAGGGCACGCGAGCTGGCCCCATGTGCAGCAGGGCCTTAGGCACAACGCTTGGCCTCGAGTTGAAGGGAAGAGCCTGTGTTGCTGATCCTTGAGTGTTTTACTCATTGAGTGCAGTTCAGCCACGTAATGTGTCTGCTCACCAAGATGAGAAATGGAAAGTTGACTCGGACCATTTTAAAATTGAGGGTGACTTTTCTAAATGCCAGTGGTGCTGGTACAAGCGAAGAGATGATAGATCTGTCACGTGAATGTCTGTCTTGTCTCCAGCTGAAGAGCAGGTACTGATGTGTCGCTCCTTGTGTTCTTCTGGACGACTCTTCTCTGAGCCCTTTCCTCCCTCACCCCAAACCCTTTCCTCCCTTGCTAGAAGACCCTTTTCTGTGATATTAAGCAGGATTTTTCAGTGTCACGCTTTTATAAAGTGCCCTCTGGTGTTGAGCTGCAGCTTCTGCACTCTGCTTTTTATTTATTAATTTATTTCCAAAAAACCTTTTAGGGGAGAGAGATGTTGCGGATGTCTTGTAACCCTTTGCAGTAGGCAAGTGTGTCATGTTTATTCGGATTTTTTTTTTTTTTCTGCAAAGTTCCCTCTTGTTCCTTGGATCATTGCAGTGCTGGTTCTGCTTTGGTGGGCAGACTTGTCCCTTAGTGCCCTGGTGACAGTGGGTGACCCTAGAGCATTAGAGGCCAGTGGGCTCAGAAGCTGCAGCTTATGTACAGTGCATCCCCTTGACTTTTTGTGACCTGTTGCATTTAAATGTCAATGCTCCACTGCCCCACTGATGTGCCCTTACTTGCTTAGGGGTAGGGGTGAGAACAGAATTTGCAAAACTATTAATTTGACAGCAGAGAAGCATGAATTTACACTGAAAAGCAAGGAAAGTAGCATGCAGTAGGTGATTTTTTTATATGCTGGAGGCTCTGTTGCTACCCATGAATCTGTGGGCAGTGGTGCTTCACAGTGATTGCAACCCCAGCTTTTAGGAAACTCGACAAGTTTCCTTATCAGTTACAAGCTGTGTCTTCAGAAGTCCCTCCTGCTTAGTTCTAAGGATGCTTATTCAACTAGAGCCGTCAATATCAGATAGGATATTTGGATTAGAGGAGCAACAGCATGATTCTGACTTGGGTTTTGGAGTATCTTCCCGAATGGAGAAAGAAAAAGCAGCTCATGCTGAAGTACCAAGCAGTTCTTGCACTTAAAAGCTTAGGGAAACATGTGAGCGATGTATGCAGTGCAAACGTGTCCCCTAAAGCTATGCTAGGTAAGGCTTGAACTATTCAAATTCTTACACTTCTGCTCCACTGTCTTACTGAATTGGACCAAGGACAGTATCTCTAACTTGGATTAGAGACAGAGCAGAGAAGTTAGTCACCTAATAATAATAACAAAAAAATTAATTCACTGGTACGAACACATTTGAGCTACAAAATGTTAATTACCTATGTTAGGAGAGATGCTGTTTATTTCAGTTTATGCCAGCTTTTGAGAACCTAATTGGGATCCTGTAACATGAATTCAAGATGAGGATTTGAATCAGTTTGTTCACACGTCACTGCAGAGCGAGGCTGTTTGCATGAACAGTGGCAGTGTTGCTGGCTCGTGATGGAGGAGGTCATTTCCGCAGTAACGTGTGCGGGAGCATAAATTGAGCAGCTGAGCGAGAGGCTCCCAAACCTGCGCCTGGAGTGGAATTTAAGAAGTTTGCACTGCTTAGAGCTATCCATTAAAAAGTTAATGACTGGAAACCAAACGACTGAGCCTTTGGTCCATGGCTTAAAGATGCCTTCCAGTAGCTTTTCATGAAATCCTTAGATAAGGGGTGTAACAGGGAGGAAGAAGTGTAAATTTTTTTGGCTGTTTTTGTTTAGCATAGGCTAAATTCACCATGCTAGAAACAGCTTTATTGGACTGAGGGGTAACGCTGGAGCAGCTTGTTCTCCCTGTGCTGCTTGCTGCCGATGGCTGTTCCTTATCCTGCAGCATGTCGCTTAGGCAGTGTTTATTTTTACCTGGACCAAAATGAAAGGGATCAAGGCAGCTTCTCCATCTGGGTTCAGAGGATTTTTGAAGTGGGATTTGTCTCTGCTCTGTGGCTTCTGTGGTCATCTTGTATGCGTGGCTGCAAGTTGCAACAGGAGAGCAAGCGATTTCCTCGGAGCACCCTCGCTAGCGGGCGTGCTGCAATGTGCCCTTGAGGCAAGGGGAGATGCGGGCGCCCCAGGAAGAGCTGGCACCAGTTTCATGGGGATTTATCAGACACCTGCTGTTTCCACAGCTTTCTGCAGCGTTTCTATCCTGGGGTCGCTCCTGCTGTAGGTTTGGGCAAGTGGGAGCATGTGCCTGCATCAATCCACAGTAGTTTTTCCTAAAGGGTGACTCTAGGATTGTCTTGGAATTCTAAATTCCTGCAGAATGGAAGGAAATACTGCTTTGTGTCAGGTACAATACTTGCTGGTTCTGCTGGCCAAAAAATAAGGGGATGAAAAATTAACCTGGCCTCGTCCTAGGAATGCAGACTTGCATGATCCATCCTGAAATGGGTCTGCGTAGGAACAAGGAGCAGCCGGCGGTAACCGGAGAGTCTGCAGTTGGAAAGGAGGGTTTGTCAGGGGAGATTAAATGACCACTTGTTAACTAATCACACAAGTGTCTTTCATCTGCTCCTGGCTGCAGGCAATGCAGAAACGTGGTTTCTATTAAATCTGTGGTTCCACCGAGGGGCACCGGCTTTTGCTGTTATCGTCTATTTTTTTTGTAAAGTCTGATGGGGAAGCTGGATTTAATTATTTTATTGCTATGCATGCCCAAAGCCCTTGTGTCCCTGCCAACAAAATTAAGTTGTCTTGCAAAGCAATACAATGGCAACAGATGTGGGGCTCTATTTTGGCTTTTTTTTTTTTTTTTTTTTTTTTTTTTTTTTTTTTTTTTTTTTTTTTTTTTTTTTTTTTTTTTTTGTTGTTTTAGACCTGTTTTTTTTTTTTTTTTGTTTTAAGGTAAATCTCTGTTGTACAGAACTGCTTTATTTGCAGTTTCTGGTGTGGTATGTTTATTAGTTGTAAATGAAGATTATGTTAGCCAATGAAATGGGCAATCTCAGTTATATTTAAAGCTATTGAGTAGACAATCTCAACTTTATGCTCTCTATTACTCTTATTAATGAGCAGTGCAATGTATATTCCTGTCATGTGGCATTGAGAAAATTTTAATCTTCTGTTCATTTTGATCTCCTATGAATGCAATGACAAACCAAAATAATATTTTGCTTTCCAGATAATCTGGTCCTGGTGATCTAACTGCATCTGTAATAGCTTATCCTGTGCTTTTGCTCTGCGATGCCTTACTTCAGCTGGGTGGTTTGAAACTAAGAGAGGGGAACACCTGATTTTAGCAGAGACCATGGGCTGGTGGAGTTGAGGAGACTTGGATGGATGAGATGAGGAAGTTGTAGGTTGTTTTTCGCGTGCTGGAGGCATTGCTGAAGCCCAGCCAGACCTTGCTGTTGCCGGTGCCCATCAGGGCATTGCATGGGACTTTTCTGGGGCAGGAAAGGCAGCTAGACAGCTCATCCCATGCTTGTCTCCCGTGGAACACTAGAAATAATCCTTTTTTCCAAATTTCAGCCATTTTCTGCTTGCTCACAGCACAAAGGATGAGGGGCAACTATTTGTAATTCCATCTGGAAGTTGGCAGATATCTGCTGAAGGAAAGGACGTTCTGGCGTGATGGTAAAACCTTTCCTTAAGGCGTATTTCTTTACATAATAGTCTCAAGATTAGCTCAGCAAAGCAGGTCTTGTTTCCCTGCGGTGCCAGCTCGTGATGGCATCCTCGGTGTGTATTTACGTGGCTGGGCACCACCCTTAGCAGGGTTGCACGGGGGAAGATGAAGCCTCGGGGGTCCGATGCATCGCTGCTAACCCCAGCTGGGAGTTGTTTTTTCCAGACTGTTTTTTTTATTGGACTCCAATTTCGCTGCAGTGGTTTTTGTCTCCAAACGGAGTAAAAGGTGCTGCTTGATGAAGTCACGCGGGCGCCTTGTGTTTTAAGCCGTTCCCCTCTACGCGGAGGGGTCATGTCGGCCCTCGTCTCGGCTTGGTGTGACGGGGAGTTGTTGGGTAATTGAGCCCGTCCTTGTGGTGGCCGCGGCGGGGACCTGGCGGCTAACGGCCTGTCAAAGCTCGCAGCCCTGGGAGGTGAGTTCTGGGCTGCTGGGGCCGGAGGGAGCAGGGTGCACCCCTGCCCGCCGCTCGCTTGCGGCCTCCGACGCTCTGTGCATGGAGGCAACGCCGCAACACCCGGCCCTTGGGGCTCACACGGACCCGCTACCCAAAGGGATTTCCCTGCAGGACAAGGGATCCTTCTATCCCCAAGCAAGCAGAAAAGTAAAAGGAAACTATAGTCTTACTTGATTTATTCCTCAGCTCGCTGCTGAGGAGGTGCCTTTTGTAGGAGGCTCTGCTGCTGCGCGGTGCCTTTGGGATTTGGGGATGCTGAATAATTTTGCTGAGCCTGCTGTGCTGCTGCTTAGCAAAGTGTGACTCATGGCAGAAAGCTGAAAATTTACATATAATTGTGACTATTGAAGTTGCAAGAAAGCATAGCCGTGTCCCCAGGATAAGGTCAGTGACTAGAGAATGACCTACCACAAAGCGCCCTGTGGCGGGTCACGTAGTGACCCTTTTACCTGGTGTCGAAGGAGCGTTCCCCACACGTGATGCAGCGCGAGCTCAGCTGGCACTCCAGAAATCACAAGAAACTAATGGCAATGTGAAACTAGTGAAATTAATTAAATAGTCCCTTGTGATGAGCAACGGTGCTCCTCACGGTTAGGAGAGAAAGATGTTGGACACCTCAGAGTCACAAAAGTCCTTTTTGAGTGTCATAGACTTTTTTTTCATGTGCTTCTCACGTTTTCTGTACACTTTTGTTTTGAATATAGGATGAGCAAAGCAAGCGTGCACAACCTTGTCTGTCACACACTTGGCTGTGTCTTGGGGAACTGCTTTCTCCTGATGCCACTGTTGATGCTTCTTAGGATGAATAATGATGTGCGATACAGAGCTGAAGGCAATGCTGTAAACTATTTAAATTTGGTTGCGCTCATCAAATTGTCTGTTGTTACCCGTTGTATTTTTTTTGTGTGCTTTGCTGACAGCTGGTGATAAAGATGACGCTAGTCTGGAGGGAAGGTGCAAGCACCGTGTAGCATTGCAGCTAGTAAAATAAGAGGCAGAAGACTGTGCTGCTTGTTTCTAAACAAATCTCATATTGTTGTTCCTTTATTTCAAAGTGCTAACAAATTGCCCAAATGGTGGGCGTTTTGCATAAACTGTATTGTGCCGTTATTGGCACGGAATAGTTGATTTCAACTGTCAGACATCAAGAATTTGGGTTATTTGTGCGAGTGTGGAAAAGAATATTTTTCTAGTATAATATTCCAAGCGACAGTGTTTAGAAGATAAAATGTTACTCTAATTTAAGGCATGTTGCCGGGGTTATAGGGGCAAAAATATCTGTAGTGTTAGAATGCTCTGAGTGCTGTGTGTGGGGCAGTGCAGGGCAGGAATCTGCCCGGGGTCCCTGTCCTGAACCCCTATAGCCTTGGGGCGAGGAAGAGGAGGCCCTGGCTGATCTTCCTGTCCGTTCGGCTCGGGGTCTATGTATGCTGGAAAAATTGGGGCTTGCACCCTTGGCCAGATCTTATGCTGGGGGAAAAAGGATTTGACCCAAACTTCGTAAATAATTTCAAAAATGGTGGAATAATAAATACTGTTATAATTTTATACCTACGGTTTATGCTGTAATTTTTTAATACGCTCAAGGCTCTTTAGACCTAAGAATACAAGGTAATAACCAGTGTCAATTTAAATAAGGGAAGGTGATAATCCTAACCTCTGAAATAACTGGAACTTATGTACTTTGCAAATGTTCTCTGAAAGGTTATGCTAGCGGTTTAGCTAGACAGGGAAATTTTAGTGTCTTTTCCCCCGTAATTTCTTCAGTGCTATTTTCTCTTTATTAGTGTAATT
Source organism: Nothocercus julius (assembly GCA_013398735.1). Classification (NCBI taxonomy): domain Eukaryota; kingdom Metazoa; phylum Chordata; class Aves; order Tinamiformes; family Tinamidae; genus Nothocercus; species Nothocercus julius. The sequence goes on from VZSV01000005.1 coordinate 11,827,876, forward strand.
ATTGCAGGTTAACACTGCTATCATTTTCTCTTTTCATGGCTCTGTAGTATGCTATTATTTTCAGGAAGCAAAAAGTAGGTGCTTTTAATAGTGCCATTACTGTTATATGAAATCTAAAGGCTGAAGAGAAACTAGTTTAAGGGTATGATCCTAGTGGTAAAATTACTGTCGGCAGGATGCAATAAGATGATTTATAACATAAATACAAGCCTTTAATAGGCACCCAGAATGGCAACCTACTGAGGTTTAGTGGCACCAATATTGAGCTTTTGATCACTTTACAGCACGTTCTTGGGATTATATGCAGTGGAGGAGAATTGATTCCCACAGCAGGAGGTTTGTGGCATTGGTCTGTGTGCATTGCACTGCGTTGTCCCAAATTTGAGGTAATTAGTAGCATTAGGCTGCCAATCAGGCTAGGGAACAGCAGTGGCGGGCATAGGATGATGGTGATGTTAAACACTTAGCAGTGAAAATTTGGGTGAGTTCAAAGTGACTGAAGGTTTTACTGCTGAAATGGCTCGGTGTCTCCCTGCCCTTTTCCTGCTTTTCACTGCTGTAAGTGGAAGCACTGAGGAGTTCTGCGGCTGGAGGAGCTGTGGCTTGACACTGGAGTCGGGCCAGCCTGAGGCTTCAGGGCTGTGACTTTTGGTACTTAAGGCTTTTGGTTGGTTTGATGTTGGTACGGGGTCAGGTAGCTGCCTCCTCCACCAGGAAAGGGGCGTTTATTGCAGGATATCCAGGTGAAACAGCTCTAGGCTGAGGTCCGCTTTGGTTTTTGGTAAGACCAGGATCAGGGGCCCTTTGCAGTGATGCAACTGCTGTATGAGCAGCCACTGGGAAGTGCAGGAGAAAAATAATAATCACAGTTTTATGCAGCATTTAGCAGCACGAAAACGTTTCGAAACTGAACATTTTAGGCTTTCACTGGAAATGCGGCTGACAGCTCTTTAGCCATCAATATTTACTCGGAGCTGTGTAAATACTTGCTCCCCAGGCTGCTGCTGGGGCATTAGCTTGAGCTGCAGGCTGGTAACCTTCACCGACTGCCTTCAAGTGCAATAAACCCCTGACTTGCCTTTGGCCCCTGCTAAAGCATAGAATTTAGATGACTGCTTGTCTGTAGGTAAGTTTGCTTCTGTTACTTTTCCGAATATTCACTTCTTTCCACAGCTACAAAGTGTTGTGACCAAAAAAAAAAAAAAAAAAAGTATTTCCTCTCCCTGCAGCTGTGTTCAGAAAGCTGCTACTAAAAGCTATTGCTGCTAAAATAACACTGAATTTCTAAATATGTCTTCAGACTGTTACACACACAATATGTCAGACTTCAAAAGCTTTGAAATAACATAAAGACTTTTTTCATCTTTCACTTCTTTGCATACCACAAAATCCTAAAGACTTGGGTGTGGTGGTTGTTTTTGGCTGTACAGCTAACTGAGGATAATGCAGTCTCGCTCCCATGTCCGTCTCCTGGGAATGTTCACTGCTTAAGCTTGATATCTCTGCGTGACAAGTTACCCCTCTGTCTGTTCTCCGCTCCCTGCAGCGGTGCTGTTGCACAGCGCACCCCGGAGCAGAATTCCATGGACTCCCGCCCCTCTGAATCCCAGCAGTGGTGACGTTCCCGTTGCTCCTGTGTGCCCTGCCAGCAGGGAGCAGGGCTGCTTTGGCACAGCCCTGCTCCCCTGGTGGCTTTTTGCAATAAACTTTTATCAATCCACTTCACTCTCAATGCACAGTGTGGTTTCGGGCAGCTCCGAAACCACAGGGTTAGGCTCAGGCAGCCCATGGTGCTTTGAATGTTGTCTCATGCTGCAAACCTGCATGGAAAAGGCAACGGATCAGCTCAGACCTGAGGAATGTTCAGGGAAGTGCCTTGAACTTGGAGTGGCTCTGCTGAGCTGTGCAAATGCAGCCTTGTCTGAAAAGAGCTTGAAATAACTTGTCCTGGGTCTCCCCTGAAATGCAGCAGGGAAATTGGCCCCTGAAGTGTTTCGCTTGGCAACATAGACTTAGTTGCTTCCTGAAGTTTACATTTAAACTCTCTCAAGGCTTCTGTGTATTGCAGTTGAACTTTGCTGGTTTAATTAATAGACAGGGAATGGCATCTTTGCAGAAAGAGGAGTATAAATGCTGCAGAACGGAGCACTTTGCAGATATTTGGCTTGGGCTGTTGGGTACCTGCTGCTTTCAACTTCAGCCAGGGCACTTTGTGGAAACATGTTTGCCTAGTTAAAATACAATTAAAAACTTGGCAGAGAAGAAACTCTACCCAGCTAAGGTGGGATGAGAGGGGAGTTAGAAGTCCTTTCTGCAGATGGAAAGCTGCATGTTTTTCATGTTGTGGTCTGTCTCGTTGTTGCTGCTGGGAAGAGGATGGGGTTTTTTCCATGCCTGAACTCTGGCTTTCAGCATCACTGTGACATTGCCTGAGGCAGGAGCCCTCCTTGGAGGGGGAGAAGAAAGGGTGGAGGATGTAGTTTTGTGGACCCAAGGGAGAAGAGGCACTACATGGCTGCTCTTTGATCTCTGAGTTTCCCAGGTGCTTATGCTTTGCTTGGCTTTAGGTTGCTGCTTGAAGATGTCAACAAAAAGGTCTTGGGTTTTACTGTGGTGGTTTTTTTTTTGTTGTTGTTTTGTTTTGTTTTTTTTTTTGTTTTTTTTTTTGTTTGTTTGTTTCATGTTGTATTTTTTTTGTCCCTGGTGGATGCTTTATACCTTGATATCTTTTAAAAATAATCAAGTTATGACTGTGTCAAGGGACTTCATAGCAACTGTATGTGGTCTTGCTAAGCCTTTATGAATTTTAGATCAGCCTAGGCTTAGAAGCTTGTTCAGAGAACTGCTGGGAGTTGCTCCAAAAACATGTCCTACCTGAGCAGAGCTTCAGGGATGGAGTTTCCCTGCTTGGTACCAAATGACAAGGGCACACAGGGATTGAGGAACAATCAGGGAAAATTCAAATGCTGTCTGAAGTTTCCCCAGAATGTTGAGATTTGGCCATGGGCTGAGTTGATAGCAGTGGTTGAGCCTTTTGTGTAGGTGCCTCCTATGTATCATCATCCTTTGGCATGGGCTGCGTCTTGCCTGGTGTGCATAACACGGAACAGGAGCAGGTCTGTCCTGGGAAAGTGGGTCCAGGAGGGTCTTCCTCGCAGGGCAGAGGGACCCCAGCAGATCTGTGGCCATGGGCTGCAGGTGGCAGCCCCAGGGCTGCTCCCAGCTGCCTTGTGTTCTCCTGACGGCTGGTACCATCTGATGACTTCAATCCATGATTACGGAAAATGTTGTACTCCAGCAAGCTTGTAGCCAGTGTGAAGAATGTTAATCACCTCTCTGTATTTGATATAAATATTTATGTCGGAACTGTTTTAATTGGAAACTACTGTTTATTTAAAAAAAAAAAAAAAACTAGCCATGCAGTGTTTTTGTATGCTTAATAGGAAGAACTAATTTCGTGTGTGGTTTAAGCTGCTAAATAGGATATTAAGTTATGCAGAATCAAATGTAAATGTATGTTGCTTATTTATGTTTTTCAGGTAAGAAATTGCATTCCACTAAGCAAGGCTGCCTAAGGGAGTTGACAGATGCTGGCTGCATGTGTTCCTTTGTAAGCTACCAAATCATGCAAAGTATTCAAGCCTGCAAAATTAGGAGCTCTGATTGTAAGTACAGAACTTGGCTCTTTCCTAATGTGGTCAGGAGTGTGTAAGAGGCAGCAGAGCTGGGGGAGATGGCGGAGGATACGTCACCAATGGATTTGAGCCACACAGACCGTGGGCACCTTTCTCCAAAGCTGCCGAGAGTCAAGATCTGCTTGGCAAAATTTCTGGCCGAGCTCTTAAAGAGCTGCTGTATCTGAGCAGCCAGAAGCCTCGGTGGGGTGGGATGGGACCCTATGTCATGCTGGTGTTTGTTCCAAACTCTTGTCAAAGTCCTGTTACATCTGGACAAGTGATTTTCACGTGTGCTTATCCAGACCCATTCTTTCAACTTTCCTCTGCCCCCTATAATTTTGTCTAGGTTTGCTCTGTGAAATACACAGTAGTGTGTTCCAAAATAAGAAGTGAGAGACAGGCTGCATAGGACGTTTTGTTGAAGTAAGCATGAGTGGGCCAGGGTAATGTGATATTTATATTTCCTTTATTTGAAGGCTAATTACTCTGCAGGGACAGTTTGGTTTCCCTGTTGGTGCAGCACTGGGATGTCCGTAGGTTATAGAAGCAAAAGCAGGGACAAGTCTTAAATCCTTCAAAACAAGGATGAATGCTACCAAGGGGGTTGATTTGAAAAAGTTGGAAATATTTATTTAAGTCTAAAAAAATTGTCTAATACTTTAAACTGTCCTTTATTGAACCAGAGGCAAACAGGGTTCCTTCTGGCTGCTGATATTTGAAATACATATCCAAAGGCTTTGAACCTGAAGTTATGTATCTGAGAGGATCGGAGCTTCCAGTAGAAGGTGGCTTCTGAACTATGCAGAATCAAAAAATATAAGGCCCTTTGGTCATTTCTTGATGTTGTATTTGCAGTTCCTTAAGTTTTTTGGAGCCAGTTGCTTATTTTTATGGCCTAGGGTTGTTGGGGCATTTGAAAAAGGGGAAAACTCTTACAAATAATACTGAATTATCAATTGTTTTCTTACACCTTTGTACACTTCAGTGGAAAAAAAATGGTTGAATGGTGAATTTACTTGAAAGCAACATCTCAAGGCCAAAATGACTCTAGACCTCAAATTTATCAGAATTTGTTGGTTACAGGAGGTTAGCAGGAAGAAACATAAACACTTCAAGTTGCTGTGGAAGATTTCTTTTCTGTAGGAATCACCAGTGAAGGGAGAGAATTAATAATCTTGTTTTATAACACAGTGTTTGATGGCAGAAGGCAGAGACTTGGGAGAGCAACATGCTGTGTGACATGAGTAGAGCTCGTAAGGGAGAGCGCCGAGCAGATTTACATCTAAAGATACTGTCAGATTAGTGGTATACTAATAATTAAATTTCTTTGGTTCAGAGGCCAAACTGAAACATAGTAAAGAAGAAAAGTAACTCTTGGTCACTATTAATTGAAGATTCTTCATCTCCCCACCCTAAGTTTTCTCAGCAATATGAAAATCAAAATATCATTTGCCTTCATGCATTATTCAATTTTTAATCTTTTTTGATATTTTAGAAGCTTTTTGAATTAAATTACTGTTTTTAAGCATCCAGACAAAATAGTTCTCCTGTCTCACTCTTTTTCCTTTCTTTCTTTCCCTTTGCAAAACCATTTTACTGAATACCATCTAAATTTAAGACCAATTTCTGATCCTTCCATAAAGCTGCATTTTTCTTTTCCAGTGAGTTTTGTGTGCCAGTTTTGCATGATTATTTCAGACCTCTCTCGTATATCTCAAGTAGCCATTTGCACAGCTATTTCTTTGAAGGCACACCACAGAAGAGAGCTCATGCCAGTGTGTGGACTGTGTTTAAGCATTGCCACAGTGTTTTGTCACTGCAGTGTTATATTCTTCCCCCTGTCTCAGGCTGATTTTTGCAGCTTTCTTGCATATCTGTGGGGCAAGCTGTGCAAAAGGCATAAATGTTGCTTCCAGTCTGTCTCTCGTGACTAAGAAGTCTACCAACTGCAATCAATAACTCTGAATTTCCAGAGTAAATTAAATGAATGCAATATACCCGATTCTCCCTCATTACACAGGAGAGGAACTGAAAGCTGGAAACGTGATCTGGTTCTTGTAGATACTTGATGAAAAATAAAACAGCTTTGTGGCAAGGTATTGCCAGGAGGCTAAAATTGAGTCTCTCTATTACAGCACTTTGAAATTTCCATTTTTTTTTTTTTTTTTGTGTGTGTGTGCGTATCAAGAGACTTCTATATGGGGGGATGTTTTTCCTTCTCAAGTAGTTTGTTTTGGTAAGGAAAGGGTATTTCTTAAGAAAACAAATAAACTCTCCAAAGCTACTTAGTAGAGTCAATCCTATGGCCCCTCTTTGCTAGGGATGCAGTGAGGCACAGGTGTGAGGGAGCTAATTTCAGTCATTAATCCTAATGTGGCTCCATTTCCTGGCTTCTCCTCAATAAGTGTTGTGTGAAGGTTACTATTTTAATCCTCGAAGTAGCTGGAAAAAGTGGAATCGCTGTAGTAAAGCGAGCAGCTCTTGAGCTTTTCATGGTGGACCTTCATGGGGTGGTAGGTTGTGGCACCTCAAGAACAGTGACCATCTCCTGGAGGATAGGGACGAGTCCTCAGTTAGTCTCAGCTGACCGTAAGGCTGGTAAGTATTTGTCAGAGAGGCTCCTTTGCGTTGTAGTTAATCAGTATCTTTTTTTCTGAAAACAAAATGAAGCCTTTGAGCTCACTTGGCCAGAGCAGTGGAGAGTTGGTGGCCTTGGTGGAGCTCGTGTTCTACCATAAGGTCCCAAAAGGCAGCTCTGGACCTGGGCAAAGGAGGTTGTATGGGGGTTATGCAGCTTCGGAAGTTTTCCTGCGTCTTCGTCTTGATCCCCAGCACGACTGTGTCAACCAACAGAGATGTCCCTAGCAGGGTGAGGGAGAGCAGGTAGCTCTTGTGAGGTGGCTCTCTGGGAAATTGGCTCCTCAGCCCAGTTGCTTGGCCATGAGGATTTGCAAAGTGCCTGCTGGGTGCAGAGATTCCCCTCATCGGCACCTTTCCAACTGCTGTCTTGGGCAAAGAAGTGCCTTTAATATGCATAAACGGTGGAGACGACAGCAATAATTAACAGGGTGCCAAATTTTGACATACTGTATTGCCATTCCTTATGTTTTGCATTGTTCTTGCATTTAATCGGGCTGAGAAAAATTTTTTTCTGGACAGAGCTTGAGGTTTTCTTGCAGAGAAGGGAGAAGGTCTGAGCTTCTCTTCTGCTCTTTGCAGAGCTAGCTCCAAGGCTGTCGTGGATTTTGCTGAATACTGATTTTGAACTCTTGACCACAGGTACATCCAAAAAAACTCCAGAGTTCTTCATGGCAAATAAACAGGATAGAAATAGGCTGCTTTGCTATCACTGTGTCACTGCCTTTAGGTTTAATGCTAAAATTCATTTCTGCATCAATTTATAGACACCATGGAATATTAACATCATTAATTCATTTTTTCAGCCTGAAGAATTTAAATTAACTGGCAACTCTATTCTTCCATTTCAAAACACTATTTAAATCTGTAAGGACTTACAGTTGTTGTTAATGGCTCTCACATAATTAATTTCTCTGTGAAAGAGAATGAATGCTTAGTGTCCCAGGTATTAAATGGTCTATATTCTTACAATGCTATTTCAATTGTAATTTAATTAAACTGTAGGGTATCTACTTGAGGAAAAGAAAAAAGAATTTACTTAATGTGAAAGGGAGAGTGATTATTCTTGCAGTGATAAAACCTAAATCAGATAGAAGTAGAAGTCTAAATCAAGTGGAAGACCAGTGCAGGGTCTGTAATTTCTGTTTAAAATGTAAGATACTTTGCAGCCAGTACCTTTAATCTCATTTGTTTCCAGATCATCGTTATTTTATAGGTTGCTTTTCTTAGAGTCACCTCGTGTTCTTCTGCTGAACAAGTCATGGTATTTGAGGTAGACAAAGCACCTCATTTTGTCTCTTTATCACCTTTGGACACCTGTGAATCTGTTGGGTAAAATCTCAGCTGGCTATAAAGGGGCAGACTCTTAAACTTGGTAGACTGCCCAGATTCCTTTCCTGCCTGTTGCTAAGGTTTGCTATGTTCTTGTTTCATAAAAGTGTGTGGAGAAGACTTAGGCTTTTGCAGCTAGGGTCAGTAGAACAAAATGGTTCAAAAACTTCCATTCTGGCTACATTCAATACCCTGTATTTAGTTTTTGCTATGTGCTGAACAGGCAAAAACAAACACTAATCAAAATGCAGTGGCAAGGAAAACATAATTTAATCTTAAAGCAGTACAAATATTAAACTATATGAGTTAAACCTCACAGGAGAATTAACATTCACTTGGGTCTGTCCCTTCCAGGTGTGAAACATGATCTGTACTTTACTGCACTAAATACAATATAGGTTTTTCTCTAAGCCTTTAAACTTTATCTGTATTTTTGTGAGTTATTGTGTGTGTATACTGTATTTCAAGGTCTAGTTGCAAATGTGCAATTTCCAGGTAAAATAAATATGCTGTTCTGTCAAAATGGTGTCTTTTTCCCTCATGCCCACACTTCTGTTTCCTTTTCTAAATAGATATTTTGTTTTGCTCTGTATGACACTGCTATGCTTTCTTGTATATACTGTGCTGGACACTTTTACTCCTGAGATGATTCAGGGCTGTCCTGTTCTTTGCAGTACAACCTCACCCGTGTCGTCTCTTCCAGACTTAGTTTTTCAAGACTTTGTCATTGTTGAGGCAATGCAGAGTTTTCCTTTGGTTGCTTCCTAAGGAAAGGTGGATGTTTGTGGTGTTTGCATGGGCATGTGCAGGGCTAGGACTGATGCTGCCTCAGAAACCTCAGAAAAACAAAAAATTGCCCAAAGGATATATGAGATGGTGTCCTTTAGAGGTGGTCCAGCTGTTTTCTACTGACTACGTTTTGATGTGCTTAGTTCAGTTTTGCTTTCCAATCCAACCCTCCTGTTCTCAAGGGAGGGAGGCTCGGGGCTGGTGGCTGCACTGCTGCTTGCTACAGCCAGGCTTTGCATGACTTAATCCTGGTATTCCTGCATAGTACTGAGGAGAGGGGAAAACGTAAGGATTTAACAGGTAGGAGGATGCAGGGAGCAGGACTCCCCTTTGAGCCTGGTGTGACTTGGGAAATCCTCAAGAAAACAGAGGGGTGCACGTGCATCTTAGTGACACTATCATATTTCATTTGTTCTTTGTTTTTAGTAAATATTGACAAGAATAGATAAATGCCACTAGCTTAAAAAACGTATATGTGTTTTTTTTTTTTCATTTGTAATGCCTTAATGTGTAAAGAACTGTATAGAACAGGAATAATGCTGTATTTATTTACAATAATTCTTGGTCGAGCTAGCCGCTGTAGTTGAAATGCCTGCGTTCCCGCCTTGGCCACTAAGATAAACTGCTTAATGTATTTTGATTTTGAGCTTGCTGTCGTTCTCCCCAAGGAGTCTGCGTGGGTTTAACCTGTGACCTTTGCTGTGCCTCTTATCCCTTATTTTCTCGCTCCTGTCTGTAATGCTGTTATCGCCAACTGCTGTTTAGTGGAAAGCTGGAAAATGGGTGAACTAATCGTCTTTCCTTTGGTCTGAAGTTTTCTCTTAAGGGACTTTAAAAAGCAGTTTGTTTCCTCTAAATCATGGTGACAGAAAGCCATAGCCTGTGTTTTGCTGATCCCATGCAAGGGGTTCTGCGCTCTGGGTGCTGCCGAGCACACGGCCCTTGTGGCCTTTTGGTAAGAACGGAGCAGCTAATCTGTCCTCATCCCTGTATCTTGCATTTATAGATACCTCTTGATCTATGTGGGGAAAGCTTTTGCAATTTTAGTATCTGTATGTAAATGCACACTTTATTTAAAATATGCAGCCTTGATAAGCACCTGAGACAACATCCCTCTGGTTTTGCAGCTTTTTTTATCTACAGATATACCTTTGAATATTTTTGAGAGATCCAGAATGATGCAGAAATCTAGAAACAGATTATGAGTAACCGAAGGCAGATGCCAGACACTAAAGAGGTATCAAGAGAAGCACTGGTATTATTGCTTGTTTTGCAGTTAATGTGCAGCCAAAACTACTGCTTAATTTTATTTTTAAACTGGTATGGTTGACAGCAAAACTTTCTTTGCCTATTCCTGTCATTAAGAATCTGTTTGAGTGTACGATCAAAACCCTATATCCCAGAGAGAGTAGCCTCAGAACAAGGGACAGAGGCAACAACTGAGAGGTGGTGCCCCAATTTTCACACAGGAGAGGTTGCCTAATTTTCACTTGTAAAGGGAGCAAACTGTGACTTTGTTCAACTCCTGAACTTGCCTTTTTTGTCTTAATTATATAAAATACAATATCCTGAGATACAAAAGAGTAATTTGCTGTAATCAGATTCCATAAATATTTCATTGGTGTAATTACCTGTCACTTAAAATTATTTTCTTGCTTGCATTGTGCCTGATGAAAATATTAATTCTAATTCATTTCTTGAATGTCAATTTGAAGTAGGTGTGTGGTTGTATTTGTAAAAGTTACAAAAGGAAAGAAAGAAGGAAAAAGAATTGTGCAGGAAATAAATATCTGATCTTTCAGCAATAAGAGATGAAATGCCAGGCCAAATCTGTGCAAATTTCAGTATTTTGCTTGACTAAAATTGTATTATGAATCGAAGAGTGCTAGAACATAGTAAAGAGACCAGACTGGTTCTGGGTATCATTTTATTTATTTTTTTTTCTTTAGGGATTTCTGCTACAGAGCTTGTATATAATACTGTAGTAGGTCTGAGCAAATCTCTCTTGAAGCGCTGTAAAATAAGCCAATATTCTTCTGAGTTTAGCTATTTAGGTTTTTTTTTTTTTCTTGACTTTTCATTTTTATCTTTCTCTTAAGGCATCTCATTTCTTTCCTTCTGTTATTTTAATAAACGATAGGGCAGTCCGTGAAGTCCAAGTTGCTCTTAACAATCTTGAAGATTTAAACTATACCAGTGAGTTTTTCAGAACTTTTCCCTTCTGTCTGGGTGCCTGACCCAAGCTGTAGCAGGCCTGCAAGTTCCTCTCCTTTCGTACAATTTTTAATGGAGCCTTTTCCCCTTTATTAAGACTTCTCTATATCTGCCCAAAACAGAGCTGGTGTTGGCAGGCTCAGATCACCATGGAGATTTTTCTGAAAGTGGAACCTGGTCTTAGCTGGTAACTGAGTGTTAGGGATCAGCACGGTGAGCTCTGCAATCCCCCATCCCACTGAGTGCCCTGTATCCCATAGAATGGAGCTGTGAGCTCCTGGTCCTTGATTTCTGGGAATAAACCAACCCTCCAGCCCCCTCCAGTACAGCACGGGCATGTTTTCCCAGGAATCCCTCATCTACCCACTGGGGAATAAGACTTTGCAGCGCCTGAAATGTACTGCCTGAGTCCATTGCTTGTTAAACTTAGATGAAAGCAAGAGATGCCTCTTATGTTGCAGAGACAGCAGCAAGAGTCTAGGTGTGTTAGCCTTGAGTCTCCCCAGGGTGATCTGGGTGCTAAAAGAAAATGCTGCCAAAAGAGAGAACTGGCACCAAACTACATGTATTTGAGCCTCAATGGGGGCTGCTGCAGTGATTAGTTGATTTTTTTTTTTTTCTTTTTTTTTCCTCTCTCTCACATTTAGCGGGGTTGCTTTGTACTTCAGGGCTCTCTGACAAGCACCCGGTGGGTGGCAGTGTAACAGCTTTGGACTAAGTGTGCTGTTTTTTTCCTCTTTTTCTTTCTCTTTTTTTTTTTTAATTTTCCAGCTAGTTTCCATGGTGATGACTGCAGCTTTGATGCTTGTGCAGAAGTGGCAAGGGAAAGAGAAATAAGAGGGCGATATTGCATTAAGCTAGGAGTAGAGTAACCCACGGAAGTCACCGTGGTCACCACAAACAGCACGCTCGGCAAATAAGAAAGTAATAGAAACAGGAGCCCCGGGTGAGCTTCCATGAGGCTGTTTTGCTGGAATGGTTTAGAGAGCAATAAATCTCAAGGATTTAGCAGGAAGAAACAAAGCAAAGGCAAATTTGTTGTGCACTTACATAAACTGAACTAGGCTCACTGCTGAGTAGTGAGAAGACTTTTGCATTATAGTGGTACAGTTGTGATAAAAATAGTTTAAATACATATTAAAGCAAAACAGGGATTCTGTTGTCAGTACTTTAAGGCGATGTATCTGGATAATATTAGAGGTTTAAAAGTGAGGTCAGAGAAGTGGTGGTTTGTGTGAACTCATTCAAGATGTCCACTGGATCAATTTTAATTTTCAGTAAAGAAATACTTAAGCCAGGCTTGAAATTTGGATTTGTGAAAACCCTGTCCAGCATCTCTTTTGCACACTGTGCCTTCCCTGCAGCAGTAACCTCTAGATTGCACAGCAGAGGTCTCGGGATTTATGCGCTGCAGCAATTGTCAATACTGTTGACTTTGCACCATAATCATTTGTGACTGCTATGAGACGTGGGGGAATTTAATGCCCACGATCTATGGCTTACCGGCATGGATTGTGCCAGGCCTCTTCTGTGGAGAAAAGGTGTGTGAAGATGCTGATGAAGGAACATTACGTGCCTGTTCATCTCAGACCTGGCGCTCCAGAGAGAAAAGTCCCCCTTTTCCTTGAGCAGGGTCTGTCAGATTGAGTGGGGTCTGCCTGTTTTTGCGGATCGGGCAAAAGCTAAAGTATTAATGCTGTCTGGACCTCCAAAATGATGCTATTTGTTTGAAACACAGCTATGTGCCCAAGGAGGGGAGGAAAATGCCGAGGCACCTTCTTGTGAGACAGTGCATATGGATTTTGTGTGGTGGCTCTTCTTCAGCAAGTTCCGCGAGACGTTTGCGTTTCCTCCAGATCATACTCGGTACGTGATTTCCTGTTGATGCAGCAGGAGGAGCTGAGCCTCTGCACCACTTCTGTGGTGGGTAGCTCTGGAGCTTCATGCGTTATGTTGATCACTTGGTTTTGAGGCTTAGATGCATGCAGTATGAGTTGCTGTTGTGTTGGGAAGAGAGTGGACTCTTCACCAGGTGGCCTGCAGAAGTGACAAATCTTGTTTGCCATACATGTTAGTGTTTCTAGGGTTTCAGAGTGAGTTTCTATGGAGTCCAACCTGAGGACAGTCAGTCTTTGCAAGTATGTCACAATCTCAATAAATGGTAGTTTTGAGCAAGAGATTGGGGGGGGAAAAATATTCCAAGGGATTGTTGGCTGCTCTTCTACAGTTCTCTTCTACGGTTGCTCTGCCTTGGGTGTGTTTATCTCCTGTGTTCCCACGGAATGCACTTTCCTAAGGAAAGATGATGGGCTGTGTTCATCAGGGGCCTCTTCCGAATGAGGGCTGCTTGCCCATGCTGACTATGATTCTTCAATGAGCGATCCTTTTATCAAAGGATCACCAGACAAGGTTAAATAGTTACCCTGTATTAGGCAATAAAGGAAACCTGAGGGTGTTTTTCCTCCGAACAGTTAAGCTACCTTTCAGGTGGATGAGCTGATCAAATTGACTTCATGCATATGAAGCCGCCTTCTCACTGTGACAAAATGATCTCACTCAAAAGTTGTTTTCTGGACTAGTTCAGGTTGTTACAAGCTGTTTGAGGGCTGCTAAATATGTCTCAGCCAAGGAAAGCTGAGAAGGATCGTAACTGCCAAGTCTTTAATAGCAGTTTCCTAATTTAATTGCTTTTCAGCAATAGAGAGAAAAAAAAAAAAAATACTGTTAAATCGGCAAAATCTGGTCTCCTGTATTCCTCAGGATGTGGTAACATTCCTTACCAAAATAATTGAATATAACTCAACAAAAATGTAACCTGCTTTCAGCAAAGATTAAAGCTAAGTAACCCTACCCGTATCTAAAATGGGTATATCGCTTTCCTTGTTGAAACGTATCACCCTTCTCCAAGTGAATTAGACAGACTGAGACTTGAGGCTTGAGGATTAGCAGAGGGCTTAATTAAAACATCATGAATGTTGTCCCCGCAGAATCAAAATTCTGACACTCTGGCTGCTGAACTATATTTGAGCCTTGATTTTAAATGACTTTAACGGGATCATCACTTAAACTTATACACAGCTTTCTTAGAGGTGTTGTTTCATGTACTTTTTTTTCTGGGCAGGTCAAAATAATTCTTGCTATTTTATTGGTGCAAGGATCCCATTTTCAGGTTACCACAGTGCATTCAGAGCTTTGGCAAGTTAATATTTATTTTCTTGGCCTTCAAAATGCAGGATTGGCGGTTTCAAGTTGTTCAGATTTGCAGCCTTCATCCTTCCTAGAGATCTGTGTTTCCCAGAAGGCTTGAAGAGTGATATCAGGATTTCAGTTTGGCTGTAGCCTGTCAAATATGCCTAAAAACTGCATACCTTTCTTAAATGCTAAGCTTCAGCAAGAAGTGTTCTTTCTCATTCTTGGCAAGGAACACTTAAGTCAATAAAAGTTTAAAATTAAAAATACCAAGAGAGTCCAACAAGTTCAGGCACTAGGTAGGAAGAAAGAGAGCTCAGATATCCAGATTATGATCAGATTTCCAAACTGGGGACCAGAAATTGAAAGTTCAAGTTATATTATGGTTGTTTGGTCTGTCTTGTTTGTTTGTGTAATGGAAGATGCCATGGGAGTTGGGGTGAATGCAACTTTCCTGGAGGCAAAGTTTTGCTGGCTGTAGCTGAACTGGGGCTTTGCACAATATGCACGTGCTGTGCAAAGCTAGTGTTAAGAAGAAACAAAAAAAATGAATTTCTGTAATGCCTGGTAAGTCAAATTCATGAAGGGATATGCTTTTAACAATATTAAATATGTATTTTTCAGAATTTTTCTATGCACTTAGTGCAAGCTTGAGTGTGTTAGGATTCAAGGTAGAATTGTCTCAGTTCTTGATCATCTTTCTCAATTGAGATTGCCCTGTGCATATTTTTATAGCAACTGGTCTGTTTTCTTTTTTCTAGGAGCTTTCAGATTTATTTTATAACTGCTATTTAACCACTCAACTTTCCTAAACTGTAGGAAGCCACAATCTTGATGTTGCCTTTGACCTCTCCTTGTTTGTCCCCAGCGCACTAAAACAGCTTGTGGCCAGCCCTGTGCCACTAAACCCATGACATTGGTTAGAGGTTTTACTGTGGTGAGTAGGAGCGGAGGGAGGATGTATTTTGTGGGCTCTTGTAGGCAAAATGCTGTATTTTGTGGCTACCTGTGCTTTGACCTAGGTGGTGGCCTTCCATCTGAAGCAATGGGGTGGAGATGTGACTGCCCTGACCTGCAGGCTGCTGCTTTGCCATCCCAAGCGTTATTTTCTTTTTATATTGGTTCTGTAATTGCCTGGCTCTATTCTGCATCTGCAGCCTGAGATCACTTATTCCAAATAAATCAACACATTTGGAGTATCTTCTATCTTCCTGACTTGTGGTTAGCGCTATTTTATGAACCATGTCAGTGTAGCGATTATAATGGAAAGATTGGAGGAAGATAATGGCTGTGGTGTATTGTAGGAGGGAATGGCTCAAACTTGCAAGTCGGGTTAAGATTGTGTTATAAAATGGCTCTGGGTTCTGCTTTGACTCAAACTTGAGTAAATTAGGTGTAGTGCCACTCATGTCTGATTTGGAAGGAATGAAAATGATAGGAATATGAGGTCTGAAAGATTGGGCGTTTTCAATGTAGCTGGCTCAGCTAATTCTTCTATGAGGTCTCAGTTTCAAATTGCTGAATGTCACTTCAAGAATCCTTCCTGCTTTGGATGTGATGCTTCTCAGCTGGGTGCAATTTGAGCAGGACATAGAGGCGTGAGCTACTTAGGCTAAGTGACCCATCCATGACTCAGGAAACTCCAAAGGGCAGATCTGCTCTGTTGGCTCCAAATATCAACATTGAATCTACTCAGTTTCCCCCAGTAAAAGCACGTGCAAGTGTAGCAGGCATGCACATCAAAGCAGGCTGCCTGGTGTGCCGAGCAGATTAATGACCATAAGAATTTTGAAGTAGCTCCTTGGGTCCTCGTGGTCAGTTGAGTGTTTTTTCCTCTTGTAGCCTCAATATGCACTTTCGAGCAGGGCTTTGCATCTTTGTTTGCCAAGAGCATTGGAGGCGGCGCTGAAGACCCCCTCAAGCGCCAAAGGGCTGGCTCTGGCTCCCGCGGGCTGGCTCCGGTGCTGGCGCGCTCCGAAGTGCCGAGTCAGAGCCCGGCTCTTCCCCGGCGCTGGCAGCTCCTGCAATCCCCACTTTGAGCACGCGTTTCCAAGCGTGTTGTTCTTGGACGGGGCTCACAGGCGCTCGCCTTTCAAGCCCCGGCGCGCCGGCCCCCGCAGGATTGACGGCCTGTCCCGGCGCGCGCGGCTCCGGCTCCGCGCGCGTCCAGCGCCTCGGCCCGCCGCCTTCGGGGATCGCCTTTCTACGTGGGGCCCCCTCAAGGAAAGGGGAAAGGAAGGTCAGCCCAAAGAGCGGGGGGAAAAATAGATGAGCCTCAGGAGTTTAGTTTGGCACGGAGTAGTGCAAGCTTGTTGTGCTTGAAAAGGTTTCAGTAGACTCTCCCTTACTTTAATTATGCCCTTTTTTCGTGTTACTCGCATCGTGTCCTAACGCGTAAAGCGTACGGATGTGGCCCTGTATAAATGCGCTTTAACCCCCCGAGCGCTATTTTATGCCCGTGGCGATGGCCAGGCTGGCAGCTGGATGGAGCACGTGGCATCTCGTTGCTGTCTCCTGTGCACGCTCTTCTTAGCGAGGTGCTGCATTTCACCCTGCACATCTTCAAAACCTGCTTGGTATTTTGAGCATTTCGGGGACGGTTTGAGTCGATGGCATTTTTTTTGAAGACCTTTCTTGCTGGGGTCAGCATTTGCTGGAAACAGGTTTTCTACTGTCTTAGGGAATAAACATTTTGAGTGTTTCACATAAAGGTTTCTTGTATTTGCAGTTTAAAAAAAAAAAAATCTCTTTATACGGGAAAGGTAAATGCTGAGACATTTTGCTTGCAGTTTGCTGATAGCTTTTGCAAACATTGAAAGTATTGCTGTTTCCACTTGATTGATCAAGTGAGTTGAAATTTAACTTTGCTATATCGTTTGCAGTAGTTCAGTAGAGACAGAATAACTATCATGATGCAGCCCCCACGCACGTGTTTTTATGCTTTTGGATATGTGCATAATCTGAGATTCATACTCGGTGCTAGATGGTGCTTAACAGAAGGTAGCCCTTAGAAGGGTGTGTCT
Source organism: Nothocercus julius (assembly GCA_013398735.1). Taxonomy (NCBI): domain Eukaryota; kingdom Metazoa; phylum Chordata; class Aves; order Tinamiformes; family Tinamidae; genus Nothocercus; species Nothocercus julius. The sequence goes on from VZSV01000005.1 coordinate 11,844,737, forward strand.
ACTGTATTTGGTTCAACTCTGGCACACACCATTTATTTCCTTTCCAATTAGTCTCTTTTCCAAGATCTGAATAGCCCCGTACAGAGCAGGCACATGAAATCAGTGTGACATCCCTTTCAAATTTTTAAAAAAAAAAAAAAAAAAAAAAAAAAAAGGAAAAAGAAAAAAGGGGGCAAACAATCTTAGTGTCCATCTCTGAAGATACGCTCAGGCACAAAAGGTATGTGGGAGAAGACTTGTATGCGTCTACTAGACACTGTAAATAATAAACCAAAGTATAGTTAGAATCACTGTTCATTCCAGAAGGAGGTACTTTGGTTCAAATTAAATGTTTTTTTCCCCAAGCCTCTCTCAATTTCTGGGATGGTGCCAAGTGTCTGAATTTAAGAATCAGTGTTATCCTTGCATTGCAGCTATGTCAGACTTGCGTGTTGGTTTTTTTTTCCTGGTTTTTTTTTTAATTTGTTTTTTTGAAGCCACCAGAATAAACATAGTGCTGCTCCTTTCAACTTGAGTAGCTAGATGAAATTCAGGGTCTTGTAACTTGGCACAGACAGGAAAAGAAGTTGCTGATAGTTACATCTATTCTAATTCAGCGTATTTAAAAGTATGTTTTGAGTTATACTTTCTGCTATAAAAGTTTTTGGGTACACTTTTATATCTATGAATAGTGGGAACAGATAAAAACTATTTTAGCTGTCAATTAAAGACCAGGAATCTAGAAGAAGAGTGGAGTATCTCATCTCTGAGTACCCAGTTTATTTAAAAATCTTGAATTTGGAGGCTTAGCAACATCATCTGACCTCTCCTTGAGGTCAGATATCAAAAACCCAGTCCAAAGACTTCCTCGCTTGGCTCGATGCTTGTTCGAGTTTTCACTGCTAAGGGGATTGATCCAGCAGTTCTGTCAAAACAGGGGTCTCATCCCCATCTGTCTCCTGAACAGCATTGACTTTAAGTCCTCCTGCTATCGCAGAATCAGCCACAACTCGGTTTCTGGACAGATGATGCTCTTGCTGCTGCTTCAGCATCGGCAGGCAGGCTTGCGCAGCCAGGGCAAAGGCCACTGGAGACAGTGCAACTCAGTGCACCTATTGCCAGCGCTTCTGCAGTGGGTCGTGCTTCAGCCCTGGGCACCTCTTGCTGCTCTGTCTGTATTCAATATGATATAATGTCAGCAGTTAAGGTTTGGCTAGGGAGCCACAACTTGCCTATATTGATTTTTTTTTTTTTTTTTTTTTTTTTTTTTTTTTTTTTTTTTTTTTTGGGTTGTATTTTTTCTCCCCCTTAAACTATTGCTCTGGTTTAGTGCCCTTGAAGGGCCTGTATGTCATTTTTGTTAAGGATGCAGTAAATACCAAGTGAAGGGTGCAGTGGGCAGAAAAACAACAGTACGTTGGCTTTTATTTTGAGGGTGGCCATTCAGAAATAGCATGACTGAAGCATGACCGTGTCACCGACTCCGTCCCATATGGGAAAAGGATTGGGGTGACTTGGAAATACAGCTGATCGGTTACTTTATACTCTGGAAAATCCACAGTGCTTTGGCACTGTTTCCCGCACCACCATGTGCACAAAAAGAGGGGTAAAAAAGAAATTGCGCTTCTACCATTTCCATAGTAAGCATTGATTAGAGTTGCTCTTATTTTACAGCAATAAATCTCCTTTGACAGCCGGGGTTGGATTGTCCCGGGAGATGGATGGGGAGGAGGAGGTGAACGATTGATTGCTCGGTCTAATGAGACAGGAAGGGGGCCAGGCTCACCTGGGCAGCACTGAAGTTCCTGAGAAAATAATACCAGAGATTTCCTTTGCTTTAGAAGAAATGAGAGCTTTTCCAGGGCAGAGCGAGGAGGTTTAGTGCTCTACAGGCTGCTTTTCTGGACAGTTGCTCTGCTGGGCTACGCACTAGTCTGGGAATAAATCACAGAGATGGAGGAAACTTTAATTTTTGGTTTAAATGGGGCTTTAGAGCTGTTCCTAGAGCAGACTGATGAAACGACCTGTTGCGTGTGAAAAGGTGGGGATGAACAGCAAGGCCTTTGACTCCAGCGTGTCCTTCCTGCGACGTCTCGGTCGTTTCTGCAGACCCGCGTGAACCGGGCTGGATCCATTCTGGCCAGTGCTGGGAGCTGTTTTCTCTTTAAAGCTGCTGCTCTTTGTTTGGAAGCAGGTTCCTTTAAGGCTGATGTACCAGCACACTAGTGCAGCAATGCACACGTAAGCCTATTTTACAGGAGTAGAAACCAGAAATCTTGGATTACACAGCAAGGGTTTGGGTGTATTTTTTCTTTAATTTTCTGCTCTCTCTCTCTTTCCAAAATTTTTGCAGAGTGGGAAGTTTGGTAGCAGCCCTATAATAACAATTGCCTTCCTAATCAGCTTCTGGTTCTTAGTACTGACTTGAGACAACTTTTCCTGTGTTGTGTGTGTTCCTCTACAAGTTCAAAGACCAGGGGTACCAACACAGAGCTGAAGTGAATATTACATAAAGATATTTTTTTTCAGTAAACTATACCTGTTGGGCTACCCCTAGCTGCATTCAAGCAGCTCCGAGGAGGAATCTGAAACTGGCTGAAGAACATCCAATTCCATCAGTGGCACCAGGGGCCTGGTTTTCCCCTGCCTGTCACCGCTGTCATCACTGCTGTGTCCTTTGGTCTTTAATGTTCTCATGCACTTTGCCATATAGCTCATGGACCCGTCATCCTCCAAGAAGGGACTCTTGGTCACAGCCCCATCTGGGGACGACCTTGCTAAAACTCAGCTCATGTCACAATATTCTCTTTGAAGCCCTGTCTTGTAGAGTTTGGTATTCGGTGGCTACGAGCACTGCACGTGCAAGGGAGTTCATCCAATATTGATGATCTTGGACTAGAATCAGGATGGGGAAAAAAATCACATTTCTTAAAGCTCTTATTTTTGACTTCTCATCACCTGATCTTGGTTTGAAAGTGTGAAGCCTGAGAAGAGTAAACTGCATAACATCTGTGCTTAGTGTTTTTTAATGCAAGTTAATATTTTTCCCTGATTTGCAGCTGCCTGCATGGAGAAAAGAATAAGCCTGTTTCTGAAAGCATTGCCATATATTGTAAAACCATATAATGCCATAGTGTCTGCAAGTTTCCAGGAGGCTGCTTTAGTTCAGCCCTATGCTAGAGAGAGTTGGCGCTGGGCAGCTTGAATGCAGTTTTGGGGTCAGTTTAAGCTGTTTTAAGACTACACTGGCTTCAAAAAGGGGGAGAGTCCTGCCTCCCTTTTCTGCCCATTCAATCTCTTTGGCCACAGAAGGAGCTGGTGTGGGTCCCTAGTCTAGCCATGAATGAGTCTCTGGATTGCTGCTGCTGGTTTTGCCCTGTGGGTCTGTTGTCTTGCCTGGGGCTGGTGCTTCCAAAGAAGGTGGCGGGACCATGGGGAGCTGGGGAGGGACAAGGAGCCAGGGCAATGCTTTGGGCACCCTGAGCTTAAACCCTTGAGGTTTGCACCTGTAGATGGGGTATGTTTGTTTGTTAAACTTGGTAGATAAGATTTTTGTATGTTATGGGCAAGTCTTGAGCTTTTTTTCATGTGCAAGCTCTCATCTTGCAGATCTGAGATAATGCATTTATAATGAGAAATTGCTGAAGCTGTTTGCTGGTATCAGAGGTTCATTCATTGCTCCTGGCTAATGCTAACGACAAAAAGGTGGTAGCGTTGCAGTGTAAACAAATACAGAAATAGGACTGTGGTCTGCATAAAATCTGCACATGCCGTGGAGAGAATGAGTAAATGTGACTTCATTTGTGATATTCCTTATTAGTTTTTCACACACAGCGAGCTGCAGAAGCATTTGTATTTCAATTTATTTTATGGAAAGACCCTTCCATAATCTCCTAGTCAGCTCATTATGAATTGCAACCTCTGATCACAGAAGTCTATTAATTCTTAATTATCTGTGGGTAATTTACTTGTGCTTGAATTTAGCAATCCATTAGATAGTGATTTATTTTTGAGAGAAATATGTTATGAAAAGTTTTGGAGTTTGCTTTTTTCCCTTTTGGCTTGCAGCTGAATTAGCTGATTGATTAGATTACAAGATTTTACCCAAACTACACTGTGTGTGTGAGATCGTAGTTAAGTACATTAAGAACATCTGAAGCAAGGCTCTGATAAATGGCTTTTTTGATGGCAGTCCCCTGAATTAGGCTGGTGGATGGGGAATTGAAAGTTAAATTAACAAACACTAGAGGGTTGGTCCCATTCAGGGATTTCTTTTTCCACCCTCTCTTCTGCCCTAAGCAGCGTCTGCTTTTTCTTTCCTTGAATGTCCTGCCCTCACACTGGAGTTTCCTCCTTTTAGCTCTGCTTGAGAGTGTGGCAAAAACTGTGGCGTGTTTGTCATGTCAAAGAGTCTGTTGGTAGTTGGCCTCAAGTCAGACGATGAGTAACATGGATAGGAGGAGGTTGTTAAGTAAGGGGTGTTTGGCCTCTTTTACTGGTTCATAAGCACAGCATCCAGCATCCTCATGGAGGGGAGAAAATGGCAAAAAAAAAAAAAAAAAAAATGCCATTTATGTCCATGCCAGTTGTCCAAAGCCACATACTCAGCAAAGCACCGGCCGGCAGAGCCAGAACACCCACAGAGCAGTCAGCGCGCTGGATCGCACTGTGCCCAGACAAAGAGTCATTTGTTTTTGGCGTCTGAGGAGGGTGTTCAGCCAAAACCCGATGGCAGTAAATTAAAAATTGCAGCTTATCTTTCAAACATGCTAAGGGTGGTAGCCCCATATATGATCTTTAAGTGTAGAGAAGTACAAATTCTCTCTTCCCCCATCATTTTCTGTAGACTGGTAACAGTATACATGCCTTATTTTGACAAAGTAGGGTATTTGATTGCATATTAGTCTGGAGAACTGTAATAAATTGCTGAAAAGATCTGTTTCAAATGCCAATTTTTATTTCCCTCAAGACTATGTGAAATGTAACTTGACAATTGCCATGTATCTTGCAGTGATACTAGACAGAAAGAGGGAGGGTCGATTTTAATGGGGCATAACTGACATTTGATGGTTTAAAGAGAATTTCTACAAAGATAGGAGAGCTGGGAGTGCTTAGGGAACTGTATATACCTTTGTCCTTAATGCAGAGAATTTCAAAGAAGGCTGCTGGCATGGTGATCCTGATTTTAAGTCATTCATTGCTTTCTTGGGTGTTCAGCACTCTTTGGCTGTGTATTTTTCAAGATGAATAACTCATAGTAGAATCCTGGGGATGATGCTGGATTTTACTGTTTGCAAACAAGTAAGATGAACATCACTTTTTGGGGGACAGGCAGATAATGATGAAGCAGCCCAGAACTTGGCCTGAACTACATTGCATGTGTTGACCTTTGAGCTAACAAATTCAAGTTAAAAGGTAAGATATTTTTAATAAAGACCTGACTTCCTGAGTCTGAAAATTCCAGTGCAGCATCCTAACTTGTGGTCTAGGATCTGAAATGTGCAGCAAATACCCTGTTTCTATAGACAAATTCATTTCTACTCCAGCTCCTAATTCATGGTGATTCAGAATCTGGTTGTTGAAGGTGCTTAGCAAAGTCTCTAAGCTGGCAAGGAGTGTTTTTGAGCCCTCTACTACTGCAAAGCAATACAGGAGAGAGATGAAGTGTTGCGTGTGTTGTGGGTTTTTTTTTTTTTTTTTTTTTTTTTTTTTTTTTTTTTTTTTTTTTTTTTTTTTTTTTTTTTTTTGAGAAACAAATAAATGGTGGAATGAAATATTTCTGTTGATTAATATTTCACTTTGAAATGGATTAGGAGGAAACTGCATTATGTATTTTGATTCAATTCGCTGCTGCTTAAAATATAATCTTGGTAGCGTTTGCAGTTAGTGCTATGCATTTTAATTTTGTCTTTTTATTCTTCTCCAGAACCCAAGCCTAATCGTATCTCTGCGTATCTGAATTGCACGGCTTTGTGTTGCATGTTTTTGAATATATCCATAAATGTTTAACCATCTTTGTAGCTTATTTCTGTGTTTGTTTTTACTGAACTTTCTTAGGCTGCTTTAAACTTTTAGCAAGGTACCGTGCTTCTTTCCAGTTGTGCAGCTATGAATTCTTAAAACTCGCAGGGATACCCTTTGAAGGCTGGACAAATCATCATGCTCCCTGTGTTAAACCTAACTTAAAATTAGACAAACAAAAAGTCTAAAGCTGATGGAGCTAATGGTATGAGAGAAGCTTGAGGTAGAACTGGCTGCAGCATCTGGATGTCCAGGGCTTGCTTATCTCCACCAAAAGGGTGGACTTGCCCATCCCACCAGCAATGGGACAGCGTGTGTCTTTTGGAGGAATTGTGTTTTATCCTTGGTGGTCAATGAAGACAGTATAAAACCTTCCTGCTTGAAATGTTGTTAAATCAACCTTGACTTAGTAAGTTATTGCCAGGGATCTGGTGTTCAGTCACTGTCAGCAGAGTATGGGTAGAAGTTATAGCGTGTGCTCCAGGGGCAGGAGTAGTCACCAGTAGCTAGATCTTTTTTCTTGTAGGAAAAAAAGTCTCTAAATCTTGCATGTCTTTTCATTCTACATTAGTATCACTTGCACTCCCAAATTCCTGGGGTGTGCAGGTACAAAATTGGCCAGGCCTCTACTTGTGTGATCCAAACACATAACAGTGCTTTATTTAATATAGAACTGAGTAAAAAATATATGCATTTTAATTTTACGCAGATGAGACTGACGTTTTTCCTTTGCACAGACATCCTAGGAGCGGTGGGGAGCACGAGCATCCTATTCACACACCTATTGCTCGTGTCGGCAGCTTCCCTGGGCAAGACGTGGGCATGGATGGGTTTCTAGCTGATTGCAGCTCCCTAAATTCACTGCTGAATGCACATGCGTTAAAAGGAAATTGTTGTTAGTCCGCAACTATGCAGCAGATGAGAAATTAAGCAAGATTGAAGGGAGAGGACTGAACAAACTGCACATAAAATGAAGATGAGCAGTTTCATTATGATTAGAACCAGTTATTCAGAATGGAGGTCTGTTGATTCATAAGTCTTGAAAAATGTGCTTATGGCCCCAGTGTAATTAAAAGCTTCTAAATTGAAAAGAGCTGGGTGCTGAACTGCTGAAGAAAATATTGAACTTGAAGAAACTTCAGACAGTTGGGTGTGCGTTAAGTTAGAAAAGTATTAAAAATCTGAGGAAGATTCTGACGGAGCATTAAATGGATGTGATTCTATTTAGTTTCCAGTTTTCCAGGCCAGGATCATCTAGCGTGTTTGCAAGGACATTTTTAGCGATCTGACTTTCAAACCTGCTGCACATCCTACAGATCCTGTTGGCCTCAGTGGAAGGAGCAGTTTGGAAAAGTAAAACGTTCTGTTAAAGACTTAATTGGGGGAGAACTGAAACTGCAGCGATGTGCTTCTGGGGACTGAGCAACCTCAGTAGCAACTGAGGTTGAATTTAAAAAAAAAAAAAAAAAAAAAAAAAAAGTGATGCTTGGCCTTGCAGAACCAGAAAGCCCTTTGGAAGGACCTGGTAGCACATGCAGCTTCAGTCCTCTTCAGTCCTGCGAAGGGCCAGTGAGCGTTTCCAAGGAAGGACATTGGGGTATGAGCTGCAGAAGGCTCACCTGTAAGAGCAGAAGTACTTTTAACTTCATACTTTGGCACATAATAGTCTCCTTGCTGGCACTAATGATGTGGAGACATTTTTCTATCAAATGGTTTTTGACAGTTCAATTGCCAAAAATACTCAAGTGGCAGAATGCAACTGCAATTACCAACAGTGTGCTTGCCCCAGAGTCTGTAAATTCTCTTATGAAAGCCTAAAAAGCCCATTCACGTTGGCTAGAAATAGCAGCAATAACCATGGTAATAAGTTCGTCTCTTTGTTGCTACGGTTCAGTTCTTTTCATGGGTTGGCTGCAAAAAAGCCTTTTTTTCTTTTTCTTTTTTTTCTGTTTCTTTTTCTTTCCCCTTCCCCTCTCCTTTCCCTATGGCTGCTTCTATTGTAGTAGAGGTTGCTGTTCTCCAGGAGCAGCTATGCTCTTGAAAACCCTGCAATTTCCTAGTTTTCTGGATTCTGACACTTAGCTGTGGAGAAACGTAGCTCCTCTTTCAAGCAGGGTTGAGCCTGGAGTTCTGTTTGGGCTGGGGTCCAGAGGAGGCAACGTTTCCTACCAGAGGAGGATGTGGGGAAGGACGGGATGCTTCTTCTGGGTTCAGATTCTGTCAAACGAACCCTGTGGTTTAGTGTCACTCGTGTCTCCTTGCCAATCCGCAAAGCAACCGGAGTGACTTCTGCCTCTTGTGGAAAGCTCTCTGAGACGTGCCGAAGGAAATCCCACGTGATGCACGTTGGTCCATCTGTCCTGCTCAAGGAGGAACCAGCTGAAGCGCTGGTGTAGAGGCATTCCTGCATGATCCACCTAGGGGCCTCCATTTGGAAGTGCTTCCCATCTGGACCAGTTTGAATCTAACATGGCCAGAAATCCCATGGTTGTGCAGATTGCTCCTGGGCAAATTTCTGCTTGGAGCACCACAGATGCTAATAGGATATATTAAGATGTAGGATGTGTCCATAATGAGCATCCTGAGGTATTGGATATGGAAAATGAATGGGGAGAAGCTATGTGAGGCAACCTGTCTGTGCAAAGTTACTCACATGTGAGAGGGCTGGCAGCATTAGGGCTCTAAATTTAGTGCTTAGAAGCTGCCATGGAGTCACATGGACATTTGGCTTTGATGCTTGTTAGAAGCAAGAAGCATGAATATAGACTTACTCTCCCTGTTATTAAAGATTACTTTATCCTATAAGATTGTTGTCATGGTGTGATGCTTGAACAATTTACAAATGTAGCTTTAGAATATAAATGCCTGTGCTGCTGTAAGCTCTGTGTATCAGCAGTGTTGAAGTTCTCAGCAGCTATTTATCAGAGTGCTTTGAATGATGCAAGCTTTTGTTTATTTAGCTTGAATTTCTAGGACACTCCAAGAGATAAATATTGGAAACGGCTGCTATTGCACACGCTTAGAATTTATTTAAAAATACTTTTGAGTTTTCTGTGCTGTGAAGTGTCTTGAGAGTTTTGTCATAAAATACTTAGTAGTGAATGTTGTATTAGAGGTTACCTCTGTGCTGTGGCGGGGAATGTTTAGGGCGCTGCGGCCGGTTGGTGCAGGATGACCCACATCCATACCATTAAAAATCTCTTAACCTACCAAGCATTCCCATAGGCCTGGAAACGGTGCCAGCTTTCAAACTGTGCCTACGATTGCATGGAAAGTGCTAGTTGGCACAGGCCAAATTGTGCCGAGGACCTTGAAACCGCATAATAGTATAGACAGGCATGTCCCCGAGCCCGGGAGCATCCCCACGCGCTGCCGAGTTTCACGTTCGGGCTCAGCGGGAGATGCAGGTACAGCTGCTGAATGAACTTGCTGACACCTTTAACCGTAAGGGCGTTGCTTTGTTGCTACAGAGGCTGTCCCAGAATGACTCTGCTGTTTTTGCTGAAATGAATTTCATTTCTCATTTTGAAGAATATTGGTGATATTTTGTCTTTTGTATGTTTAATCAGATGGAACTATCCTTTAATAGTAAGCTCTGGTTGCTCACAAAAGCAAAAAAATCATTATATTGACAAAGTCCTGCAGAGAGATTTCTATAAGTCTTGAGTTTATTTAGTAAACAGATATTACCCATAGATTACTTTGGGACAAAAATGTTCTTTGTCTGTTAAACTGCTGGTGTTGTGCTAAGCCTGATTTATTTATTTATTTATTCTCCTCTCTCTCCATCTACTTGGCATTTCCCCTGGGCCCGGGCTTAGACTCCAGTCTGGATTTTCCTCACAGCCATGTAAGAGAGCAAGGCAGCTCTGAGAATCTTGAAGTCAAGGTTTTAGTACAGTTGTCTGATGTTTCTGCACTTGCAATGTAAATGACTTCAGAACATTTCACGAATGCAAAGTAAATCTTTTCTCTAGTGTTGCTTGGATTTATTCATTTTTGATTCTTGCTTAGCATATTTCATAAAGCCTGATTTTTTTTTTTTATTTTCTTAATTCTACATTTGTCAATGATGCAACAATCATCTTATGTAGGATGAGGAATTGTGCATGTGGAATTTGGGCTCAGACAAGCTTTGGGAGAGTAAGAGACAATTAAGACTTCCCAAAACCCTCTGCAATGCAAGGCCCTATCCTGGGCTTTCTGACAGGGCTGTGTTAATTATCTCAGTTCTTGCAAGTACAGAGCAGAGGCTCTGTTCTTTTAGTCTTGATTTCTCTAAAATGGAGAATACTACTTATCTTCAAAATGCATCATGTAATAATCTTTTTTTTTTAAGTCATTCTAGACCGTTTCCCAGACTTCACATTGACTAGCAAGTCACTAGCAAATACCAAAAGCTGTGTCCTCATGCTTCACCCTCTGGATTTACTAAGAGAAATTGAGTTGCATCATAATCAGCTCAATGACTTAGATGAGATTCCAGTCTGTTTCTCACTAACTTGATTTCTTTGCTTTTTCCAGGTTCCAGGTAGGTAGAAGGGCCAGAGAACAGTCTTGGGACAGTGCAGGTCAAAGCAGGGCTATTTTTAGTCTGGAGATCCAAACCAATGCTGCTTATTAAGTGCAAACTGAAAATCTTTGACTTGTTTAGGTGGAATTCTTACTAATAAAGGAGAAAAGTAAGCTTCACTGACCATGAATGCCTCTGGTGTCCAGGGCATCCTTCCTTCACCCAACCTGTAGCTCAGAAAGCCTGTTTAAGTGGTAGAACTTGAGGAGACCATTATGTTTGTGTTCCCTGTCCCAAGTGGCTTTAACACTATTTACATTGGCTTTGCAATAAGTTATGTGCATTAAAAGAAAAATTAAATGATTTTTAGATAATGACTTTAATGAAAAAGTATTGTCAAGAAGCTGTCAAAGAAATCAAATGTGCTTAGAAGTGGGATGAAAAGAATATTAAACAGTATATTGATGCATGTGCACTGGCAGCCTAAATCCAACTGCTTGGTGCTTCTGCTGCTGTAAATGGATGGCATTGCAGCAAAACTGAAATAATCCAGCTTCAATCTGCTTTCCCAGAAACTACAGAGTATTTTTGACGTTTTTCTTCAGAAAAGGAGCGGTTCTTCTTGCAACCGGTGGTGAATTAAAATGACAAGCAAAGCATCCCCGGCCATGCTTCAACCCGACAAAGCCCCTTGCCTGCAATAAAGCAAATGAAATGTGGGAAACTGAGCGTTTGCAATCCAGAACTTGACAGTTTGCATTACAGAGAGAAAAAAAAAAAAAAAATGGTGCAAGTTTTATTGAAGGTTTCTACGAGTCTTAAAAAAAAGTGCTTGAGGCAGTAGGCTACAAATCGGCATCTTTGGAGAGCTGGGATATGGCTTGGCCTGTTGTTATTTTTGAGTAGCAGCAAATTTTGTCCTAGAAAGGGAGAGGGGAGATTGATGGTTTTGCTTTAATGATGCTGTGCATGTCTGCTGGTTTATATTAAGATAATATAAGGTTGCACAGTCCATTAAGTTAATGCTCCAATTATTGTAGCGTTGGCCATATACCACATACAACCTCGTGATGCTGTTTTAAGGTTTTGAGTGACCAGTGCAAGCAGCTGAACCTTCAAGGTTTTTGATTGTGTGTGTAGTGGGGAAGATTTATGATCAGAAGTACTGCCCTTGTGATAGCAATGATCGTCTCCAGTAGTATTTCCTGGATTGTGGCATCTTGCTCTGCTCAGTTGTGGAGCTGGATGGAGAGTGATTTCCTCCCTGTCACTGCAGAGTGGAGGGGGAAAAAAAAGTGGCATTCCCAATGTGTGTTTTGGGAGCATATTGGTGTGCTCCACTTTAGAAGGTGAACTGAATTTATTTTGTATGTTATCAAGGTAGGCAGAGCATGGGGCTTTGTGAAAAAGTGAGGATGTAATCCGTATGTTAGTTCATTCTGTTCCCTTACCAGGCATTGCTTGTGTCTCCAAACATTTTCTCATTTTGCTGCATATTCAACCTGGAAACAATGTGGTTGTCCTGGATTCCCATTCCAAGCTGACAACTGTGCTTGGCCCCAAGACCCCTTGGTTTGTATGGCTTTCAATCACCCAAAATGCCACATTGACAGTCACTTTCAAGTTCATGCCATACCACCAATTCCCTGCTGTTCTACACCGTGTGGTTTCATAGCTGCCCTTTGTATTCAATTTATTCCAAATGAGCTTCATTTGTTGACAGATTTTGAGATTTTCATGGTTGACCTGTGCATTTCAATGCACTGTCCTGTCCTTTGGTCTTGAAATTTATAGCATGATGAATCATTTTCCTGCCATGTGACAAAACCACACCAAGGGGATGGGGATTTAAATGGGTAAATGTATGGGCAAAATATTATTGGACTGATATTTGCCCTGCACGATTGCTGCTGGCTCTGCTATTTTCAGAAATGTCTTTTCCAAGGCTGAGAGTGGGAGAGCACTTGTGGCTGGGGAACTGCATGGTCTCCTGTGGGCTGCTTTCTCCTCCCTCTGTCCACATGCACATGTTGTGTTGTCCTCAAATCAAAGATTTTCAGATAGAAAATGAGAATTTCCCTGGTGTAATTTTAAAGATACGTTGTGGTAATATGCACAATATATGTTACAGGTACTCCTGTGTAACAGGTTGTAGCCACCGCATATGTTAAATGAGCTTAACATAATGGTATCATGAGTTTCTTCTTGGCAATGAGGCAATGGATATGACTTCAATGCTAAAATGTGAAGAAATTGTTTCAAACTGCTGTTGGTCGTTTTCTGCATCCTTTTGTTAGTGTGGTTTTTTTTTTTTTTTTTCTTCTTCTTCTTCTTCTTCTTCTGACTTCTTGGTTAAGATGTATTGAAGAAGATAGGATCTTTTCAGCCTTTTTAACCTTGTTTTCTAGCCTTGAGACTGGAGCACGTCCCCTTTTGTGCCTCAGCCCACATGAGTGGTCCTATTGTTTTGTTTTGCTGCAGTAGACTTTTATTTTGGTTTCTCTGTATTTTTAATTTTTTTTGTGTTGAATTACCTTTGATTTCAGTGGGGCTGCTTCATGTTATGACTGTAACTCTAGAATTGTGTTTCCTTGTAGAAGAGCTGATTTTGGTCTGTGCCTTACATATGATAGCAACAGCAACTCTTGCCATTTGCTCTTCTCCATGGTGGTTCCAGGCTCCATTCAGCAAAGCAACTGGTTGCTGGACCTGGTGCTGGCTGCAATGGGCCAGTGCAATTGTTTTTTCCTCAATCACATGAGAAAACACAGCAGGGTATATTTGGGAGTCTCCTTATCCTTGTTTTTTTTCTAAATGTCTGATTACAGTTTTGGAAAATTTAGCACAGGTACAAGGCTATCCTCCAGAGAAGTTTGGTTCCTCCACTAGAAAAAAGTGGAAAGTGGATGGCTTCATTTTAGGTGTTTGAAAAATGTCATATCCGATCTCTCTTAAAACAAAAGAAACCACCCCCAAAATCTGCATCCTTTCTACTCAAATACTGCCTGTCCTCCTGATGTGCCTGTCTTGATCACACCCTCTTGTCATCGATTTTTGGGGTCACTGGTTGTTTAAATAAACAACCAGAATTATTTTGGTTGCTCTGTTTTGTGTCAACCCAACCTCTTGTCCTTCTAAAATCCCTGCCAGTCAGTGCTGTACATCCAAATTATTTTCTCAGTGAAACTATGGAACTGATGGCAGGTCGTGCTGTTTTCTCTTTTTGGCTCCCCCCACAATGTTGTGGCATATATCATATTGAGCATATAAGCGCAAAAGCGCTTCCCGTGCTATCTGAGAATCCATTGCAGGATTGGGACTTTGCTTTCTTCCCCATTTAATGGGGAGCTGAAAGCAGGACAGGTTGTTCACGTTCACAACCTACCTCTATTGGTTTGTCGTTTTATGGTCTTTATTATCAGAAATAAGCCATGGTCCTAAATAAAGGGATTAATAATTTGGTGTGTGCTAATGTATACATTTAATATTCCCATTTTTTTTATCATCTAAGTAGAGAGAGACCTTGTCTCCATACTTTTGATTTCTGCATGAGCTGTGTTGTTTTCAGTATTAAACAGCTTTTCCTTGAAGAAATTAGGCTGAGATAAAAGGTGAACTTTGTGAAGCAGGTTGTCCAAGCATGTGGAGGTGTCCAAAGACTTATACTGCTTATATGCTGTTGGGCATTGAGAGAGCACCTAATCAGTCTGCTTTGTGCTCCTAAGGAGGTTATAAGAATTTGCTTGTGCTGCTTTGGAAGCTGAAATATTGAGGGAAAACTATATGTGTGTATATACATATTATATACATGAGAAAGGAGGCATTTGGAAGCTGAAATATTGCAGGGAAATATATATATATATATATATACGTGTGTGTGTGTGTGTATATATATATATATATGTATATACACACACAGTATGAGAAAGGATGCATTGAAAGTTCCTGAAAGACTTATCACTTGCAATCTTCAGTTTAGAAGAAGAGGGAAAAAAGCTGGATTAAGTGGAGAATGTGGATCTGAAGTGGACAGAGAAGTGGCCTGTTCATCTTGCGTTGCTGGCGCTGCTGGGAGCAGCGCGCGGGCTCTGTGCTGCGGTCGGTGCTCGGCCTCGTGTGCTGCTGGCGGAAGTGCTCCAGACCAGAATTGTTCACGACTGTTGGACAGCAAAGCTGCTCAAATACTTTCAAAATTAAATCTAGTGGTCAAAATACCAGTGTCTTAACTAGACCAGTGACTTTCGAAACTAATTACAAACACTTCTTTTGCTTTGGCACAGTGCATTTGTTAAGTGTATTTGTAACTATTTATTTAAAAGTAATTGTAATTTATTGGGGAAGCAATATGACTATCCTTAGAAACAGTTTTTAACATGAAATTCCATGGATAAGCAATGATACTTGGTAACATGATATGATGTCTAACACTTGTTATTTGGAGGACTGGTTTCTACTTGGTATCATCCATTGAGGCTTTGCCTATAAATAGCTTGTTGTGTTTTGTATTTCTTGATTAAATTCTCCTCCAAAATCATTTTACTGCTTTGCCTACAAAGATAAAGGCATTTTCTGTCAGGAAAATATTAATTCAAATAATATGATACGTATTTTGTGACTTCTTTTCAGTAACCCCCGATTCATTTTTCTTGGTGCTAATGAGTTCTTTAGATCTGTCTTTTGGGAAAAAAATCAGTGTAGAGAAAGAAATGGCTTTATAAGAACATTATAGTAGTAATTGTAGCCCTCATGTCCTGAACTCAATTCTTCTTGTTCTGACCCTGTGTCAATAGGTCTCTGTTGCATTTGCCTTTTGACTAATTTCTATTGCGTTTTCACTTAGCACAAGTGAATTGTCATAGGCATAAATACTTTGCATGAATAGCTTATTTTGTTAAATGCTGATTTATAGCCATCGTGTTAGAGTGTCGGAGTTCCTCAGGCCTTCTGTTTAGTAGACACTAATCTGCCATACAGTATGATTTGATCACTTATCAGATATATTTTACTCAGCTTAGCTGTACCCTGAATTATATTTTTCTTAGTTGTCAGCTTGGTGTTGTGGATCTTTGTGTATGTGTTTTTGTTTCATTTATTCATTTTTAGATGGATGTTTTGGGATGGCCTTGCAAGTATTAATCACTATCGGTGCTTTGGGTATGAATGTCCTATATCACGCAACAAACACAAAATATTCCTGTTTCTCTTGTTTTAGTGTTTGTGTGAGATGGGCAGGAGAGCGGGTTGTTTCCCAGAGCTGACAGCAGAAAGGCCAAGCCTGGTTCTGGGATGATTAGCACCAAATTCACACTTTTGTGTGTGAAAAGTGTGTTGTGTGTGTGTGTTTTGTTTTGGGGTGGGGATGCTTTTTTAGATGACTAATACCTCTTAAAACCTGATTCTTGCTTCAGTATTCTCTGTAATTCTACATGGCAAATGTTTTAGAGAGGAGTTAGTCGGATCAGGTAGTGGCCCTATAGCTCTTGAGCATGTGCAGACTTTTGGGGAATGATTTTTTTCCTGCTCCTTCTGTCCCGTTATGTTTGTGGTACCTCCCGTGTATAGCACGGGCTTCGTTTCATCCTGTCCTTCAGCGTACCCAGGCTTGCAATGCACAGGCCTTGATGATGAATGTTTTAATATCTTGAACATTGCTTAGGTGGGCATAATGTTAATGCACTTGATTGGATTTGGAGCTGCTAAGCCAGAATTAGGCCCTTGGGGGTTTTTGCATGGCAGTTAAAAGTACCCCCCAACAAAATGGAAAACCTGCAGTGCAGTTGTGGTGCTTAGATGCCCACAAACCTGACTTTAAAATAGGCGTGACCTGAAATGGAGTGAAAAAGACAACTGGTTCTTCTGCATTGAAAACAAACAATTAAAAATGATTTAAACACTGGCATGGGAGCCTGCTGGAACGCAGGGAGTCCTCAAAAGGTTGCTGTCCATTGCCTTTGCTGCTTAAAAACCAATGACTGCTAAATGGGATTTAAGCCACTAGTTTGTTGTATCACTTAAAGCACGTGAGCAAGGAAGGCTGATTGATGTCTCTTTAAGCATAAATATTCATTTTGTTGGGTGGTGGCGTCTCCTGCTTCAGCCCTCCAGATGATAATTAAGACAATGAAAGATAAAATTTTGCGCTGTATGTAATTACACCCAAGCCTTAACAAATAGGAGATTATTCTGTCCAGTAAACAAAATATAATCATCCTGGCACCCTTACCAAAGGAGAGCTTAAAATAGAAACTCTACTCTTCATAGGTCATGCAAAATGTCATCATCTCTTTCATTATCTGTACTATTTGGATGAAAAAGAACTGATTAATTTAAAAGAACCTTGGCTTATTTGCTAACAAGGTTATTATCTCGTTGATTGCTGGGAAGTCGAGTTCCTTGGGAATGGCTCGCAAAATGGGGACAGATGAATCGCGAGCCCGTGCGGAAGCGCCTGCCCGTTGGTGGCGGAGGCTGGCGCGGGGTTCGTATGAGACCTCTGAAGCAGTGGGAAGGCAGCAACCCATGGAAAGATCCCCAGAGCACCGCCCTCCAAAGCTTAAATACGTAGCAGTCTATGCCTGCGGAGGGAAGATCAACCACAAAAATTACCTCTTGTGGACAACTCCCAAAGACTCAGCGGATGCCGGGCTTCCCAAAGCCCCGGAGCATCTCACAAAGCCTGGGAATATTCACTCGGCAGATGTCCAGGGCCCATACTGTGCTTCTGTGCATCTCTTGCTAGGTCATACAACACCGTTCGCTAGCTCCAAAATCCCTTTTTTTTTCTAGCTGTAGACTGAGCCCAAGGGACTGCAGGGCACCTGTGTTGCCTAAACCCTTCTTTGCTGTGAAGAACCTTTGCAGCTTTAACTGTGCGCTCCTAAAAGAAAGAGCAGCATAAAATGAATTTGAGGCTAAGCTGATTACAGCTTTCCATTTCAGAATCACTGTGTAAAAGAACTTCAAATGCATTCGATTAAGTGGAGAAGAAAAATGCTTGTTAGCAAAGCAACTGCGAAAGCACTAGGGGAGGGCTCCAAAAAATAACAATTTTTAAAGTTAAGGAGGAAGAGGCTAGTATTTAGCCATTTAGTGTTGATTTTTATTGCTTTCCATTGCATCTCGCCTGTAGCTGGGTCATCATAATGCTTCTGGAAAGAATTAGGAAATCAGGTGGCTTTGCAGTAATGGCTTTAAAGATGCTGTTTGAGCATGCAGATTTCCTGGCAGAAATGCAAGTAGGTGACAGCCACAAGCCTGGAGAGCTGGTGCTTAGGTGGCAAAAGTGGGTGCAGGGCCACGCTCTCCTGTTCTTGCATCTTGCAAAATGGGAAAAATCCCGTGAAGCCCTTGCCACCAGCAGACCCCAATTAAATGCTTCATCCCTGTTTAATCTTTTGCCAGATGTTCTTAGCTAAGAAAGACTTGGTTTTGGAGATGTCCTTGATCCCTGTTTCTTCTGCATGCAAGAGTGCTCTGTGGCTGTATTGAAATCTGCCTCCGTAAATGGCCCCTTTCCTGGGTGTTGGGATGTGGTTGCCTCTTTGCTCCCCCATAAAGACCTGATGAGATAAGGCAAGTCAAAATGAAGTGTGTGGATTGCCCAGATTTCCTGGGACTCTGAAAAATAAGAGGTTTGGGGCAAGTGGACTGAAGTTCTCTAGGTAGAGCTGGGATCCTTATGAACCCACTGCCAGGATTAGGGGAATTGGGCGAGTTAAGACATAACCTGAAAAGGTGCCACCCGAAATGTGTCTCGTTTCTGCGGAAGTGCCCTGTTCCTGCAGAGTGTCTTAATTTCGGCAATTCCTTTTGCTGATCAAAAAGCACTGCAGGCAAAGCTTCCAACCTGCCATTTGTTTCAGTTGACCTGTTCTCTCCTTTATTCCACAATTCTGTTTTTCACCGAAAGAGACTACGTCCTGCAATGGGTCTGTCACAGAACTGCTCTGCTTTACATCTGAAGGAGCCATTTATATGCTGATTCTTTGTAATTAAAATTCTTATCCCCCCCAAAAAATGTGTTTTCCATTAAAAACTCCTGCCTTGAGCTAATAAATCTAAACCTTGTAGCTATTGTCTCTGGAAATACATATTTTGCTATATGCCACATATAAACATTTATTTCCTGTTGGGGAAAATGTGGTCTTTACCATCTGTAATATTCATATTTGTTTCTGGGGGGGGGGAACTTGGGGTGACAGAAACATGATACAGGCCGTCTTAAACGCATTAAGGAACAAGTCTCTGCAACAGATACAAAAAATAGATGTTTGCTAGACAGCCTAGTAAGCTTTTTCATGCCATTTTTTATTGCCAAACTTGCTCTGCACGAGGTATTACATTTATGGTGGTGGTGAACGTAGCTGTTCTGATTCATTTAGTTTTTGGTTTTTGAATGTGAGTGTTTCACTATTTTAGCTGCTGTCACTGAACAGCCTTTAAGGTGGCAGCTCTTGTTATAAGTCAGGATGCTACAAAGTTTCTTGAACTGGAGCATTATTTTTTCTGGATAAACTTTCAATCTTGATGCAACATTTTCCTGATGGTCAGAGAATATTCTCCATCCTTAGAAACTATTCCAATGGTAGACTAAAAATAAAATGCAAATATTTGCAGTCAGAATAGTTAATTGGGCTTTGTGCTTTTTCTTAGATTTTGTTTTTTCTCTGTCTACCATCTGAAACTGGAAAAAGTTGCAATCACTTTCCCTGCAAACTGTGCTGGTTTGTTAACCGGGGTGACCTTCTGGCTTCATTTCTGTGGCTTCTTGCGCCTCTTATAAAGTGTGCTTAAACTGCTCCCAACTGGTATGCACATTTTTTTTTTGCCTTTTTTTTTTTTTTTTTCTTTTTCCTCTAACAGCTTTGGCTTGTAATTACTTTCAGCTTTGAGAGCTTGACTTGCTAAATCATGAAGTGTGTTGCTGTGTGCTTTATGTACGCAGTACGTGTTAGTGGTTTGGGGTCTCTTTTGTATGGCCATAAAACATATACTTGGAGAGAGAAGAAGAAAGTTCCCTTTTAGATCAGGATCAGTTGTGCACTCTGAAAAACACATGGCAGGATCAGGACCTGAAGTTTGAGGCTGCAGCAGGTCCTGGCTCTGCCTCTGTTTCATGGCCCAATTTGGA
This sequence comes from Nothocercus julius, assembly GCA_013398735.1. Lineage (NCBI taxonomy): Eukaryota > Metazoa > Chordata > Aves > Tinamiformes > Tinamidae > Nothocercus > Nothocercus julius. The sequence goes on from VZSV01000005.1 coordinate 11,864,380, forward strand.
GCATATCTTTGAGCATGTCAATGGATTAGCCAGTGGTCCTTGGAGTAATGGGATGTGCTGGGAAAAGAGGTTTCTGTCCTTCTCAACCTG
>VZSV01000005.1:11864682-11876226 GCA_013398735.1 Nothocercus julius
AAGAAAAAAAAAAAAAAAAAAAAGGAACCAGGTCAAAATTCTAGTGTTGGGTCCATCGTGCATTTAGCGTGTGCGTATGGCCTGGGTTTCATTGCTTTATCATGCTGGATTTTACCTGCCTGATAGCTGACAGGGAGGCCGTTAGTATTGACGCCTGCCTGGGAGCCAGGGAGGGCGGAGGGGAAGCCTGTAATGTTGTGGTTAGTGATCAGAGCGACCTGCCCGCGCCGTGGGAAGTCATCCCTCCAGCAGTCAAGGAAAAGCAAGGGTGAAAAGGGGGTAGCGTGGCTGCTGAAGGAGTTAGAGGTCGGGGCCAAAAAAAGGCCCCCAAACCCGCTATCAATGCTTTAATTAGGAAGAAGGGCAAGCAAAAAACAAAGAATATGAATAGCTGCTCAAAATCCCTAAATATTGGTGTGTTTCCTTCCTCCCTGCCTCCTTTACTTTTTTGGAAGAATCTAATGCTGTATTTAGGAGAATGTCTTGCAGATCTTGCAAATATTTTCCTAGTGCTGCTCTAGAAAATGAGTTTGCCGGCATATTGTTATGTGGGGCTTGTTCTGCTAAGCATTGTAATGCCGTCTGTTTCTCAAGCTGATTTGGCTTTTACAGCTCAAATATTATATCCTTCTTTTAGAACATATGGTAACTTCTTTTGAGAGACATGCAGAGATATGCATCTAATTTCCAGAAACGGGTCGTTGCCTTTGACTGAAAGACTATGAGTGCTTTTCATCCGGATTTTATTTATTTATTTTTTCCTCCTCTTGCTGATGTAGGTTTTCTTCCTTGCCCTCTGCTCTGCATCCATTGCCTAAACCCTTCTGGATAGCTGCCTCCCAGAGGAGGACCTTCTTCCTGGCTGCTTTGCCTTGGAGCTAGGAAAAAGCAGCAACACTGCCTTATCCAGGCTCTAACGTGGCTTTACAGAGCAGGTGCCTGTGACAAGTACTGGTGGTGGCTTATATATGTCGGCATCACCCCTGGCATCCCCATCGCTGGGATGCAGCATCCCTGGAAGCGCAGGCTGCCTTTGTTGATGGTGAAGCCGCCCGAGCCGCATCCTTGCCCGGCTGCGCACGGGAAGAGGCTCCAGCCTCTGTTACAATGCTTTCATTCTGTATTCATTTTGCATGTGTAGGAGGGCTCTTTTTTGTTGTTTTTTGTTCTTTTTTTTCTCTCAAGCCTACGTGGCAACGTCAACGATTCTTGCGGCTAATGACGGCTTCCCGCTCCTCTCCGCCTTTCCCGGGAGAGCGCGCCGTGCCCGGCACAGCAGTGCCTTTGTGTGCCAGACAAAAAGCATTCCTCGGAGCCGTGACTCTGCTCCTCAAAGTTCACCTCTGGATGTGACTTTCAGCAAAGTTTCGGTGAGCTAGGCCTTGCTCTGGGCTCTAGTTTAAGGTCACTGCCACCAGGAAGCGCTCGTGAAGGTGATGTTCATGTAGCTGGCTGACTTAAGCCTCTTGATCAACAGTGATCTGGCCCCAGCTCTGTGTTATTCAGGATGATGCTAATCCAAATTTCATTGAAAACAGGTCCTTACATTGTTCTCCTTTTCCACTCTGACCTCCTCCTCAAGCTATGCTGGGTTAGGCTTAGTGCATGCATGGCTTATGCTCAGTGTTGTGGTTTATCGTAGAGATATTTTGTTTTAGCAAAACCTTAGTAAGCACCATAATGCTCTATATGGATGTACAAGATGTCAAATGATTTGAGCGAGGCAGGAAACACCTGCATATCCCTTCTTGCTGCTTTACTTCAAACTAGGACCCTTGTGCATGGAAATAGCTAACAGCTGTAGCAAGGGAGTTGCCTCCCAAGGCAGCTTCTTGAGGTAGAAAGATGCTTTTTCTCCTGCCCTTCACACAGTAGTTCTTGGGTGACAACACCAGGCCCAGCTGAGCTTCTCTTTGAAGCATCTGGAAAATGGAGGCCAGGCTGGTGAGTGGTTTTATACTATAGGGTTTTATACTATAGCAGCCTTTAAACAAGAGGGTGAGGGAGGGTCTCATCCTGGTTGAAACCTCAGGGCAGCGGAGACACGGCAGGTCCGTAGGGAAGGAGGTTGGGCTGGGGACAACACAAGTGTTCAAGCCCAATGCACAAACAATATTTTTTTCTTTTCTGTGTCTGAGCTTGAGCACTACAGTGGTGGTGGTGGTGGTTGTTTGTTTTTGTTTTGGGGTTTTTTTTGGGGGCCCGTATCAACGAAAAGACTATTTGAGTTTATGCTATAAATATGGGTCCTATTAGCATGCGGAGGATAAGGTGGAGCGCCCTGTGAATACTGGAGGTTAGGTTAGGTGCTCACAGAAGGGTTTTGTGAGGAATTTATGACCTGCTAAGTGCATTTTTGCAGCAGCAAATGCTGAATTGCCCCTTCAGCCCGTCCACCCAGGCGGTTGGGCGAGGGGCTGCCCGCTCGCTGCTCCGAGTGCTGCCTGCGAGCCTGGAGCAAATTCGTCGTCTTTGGGTTCACAACTTACACCTAAAATAATATTTTAAGACGTTCTGTTAGCAATAAAGTAACAAGTGTTATTCATTCTCCAGACAGGAATTACTAGCCGTGCTGAAGCGATCTCTGCTGATTCAGCAGCCGGGCGGCTGCTGCTGGAGTCTTACGCGTGCTCCATCAAAGCTGAGTTTTATTGCTGTGTAGGAAGTTCATCCCGTAACTTTATGCAATTTTTTATAGTACAACCCTCTAGCTTATCATAATTTCCTTCCACTGGAAGGCTTTTGCAATGGATATGGCTTTGTTTTTTAGGCATAAAAATTGGAAAGTATTTTACCTTCCGTTCCAGGAAGGTAGGTGAGGGATGGGCAGTCGTTTTGCTTTGGTTCTGGTACTTACCCTTTAAAGTAATGGCAGTGGGTGGGCTGCGATTCTACTTTTCATCCATATGGAGAGCTGCTGTCACAGAAGGGCCCCAAATAGGGCGAATATGTGGCATTTCCAGCAAAGATCCTATCTGAACTCTCAGTGCAGGAGTCTCTCAACAGGGCTTATCCAAATCAGCGCAAGTGACCACTGCACTTGTAAATGAGGCTGTTGGGCCATTTATATGGGACATCTGAATGCCTGGACTGCAGGGGACTCATTTGTACTCAGAAAGATGCATTAATGTGTTTGCTTGTTTGTCAATAAGGGAGAGAGAAAACCTAACTGGAATCAGGTATCTGAGCCACCTTAGTTGTGAAGCCAAACTCTGATGGCAATGTTTAAGGTTGGTAGGGTTTTTGTTTTTGTTTTTTTTTTGAGCATACTGAGCCATAAAAGCTTTGTAAGTTTCTTTGTGTTAGGAAAATGTAGTAGCAATTAATTTACCAACATGTTGTGGGGTTACAAGGTACCTTCATTTCATGGATGACTGGAAGGTGGAACATGCTTAGACTATATTGAGTTTTCAAATCGGTATGAATACTTAAGGCTTCCAAATAGAATATTTTTGCTCTGTGATCTAATTTGAGCTCTTGCCAGCCAGCAGTATTTTGTGTCTTACTGTGTATCCTTCCTTGTGCCTTTGACCTCAAAGGAATAACAAAGACCTAGAATAACAAAAGCAGGTACTGGACTAATTTATTTGTTAGTTCTTGTGCTTAAAACAAGAAAACAAGCAAAAAACTACGATGATGTATTTGGTGCTGCTTCCCAGCAGCCCCAAGACAAATGGCTATTGGAGCAGTGTTAAACTCTGACCTTAGAGCCACAGGAGTAATGAAACTGTGATCTGGCAGATGTGACATACTTGCTTTACATAAATCACTCTCTTTTGTCACTGCTGGCATATGGCCAATGAATCTTCTAATTATTGAATGGCTTTTATAGCCCCATTATTCATAATCACTCTTAGACAGCAGCTGGAAGACAAGGATGGGACAGGATGAAATGATATAGCACAAAATATCATCATTTGTCTAACAGCTACTGGGATTAGGAATATTTGATGATGTGGTTAGCAGCATGCACGGTTTTGCTAAATGATAGAAATCCCCTTGGCCTTCGTTTTGTCCCCTGTGATGGGCTGCTGCCCAGTGGGCCTTGACGTGAAAATTGTTGTTTTAATTGATCCAGAAGCAGAATGCAAATCTCTGCAGGTATTCAGAAAACATGTGAGTGGATATCAGGCCTGCCTTCAAACCCAGGTCACCCCAGGACCTGGAGAAAAATACTTCACAAGCCTTGGTTCCTTTTTCAGGGAAGAATTTAACAACAAGTGTCTTTGGTTGCTTTATTAATATTTTAACACTTCTCAAGGCAACCTAGACAGGTCTTTTGAGAGATGGCTTTAAAACCAGCTTATGCTAATGCAGTTCTTTAGTAAAGGGGAGCTATTTGGGCTCTATTTATAGATGTGCTGTACTGAGTCCTGCCTGCTGGTTGGAGCCTCGCATGGCGAGAGGACCAGGACCAAAGTGTCCCCATCTAAAAGGCGAACCAAGGCAGGGTAAACAGCAAACCATGCTTGGGGAAATGTGAGTGCAGGGTCTCCAGTAGTGTCTCTGAATTAGTTTTTGTTTTTCCATTTTGTTTTTCCTCCCTCATCTACGCTTCTGCGTTTTGCAGCACAGAAATCAAACCCGGCCAGCCAGGGTAAATTGTTAACATTTTGCTAAATATCTCTGGCTGGAGATCTTCAGATGAAAGACAGCATGTCATAATCAGGGGTTTATACCACAAATCCCGCATGCAATCTTTGTGTCTTTAGTGAGGGGGGGAAAAAAAAAAATTCCCTTGCAAGGCAGACATCAGTCTTAATCTGGGTGACTCTATTGCACTCTTATCCCTCTAGCGAGGCCTTTAACCTCACGCTGCCTCGGGGCTGCTTGATTTGCAGGGGTCTTTGCTCACCCCGGAGAACCTTGCAGCTGAAGGTGCACAAGGGAAGGGGAGTCTTGTTGTTCTTGGACTGAAAATGGGTTTTCCCAGGGGAGATGCTATCAGCCAGTGCAAATAGGGCAATTGGGGGCCTTTTTGGAGAAGGCAAAGCAAAAATGATGTGCACACGCAGACCTGCTTGAAGGATTGGGTTGTAGGTCAGACCACTGTGCCTTGGCTCCGTTAGAGTTTATCATGGTTATCTATGACCATTTCATAGAGCAAATGAGTTAAAAACAACAGCAGTGATTAATATAGGTGAGCTTACCGTTCAATCACCATTTCCAAATACATGAAACGTGAGTTCAGGACATATACCTCGAGCATATACATACCGCGTGCTTCTGGCATGGATTAGATGTCAGGAAGGTGCTTTCAGCCCTGACATGTTCGTATGTGGCTTGTTCTTCCCAAGATGCAGCTTTTGAATGGTCACATGTGCAGTTTCTTTAGAGGAAGCCCCTATATCAATGTGACAAAAAGCTCTCAGCCCCCTGATGTGGCTCAGGACGGGGGGGATATTCGGAGCAATGAAGCCAGCACAGGGTGGTCATGCCTGAAGCTTTTCCTGTGCCAATATCTGAAAATGTAATAAGGAAAGTCAATGCATGGTTTCTTGAGTGGTTTTAGTATTAGGTAACTGTTAGAGGATAAATGTGTAACAGAGGAGTGAGGGTTTGAAAGAAATGCATTTGGAAATGGTCGCTCTTTTCATTAATCACAGCAACATCCAGGCTTCGTTGCCTATCTCTGCAGAGTTCAACAGGGCTGTTTATTGTTTCTCAGAGTGCTGTACGTCAGTAATGCTACTTTTTCCACGAGGAAATGTTTTGTTTTCCTCTTAGAGTGTGTTTTCGCTGCTAAAATATTTGCCTTTGCAACGTAATGGTTTTGGAGGGAGTTCACGGCCTCTAAAATGCAGCCTAATAACTGAGAAAATGGACCATAAAGACACATGCAGTAAGTTTGCCTTTGAGTTCAAGGATAGAGGACAGTGTTTCGGATGACCGGGAAGAAATAGCTCAGGTTTGAGGTAATGTGATAGGGAAAGAAGCAGCAGAAAGTCAGTTCCTTGACAGTGTCTGCTGTGCCTTGAGAGAGGGAGAGGAATTAGTTTCATTCTGGGGGGGGGGAAGAGGGGAAAAGTCTTGCAGTAGAAGAATAATTTCAGATTTCAAATATGAACTAAGATGCAGTCATCTTGAAATCAGAGTGTTTTAAGGTGTGATATACTCCTAGTTGATACTGTCGTGTCTAGGGAAACCAAAGACAGGTGAATTTCTCAGTGCGGCCTGTATGGAATTAGACTTGGCAAAGGGAGGATTTCTGCTTAAAGTTGAGTGTTTCTGGGTGCCAGCCCTTAAACATAGCCTGGATGGGTGCCTGCTCACTAATCCCAGGACCAAATGCATGCCCGCTCCTGGCTGAGCTTGATTTTGCTGCAGGCATTGGGCTCAGCAGCTGCCTGCAGAGGTAGACTGTGAAAATGCAATTTTAAAAAAAATTTTTAATCTCTACTTGGAATTTTCTGGAATTTAGTATCAAAAATATGGCTTTGTGAGTGCCATTTTTTTTTCCCAAGTGGTCTCAGCAATATTTGTATCTATTGTCTTTGCAACGAATGAGCACCTTGTCTTGCATTGTCCAGTGCATTTTTAGTAGTGCAATACCTGGAGACCCCTAGAAAGCAGGGGGATCATCTGCCGCTCCTGGGAGCGGCGGCATTGCTGGCAAAAGCCAGACAAGTCTGATGAGATGAATCTATCTGCCTTGGTTTTGGTGCAGGTGTTTCCACCCTTTCTCTAATGAGCAGCATCTTGGTCTTGGTTGATGGCATAAAAAATAAAACCATAGAGAAATGCTTCCTATTTTTCTTTTTGACTGATGATGTATCTTTACGAGGAGCTCACTATTGGAGACTCGACAACATTTTATGGCTTCCTTTCCTGGAGTATTGATCGGTTTTGTACCCCGTCTTGAAAGGAGCAGCGCTCTGCACAGCTCTGAACGCGATAGTGACCTTAAAATTGAATACTTGTAAATTTCTTTTTGCCTCATTAAAAAGTTCTTATCAATCTGTGAATAAAATACATACAGACTTTCTGTATGTATTGATTTTTTTTGAATGTTGAGAGAAAAAGAAATCACATAGTGCATGTTCTGTTTAATAATAAAAAAAACTTTAAACTTTTTACTGTTTATAGTAGCTGAGCCTGCTGCATAAAGCTTCCTTTTCTCAATAATAAATGCAGTCTTGTTTAAATAAAAAATAAATGCTGTTTGGAGAACAGTGCAGTCAATACAAATCATATGCTGCCTTTTAGAATTTGACTTGATGTTACAAACTAAGCTGTTCTGCACACCAGAAGCTGAACAGAGATGCTGTGGGGCTGCAGCGGGCAGGGCGGCTGCTGCTGCCAGGTGTATTTCAGGATCCGAGCTATTTTTCCTGTTTTCCTGTTTTCCGTTGCCTCCCAGACCTGCTGTCAGACCGCGTTCCGTTGCAGTGTTATTACTCTTGATTTGTTTTGCAGCGGTTCCAAGGGGCTCCAGCTGGGAATCTGCAAGTGCGATGCTGGGTTTGCTTGTGGCACGGATTGAGGTGGCCTCTCCGCTGCATATTTACAAGCAAAAAGGAAAAAAAAAAAAATCATAATGCAAGTAATAAGAGGCCCTGGGAATAGCTGTGCAGGTTCAGAGCACAGCCTGTGTGGCCCAGCCTTCTGGCTCCTGCTCTGGTTCTAAATCGATGCCTAGGGAAGAAGCAGCACAGGGTGAGCTGCTTGATATTCCCCTGCTGCAGCTCTTCTGCCGCAAGCAATTCATTTCCAGCTCCAGGAACTTCAGAAGCCCTCTTTAGTAAGCCCTCACGGGGCTCTGTTCCCCAAGTGCTTTCTCAGTGTCCCCTTCAAGGTCCCCCATACGCTCCTTGCATCTAAGGTCCTGTCTAGCAAGGAGATCTGCAGCAGCCTTTGCAAAGAGCTGTCCCTTAAGGTTGGTTTTGAACCTGAAAGAGGCTCTGCTAGTAACTGTGGCTCCTCCTTCTTGCACTGGAGGAGCTGGGGAGCAGTCAGTCCCTAGCTGCCCTCCTGGGATGCTGGGGACTGATGTCCCTGAGGGGCTGCAGAGTCCACATCTGCTCTCTTGTCCCCTGTGTTCCAGCTGCTCCATGCTTTGATCACCCTTGTTGCAATTTCTGAACCTTTTGCAATATTTATTTACTTGAACTGCACGTTTTCTATCTCCATTCTCTATATATTCCTGTGGAACTGTTTTTGCTTCTCAATCAAATCAGTGTCAGCATTACTTCAGGTTTCCAAATGCTTCATCTCTGGGAAGAAACTTCATTAGGTTGCTCCAATTTGTGTCTTCTGCCACAAGAAAGGATGAGGCCTTCAGCAACTAGTCACGTTCATTAGTGATAGAGTTTCTTTATCTCCATTCGTGGAGCTTTCTGGAGACACTCAAAACTGAACAGGGAAATGAACAGATTTAAGTATTGAGTATTAGTTGGATATTTCTTTAAGGACTTTGGGCACTCTTGACTCTTCCATCCTTCTTTCTTAACTTCTTCTCAAGGCAGCAGCCTTTGCCTTCTGGGCACTCAGCTTACAAAAGCACTGGTCCTCATCTATTGATTTTTCCTCTTTTTTGCCTCATCTTTCTTTCTCTGTTTGTTCAGTCAAATAAGAGATAAAAGGCAACGATGATCTTTTTAACACCGCAGGAAGAAAGATGGGTTATGAGACAAGCGAGGCCTCTTGTTTACAGCGAGTTATTTTTGGTAATTAGCCATTTGTAGAGGAAGATGAGCCTCTGCTCGTAAAGCCAGCATGCCGTAATTTAGGGGGACGCCGAATGGAAATCTAATGTTCGTCTGAATTGGAAATGGTAATTGCGTGCATTTAGAAATAAATAAATGGCTGTGTTTTCCTTGCAGGAAGCCGGCTGAACAAAGACCTGAGGCACTATCTCAACCAGCGCTTCCAGAAAGGCTCGCCGGATCACGATCTGCAGCAGACCATTCGAGATAACCTCTATCGCCATGCGGTGCCTTGTAAGTAGCCCGAGAGGCCGGGTTTTCCCCCGGCACACGTGTGTCATATTGGACTCCTGGGACACAGCGGGCTCGGGTGGCAGTGCAGGAGATGCTGGCACGGGAAGTGATTGAGGCCAGGCTAGGTCCTGGAAAGAAACTTTCTCTCGTTATCATTTTAGTTTGTATTTTTTTTGTTTGTTTGTTTAAGACCCTGCTTTTATCTATGTTTCTCCCATGGGACTTTCAGCTACTTTACTTCGCTTGTGAAAATGAGCAGCGTTTTGTGGCCGGGCGCCGCGGAAGCAGGGCAGTGGCACTCTCGAAAGGTCACCGTGATGTGAGCAGCAGATCAGCTGCAAGAAGCAGTGCAACTTTTAGCAAGGGGATGCCCCTTTTCACTCAAAGACCAGCTAGGAGGACAACAGAGATACTTAGAGTGGTACTCCTCAGAAGTTCAGAATCTTTACCCAAAATCAAACTGTCCTTGCATCTTTAGGAAGATAGGAGGAGAGTGGAGAATGAGCCTTCATCATTGCAGCTCTGCTTTGCATTCTCCCCTTGCCAAGACAGGCTATTTTATACAAAAGGTTTTCATCTTTTTAGACCTTAATGAGCTTTGGGGATAATGTCATGTTTTCCAGTCAGGTTGGGAAGAGAACTAGCAAGCATCATGGTTGTAGTAAATTGGACTGAGCAGCAAAACATTTTAGGTTTTCTATCTCTGTGCGAATCAGAAGTTGTTTATGCTGCTGCAGTTGTATAAGTATTGAATCATGATGTTGCCACTTAAAGTCAGCATTTGTCAGCAACCATCTAATAATAGCTAAAATAATAGATATTTTCCATCTAAGTTTTACATATGGGAAGACTGTGTAGGACTGCAGTAGGGCCACATTGATAAATGACAATTCTTTTAAATTTCAAATGCTAAATATTGCTGTCAAGTTTATTCTCACTTATCCATGGATTGATGGACCTTTCAAATGTTGTGCATGGGCATTAAGAACATACATTGATTATTATTTCAATTGAACACTTACATTTCCATTTTGTCGTCTTGCAATATGATTAGTCTTCAGTCATCTAAGTTTTACCTGGCTGTGGGATTTTAGGACAAACTGAACAAAGTCCTTCTAGGAGTGTGAACATAGTGTTAAGCTTGGTAGATGCAGTGTGTTGGTGGGTTGTTTGCAGTTTCTGAAACAGCAAGGAAACCAAGCGTGTGTTGTGTGGAAGCATTTTGTGCATTACCAAAGTTGCATTTAGAAATGTTTTCCAGTGATACTTTCTCTGATGTATTGAACTCGCTGGTGAGCTAAACTTCTTGGACTCGGTGAAGGTTTTTGATTTAAAACCAAGACCAGTGAAAGTGATTCTTACCTTTTAAAAATAGGAAGTGGAGATGTGTGTTGTCCTTGTATTAAGAACATCAGCACTCATGTTGCATTTAGGAAACAATCAGAAAAATCTTCAAAGGGGAGTTAGTTGTTGTGTGTCCATTGAGTTACTGTGTAAAGCAGGTAACGCTTAATTTTCTTTCCAGGTACAGTAGGCCTCCTCCTAGCAATAATTTTCTGAGAACGATGCTCATATTCATATGTGAATTTGCAAGAGGCTACTGTACCTGTGGTAGGTCAGGATGCTTTACAGGTCTGGAGATTAATCTAGCAGCGCGCTCCTTTTTATTCCTTGGGACACGTGACCAATAAATCCAGAGGCCTGGACCAATCTCCAGTGCTAATGGATTATCAAGTTTTGTGTTTGGAAACAGGAATTCCCTGCTGATTATGTGGTGGAGGGGAACGAGAACCCGAGGTCACTTGGGCTGAGCGCGTCTGGACTGCCAGCTGCTTTCGGGTGTACTGACGTAAGGGCTGAATGAAGCAGTAATTAGTGCAAAATGGAGAAAGACAACGTTAACCAGTTTTCCCTCAATTTTTTAGTAGAAATTTGATGTGGTTCAGCTCTATCTACTTTAGTAGAGGCCTTAAAACACGAAGGTCTTCTGTTTTCCACCCTGCCATGTGCAGGCTGGTGCCTGGCCAGCCCAGCAGGAGAATGGAGACAAGGCCATAGCTTTGGTAGAAGATACAGGTCAGACGACGGGGTTGGAAGAGTGAGCAGAGTTCAACCTGTCCTGTTGTTTCATATGATGACAACGACACACTGCTTAAGCTTCATTTAGATGCTTATTTCAGGAGAGTTTGTCAGGAAACTCTGCTCCCCGCTTGCGCTGGTATTTGCTGCAACACTGTAGTAAACAACAGCTGTGACAAGCATCCTGGTGGCCTCCCCGTTTGGTTGTTGGCCTGCTTTGAATGCTCTGCTGTTACTATCACACCAAACCCACGAGGTTTATTTATGGACCCAGAGCATTCTCCCCTGGAGTTTACAGCTTTATCCCTGTAATTTAGGACCTGGCCAGTAAGAAAGAGAGGCCCAGGACACCTTATTTATGTAGGAGCGCGGCAGTGAATAAACACTACTAAGACATGCATTTGTAGTGTACAAACCTTCAAAAGAGCTAGTGCGCTTGAGGTGCTGAACTGGGGTTTATTTCAGCTGATCCTTCTTTTCCTTTTTTTTTTTTTTTTTTTTTTTTTTTTTTTTTTTTTTTTTTTTT
>VZSV01000005.1:11876311-11984506 GCA_013398735.1 Nothocercus julius
CGAATTGGACTAGATGATCCCTTCCCATCTCAGCCACTCTGTGTTTCTGTTTCTTCCAGCTGCTCACATTTTGTTATTGACTTCATATATACGTGTGTGTGTGTGTGTGTGTGTCTGTGTATATTTTTTTTTTTTCTTCTGCTTGAGAAGTTGGTTCCTTAAACTCAAGCAGGATAATTCTTACTCATTTGAATAAATCATTATTCTCATTCCTAGCATGTAGGATCTAATGTCAAAAAAACAAACAAACAAAAAAAAACAAACAAACCCACATCATCGAGATTAGCAAGATGCTGCAAGATGCAGTCTCTAGATATCCCTTTTGCCTTGTTTCATTTTGAAGCACCACATTTTTCCTCTCTCCTGAGGTGCCTAATGACCACCAGAAATAATGCTACATTTGCAGGCTACTAGATGGCTCCATTGAAGTTGAAGTAAACAAATTGACAACAATCTCACAGTTACTGGTTAGACATGACCATAGCCCAAGTGCTTTGGCTGATGTGGGGACATTGTCCATGGCTTATTTCTAGTGTGAATTTCATCTAGGCTGGTGACATTAAGCTGAGATAAGGATCAAGAGCAAAAGTGCAGGTTTACCAACTGTGTGGGGCTGGGGCATCTTGTGGCACGTCAGAGCTCACCTGGCCTAACAGAAGTGCATGTGACTCTAGATGGCTGAGAGCCTGTGGGATGGGATAAGCATGCCAACATGTTGGCGTTGGGTTTCACGAGTGTTTCCAGCAGAGCTTTCCAATGCAAATAGCATTGCTGTATGTGTCCGTGAAGGTTTACCTGGTGGAAGTTGCAATTGGCTGGGTGGAGGCACAGGACTAAATCCGTGCTGCTGCCTTCTAGGTAGGTGTCTCCAAGAAGCTTTACCTGGAGAGATCTGTGCAGTGGGGTCAAGTGAGAAGGGGAGGCAATAGCAACTCGCTTCCATGCCATGGTGCAGCAGTGTGTCAAACCCGCTGCACGCTGAGCAGATGGGACCATCTCCTGAGTTTTGAGAAGATGGTAGAGCACATCTGTTTTGAAACAAAGCAGCAATGCTGGTTATTTGTTGTAGCTGCTTATTCTCAGCCACTTGACAGCAGTTTTCATAGTGTATCAAGAAGAATCAGAGCAATGGGATGGTTTCCAGAAGAGCTTATCTCGGTGTGGCTTCCCCCCACCATTCGCTTGGCTCTCCACTCGCGTGTGCCCGGTGTGATGTGTGACAGCTCTGCAAGTGAGCCTGGTATCTGTCTGCATCTTTACTTGCTGAAACCATTTGCATCGTGCAGGCACAACTGTAGGTGACATCAGCAGTCCCCTCCTGAGCCATGTAAATTCTGCATTTGTCTTATTTTAGTACTATAGGATTCCTTCCTTCCTTCCTTTGCCTGGCTGCCACCTTCAAAAGTGAGGCAGGAAGATGAAACATCTTTTTAACTGCAGATGAAACAAGGACAATATAATGGACAGCCCAAAGTTCAGTCTCAGATGTCGTCCTAGACTCTCCAGGGCAATTTTCCTTTTCTTCCCCAAAGGAGCTTTTGAAACCCCAGGAGGTTGTTCTTCTACAGCGGATTTGCTTTTTCCAAGCCAGAAGGAGCCCTGGGATTAATTGGCTGGAGAGCTCCATGTTAGAGAGGCAGCGCTCGCGTTGCTGCTGTCTCTTCTCTCCCCTTGCCCAGGTTTGATCTTTGCCTGAGCCTTCAATTACAGGAGCCCAGCTCTGATGGCCATCGTTAGGAGGGGAACACTGAGAAAAATAGGAAGGAATGGATAAAAATCGATAGCGTTGGTGCGGGTGATCTGCGAGGAGGCTCAGCAAAAGGCAGCAGTGACGGGCAGCTGGATGGTGCGAGCGCACCCGCATTGGAACAGGGAATTTGGGACTGGGCTTCCCTCCCTGCGGAGAGCTGCTCCTGTGTTGGAGGAGCTGCTGCCAAACCTGCACATTTGGTGATTTCGTAGGGTAGTTGGCAAAATGCTTTAGGACTGGCTTCCCCAAGAGCGTTTCCAACCTTAAAAATGAATACATAGGAGAGCATGCAAATTGTCTTGCGTGTGATACGGATCTTCAGAATATTAAATATAATAGTCTGGCTATATTGAGTATAACAGCCTCTCTATGCTGCGAAAATGCTCCACTTCCTTGGAGTGAAAGATTGCTCCATTACAAGCTTGTGCCTTACATGTGTGGGGCGATATGTGAGAGACAATTTCAGAGATATTTTTAGGTACTGATTTTTATTAAGGGTAGAGAGAATCACTGACAGTGCATGTTATTTTTCTTCCCTGGCAATAAATCATCAGTTTATGTAAACAAATGTTCTTTGAATTCTCAGCAGCTTTCCAGAACCACGGCCGTATTTATTATCTGAGTGCCTTTTGTTGCACTCCCCTTCCGCACAGTGTAATTCTGCTTTTGTAATGAGAAAAAGTTGCAATGTCCATGAAATATTCATTTGAAGTCACACACTGATAAGATGAACAGGGGGGCTGATCTTTTCACTACCGCAGGAAAAGGAATTAATTGTTTTACATGATTTGTACTAGGCAAGTTTTCAACAATTTTTAAAGAATGCCCTTATCACTAGGGTGCCAACAGACAGGTACTTTCAGCACATAAAGATCATTTTTTCTCAAGAACACTTTCTTGTGAGCTATCCAACTCTGAAGAATACCGGACATTATTTTTCTTGCCAGCTAACATGGGCAAATTTATTTTTCTTCCTGTATTTTCAGCAGGGACTTGTGCTTGAGCGCAAGCAGTCGGTTTAGGAAAACCTTGTTGCTGTGTTCTAGGGAAGGGAGGATTTTAGCGGAGTCCTCTGCAGTTTGCAGGCATATAATTATTTTGTGTGTTAGTGAACCAGAGGTGTTTTCACTTTTGAGAGAGAGAGAGAGAAATGCACTCTGTGGAACAACAGGCCCAATATTTCTGCAGTTTAGTTCCTTTCTAGACTCAGTCATTTCTGTTTAATCTAGAAGACTCCAGACTTTTTTTTTTTCTCCTTTTTCCATCTGGTCTGTCTTTTCAGATCAATTTTGTGCCGCTGGAACTATTGGGTATTTTTCAGATTTGGAAATAAAAGCACTTAGGATAGCAAATATTGCTCCATCTGCTTCCCCATTTGTGAGGAAGAGCGTTTTTGTGTTTCGCCGTGCCCCCAGCCGGAATTGCACGAGGCACCGGAGAGCAGTACAAAGGCGAAGAGCGCAGCCGCGGCGCCTCTCCCATGCCACTTGCCAAGGCCGATTTGGGTAAGAAGTGTGGGAAGAGATTACATGGCTAGTTTTCTTTGTTTGCTTTGTTAGGCCCTGGTGTACTTCATTTTGTGCAGGTTTTTTTTCATTATGGTTGCTTTGGACTACAGCAGAGCAGCTGCGAGTGGGTATTTAGGTAGTGCAAATACAGTCTGTGCATGTATGTATGTTGTATATTATGTATATAATGCTATATATGTGCATTATGTAATATATTTATATTCCTTAAATCTAAAGGATTCAGAGGTTGCTCATCTCTTGGAAAGCAGGGAGTGAATTAAGAGCTTAGGGCAGGCACTGCTGTTTTGTAGCTGGAGGGGTAAAAGGAAATTAGCCCAGACTATTCACTTCAAATTGGCTCTGTCCTGCCATAGATACATTTACAATCTCAACTTAAAGTATAGAAGAAGCAAACCCTAGAATCTGCAGGAGGCAGGTGGCCAAGGAGGGTGGGTGCCCTCACAGCCCCATTTTTCATACTATGTCCTGATATAATATCTTTCTTAGTAGCTGAAGTGCCCTAATTTTTCATTTCATCAGCCAGGCAGTTTGATTTCTTTTCAGCCACCACACATCCTTCCAAGATTTGCAGCATATTGATTATGCCAGGGGACAACAGAAAGCGAGTCCTGGGCAAAGGGAACAGTCTAAAATGAATCAAAATTAAATATGTAGCTGCTCTTTAACCTATTATTTTATGTTATTTGACATGCACATTTGGGACATTTTGGGCATTTTGTAGTTACAGCACCCTGGAAAACACCAGTGCTCTGGGTTGGTGCGGCTGGGCTTGGAGGGAGTGATGCTGGTGCCCAGGCATCTCCTAGCCCAGCATGGAGATGGCAGGTGCAAATCCCACTTTTTGCCTTTGATGGGATTGCAGAATTGCTGCATTTCATCTCCAAACAAATACCCTTTGTATTTTCCCCCCCCCTTTTTTTTTTTTTTCTCCTTAATGTTGCCGTGCTGCTTTGCGCGAAGCAGGCTGTATTTGTCCTCTAAATCCTTTCTTGCTTTATTTCAGCAGAGATTAGCTGTGTGATCATTTATAAAGCTTGTTTTGATTCTACTAGCTGCTTTTTTCTGGGCAAGACCCATACCTAGTACCTTTACTAGGAATAACCTTAAATGAATCTTCATGATTTTTTTCCCCTTTCCTTCCACCCACATGAAGTGAGGAAAAAATAGACCAAATATTTCTAGTTTTATGCCTATATAACAAGAAATAAATCCTTCCTATTAGTAATGACAGCCTAGATGTAATTAAAAATAAATAAGATACAACATCCTTTTGAATAATTAGAGCTTTGACTTATGAGTCAAGGCTCCTGGGCCATTGCCAGAATAGATTTAAGGGGGACACAGCCTCTGAGTTCCTTTAAAGGGCTTTGTAATGTCCTAGGTTACTCTTAATTAGTGATTTAAGAGGGAATACATCTGTTTCACTGAGGATTGTGAAAATTATTACTTAAATGGCAATGTTTAATAAATGGTTCTTTGGGAGGATAATGTATTTTGCAAATAAGATGTGTATCTGAGTAATCAGCTGGATACTGGCCTGGCATTCTTCCTTACAGAGTCTTTCTGGAGCTGAAGATGGAGTAAAACATCAAAGGTCTTTGCAAGCTTTGTCTGCTCTTAAGTTATGCTTCATTCTTCATCATTCATTATCTGCACTTCTGTCTTTAAGCTGCGTGCTTAACACCTCATTTGACGGGGGAAAAATAAACAACCAGCAAATGTTGATGTTTGCTTGTTAGAAAGGGCAATAGATGAGCAAATATCTGTTGTTAGATGAGCTGGTAATACTTCATTTATATCTCAGACCACCATAGTAACCCTAATATAGGAGTTCCTACCAAATTTATGCTACTTAGTGGGAAATAGTTGTATGCTAAAAGCGTACGGGTAGTCTTTGCTGGTCTGGGAATTTGAGCTTGCATAAGTCCGAACTGTGGGTCTGGGGCATGGGGCAGGGGAAGGCACAACCTCAAGTGAATAAGTCATAAGTGCGGTATTGTAGTCTGTGCTCAGAGCTTGTACTAGTTATTAAAAGCTCAGAACTGGTTATTTTGGTTCTTTTCATTGACCTTTTTGATCTTGGTTCTGAGTCCTTGCTGCCATTTTCTTTCATGTTTTTTCAGGGTGGTTTTGGAGAGTTTTTTTGTTACTGCGTGAGAGCTGAAAATGTGCTTAAATAGTGAGGTTATTTTGGGCTCTCCTAATTCCAGAGCTATGAGGGCTTGAGAAAAGCAGCAACCATTGCATAGATATTTTGTGCTCTCACTTGGTAACCTATTGTAATCTTCTCTCAAAAAACAGTGTTTTGGGGAAGAAAAAGTCTGAGGAGATGTGACGGTGCAGCATTGTATAGCTAACCACCTAGAGAACCACATTGACAGACACTTTGTGAACTGCCTGTGTTAAAGGACATTGCTACCATTAAAATGCTAAATTTAATATTATAGTACTATTAGATTTCTCCCTCATTAACTCTCATCTGATAAACAAGCTCCAGCATATTTGGAAAGCAATAGTCGCTCTCAATCACTGCAGCTCCTCTTTATCGGGCAGTTCAGGTTCCTATAGATTTATAGTTCTTCTGTCGTCTTATCTCCCTTTACGGCTTTATTTTGTTATTTAAACTCGTGCGTACAAGTAGGCGTTTCCTTAGAGGGCTCTTGGCTTGCAATTAACACCTTACAGAAAGAATAAAGTTGTCCTAAATTGCAGTCCTGGGATGCAGGACAAAATTGTGCATGTATTTAGATATACACACATATAAATTCAATATTGAGATAGCATGATATGGCCCTGCAAAGGTCACTTATTACTGTAAGAGTTAGTATAGGGTGATGTTGCTAGTTGTGTCTGTGTTCTTTGCCTTGGCAAACAGCATCAGCAGCATCTCCAAAAGCACAATAGGGATTTTGGTGGTCACAGAGAGACCAAGGAGGTGACTGTGGAAGGGTTTCTGGGCTGATAAAAACATTTTTCAGCAGTTTTTGTCCACTTCTAAATGGTAATGCAGCAGTACAAAGCCAGAGCCACAGCTTGGGAGAAGCCTTAGATGCCCGTGATGGGCAGGGAGGTTTCTCCGGAGGGCTCGCTCGCCTCCGCTTTTCCAGGCGTGTGAGGATGCGCGCGCTCTGCGGGAGGAGGAGGTGGTGGCCTGTCACCTCTTGGGGTGTGAAAACCCTGACCCTTCGTGTGAAGCGCACCATCTGTGTTTCATTTCCCCATCTTGCTGAGTTTACAGCTATTTGAGTTCACAGTTTGTTCCCCATTTGCTGCTCCCACATGGCAAGTGAGTCGCATCCAAACCGTGCTGGCGGCAGCCGCTGAGGAGCCTCATCCCGACCGACCTCCGCACGCTCCGGCTCGCATCCCGCTGCCCCGCGGGCCAAAGCCTGGCCCGAAGACCTTGTTGCATGGGGGAAACTGGGGCTTGTTGCATGGGGGAAACTGGGGCTTGTTGCATGGGGGAAACTGGGGCTTGTTGCATGGGGGAAACTGGGACTGCTGTAAGGACAGAGACACCTTCCCACATCCTGTAAGGATTTATGGCTTGTCCGTGGCTTTCTGCTCTGACGTCTCACCCAGTATTTGCTTTACCCATTCTGTTTGCGTGGGTGCTCGTTTGGGGGCTTTTGGCATCAGAGCCAAAATTACGAAGTAATTTTGTACTAGTTCATATGAGCCCAAAGCGTTTGATGCTAAAATAAGACTATGGATAATATAAAAGAGCTGCAGTAGTAGCAGTTCTCCTGGTGCAAGTCGCCTTGCTCTGAGGTTAACCTGTGCAAACAACTCAGAAACAGGTCGGACTTCTTCTATTCCCCCTTTGTTTCTCCTTTTGCTATTGCTGCTATTACTGGCAGCAACCATTTTCTTTAAGACAGAAGCAACTGTAAAGAGAAAGAAAAAAAGATATAAAATTTAAGCATTCCATATTTTAAAAGCAAGCCATCAAAATGCTGAAGGCTCTATAAACTTAACTACCTTCTCCAGCTCTTGCTGCAGACCACACAAGTGCTGAGGAATTGATTGCTCTGGTGCTGGAAGGGGCTTTCAGGATACAGAAAGAGAGGTTTGTATTGAGTTTCCCTCTTTGTGGGGAGGGGGGACTTCTTTTTTCTTTTTTCTTCCTTTTTAAAAAAAGAAAAAGCCTTTAAACTGCAGGTTAAAATAGTCATTTGATTGTTTCTTCTCCTCCCTCCCCCTTTCCAATTCTTATGAATGAGTTTTCATAAATGATTGGGGAGCTGCATCTCTGAATAAATGTGGAGTAAAATGCTCCAATTATTTTCTTAATAAAGAGGCTTTTATCTGGACTGCCCCATTTAGGTGCTGCCTCCTTGAAGTGTTGCCTGGTGAGAGCATTTCATTGCGGTTTACGCAGAATTTCTCATTTTGTGGACATGTAAAAAGGGGGGTTAGAATTAGCGAGTTATTTCCACTTTGCAGTCTTCCAATTTACTGCATCCGCTTCTTTAAATGTATCTCTATCGAAAGCTTGGGGCTTCCCACGGAGCGTGCGAGCTCGGCCATGGCGAGCCTGGTGCCGAAAGATAGGAAAGGCAAGTTTGGAGCCAAGAATTTTGTTTTTGTGTTCTGTTTTATTTTTTTCTTGAACAAGAGTCCTGTGATGGGGCAGCACCTTGGGCTGGATGGCGTTTCCATGCAAATGTTTGTTGTCCCCATGTCCCCTCGTTAGTTGCAAGGGTGTAAAATGTTTAGACTTTGGAGCGGATGCTTGCGCTTTCCTTGGCGTGGACTGAACTTCCAGCTAAGTGTGCAGCAAAAAACAGGTTTTTCCATGGAATGAAGCACCCCTGTCCCCTCTTGGCCAACGCTGGCGTGTGTCCCTGCATCCCTGGGCCTGGCTCGGCGTGGTTTGGGGGGATTGCCTGCAAGCCTGGCCTCCCCTGGGGCTCTGCTATGGCATCTGAGAGATCCCGTCTGCTGAGCGAGGTGGAAAGAGTCCAAGACGGACACCTGCTGGCTCCAAAGCAGTCCAGTGCTTTCTCCCAAATATCTCTGGCCCCTGTTCTTGATGTTTGCTTCTATAAAATGCAGGCGTGTTGGCTGCAAAAGAAAGGGGGGTAAAAATCATTCATACTGTCGCTGAAATTCCCTACAGATTTAAAAGGAAGATGAAAGTCAGTGCTTTAAGAGAAACTCTGTGCCCTTGGGATAAGCACAGCAGAACTGAGAGAGACACTTGGTATTTTGTCTGATTATTTGCAAAAATGAGTGCTGGCCCTCCTAGCGAGAGGCACAGGGCGAGGAAATTCATATTTGCCCGGTTCCCCCCTCCTTGTGCTTTGCAAACTAGGGCAATACCATCTCGCGCTTCCCTGGGAATATTCCCAAATGGCAGCTCGGGGAAGGTGACAGAGGAATAAAAAAGGGTGAGAGAGGAGGGAGCAAATCTGTGTGCCGGCGTTTGGGCTTTGCCGCGTGCACAGGTGCTTTTTAATCCCGCTGGCCTACATGGGCAGGAGGCGCAGAGCCGTGATGTAATGCTCCTTCCCTCGCTCCCGTGCAGCTGGAAACTGTTGTCATGTGTTAGAAATGTCACCAATAATATAAAAGGCGGCCTGCTGCCCGCTCCCTTTTGCACCGTCAGCTGCCGCTGCTTATTCTTGCCTCGCAAACCTATCGCCGTGTGGCAGGAGCCCTGATGTAAGTGAGCCCCGTCCCCCCTCCCTCGCTTCGCGTCGCGGCGTTTTCCCTCGCTGCGGCGCCCAGGACGGCTCCGTGGCAGCTTCGCGCGGAGGCAGCGGCGCCCGGGGAGGACTAAGCAGGGACTCGGCGCTCGCAGGACGCAGGCAAGTCACCCCGTGTCCCCCGGCGGCGCCGAGCCGGGGCTCGCGCCCGGGAGAGGGACGGAGGGAGGATGGAGGGAGCGCCGGTGCCTCCGCATTGCAGCGCGGCGCCGCCGCGGGGCTCCGTGTCCCCCCGCGGGGCCCCGAGACTGGCTGGTGGCGGCAGCATCGAGCCCGTCCCCGTGGTGGCCGAGCCCGACCCGCTGCCCGGGGGGCTGGACGCGGCTCAGGGCGCAGCGAGGCTCCTTCTCCTCGGAAAACACCCCCTGGAAAATACCCCTGACGGCAGTGCCTGGCGAGCAGGCGACTGGCCAGCAGACCAGCAGGGAGGGGGTTAAAAGGGGCTTGTTTTTAATTATTTTTATTTTTTTTTATCATAAGCTGCCTCAGAAACACATTAATTGTGAATGAGTTTCAGAAGCCGTGCGCAAATTGCGATAAGCAAGGCATGCAGCGTGTATTTAAAAAAGACAAAAGAAAACAAATGCCCCAAATTCCCCCATCCGTGTTTGCATTTGTGCTGATCCTGTTGCACTGGCTGGGCTCCTTAGGATAGTTTTCCGTGCGCTGCTGCATCCCTGAATGCTTCCAGCCATGTTAGCCAGGGTAATTCCTGAAGGTTTTGGGAAGCTAGGGGAGAGGGGGAAGCGTGCATAATTTCTCATTATTATATGTATTTTTTTAAAATACCAGATGCTCGTTTAAGCACTGCCATTGTGCTGGCTGCCCCCCCTGTGATTTGTGACATGCTTTGCCGTATTTGTCAGCTGAATGAAAGGGGTCTTTGTTCTTTATTCCTGCGACGGCACACTACATCCCTCAGCAAAAATGGCATGTTTGCCTCGGGAGCTGGTGGAGCCGCGAGGCTGGGGAGGGCTCCTCTCCCTTCCCGAGGCTTCCTCAGGCATTGGGGTTGTTTTTTTTGTTTGTTTGTTTGTTTTTTGCATACTGGCGCCTTACAGGTGACAATGAGCGATGGGCTCCGTTTGCCCGCGGGGACAGGTAAAGCCTGGCCAGGGGCTGCAGGGGCCTCATGTTGCTCCCAATGCTCCTCGTGCCCCCTGTCCGTGGGCGAGCGGGCCGTGAACTGGGGTTGGCTCTGGAGCGCGCGGGACCGGGTACCACGGCCTCCCTCGGCCGCGTTACGGTCGCTGTTTGCCGTCCTGCTGGTGCTGAGCCCTTGACGTGAGCCGGGCGCCGCCAGCGCGGGTCCTTTACAAGCGTAGCCGTTGTGATTAGCAGCCAGAATGAATCCAGTTTTAACGCTGTGCTTGACGGGAAGATTAATACAATATCTTTTAATGGCATGAATGTATGGAGCTCATTTTTAGGTTGAACCAGACAGTTCAGCAGACTGAGCTTTCTGTTGTCGGTCGTGCTTGTTTTCTGCGGTGCATAAGGAAAAATGGGCAAAATACAAAACCCACCATGGTGCTGGCAGCCTGGTGCAGCCACCACCAGCTGTGCTGCCTTAGCGATGGTCCAGGTTGAGAACCTGTTGCTCACTGACGTGCGTCTCCTGTGCTGCGGAAATGCTAGCGGGGAGTAACTTTGCTCCAAAGAGAGCTGGGCTTCGTGCTCAGGACCTGGGAACGGGGAGCATTTTCTCCCTTGATGGCTCCTTCCCACTCATGAGTGCCTCCTGCCAGCTCCTGTTGGAGGGAAGCAGTGGTGGATGCACCTAGAGCCGGGGAAGATGCTTCCCTTCCTTCTGGGAAAGCATGATGGACCTGACATGAAAACCTGGGCAGCTCCACAGAGGCAGCTTTTACCATAGCAGTGATAAGCCTTTTCCAGCTAAACTTCCTTTTTTTTAAAAAAAAAAAAAATTATTATTTTTTTAATATATGTTCTTCTAGTGCAGGTAATCCACAGTGCAATCTGAAGCCGAGGGTTCCCTCTTGACAAGCCCTAGTGCGAGTCAGGCTGTCACCGCAGTCAGAGCGGGGCGGAAAGGCAGGAGCAGCCAGGAAAGCCATTAATTAATCCAGCCGCAGAAGCTGATTAGGCAGCGTTAGGTTCTTGACTCGGCGTCTGCCTGTGATAACACCTACCCTGCCTTTCAGTCATTTAAAACTTCCCACGCCGCAGCTTGGGCCCTTGCTGAGCTTTGAAGTCTGTGCAGGGGTGTCTGTCTGGCAGCCTTTGGTCCCGCCCTGTGCACCAAATCCTTGCGTGCTTTTCTGCCATAAACGCTTCCGAAATCCGGGCGCACTAAGTCATTTCGGTTGAGCACCGGCTGCTTTGGTATATTCAGTAAAGCTTATTCAAAATGTGGTGCTATTTTCAGTGAAATTCTGCTAAATCCTGTCCTGAAATCCTCTGAATGTTTTGCTCTTGAATATTCTGGTAAGCGTGATGACTGGTTCACTGTGTTAATCCTATATGGTCTTTCTGTCTGTAGCTAATCCTGAGCTGTTGTTGTGGTTCTGCATACATGAGTAAGATTTTTTTTTTCCCCTCCCCCCCTTGATAATATTCAGTAGCATTCCAGTTGACTGTTAGCAAATAGCAGATCTAATGTCTTTATTCTTGCTTTTTTTTCCCTTTGGAATTGTGCGATTTGGTTTCTTCTTTTTTGGAAAACAAAACTGGAGGGATTTCCTTGAGCGGTTGTGCTTTATCTAGCACCCCTCAGCTGCTGATAAATCTGGAGAATGTGTTGAGATGGAACTTTATACAGGATGTATCAAAAAAAGAAAGTTTAAGAATTCCCACGTGGTTGACAAAATTCCTATGACTGCTTCCCTTTAATGAGAGGTGAAACTAGTATTGGGTGCTATAACTGATGCTGTTCCAATGAAAATGTACTTATTGGAATTTCCTAGTTTGTTTTTTTTGTGTAGTGAAGCGCAGGGATGAAAAAAGCATTTTTATGGAAGCTCTTGGCTTTGGCAAAACCCGCCCCTTGTTGATGCAAGGACAGCTCTTCTTTGGGTCAGTCAGCATCACCTCAGAATTCCTCTGTGCCCCCATTCCAGACTGGTAGAAAGTGGGGGGAGTTTTACCTTGTGTGCATCTGTTGCTGATTTCACCCAAGGGACAGGCATGGCATCTCTTGATAATATTTGCATACTTGCATAAAACATTTCCTAGCACTATGTGCTTTTCTGACCTGGTGGTGTGAGTGTGCCGATGTGGCATGCTTGTGTAGTAGGAATACTCACCCTTATGTCAAACTGCTCATCTCAAAATGTCATGAATTGAGGAGTCCGCAGTATCTTAAGTACAACCTTTCTAGAAAAAAAAAAAAAAAAGCATGATACTTAGTTGAGTAAGAAGCCATGGACACCCACCTCTTTCCTTGCAAGAGATTGGCTCTATTTTTCTTTTTAAGTAGCCTTTCAAAGGAGTCATTAAGAAAATGAAACCCAAGAAAAAAAGTCGCTGACCCAGCTTTTCAAAGAGGTGAAATTCCCAACAAAATCACATGTAAAGCCACCCCCGGGTGTGCTGTGCCTGAGTGACTTTGTTATACACTTCCTGAAAATTCTCAGTATTGAAATGGGGGGGAAGTGTTAGATGAATATCGTAGTTGTGTCAGCTACTGGAACGTGGCCGTGGATATCTCTTGCTGCCTTGTAACGTGCCTTGGTTTTTGCCCTGCTCAGACAGGAGGAATGTCCCATGTGGAAGCAGCTGCGTTACCACCATTTCCATTTGCTGCTGAAAACTTGTGGACAGAAAACTTTAATTTGCTTTTCTTTCCATTAGCGAACAACCCTGCTGATAATGTGTTTGAAAACAAGCTGGGGATCGGGCACAAAAATGAACGCTCTGAAGGAGGCCTATTGCCGCTGTCGGGATACGCTGGAGAAAAAAGTAAAATCTCCCCCGTCCCTCATGAGGAATGGGTTTTACCAGGAGTCTTTGGTACTTTTATTGCTGGTGTGGAGGATGTTCTGATGATCATCTTTGTCCTTAATCTCAATGAATGCTTTGCTCGAGACTTCGAAGTTTCAGATTTTCTTGGGGTTATTAGGGTAGAACGCAGTATTTGATTCCACTCACCATACCAGCCCACTTAGTCATCATTTGGTTGGATGGTCTCTCTCCAATTTTTTTTCCATTTTCCCCTCATATTTCATGTATTCTATTGTTTTATTAGTTCAGTGGCCTTTCCAGGTCGTTGCAGTCTAAGTATTCTGACTTTTAGAAAGGTCTTAGTGACTAAATATTAGTGACCTCTATTCATCTTCCTTGTGCTTCTCCATGACAGTGTGGTCTGGTCTGAGCTGCGCTGATTACACTTTGGCACCAGCAAGCTGCTCAGATGGCAAATCCAAATAAGTCTCCTTTCCATAGATGAGGACCCTTCTCAGTTCTCCACCTTGTTTAGTCTCTGCTTTAGTGCTCGGAGAAATGGGATTGCCGCAAAAGAGGTGGAGGAGAAACTTGGCTGTGGAGCTTTGCCAGCCTAACTAAAATAACTGTGACAGTTAAAATGTGTTGGATTCAGGAGAATCCTAGGAAAGACCAACAAGCCAGGCATGCTTGGCTTAAAGTTTTGAAGTATATATAAAATGAAATGGAGGAATTATTTTTAACTTCATTAGACTTTTATATCAACAGAGACATCTTTGGAAAAATATGACCATGTTGTTTAGACTTGTGTTTTGGGGCATTCCCTATTGAGCACCATCTATAAGATGTTTCCCTAGGCAGGACTCTGCCTTCTGGTCAGAGCTTGAATGAGACCTCTCCTAAAGGAGAGTTTGGAGTTCCCAAGGCCAGGCAATCCTGGAAATGACCTGCTGTCTGTGGTCTGTCATGCTGCAGGACGCCCCAGGTCTCCTTCTGCCAGGACTTGGTCATCATGATGTGGTGATGCCAGGATTCCTGGCTACCTTTTGCAGTGTGCAATACCAGAAATATTTCTTTTTGCTGTAATCACTACAGTGTTCATGATCTTCAAGCAAATACATAGAATGGACTTTTTCAACATGGGCAAAAGTAGATTTTTTTTTCCCCCCTCCTGACTGCATTAGGAAATTTGGCAGGCTGATTTTGTTCCCTTCCTCCTTTGTCTTCCCATCTTCTCCCAAAACAGAGAAAAAAACAAGCTGTTAAGGAGATGCATAGAATAAGTATGGGAGACTTCAGCCACCACGTTTGAAGTTTGAGAAACTTTAAAATGGGAGTGACTAAAACCAGGAGTTTATAACAGTGTGTTCAATGAGCGTTTTCAGGTATTGCCACTGCGTGCACCTAATGTACCCAAAGCTTTAATTTTTAAGCAAGGGGGGATTTTAATGTCGCCTGAGTGTTGCTTTGGTACATGGAGCCCTTTGCATCTGGCGCTCGGTCACCATCAGGAGGTGTTTAAATTGAAGGACCTTTCCCTAATAGAAGGTCTGCCTTGTTATAAAGGAGATACTGGGGTTGTATCATCTTGAAGGGCAAGCTGGTAAACGAGATGTTGTTATCTCAGTGTGTTCTTTCAGAGAAATATTTAAAAGTGGCTCACTCCTGGTGAATTACCTGCTGACCTGAGCCTGCTGCAGCCTTATTAAATAGTTGCCTGTTGTAACCAGCTTTGTGAAGTTGAAGCGTATCCCACTGCACTGAGCACTATTTCAGATATCCCGATTATTACAAAAGGTCTTTATTATAGCAGTAGTGCAAACCGATGGCTCTCATGGGTGCTTTCCTAATGAGGTTTTATGGTAACTGTTTGCTGATCCCTTTTCTCCTTTTACCAGTGTATCAAACTTACTGTAGTTCTGTTCACATTTTTAGAGCTTAAAAACTTGCTCTTCGGGCCACGCCGCGGTTCTCTAGTCCGGAGCAGGTTTATCAAAGCCAAACTGTGGTGTATAGATAGGGAGGTCTTTGCACAGCACAACTGATTTGACTGGTGTGATTTAAGAAGCTTCTGCTCTTCAGCTGAGCTGCTGTAACTAGCCACGTATGTGACCGTGGCGCCGAGCAAATGCCAAATGGGGAGTGTATGAGCTTAATTTTTTGCTTTTTGGAAGGTCCCCCTCTGTTCAGCACTGAGACACTTTAATGCTGCTGCCCTGTGGCCAGTGGTGACTTGATTGCTGTGGGTCATCTGTCTGTAACCTGTTGGGTCATTTATCTGCAACTTGAGAGGGGTGTTTTAAAAACAAATAAATATTTTTGTTCACCATATGGCAGTCAGCAGCTGCCCTCCCTGGTGTGAGCTGAGGTTTGCAAAGTTGTTACTGTAAAAGGAGTGACAGGGACATGTCCAGCAGCTGGACAAACAATTGCACTTGTGCCTTGGGCCTGGAAACAGCAATCCTTGGATATTGCTAGATGGAGTGGGGAAAGGTCTGATACTTGTTTGATGTCTTTCCTGGCCTCCTACCTAATTACGTTATTTTCTGATACTTTCCCTCTGGGGTTCCTCCTTTTTAAAGACTTTTTACAAGTACACATTCAAAATGAGTCTATGCCATTAATAATTTTTATAATCTAGTAGTTTTATGTTGCTGGCCATCCCCGTGGTGTTTGAACCTTCTTCTACAGAAGACCTTTGCTGTGCTCAGGGGCCCTGAGGAGCTATTTTACTGCATGCTGAGGAATTTTGCAGTGTAGCGGGAGTCCTGCTGCTGTTGGACACACAGCACCCGGGCTGCCCGAGCTCCCTTCTATGCAGCAGTTGGACTAAAACAGCTCCAAGCTTCGCTGGGTTCAGGTTTTATCATGAAAGGTTTGCCGTGCTCTGCTTGCAAACCAACACGTAGTGCGCCGCCTGCGCGGCCTGATACCATCTCTGTAATTGAGTGCCTGCGTCCTGCAGCGCAGTGGGCTTAATAGGCTGCCTGCAGCTTAAATGCCACCCGATATTGAACTTACAGGTGTAGCTCTTGCAGCATGCTGCAGCTGACCCATGGCAGCAATGACCACTGCAATTTGTGAATAGATGGTGCCTCCTGCATGGGCACTGCTCGGTTGCTTTAATTGCTGATCTGTTATCTCCCTCCAAGGACAGAGGGAGCGAGGCGGAGAGGGAGGGAAGCACCATGCTGAAGGAAGGTTTTGTGTGTGCTCCGGTGGGCTTGGAGTCCCAGGCACCGCATTGGGATGCTTGAGGAATGGGGAAGGGTTCAGGGCATCCCACAAGCTGCACTTGATGGAGCCGCACGGCAAAAGCCAGCGATACTGGGATGCTGCAACAGCCGCTGCCTTGTACAGGCTTATCCTTTTACAGAAAGGGCAGGGATTTGGTGGAAAAGGGAATACAAGGGAGTAGCCAGGAGGTAGGAAGGCGCCTTAGGTTGTAGCTGTGGAGCTGCACCCTGGTGTTGAGCAGCTGCTCTTTGGGGTGAAAAAACTCCGCAGAAAGGCTTGTAATGGAGGACGTGGTGCTGCACGCTTCCAGTCTCATTAGGGTTCTTCACACCCTCTGAAACGCAAATAATGGTGAGAATTCATCTTTTCTCTGCCTTATTTTCTCCCATTGTAAGCTGCGGCTAATGATATGCTCCTTTTTTTTAAAGCTTTTTGGGGATCTGTGGATGAAAAGCAAGATGTAATTATTAAAGTGTGGCTTTCATGGGGCTGCCTATGGAAGGAAGGGCAAAAATAAATTCACTTGGCAAAATATTATGCTGTAGATGAGGCTTTGGAAATCTGACTTTCATTGTTAAAGCTAAAATTAAAAAGGG
This sequence comes from Nothocercus julius, assembly GCA_013398735.1. Lineage (NCBI taxonomy): Eukaryota > Metazoa > Chordata > Aves > Tinamiformes > Tinamidae > Nothocercus > Nothocercus julius. The sequence goes on from VZSV01000005.1 coordinate 11,893,038, forward strand.
CAGCTCTGTTGTGTGTTTTTATACTGAAAACAGGCCTGTGTGGAGGCTGCAGAGGAGCTCTCCAAGTCAGTGAAATGTATGTGAAAGAACGAAAGAACAGAAACAAAAGAAGGGCTGATCAAAAAATAAAACGAAGCAAAGCTAGTGACGTTTGCAAGGGCCACTTGTCTGTCTTTAGGACATGGAGCTGTCTAGGTAACATAAATGAAGGTATTTGTGGCACTTTTGCATCTGGCCACCTCATTTTCATGGGCATTAAGAACAAATCCTTGCCTGTTTCCCTGGATAAAAGAAGGGAGAGCTTAAAAAAAAAAAAAAAGGCAGCCTGCAAATTCTGAAGCAGCTGTGCTGCATGCAATTTGCCCGGGAACTATGCCTCAAAATGCCACTTGTACCTATGTTAAGCAAGGCAGAGGATGATATGAATGCTTCATTGTTTCATCTCAAAATTGTTTTCCTAGAAAATATATTTCAAAATATTTATCTTTCAGTAAATGCATGCACGTAATTATAGATAAAGGCTAATTTGTGTCTCTGAGCACTGTATTGTCAAATTGAAGCTGAGTGATTTAATATTAAAATGGGACTTAACATTTAAATCATGCCTATGTGCTTTTTATATTTTTACAATGAATTCACTAGCTAATTATCACCTAAAGTGGCTTTCCTAAAGAACATAGCATATTAGCTTAATGGTTTATTTGCAAAAAGAGGAATGAAATAATGATACCTCCTTGGGTCAAGATAGTAATGCTGAAGTTAAAGGAAGACACAAAAAAAAGTATCACTTCAGTCTGCCTATGAGCTCACAGCCTTTCTGAGCATGTGAATTTGCTGAGCCAGGGACTCAGTATAAAACAGGGGAAAATACATGAATTATGACCAAGTGGCCAGTCCTGGGCTGGCAGTTTTCAGTTAAGAGTGATGGGAATGTACAGTGTCTTCCTTGTAACATCAGAATCTGTGGACCAAAGGGAATTAATTGGCTTATTGTGGTAATTCCTATGACATATCTCATCCTTGGGTGAAAAGATCATGCAGAGGAGTGTGTAGGATGATGGCAGATAACTAAGAACCTCTTGGAGAAGCCTTTGGCTGCAGGGTCACCTCTGTCTAGATGGGAGGGAACATCCTGCCAGCACCTCCCACGATAGCAGCAAAGCCTGGATATTTCTGCATCTCAACATTCCTCTACTGAATAACGCAAGCAGGTGTGTTGGACCTTGTTTATATTACGAGAGAAAAAAAAAAATATATATGGCAAAGAGCCATGTATTAGCATATTTGGGGGGAACTGGGGGTGAACTCTTGATACTGCCACTGTGGTAGGGTCGTCCATCTAAGCTATGAAAAGAAGAAGCTGTGGAAGTTAGTTCTCTCTATTTCAAAGTCGGTAAAAGCAAAGGATTTGGGGGAAAAGGCTGCTTTCCCATACGTTGGGCCAAGTGGTTTATGCTCACCGCTTATTTTCCCGATGTGATATCGGATGCGGCTAGATCAAACAGCTCTGTCCATCATCCAGCTGGAAGAACTAATGCCCTGGGGTGTACAGCCCAGCTACTATTCATATGGCCAGCCCACATGATAATGATTTAAATGGTCATAAAGCTGTTCTTTTTATAATACAGAATATTAAAAAAAAAATTACTTGATAGGCTTGCTAGTTGCCAAGCTTTTCATAATGTTTTTTTCTGTGGAGCTGCTTACAATTTCCTGTGAAATTTGTGTTATTTATTTGTAAACTCAGATGAAAATGCTCCACTAGATATGACCCCAATCAGTTAAAACATTTGCAAGTTAACAGAAGTGTGGCCAAAGGGGGAAACTTGGCTTCTGCCAAGAAAATACTTAATTTAAAAAAAATGCAATTTTACAGGTAGTTAATTTTTAATGCAGACAGGTGTCTTTTTGGTATGCAAAACCTGCCTTTTATTGAGCAAGAGATATTGCTTCTGGAAAACAAAATAGCTACAGAGAGCTTGTGGCGACTTGCTTTGGAATGAGCAAAAGCGCCGTTTTCGCGCGCAGAGCTTCTCGTCATGCTCGCGAGCCTCTTTGTGTGCAGAGCTGAGGGGAAAGCGCTCCCGTCGCGGCCGCGATGCCCACCAGGTAAAGCGCTTGTGGCCGTAAATTGTCCTAATTCACTTCTGGGAAGTGTTTTTGGAGTGTTGGGGAGACAAGCTGTGTTCGGTGGGTATGGCAGAGGTGAGCCGCTTGTGTCCGCTTGTTTCTGTTGACTTTGAGCAGGGGATCGGGGAGCTTGTGCTTGTGGGGTGTCTCGGTGATGCTTTCAGAGGAGGAGGAGGAGGAAGGTCTCCATCCCTGGTGCTGATCCCTTCGGACCTCCAACTGGGCATGGGGTTGCCCCCTCTTGTAGCTCAGTCCAGCCACCCACCACCAAAGCATTTCCTGAGTTGTTGGGCACGAGCTTTCTCCGATGTGGGGGCTAATCAATCATTAGTTAATTTATAGTGAATTTACAATGTACCTATTGTGCCTTTTGCTGTATTAAAATGTGCACTGTTTTAGGTTTAATTTGGAAGCAAGGATTGATCTATACATGTGGTTATTGGTGCTGCTATGATCTGGGTAGCTGACTTAACTGTCTGGACAGCACTCCATCCTCAAAATACCTCCTCCTTCTAAGTGAGGAATTTGTATAACATTACCTAAATGTCTAAAAAAACAAAAGGGAACTCCTCTTGCTTGTCCCCTGAACAGATTAAGTGTCTTGGTTTTACTTTGTTGCTTCACTACAAGCAAGATAGTCCTGGAGATGTTTACAAGGGTTGATTCTTCCAATCTAGAAGGCATCCAAACAATTTAATCATCATCACAGTAGATAGGGTATGGCTAAAGCTACAGCTAGAGCTTTGATGGAGGAGGTACCGGGTGAAACACTCTTGGCCTGTCTTACAGGTCGTGTTAGGTTATAATAATGGTGTCTTTTTGTGGAAAAGACTTTGTTGGGTTTGGAGGGCTTTAAATTTGTGTCAGAAGAGCAAAATAATTCTCGTAGATCTAAAGAGAGTTGCCTCCTAGTTGAATCTCCTCAGCTGGCGTAAATCATTGTAGTCTTTTTTTCATGCCAGGTCACAGGCTTGGAGAAGCATATTTATTTGCACTGAAGCGCTGGATGTTTTGAGGTTCATCTATGACTGAGTGTCTTTAAAAATAGACCTATCATCAGAAAGCTCTTGAAATTTTCTGTGATATAATGTCTACTTCAAGTAAATGGCATGTTCTCAATTGCCCATTACAGCTGGTTCATCTTAATGGATTTTTATCTTCTTTTCTTTCCCCTTATCAAAGCAAATGCAACTTGCCCCTGACAGGAGGTCAGGCGGGTGTTTGATGAGATTTCCTGTTGCTCATGATTATGGTAACATGCATGGACCATCCGCTGCAACAAGCCTCCTCTGCACTTGTCCTGCACATCCTGGTCCCCTGTCCCCGTGGGGACAGTCCAGGGTCCATTCTCTGCTGCAGAGTTAGTGTGACTCTTACTGTGACTGTAACGTGAGGTTCACTGCGTGGGTCCCATTGCCTATTGAAAAAGGGGCTAGTAAAGAAGAGATTCAGGGTGTCATAAGAAGCAATGCATAGGTTAGCTTTTCAGATCAGGCTGCCCTTTAATGAGGTAATTAGGAATCTTCCCCACACAAAGAATGTGATTAATCCTACTGAGATCACGTTGGTTTGAGGATCCTTGTGCTTGGGCTTCCATTGCTGGAGACCCTGGTGCCTATTCTAGGATGCCACTGGAATGCAGTTTGTGTTAATAGATGCTGGGTTTGAGTCTGTAGGTTTTGGAGTTTTCAATAGAAATTGGCACGAGTTCAAACTTCAGTCCCCACGGTTTGGCTATGAGACTGGAAGGAGATGCGTACTGGAGTATTGGCGAGTTTCAGACAAGTGTTGATGACAGCCCAGAGCCCTGGGCACCCTGGGTCCTGGAAGACAAATATGCTATTTCTTTTATTGTTTCAGAACAAAAAGGTCTCTTGTTAGCAGAAATTTCATTATGCTCTCTCTCCTTCATGAACTTGAACCGTTTGGAGGAGCAGACAATTTGAGGTGGAACCCGAACGCACCGATGTCAGGACTCCTGTGCTGGGCGGCAGGATTACGTATCACATATTTGACCTTGAAAACATTTAATTAAAAAAAAAAAAAAATGCTGTTACATAACAGGGCATGTAACAGGGTGAAGGACTTGGGGCCACATTTGCAGCTGGACTGAATCACCATAGCGCCGCGGGTTTCGGGAGATTGACACCGATTTCTGCTCCTCAAAATTCAGGCCTTTGGTTTGTTGTCAATCTAATAAAAATCCGGTGTGCTCTAATTACCATGGTATCTGCCAGAAACGCGTTTGCCTGCGCTGCTAAAGCGGAATTGGATCCTAGAGCCCACACAAGTCAGCAGACACCATGCAGATCTGAGCGAAACCATTTGTTTGCCCACTTAGAGAGGGGTTGTCCACGGTCATGGTATGTGTGGAAAGACAGCGGGGGAGTGAGAGGCACAACTGAAACATATGGCCAAAACGAGTTGTCTCTTTATTCCAATGCATCAGGATAAGACAAGCTGTTGAGCTGATGAGAAAGCTTCTTTGCATACACACCATATTTCAAGATTCAGTCTGGAGGGAATTCAGTACCACTGAACTTGAGCATGTTTGAGGGAAGCTGTTAAACCAAAGCTTGGGGAGAAGGAAAAAAGGCCCCAAGCACAAGCCCCCCAAAACGCATGGTAGCAGTGTTCTTATGTAAAAGAAAGCAGCGATCCCCCCACTAAAGTATCCATAAAGTGCCACTGTATCGATAGTTTGAGGTGTGCACTGACTTTATGATACTGTTGAGTTTAATTGTGCTGACATACTGGGTTGTATCTGCAAGGTCTTCTCGGGATCAGGCTTGGTGAGCATGCAAGCACAGGAGAGGGGTGGTGCAAGTGGAGCCGTGATCTTCCTTGCATCTTAACTGTTGAGTTTTGACCTTGTATGTCCCAAAGGAAAGTGTGGAGGTGGCACATTCCTTTTATCTGTGATCTCTGGAGTGGCCAAGTTTGAGAACTTTCTGTATTGAAGCTGCACTTACTGCAATTTATGTCCTTGTAGTGACTGCTAATTTAGTTTTTAGTGGAGAGTTTCCATTTCTTACCTAACTTTAAGCCGAGAGCTGTAATTTTCAGTGTGGACCAGCTCTCCCTCAGTTATTGTGAAGGGGAATATTACCATTAGTTTCAGGGTGAACAGAGATGCCAATACCAGCCCATCTGAAAATCCTACCTTGTAATTTGTGATGGGAGAAGCCTGGTGCTTGTCCATCAACAGAGTTTCTGCACCAGAACCTAATATTTGCAGATTTTATTGGCTGTCCTACCAGAATAAATTGATCTTGTTTTCCATTCCCATCATTATTTCAATATTCTGGCTTTGTTTTGTGAAATATGACCACCTGTAAATGTTGAGGTATGAATAACATTTGATACCATTAGATCATTTTAAAGTAATTTAGCAAAGGCACCATGATTTTCTCTCTCTGTCTCTCTCAGAAAATCCCCACACCTACAGCCATTAGTTAATCTCCAGACCAAGATACTGCCTCAGAGCCAGGAATGAGAGAAAACTGTATTTCAGCTGCATGTGTAAGTAAGGGCAGCGTTGTGCCAGCAGGTGGGGTGGATGCAGGACTGCTTGCCGTGAGTAACAGCAATGGGCCATGTCCCGCTCCATGCGCTGGTCCTTCCTTCTAATTTGCCAAAAATGCAAACAGATAAAGGCTGATTAAAGGGCTAAGACAAGTATTGTGTTTATTGGGCTGGCTAACCGGTCTTACCTAAAATACGACATTTCTTATGTGTTTTCCTAGTGGTCCAGCAGAAGCTCCTTTCTGATTTGCAGGGTGTCAATATTCTGCAAAGTACTTTGGGAGCTGTAGTTCACTGAGCCCATTTTTACCTCCTGCCAGATGTTAAGTGCAAACATTTGGTTGATGCCCTGGCTCACACAGCTGTGCTATTTCATTTGACATTGTTGGAGAGTATTCGCTGCTTTTTTTGATGGGCTTTCACTTGCAAATCATGCCTTGAAGTATGTTTTATTCCACGTTTGTTGTACCACACAGGCCTATGATGAGCAGTTTTTATAATGACAATAGTTCATCGAATTCAGCAGCCAGGGAAACAGGCAGATCGCTGTGGCTCTATACCCACAAAATCTTCTGTTTAGAATTATACCAGTCATGGTTGTGGAGAAATGGGACAACTTTATTCAATACTTTTTCTCTATAGGAGAGAATAAAGTGTGTAAGGTAAGTGGGTCATATAGAGCCAGGGCTGCTTTGGAGAGGATTGCTCTGCAATTACAATATCTTTTTTTTTTCCCCCTGTTTCACTCTTCTGAGGGCTTTCAGCTGAGCTAATTTGGCCCATCTATCATGGGAATTTGTGACATGTTATTTAAATATTTTTGGAAATTGGTGAGGTGCAGCTCTCTCCAACCCTGCAAGCACCTCTTCTAAGTGACATTCCCCAGAATTGTGTCATGATTTCAAGTTGCTCTGCTGAGGGCTTTTTTTAATCTTATTTCTTGGAAGTGATACACAGTGTCATAGATATAGATCTATATCAACCTGACTTTAGTCTTACATGTATATGTGTGTTTTTAAATATATTTATCAATGCATTTACTTTCGATTATCTTGAAAGATTCCTGAGGGTGTTTCTAGGATGTGTGTGATTCTTCCCATTTTCTGGGTGAAGTGTTCCCTTTTATTACTGTAAGAAAATCTTTAGCTGTTCTCCAGTACTGTGTCATTTAGTCATTATAGGCAGATGAGTTTATCTTCTAAAAAGTGCTTCAAAGATGTTAAAGTGATAGCATTACAATTTAAAACCCTTCTGACACAGTCTGTTCTACCAGAGCACTAGGTCTTGTCTTCACATGTGTATGAAAATCAAATAAATCTTTCACTTGCTTGACAATTGTTGCAAAATATAAGGAAGTGTTCGCACTTTCATATAGCGATGACTGTGTTGTCTTAGCGAAGTGGAAAGCGCAAACCCTTCTGTGCACATAGACAACAACTACTTTTGAGATCCACTGCTCTTCCAAGGCTTTTGTGGCAAAAGATTAATAAAGGATTTTGTAGTTGCCATGTCAGTCGCTGCAATGTCACTTAAATGATGTTGCTTTTTCATATGCTCAAAGAGAACCCAAAACCACCTGACAGACAATGCCAAAAATAAATACACCAAACGGCGTGGAAAGAAGAATTGAGCAGATAGGGTGGAAAAACTCAGTATGTTTGGTAGGTTCAGCTTCAAGTGCTAAAGCTGTAATAAAAGCTGTGCAGCAGATGTTTCTCAAAAATAAGATGTTTCCTCAAGTACCACACACCTGAAATGAAGAAAAAACAAGTTATTATGGACCGAATGCCCTCATCTTAGCTGAAGATTTCCTCTGTTTCTTTTTTTCCAGGTTTTCTAAAGGCCAGTTTGGTGCGTGCTAGTTAATTCTCTGCCATGTAGTGGTGGTGGAAAAGTAATTTTTTTTTCTTTTTCTTTTTTATTTTTTTCTCCTGTAGTCTCTGAAATCCAAATCTCCATTGCACGTTGTGCCCAAGCATGTGCCATGGGTGTTGGGAATAGTCTTGTCCAAGTCACGCTGCTTTACAGCAGTAGAGGCTCATCCGTGCAGTGCAACTTGCCTTTTTAATTATTGCCTCAATCATGGGTACTCAGCATTTGTATTGGCGATCGATACAATAATCAAGGCATAACTAGGACTCGGTGAGTAGAGCAAAATCCATCACATTTACTTAGCCTTTGTAACACTAGAGAAAACAAAGCAAGCACTGCTTTTACCAAATCCTCGTATCCATGATAATTAAGGTGAAGGCAAGCAAGCAGCATGTGCAACAGGAGAGACTTGATACAGGATGCATTGCGCTCTCAGCCCCTCTCCCAAAAGAGAGGGTGTTTAGTCAGCAACAAAATGGATAACTTTTCAATGCAGGAGATGTCCTGGCCAGACCACAGTTTGCAACATTGTGTAGCGGCCCTGTCGCTTTGGTTCCTAGATTTGGGGTTGTGTATCGCAAAAGCGGAAAGAATTCATCCAAGAGGTGCAACAAGCCTGCCTCCGTATGTCCTCTCCCAGCTTCCCATTGCCTTTCCGTTTCCATTGCATTCGCCACATGGTACCATTTCGCTGGCTCCGAGTCTCGTTATTCGAACGGAGCAGCTGGGAAGCGAATTATTTGTGAGGCTCCGAGAAGGATGATGTGCTCCTTGGAAGTCATTTCAGTACCTCTCCTTAAAACCCAAAATAAAGCCAAGGGGTCAGGTCTGATAGTGGTTATTTTGCAGGAGCTCAGCTAGATAAAACCGATAGCTTATGTGGCCAGGGAGCTCACGTTGCTTGTGTGATTTGGGTTTCTTTGCAGGAGCTGAAACACAAACTGTGGCCAGATTGCTTTGGAGTGGATGAGTTCTGCTCTCGGTCCAATCTGTTTTCCTTGTTGTTGTTTCCATGTAACGAAAAGATAAATATGCAAACATATTTACTTCATTAATTTTAAGCAGCGCCAGGAAAAAGGCGCTCTGTCTAGGGATGGTGGAAAAATATTATGAGAATTAGCTCTATGCTTGCTTTGCTTTCAGCTGAATCTGTTAATTAGGATCAAAGTATGACTTTTTTATTTTTAAAAAAAGAGTCTTCAACACATCTTCCCACACATCTTTGCATTTCAAAAAGACACAGATAACTGAGGTTGCCTGAAAATCCTTGGGGAATGGGTTCCACGTGCAGCAGCAGAGGCCAGGAGAGCTGGGTGGGGAAGGACATGGGGATTTTCCCACTCATCTCTTGTGTAGTTTTTCCTCTGCACACCGAAGCAAAGGGATACTCTGCTGCCCTGGGGTTGTTCTCTGGTTCCTTTCCCTGGCTTTCCTCAGTTCAAACACGAAGCTTAGTAGCTTCACGTTTTACTTGCCAGTTATGCATGAAAAGGCTGCGAAATTTGGATTTAAAATACTGTGTGAGCTTCTCTGGGTTCATTTCCAGGTCTCGGGTGCATATGGGCTGTTAGCAAAGGCTTGTGTTAACAGTTTTGATTTTAAACAGGAATGCTGTGCAAGGGTTTACAAGCCTGATGAAAACATTAGATGCTAGGCCTTCCTTCATCACAGGAGTAAAGTGGCAGATTTATTTAACCCCCATCAAATATATGGTCCTGGATGTGAGGATGCCAATGGCAGAGCAAAAGGGGCTGTGGGTGAGAGTGCTTTGAAACTTTCCCGTAGGTGCTGTGGAACAGGAATTGGGCTTGTTATTTTTTCAATTATTTTTAATAACTTTTGTCCAAAAAAGGGAACATGGCCCAGAGTATCTCTGAAACAAAAAATACTGTGTTTTTTTTCTATTCTGAGGTGCTTGTAGTTGTTTGGCTGGTTGATTTTAGGCAATAACCTCCCTGCCTTTACGTCCTGTTGGGTTTGTGTTTTTTTAACGGAAAAGGATCCTGCTGTTTGGTCCTCTTGTAAAGCGTATTGAATTCCGAGGAGTCGATGCTCTATTTAAGGGTTTACTCTTGCTTGTTATTTTGCCAAAGAGCAGGCAAAAAGAAGGAGCTATTTAATGCTTGACGTTTGGCAGCGGAACTGGGAAAGCTGCCTTTAGGCTGCAAAAATAAGAGGAAGAATGAGTGTGCAGTGCATGTTGTTAGCTAATAAAAATTAGCAACGTGGTTTCTAATGCTCAGCCTGCTCTCTTCGGTGCTTCAATTGATAAAAATAGCCCTTATCATAGACTGCTCTTTGAGGACGGGATCGAGCACGGCCGTTGCGGGTGCGTTATTGGGTAGCGGTGTGGAGGTGCTCAGCGTGGGCTCAGTCTTTGGGTGTTTCGGTGGTTGGGTTGGGTCATGTGGATCCCCTGGCTAATCCAAGTCCCTGGCAAAGAGAAGTGATCTTGAGGTGTCTGTTGGCCAATGTCAGCTGCAGGTTGGCCAGGATGCGCTTGCAGGATGAGGCTGGTCCTGTAGCACAGGAGCTGGGGACCCAGCCTGTGGCTCTAGCCCTCTAAAATGCTTGCCTTGTTTTCCTATGTTTGCCTTCAAGGAGGACCCGGAGTTGGAGGAAGAGCAGGGAAAGCTTGGTGTCCTAGCTATGGTCATCAGCTAAAAATGCCAGGCTTAATTTTTAATGTTCATTAATAAAGGAAGGATTATAATTGATCTCTTTAGTCTTGTGGGGTAGCTGACAGCTACCGTACCTTCAGAGGCACCTCGGTTGCAAGAGGGGCGAGCTGCTTGCCAGCTCCGCCAACCACAAGCGGTGCGTTAACATGAACGACCACACAGTATCAATATGGATGAGTTTGGGCTTGCTCTGAATCGGTCTTTTTGAGGGTTCAAGTGCTAGTTCTTTTTAACAGAGACCAAAATCTGTTAAGCCCTGGAATGTGATGTAGCTCCAGAGAGTCCTCTCAGCATCACAGGTGACACCTGCACTGGCAAATGTCCGACTGTTGCAGGCATAGTGTCCTGTGAGGGTGAGCAAGGGGGCCTCCAGGGAGAGCTAAATACCCAGTCTTATAGTTGGTTTGTGGGCTATGTGCTCCCGAAACACTAGCCTTGGGTAAGACGCTTCCCTGGATCAGCATAGCAAGTGCTATTTCTGTTACCCCAAATTTTGAATCTGGACGAATTTATGTTCCTGCTGTCTTGTGATTCTGAGAAGGATCTCCTGCTAGATAGCAAGCAGCTCTCTAACTGTGACTCCCCATGGTTTCGAGGTGGGCTTGATGCTATACGTGCAGAAGTTTAGAAATGGCTTGTTTGAATTTTTGTAATGCTTTGTGAACAAACAGAACAGTCACGCTGAAACGTGCAAGCAAGCCAAGGAACAGTGTCTTACTGGACATTTTTGAAGCTAGATATCTATATTCAGTATCCTTCTATTTTTCAGTTAAAAAAATACTTCTGTTCACAGGAAATTGCTAGAACATATTCTCAGCCATTTTATGCAAAAGAAAGGAGGAATATAATTTTTTTTTTTTCTTAAGCTACTAATGGTTGTGGGAGTCTTACCTTTCTAGGCGCAGTACCAGAAAAACTCATTGAAATTTTAGTCTGGGATTATGAAGAGCAGGTTAAATGATCTCTTCCTAAAATCACTGGATATGGAAAACGAAGTGCTCCGCATCAATGCGCATAGCTGAGTAGTTTGCAGATCACAGTGGATATGGCTTTGCAATTGTGCCTAACTCCCTTGCCTTGGTGGAGTGTCCTCGGGAAGGCGAGACTTGCTCTCCAAGGACGCACGCGTATGAGCGAGAGCATGGAGGGACGCAAAGGAATAGCTCAGAGATGAAGTGATGAACTGAGGTCTTCCTTTCCTTTTAGAGCTGTGCATCCCTACTACATCAATCCAGCCTTTGCCCTCCTCCTCCCTCCTCTATTCTCCCCGAGATAAATAACGGCAGTGAAGTTAAGTGTCCAAAGTGGAGTCTGAGCGTAGTTGGGAACCAACCCCTTGTGCTGCCTCCAACTTCAAAGGATGCGACTGTGGATTTTTTCTTCCCCTGTTTCAGCCATGCAGGCTCTCGGGGACAAGGGCTCAAGCTGTTCTTTGCTGAACTCACGTTTCCAGAGGGCTTTCAGGTTGTCTCGGTGTTTCCTCCTGCCTTTGTTCCCGGCTTCTGAGCTGTGTCCGCTCCCGGAGAAGGCGGTGAGCCTGGCTGGAGGCTGCAAACGCGGAGGCAGGTCCCATGTTTGCTCCAGGGTGTCTGCTCCCAGACAGGGCGTCCCAAGGTGCTGAGCTCTAGGACTTGGGACACTCCCTGGTAAAGGATCCAGGCAGGGATTTTGGGAAGAATTGGAGTGCCTCCCCTTAACAAGGGGTGAAATATGTAGGGGGCAAAAATGAGCTGTAAATCACGCTGTGCTGCCTCAAACCGCTCTTAAGAAACAAAGTCAATCATAGCAATACTTTATGTTTTAAGAATACTTTTTAAAGAATTTTGGGGAATGAAACATTCTCAGAATAAAATGTGACTGTAAAGATGAAATGGAGCTGTAAAGAATGGACTGTCATTCTCACCCACTCAAGGTGATGAATGGGACCATTTTTTTCCCTTAATGTCCCATGTCCTGCTGCTATCAAGCTCCATGACAAATCCCTATTGACATAAAGGCGAGAACATTTTGGCCCTTGATCAAGGCTAAGTTCTAGTTGCGCTTGAAAAGCAGGTCTTTGGTCAACTCTGGGTGTCTTTGCATTGCGCATACTCCATCCTTGGTTCCCGCTTGAGGTTTAGCAGCATTTTGCATCTGTGCTACAGGTTTGGCGGAGACTTGGGCTGCCTGGGTGCTGGTGGGATGAGGGGCGGTGATGTGCCACTTTGAGCCTCGAAATGCTCTGTAGCAGCATCCCAAATGGCATCGATCCTGCCTCCTGCTTCCACAGGGACCAAAGGCACAGAGGTGAGTGAAGGTGGTGCCCACCCTCCCTCTGGGGCAGGAGCAAGAGGAAGGTGATAGTTTATTGCCTCTCTGCCCCCTCCCAGTGCATGTTTTTTTGTATTTCATTTCTTCTAGCAAGTGATGGGAATTCTTCTAGCATTCTGAAGGGAATTAATAACCCCTTCCAGGAGATTTCAGTGCTTTGCTCCTGCCTTCATTGGTACGTTGCCTTTCACTGCCTGCAGTCCCATTTGGACGGTGGCCCTGTTAAAGCTTCATTTGCTTTTCAGTCACCCCAAGCCTTAAAAGATTAGGAGTCAGACCCCAAAGAAACTGGGAACGGTGTGCAGAGCACAGGCTCTGCTCCTTTCCTTTATTATTCTTTCCCCCCTCCTCTGCCTTTCATTCCCTTCTCTCTTTCTTTTCGTAAGCCTCTGAGGAATTTAGGGAGTCAGTTTAAACTTTTTTCTCTGAGCTGTAAAAACACTGGGCTTATTCCCCTTTTTAGAAGTGGAAGGAGGTTGTGTCTGCCAGCTTTGAGAGCCAGGATTTGCAGCGTTACCCAATGCTAAGTTCTTCGCTCTCAGATAAACCTGCATTTTTTTTCATTTTTTTAAGCATCCAGATCCCTTATCAGTGTTTACCTTTGGGCTGCACAGATGGCTTACACCAACTTCTAGTTAAGTGCAAATGCTAGCACAGAAGGAGGCAGCCCCTGCCACGGTGTTTGGGGGAAGCTTCCCATTAACCGCTTCTTGCTGGAGCACTGGTTTAGATGACCAAAAGTGTGTTTATAGAATATATATGCATGTAGATAAAAATGTGTGTGTATTTATAGCATCCTTCCATATACATTTTCCACTTCCCATGTTGAGAAGGAAGGAAGGAAAAAAAGGCACCGGGTTAGAGCTGCAGATACTGCAAATGCAGGTTGTGGGGTGGGGGGAGAGAAGGGTTTAGTTGTCCTGCCCTTAGTGCAACCACAGAAGAATCCAGGCTTTTATAAACGCTGCTGCTTCAGGGTTATTCCTGGGGATCTTTCTCACTCAAAGTGTATTTAGGAGTGCTGTGTCCACTAGGTTTCTTTCATGCCTCCAAGGAGACAGCAGGTCCATCTGCCACCTCCGTGGCAGAGCTTTGCTCCTGCATATGTGTGTGTGTGTGTGTGTGTGTGTGTGTGTACACTTCTATATGTGTATCTGGAGCTGGGTCATGGTGGGAAAGGAGGAAAAAGGAGTTAGCCTTTTGATTATTTTTGGATACCCCTCCTCTATCTTTGCATAGCCCCAAATGCACTGGCTGTGGCCAGCATCTCCCTGCAGGGCTGTCTTGGGCTTCCTGCACGGTCTCTGCCTGATGTTTTGTGCTCATCCGAAATCTGAGCTAGGCTTTGTTTCAGAGCGGCGCTTAATTTGTGGAACCAAAAGTTTGGAAGATATCACTCCTCAAATCTTGACGTGCGCCATATTATTTTTTTTGGAGAGTCCGTGCAGCAACCAGAGAGGAGGGGGGGATAAGGATTTTCTTTATTTTCTCCTCCTTTCAAGGCAACCCGTGCTCTGGGCTTTGCCCTTCTCCCCGCGGTTTGGGCTGCCGGGCGCGCAGCACAGCGCGCGGCGCAGACACCCCGCGAGCCGCGGCGGGCCGGGGCCCCGCCGTGAATAGCCCGCATTGACCCGGCCGTCTGCCCGCGCTAATTTGCCGTGCCTGCGCGCGCGATAAAAGAAGCAGCTGCTGGCGAGGGCTTGCTCAGATGCATGTAGATGAGAGCGCGCGCTGCCAGGAGCAGCCGAGCAGATTGGTGGTGGCGGTGGGTGTATTTTTTTATTCTTTTTTCCTTTTTCTCTTTTTTGTCTGTTTGTTTTCTCCTTCTCTTCCTGCGTTTCTCCCAGCATCGCTGCCTCCGACTCCTGGGAAGTTGCACTGTGATCAGGTAAACTGCTCTCGCCGGAGGCTCATCCGGCGGCTCTGGCGAGGGACGAGCGCGCGGAGCCCCCGAGCTGCCGGGCGCCCGTGCAGCCATGTTACCCCGGCACAGCCCTCCGCTCCGCCGCCTCCCCCGTTAATTTTGCTGGGATCTAAGCATGGCTCAGCCTGGTATTTCCCAGCTGCATCTGTCGCTGCACCAGCCAGCCATGTTTTCCGGGTGATTATGTGGAGCGCGTGGGGCTCTCTGGCAACGCGGGGATGCTCGCCCTGCTTTCCGTGCCAGGCCTTTTGCATCTTTGCCCTGGTGGGGGGAGAATATCAGGGGGGAAGAAGGCATAGCATGAAGCAGGGTTTGCTGTGAGCGTGGAGGGAGCAGGTTAAAGGACTGATGAGGAAGCAGGGAGGAGATAGGGATTCCCTCACTCTCCAAATTCATCTGTTTGTTGCAAATTAGATGTTGCTCTCTATTATTCTTTCCATTTGCATATATATGCACATACATATATATATATATGTGTGTGTGTGTGTTGAAAGCCTCAGCTCAGCTGGGGAAAATGGAGAGGAACAGTGGATGAAATGGATGGCCTTTTGTGCGGAGATCTTTTGTGTAGCTCAGCCACCCCCCTGCCGCTTCCCGGGCTGCGCTCCGAGCGGAGCCGGCGGCCGCCTGCAAAACCAGCCCTGCAACCCGGGAGGTGGCCAGGATGGGGGCAGCTGCGCGATGGAGACGGGGTTGAGGCTCTGCAGACTGGAAAATGCTGCACAGTTTAGTGGAATGTGCATTACCTGCAGGGATTAACCCTACTCCCTGCCTGGCGCTGGCCGTGCCATGGCTGCGAGCGGGTGCCTTGCGGCTCCGCAGTGATTTCTTTGCTCCCACAAACCGGAGCGCTTCCCTCCTCCTGAAAGGAGCTGTGGACGGTGCCGTGTTGTCCCTCCGTGCAGGACTCACAAGGCGGCAGGTTGTGTCCCACGGAGCCCAGCGCGTGTTGTGCTGCCGGGAATGCTTTGCTGCTTTTCCACCTCTGGAGTGCCCAAATGTGCCCCCGTGCAGTGGTTCCTGGAAGGAGTGTCCCCTCACAGGGGCAGCGTGGTGGTTCTTTATGGCGTTGGATAGTCCATGTGGTTTCTGCCTCAGAAAACCCTGGCATCCCTTATTGCAAAGGGTGTCTTAATGAGAAAATGCTCATTTATCAGAAAAAAAGAGAAAAAAAAAATCTTTGCTCTGGCCTAATTGGGGATATGTAGGCTGCTTCATTGGAGAGTGGGCGGTCTCTTCAATATTAGGTCTCGCATAGGGATGTGCTCCGGGTGCTCTCGCCCATGGAAGCCAGGCAGCGCGTGGCTCCTGCAGGGTGTTGCTTTCCCTGGATTTCCACTCCCTTATCCGTTAGCAAACTCATGCCTGGGTACATCAGCTTGGCATCACAGCATCCTACAGGTCACGCGCTGCTGTCCCACCTGCGTGTATTGGAGGTGCCAACGTGTCCATGGGACTGCTCGTGCCTGTAGAGGCATCGAAGACCTGATTTTCTGTATCTCATTGTAAAGACCATCCTAGCAAGCTTGGGGAGCTTTGGCGAGATACCCTCCCTCCCCATCTCCAGTTGGGTTGTCACCACTAAAGGTGCTTTAGCTCAGACCCCCAAGTTTTGAAGAGTGGGGTGAGCCCTTTGCTGGAGGGGCTCATGGCTCCCGACAGGCACCTTTCCTTCCTCTTCCTCCTCCTCCCGCAGCTTTGGGGTCCTCCTGTTGCTGCCCCTCTCGTCTCTTTTTCCCATGGGATACGGGCTGAGCAGAGACGCTGTTGAGTGAGTGAGTTACGGAGCAGGTGAGCGTTGCCATCTGTTGCTTTCGGTTGTCTGCGCTGTAAAATACTCCTGCAGGCGTTCAAGCAAGCTCGAGGAAGATAGATTTCAAGGAGCAGGACAGTAAAAACTATCAAAGTTAAAACTGCAAGCGGACCGTCTCCCCAGAGGGGTTTGCTCTGCAGGATTTAGAAGCCTGTGTGGGATCTGTGTAGGAAAAAGGACTGGGCTCTTGGTTGTCAGCAGAGTTGGGGGGGTAGGGGTGGGGGGAAATAATTCTGCAAGTAACAACAAATCTGCACGTTACTGTTTAAAAATACCCTTTAAAATTCTGGATAAATTTCCAGCTTATGTGCTTTTCTGCCTTTGTGTTTGACATGGGTGAGAGCAGTGAGGCTAGAAAAGAATCAAGTGACCTGCATATAGAATATTATCAACTGAAAGTGTGAAATATAAAACGAAAAATGAAAAGATTTCCCCTCACTCCCTCCGCTGCCTGCCTTGCTGGTATGGTTAGAGTACGGAGGTGGGTTCAGGCAGAGGAGCGATTTTCAAGTTGATCGTGTCCCTTTACAGTGCTCACCAGTTTGCACGCTGACAATTCGTATCTAGATAAATACATGATATAAAGATCATAGTTTGCAATTTGATGTATGTATAAAACATTGGTCCTTATAGCCTTCTGAGCTTTTGTAGTGGAGTGGAATTATCCCAGCACTTAAGATTTTTACAAAAGAGAGAAAGAAAAAAAAAAAAAAGGTGTTTCAAAATATTGAATGGTAGTAAGTAAATAGAAAACAAATAACTCCCTCATGTTACTGCATAGGCAGAGCTTTGCGTGTGCTGCTGGTCTGCTGTATAGGTTGCCGCTCTGCTTAAATTCCTCGGCATAACTGTGACACCATCTGTTCCCTTTCACTGTGTGCAAAAAATGGTTTCCTTTCATTAGCATGAAGCCGCAGGAGGAGCCGGGAGCGCTGGCCGCGGCGCCGGCTTCCACTCGCACGTCCCTCCGTGCCACGGGGCGCCACAAGCATCCCTTGTCCTGCCGCGGGAGCCGCGCTCGGTGACGGGCCCTTACCCGCCTCTGAACGGGAGGCGGGGAGGAGAAAACATAAACAAATAAGTACATATATATATATATAGGGAGAGAGAGAGAGCGTGCCCTGTTCATATGTTGGGATGCAGTGATGGCCTGGTCGCTCCATCCATGTGCGACAGACTCCCACGGTGCCATCTGGCCTCAGTGACCGTCACGTTTTAAGTTAATACCATCTCTTCTCTAAAGAGTTTGATCAGGGGCCCCAGCGCAAAGGTCTGGGAAGGAGCTCGCTTGTGTGAGTTGTGCTTAAGGTTATGTGTTTTGCTGTCGTCACCTCTTTCTTTCCATTGACTGCACTGGGTTTTAATGTCATTTTAACGTTAAAGCGCCAAACTGCTGGCAATGACACGAAGATATATGTTCAGCAAGGCCCGCTCTGTGCTGTTTTCTGGCTGCTTTAATAGGTTGACTTGGTAAATAAATGCAGGGCGAGAAGAAACGAGCATCGTTCTTCCCTGAGATGCTATCTATATGTAAATCTGCGGTGCCTTTTTTCCCCTGTAAAAGGTGAAAAGCACTTTCCTGTTTAATGGTTGCCTGAATCCCGAGGGCGATGGGCAAGGGCAGCTGCTGCTGTCCGGCTGCAAGGAAGCCTTTCCTCGTCACGTCGGAGATGCGGAGGCTGTCGAGCCATCCCGGCCGTGCGGATTACGCTGCATACCCAGCGGATCACAGGCCTATAAAGCATTAATTGGCTTTGCAGATCCGAGTTGGCGTTTCTTTCCATGAAACAAGGCACATAGGCCCCCTTTGAGCTCCCCAAATGGAAGCGTTTGCTGCTTGTGATTAATAAAGACACCTGCTTGTGCCCTGTGTGAAAGAGAAGGTCTCCCCATGCTTTGCACTGGGTTTAGTGATAAACTTTGGAGTTTGGTGGCCGTGATGATCATGTGCTGAAGGCTGGCCAGGGTACGGCATGGCCGGCAGAGCCAGGCTACCTGCTGCGGTTCAGTCCACGATGTGGCTGCTTCGTACCTTGACTTGCACGGTGGTTTTTCCCAGTGATGTTTTACAGTTCCACCTCCCTCCCTTACAGCCCTTCAGCTCTTCATGTTTGCCCGTGTTGGACGTTGTTACTTGGGCGCATCATGCCGGAGAAGAGGCTTAACGCGCATCTCGGAGTTCACATCTGTCCCCGTCTCCCATTCCAAACCACCTTCGTTTAACCACTATTTGGTGTTGGGTTGACAGCCTGTGACAGATGAATTGTCAGGATGCAGGGCCTGTGACTCTGATGCAGTTGTATCAAAAGATTTTTTTTTTATAAGATCTGCTCTTCCTCCCCTGACCTCTGTGCTCTGAGGGCACCCCTTGATTTCTCGTTTAGCACAGGCTGCTAATTTCCTGTCGTTTGAGCAGCGTGTCCTGGACGCTCCGTGGGGTTCAGGTTGGGGGTTTATTCCATAACAAGAGCTACGCGGTCGGTTGGATATGGAACCCTGCCTGGCTCATGCCTTTCTCCTTCCCCATTTCTACTTCCAAATGAAAACCAGGTTGAGAGTTGTCTTGGGTGTTTCAGAGAGATATAAGCGCCCGTGGAAGGATTGCTGGTCAGTACAAGAGAGAGCCCTATCACGTTCTAGTGAGGCCTAAGCGTGGCCCAGGACCTTCTTCTACTGGTCACTTCCCACCAGCTAGCAGCAATCTTCCTAAAACATGTAGGGGATGGATACGTTTGAGGCCTCTGACCTGCTCCTGCACTTGGTTGAGACTGGGCGGGGGCTTCAGAGCCACTGGAGGGCAGGGGAAATGTCGCTCCCTCAGTCAGTCCTGCTTTGATGTGAAGCCGAACATATACGGTCCGTGTAATTCACCAATTCTGCATTCTCCTTTGTTCCTGTGCAAAGGATTCCTGTTCCCATCCCAAGCTATCTGCATGTATGCAGTAACACCGCTGGGAAAGGGTTCCATATCCAAGAAGGTTCAGGGTAGGTGTAACCTGTGCCTGGAATTTGCTGCTTTTGCTCACTTGTAAATCCCTCTTTTTCTGTAGAGGGTTTTTCTTTGTTTACTTTTCTTCCCTGTTTACTAGGGGGGCATCCCAAAGAATGCCAGGCTGGTAAGAAATGCCAAGGAACACAGGGAGGCAGCTTGCCTGTGACTGCAGTTTTGCTCCCAGATTTCCTCCTGTCAAAGCAAAAGGACTGAATTTAATACTTGCAGATTAATTAGAGATTATTTGGCTGCAGAAATATTATGATAATGATGGAAGAGAAAACAGATTTCTGCAGTTGGCTACACAGTGAAAGCTCCAGGAGAAACAGTGATCCCTCGCAATAGATATCTGACTTGGGGAACCCTCCAAGTTCTTGCCTAAGGAGTGTTGTTTCAGGTTGCAGTTCTTAAGAAGGCCTAAGAAATGTGAAATCTGTGAATTTTGAAAATACTAAAAATCTGTGTAACCAAAATGCCATGGACCTAGCGAGTGAAAAGTATTTATCCAGTACAGTAATGCTAAGGATGCTTTAGTGCACTATCAGGCCAGCAAAGGTTACCAAAATACCTGCAGTATTGGCAAAATGGTAAACTTCCACATAAAGAGATATAAATTCTGCTTTGTGACAATGTGAGGGGCTTACTGGTAAGGGAAGTGGTTGATTTAAAAGGTGCAATATAAAGATAAGAGTAACTGCAAGGGCAATTCCTGATCCAGGAGGTGGCCGGGGATGCGGAAGGCAGGACCTCCTGCAGGTGCCCCGTCACCGCCTGCTCCCTTTGCTTATCGCTGCACAGAGTTACGCCCGGCCTCGTGCAGGAGTCGCCGCGAGGAGGGTGGCCATAGGCAGACACGCTGCATCCCGTCGTTTCAGGATGCCGGTGGGATAGAAACTGCTCGGAACACAGTGCTAGGAGGAAAGGGAGATCTCAGATGGGGTAGCCTATTGGAATGCGATGCAAAATGTGCCAAATATCCCTAGATTATTGTACACCAAGGAAGAATCATCTCTTCCCCTTCCCCCCGGTGCTAGCGTGTGTGCTGTTGTGTCTTGCAGATGTATTGAAAAATCTGTGTTAGAGCTGTGAGCAATTAACACATTTCCCTAGGACACATGGAGAGAAACTGCACTTGCATGTGCTCTCGCGCAGCTCTGCCTTAATAGCTCTTGGCTACGCGTACGATTCCCACACACGGCCAGATTTAAGCTCTGGTGATGTTCTGCTTGTGCACGACACGGCAGCGCTGGCTGCTTTACCCCTTTGGTTTGAGCAAGCTTCCCATTAAAAGGGGTTTGGGCTCCAATTCTAATGAAAACTGGCACTTTTCTCCTTGAAAAATGTGCGCTGCCTCCTCTTGAAGGAGATGCCTCCAAAAGAAAACCAGTGAGTCGTGCGGGATGGGAAGCAGTTCGTTCTTGAAAAGTATTTCAAGATATCTGGAGCAAGAGTGTTTTTTTTGAGTGCAAGAACTGTCACGTTTTATGTTCAAGAGAAGGCGCAGACAAAACCCACCCCTCCACCATGTGCCCTGGGGAGGGAGCACATGGAGAAGGGCCCTTGGGGCTAAGTCCATGTGCTCCTATCCTGCTCCCGCAAGGAAGCGACTGCTTGTCCAGCCCTTGCGCTGCCCAGCTGAGACTGGGCACCTTCAGAGAAGAAAAGAACTTCAGCATCTGTGTGAGGAAGGAAACACCAGCAATGGGACCTTTGCATAGAGGGGGCATGAAAAGCAGCAGAGCAGTAATTGTGATCTGCTGAATATTTCCCAGCTAGGGTGGACTGGAAGAGGAGTAAGGAAAGAGGACGACTTTATGGAGGAAGGCTCCCAGCCTTGAGCTTCAGAGACTGGTCTGAGCTTTAAAATCATCACATAATATGAACATATCAATGACTTTTTCTCTTTAATGGATGCTCCTGGTGCTCTTGAATGCCATGGGTACACTGAGAGCTCATTCAAAACACTTGCATGCAGATTTTAGTGCCCTGCTGGATCAGGGCCTCCATCCTAAATACAAATGTTAATGATCTTCTAGGCTCATACTTAAAATTCAGTGGTTGAAGTTTGCAAACTGATTGTGCAGATTGCCAAATTAGGTCCAATTACTCAAATTTAGATGAGCTTTGCATAAAACATACAAATGCGTTCAATTCAGTGTTCTGCTTAAGCCTGTGATTTCATTTCACCAGGCTCATATTTGCATGAGTTCATTAAAACTGGTATCATTTTTTCTTTTCCTGGCATTGCTTTGAAAAAATGCAATATGTAAGCTGAGGGAAAATAGTGAAGAAAAGGCTTGTAATTATGAAAGAAAGTTAGGTGAAGTCATGCAGTACCACTGTGGTCCCTTTTGCAGAAGAGAACCAGAAAGTTCATTACTGAGCCCAAAGTTCAAACTAACCATTTTCTGCCAAAATTATCTACTCTATCAATTAATTTAAATGAGACCTTCTGCTATGTGGTTCTCCAGTCTCTGTGGTCCAGTTGTTGATTGGCGGGGAGAAAAACATTTCCACTTCATCAGGACCGTTGTTGGCTTGTATTCTAATTAGTATTTATTTTCCTTATTAAAAATAATAGCTTGGACAAGGAGGCACTGCTCCTCTTCTGTTTGTTAAGCCTCTAGGAAAAAAAGAAGTGTGACATCTCCCAGCCTGAACAAATGAGGAAACCTCTGGGCAGACTAAAGGCTTTAATGAGGCTGTTACCTCTCACCGAAGCCACCCGACCCTTTCGCAGAGGTGATGGTCTGACATCTCCTGCAGCATGGTGACGAACCTTCTGGCCTCTCAATTAATTACCTTGTTTATTGCCATGTAAAAGTATCCGGGCGTCAAAACAGTATTTATGTTTATTTAGAGATACCGGGTAGTGCTCTGGTGAGTTAGGAATTTGTCATCTGAAAGTGACTTTATCTATGAATGTCTTGAGGGAAAAAAAGCAAGGTATTTTGTCTGCATGCAAAATCACTTTTAAAATATGCTGTAATATGGGTATATATGTGCACCTGTGTGTGTGTGTATATATATATATATTTATTGGCATGGGAATCAATTATCTGTGCTATGAATCAGAACTTTAAAATAGCATCTTAAACAACAATCTCTACCCATCTTGGAGAAGTCCTTTGATGAACTCACAATGGCTTATGGAAAAAATGTTCTATTGGAGTCTTAATAGCAACTTAGTAATCAAGGTTGTAAATCATTTTTCTACAATAAACAGGTTCTGACCTTCCACTTTTTTTCTCCCAGAAGTGCATGTTTTGTTTTTAAGTTTCTTGTATGTATTGGTCAGGGGTGGTTCCATCTCCTCCAGTCCCGCAAGCCCCAAGCCGCTTGCACAAGGCATTGGCTTTCAGCCTCTTGGTTGGCCAGCAAAGAAGGATTTTGCTGTGGAAAAAAATATTGCAGCGCTCAAACAAAGTGGAATATGTCAGAAACAATTTTGTCTAAAGAAGAAACATTTATTGTGTTTGATTGCTTGCCACTGTGGTTGCTGCGGCATTTTCAGTGTCGCGGAGCTGGTTGCTGGGTGGTTCTGAACGTTTCTGAGATGATCGTCTGCAGCAAAATGCGTAAAGTTTAGTTACTGCTCGGGTGTGGTAGCTTAACTACCTTTCTGCAATGCCTCGAAATAGCTGTGAAAATAGAAACTAATCTCTAGAGAGTCCCCAGTGTCCTATTTCCCTGCTGCTTCCCTCCGTGGCATGTGCATGCTCTGAAACTCTACGGGATGGGTCTGCTGCTGTTGGCACAACCCTCTTGGCAGCAGGTGCTCATGGTCCATGCTGTTTTCTTGTTTGGAGATGGGAAACAGTCTCCATTATTCCTGGAATGATTTTGGTCTAATACTAATGTTTTGAGAGTTTCCTCCAAGTGCTGCCGCGGTGTCAATGTGAGTTTTTGCACAAGAATGTGAGAGTTTGTGCTGAAAGTGGTTGCTTCATTTCCAAGATGCTTGGGGCTGCCACGACTCAGTGCGGAGTAGCAGTGATGCGGCTGCACCCGGCAGGAATTGAGGTACTTGATGCTTCTTAAAAATTAGTCTTATCTCAAATAACCTGCTTAAGCGCTTTATAAAAATGTACTTTTCAATCTTTGCCATGTGGAACGAGGCAGCAAACTGAGGCAGAGAGGGGTAACTGGGGAGCAGGTTGGCAGTGGGACTTTGCTCTCTCCAGGTGAACCTGCTTTGCCAAGATGAAGCCCAGCTGAAGAAATGGAAACCACAGAAAGCAGCTGCTAAAAAGAAGGTTTCAGCAGGACTCACCTAGCTGGAGATGTTGCCAGGCTTTTCCCTGCCTTGGTGGTGTTCCGCGCGGGAGGTCATCTGCAGCCACCCTGGCCAAAACCGAAGCTGTGATTCACACTCCACGTGATGGAAGGTGGCATTGAAGTCCTAGGCATGTTTTTGGCCTACGTTAGATCGTGTTATTTTACACTGATCCTATCCTCTTGAAGAATTTTTTGATCCACCTGAGTGAGCTCCTTCTGTATTTCCTCCAAAGTTTAAGCAGAAGTAACTGTCATGCTCTGTGTTTCCAGTGAGGGAGAGAAGGAGCATTAATGCTGTGTACACAGCAGAGGCTGGGCTATTTCCATCCAATTTAGAGGATAAAATATCAGGAATGCTGATGGATGGGCTGGGAAATGAGTTAAATGTCACCATAAAAGCTCCATTTGTGAAACTCTTGCCGAGTGTGGCTTAGTAGACATGGTACAGGAATTAAGGTATGTCGGTGATGGTTGTAGATCTGCGTTCCTGACCTCCTTCTGTAACCTTGGAAGCATTTCCTTTTAACTAAAATAGGGATAACGATACATCCCTGCTTTTGTGAAGTGTCTTCAAGCATTGTGATGAAGTGCTATGTACAACCCAGCCAAGGGTAAGAGCCTTTATCTGCTCTGTCAGTCGTTCCTGCGCGAAGGCTGACGCTACAGCAATAAATAGAACCTGCTCTCCTGTATTGACTCTGCCTGAAATCACTTCTGATATATATTTAAGCGTGAAGTTAAATGTTTTAAGACACGTTTCTTTACAAGTGTCATGATTAAGCACATATGCCCTTCATAGTGTTACAGGGATCATAAAGTTTAAATGCTCGATGTGGAAAGGGGAGGAAAAGAAAACCTTTTAACCTTTGCATTATTAGAAATCCATTTCAGATGATCCCTGTGGAAATGTTACTGATAGTCTTGTTTCTGAAGGCGGACAGTAACTGGTCATGATTTGCTCCAGCAAGGAAATAATATGAACTGTGCAAAGCCTAATGAAGGGGAAGTGGCTGATTTACTGTGAAAATTAATAGCTTTCTGATGTTGCCTGGTTTTTATGTTAATCTTGTTGTGAGGAGTGTGTGTTGGGAAAAATTGAGAAACACAGAGCCTAGAGTATTTTTTGTAGTCCATAAGTTATTATCTAGTGAATGTAGATTATAGCCTTGATCAAAAGCACCACCGGTTTCTGTTAAAATCTTTCTCGAGTTTTAGCCGCTTAATATATTGAGTTATGACCGAGTTCCGAATGGAGTTGTGTCCTGTGCAAGGCTGTTTCAAGGAGGGAGAACCGTAGGAAAGAAATGAAAGAAAACACATTCCACGTATAATGGCAAATCTCTCATTTGAATAATGAGCCTATATATATATGCTCCTGTTATAGTGAAGATGCAGCGGCAACACCACTGTCATATTTGCTGCCATTGCAGGAAGCTGGAGTGACATGTTAGACCTTCCAAGCTGGGAGTGATCAAAAGTCCCCCCAGGTTCTTGGCTCAACCTTTGGTCTTAAATGTCTTGTGATGGGAACATATGTGGATGGAGTCAGGGAGCGGGATGCTGTGCCAAGGTTTCTGTTGCTAAATGACCGGAGCAGCCGGGGGCAGCAGGAAGCAGGCACCTCCGGGCATCATTGGAGGTTGCTTCCAAAGCCTGGCTCTGTGAATTGGCCTTTTCCAAAGGTTTGCATGGATGCTTCCTAGCAGGGTCAACTGGCACAGCTTTGAAGGTATTTGCTGGGATGCTTTAACAGAGTCCCAAAAGCACATGCTTCATGTTGTAAAATCCCTTTGTTTGCCTCCTGGTCTTCATCTTTACAGGGCAAATGAAGAATGAATTGCACATGACCAGTAGGTCATCTCTGCATTCGCTCCAGATTTGAAAGAAGCAGCCCTACTGCTCCTATATAGGTATTTTGGAGGTTTTGTTGCAGCTTTTTGTTCGGCAGAAGGAGGTTGCCTGAGCGCTGTGGCATGCACCAAGCTGAAACCTCTGCCTGACACGTCTCTCTTTATTAACAGGACTTAACACATAGTCAAAAAAAAAAAAACAAAAACAAAAACAAAAAAAAAAACCACACACATTAGAAAGGGACTTCAAATGTGTTTTTATTTAAATTAATTCTGGGCTTCAGAGAAGGAGCAGCCTCTCTGTGATAAATATCCTTTTGTAGACTAAAGCCTGTCTGTGGGTGAGTTACACTGAAAGCATGTGGTGATGACAACTGAGATACGTTTATTGCATGTATTTGAACTCTACCTCAGCTGGACACTTAATTTGTGACATCTTGTGCTTTTTTTAAAAAAAAAAATCCATCTTTGGCAAAAGCAAATTCTTCTGTCCTGTTGTCAACCCACAAATTAATCTTTTCCATACTTATTCTTCATATAATAAGGCAATGATCTGGGAGATTCTTCTTCTTCTCTCTTACAAAATTCAGTGTCCCAGAGCTGAGGACAGGATGGAGTGGATTTACCCTGCCCCAAGCACAACTTTTTAGACATGAAGATGAGGGTTTCAAACAATTTCTTACACATACGGAGAAAGAAGAGCCGTATATTAGCGGAACAGGGAGGTTTTGATCCATCCTAGGAGAGGTCAACTTCTAGGCTTGAAAAAGGACCATGCTGCCAGGCTTGGAAGTTGTGGCATTTCTAAGTTTGCTGTCTGATTTCTGTGATGCGGGTGTTTGCCATCTCAGATCGGCTCATGCCAAGATGTGTTCTAGTTCCATATATTTCCATTAAGCTGGAGTCTTTCTAATTTTCCTCCATAATACTTTGGAAGAAAACAAATCTGTGCAGGGCTTTGGAGCGCAGTGGTGGGAATGACTAGCATGTCTGTAGACTGACAGTAGTGAATGAGGATTATTGGTAACAGCTGATGAGCGAGCCTGTGTTTTGTGTCATCTCCCTTCATGCTGGTTTTGGTATGGCTTAAATGTAAAGCCAAGCAAGACAGCTGGTTCATGCTGCACAGCGGACTTAGTTCCCTTGTTTTTATGCTCCATGTCATGTGGAATAGCCTGGGAAGGGAAACATGGTGGTGGCCCTGACCTGTGCCAGGTGCTGTGCAAGCTGAAAGTCTGGAATGAGCGCTCAGGAGAGCCAACATCGGACACAGCCTGTGACGGAAAGGCAGGGAGCCCCTGAAGCATCCAGGGTCTTTGTACTCCGACCAGGGAGGCTCAGGAAGGTCTTTTGGGATTAAGACATCGTGGACAATAGGACTGGGAAGCGGATGGTGGTACCTGACGGCTTCTCACCATGAGTGTGTGCCAGCCTCTTCAGAAACAGAATTGTTTGTAGGAAAATGGGGAAGATGCTCCAAGCAGTAGATACTTGGGATAAGTTGATGGTGTATATTGCCCTACCTGGAACAGCAACATTTAAGAGAGTAAGAGACACACATATGGACTCTGTTAGGGATCATATTAACTGGAGTTTAATGGTCCCTATGGTTTGGAAAGGGGAGTTAACAGATGCTGCTTTGGTTTTCTCAGCATCATCCAGACCCCTAGGAAGATGGGTGCATCTGTCTGCAATTTCACAAGCAGCAGAGGAAAATGTTGAAAGAGGTTTGGTGTCATAGCAGTGCTTTTTCACTCCTTCATTTTAAGGGAGATTAGGATTTTCTCTACTTTTCACCCATGTACTTTTTCACGTATTTTTCAATTACAAAGCAGCGTGCTTTTTCCTCTACCCGAAGAGTTGGCACATGGTTCTGCTGTATTAATGGCTTTATACCAGTAACAAGCAACAGCAAAACTGTTACTTTTATCTCTCAGATTTCTATTAATTTATTTTCTATTAAGATAATTTTCTATTATATTATTTATATTATTCTATTAGTGCAACTTCTTCAAGACCTTAGGAAGATGGATCCCAGTGTTGTTTATCAGACTGTGTTCTATCCATCCTCTTAAACCTGACTCTGCACCATTTTAAATACTGGATATGTAAATCTTGCGTGTGATGCAATTCCTAAAGTGGCCTTATTTGGAAGCAGAGCTGCAGACAAACCTTGTATTCCATCTACCTGATGAATCCCAATTCATGTGTGAGGGAAAAAAAGTAAGCTAGCTGCTTCCAAGCACTTCAAATCTCAGAAAAGCTTGTATTTTGTTTCCATTAATATTTGAAAGTAAGCAGAGGTTGCAGTGTAAATGCTTGCTGGAATTTAAATGCAGTTAAAACAAACAACAGATCAATTTTTCAGGTTAGCAATTTTTGTTATGTTGCTGGCAATATTTATAGTAATGTTTTTATATTACATTCTCTTCCAAGCTAGGCACAAGAGTGCTTGAAAAGCAGAAAAATGAAACATTTGCAGTGGAAAAGACTCTAGTTTTCCCTTCTGGGACAAGGTGCTCATCAACTAAACAGCTGTTCTTCTCCACAAAGGGCACTTTCAAGGTTGTTAGTGTCTAGATTGAGTGTCGTACTGACAGTTTTGGGGAAAAAGGTGCTACTTTAGGACTATTGAAGTATTTAACCTCTAGGTGAGGGAAGGAAGAGTGAATAAAACCTGCCTGTATTACTTTACTCCTTGTCAATCTCCCCTTTCTGAAATGCAGCAATTGTACTTCCAGGCTGGGATTGGCTTCCATGTATTTTCATTAAACAGTTAAAATATTATACAGATGAAGCTTTTCTCAAGACTAATAGCAATCTCAATTATATATTAAAAAAAAAAAAATCCACTATCCTAAATTATAATATGGGTCATGTGCACACCAACTGTATTACACTAAAAACAAGATTATATTGGTATTTCACGGTTTTTGTGTGGAACAATTGTGCTACCTCCATTTTCCACATGGACCAATACTGCTACCACGAGGCAGAGACTGCTGGAATGGCACACAAAACTCTTCATTTCTGCAAGGATTGGCTCCCAGTGCAGAATGGGCTTTGGGAAGATTTGCTTGTAAGAGGAGCCTGCCCAGTATTTATCTCAACCAATTGGTTGTGTCAAGATCAAGCAGTGATCCTGAACCAATTCTCAGATCCTTTAAGTTTTTTTGTTTATTTTTCAACCATAAAACTTTTTTGTGTGTATATGAAGAGCTAATTTCCATTTTCATGAACATCACTCAAAATGTATGAGCTGCAAGCATAGACTTTGCTTGCTGAAATCAGGGAACAAGAATTGTATATGCTCATGTGATTTTACTTTAAAAGAAAATGGTGCATAGGTTCAGAATTCAGAAGAGGCTTAATATACACAGATGCAACCCACAGGAGAACCTTTCCATTCCAAATTATATTGCTAAGATATCTGAAATAAAACTTGACCTACATTAGCAGTCCCATCGAAAATAGCACACCTTGCAGGTGATTTTCATGTGTTTCCTTTTCCAACAGATTGCTGTGCTGATGGTAAAATTTCTTTAATGTTACAACAAAAATATAAGCACATAATGGTAGCTCAGCTGCTAAGCCACAGCCAGAGGCTGCAGACAGATTTTTGCAGGAGTGAGAGGTGAGCTGGAGTGGGTGATTAGTGCGTGTCCATTAAGGACAAGCTTTCTTTGGGCTGAGTGTCCTCTTGGTGCGTTTTCCTCGTGGCTCTGTTTGGATTTGCCCGTATGGTCCTTGTTCAGCAGAGCCCACCGGCTGGTCTGGGTTGTGCTTTCTGAAAGCTCATTTCTCTGTGCCAGCTGCATCCCAATGGATGCGCATCGTGCGTACGGATGTGCGATACGGATGTGCTCTTCCCCGAGCCATGCAGGGGATCCATGTGTGCACGCTCCGTGTCTCTTCCAGAAACAGCTAAATGCCATGCCTGGAAGTGGGAGGGGAGGTGAAGGAGTCGAGCAGCTGCAGCAGAAGGAGTTGCTGTTTGCTTGGTATTTGTGGTAATCCAGATTAGCCCAGGAGATGCTGCGGGATGCTCATGATTGCCACAGCTCTTGTGCAATGGCTGCCTGGCTGCTTTTCCTCTTCCTCCGTCTGAGTGATGCTACCTTTTGATCAGTCAGACGGGAGGTCTCCAAGGGGTAGGAATGAGCTGCTCCTCGGGCAGGCGACTGCCTTGGGAATAGAGTTTGGTTAGGCACCACTGAGCCTGATGTTGCATTGCTTTGAGGTGATGCCAAGGCTAAAGGACCGTGGTAGTAGCTGCAGGTGGACTGGGCTGTATTCTGCTTGTGTCCCCTCCTCCCAAAGGAAAAGGGTAATCTGGTACTCTTCTCATGGGAACCAAGCACTGGCTTAAGCTCCAAGGTCGCTAAATCCAGTGACCCTCTTCCCACAGACGAACACATCATATGGTACTTTTCATAAACTGATCAAATATTTGATCTCTCAGAAATGGAGCAAACTGCAGGTTACTCTGGTAAGAATAAAGGAAGCTTTTGCAGAGGAGTAAAACAGGCTCTGAGCCTCCTCCTTGTGCTTTTGTTTGTTGTTTTGTGTCAGAACTTTACTGGAAGCTGTAAATAAAGTTTGAAGGGAAGATTTGGATTTGTTTGCTATTTGTATTGCTTTGTGCTGTCTATGGTAATTCTCACCTATCTCCTAGTGGCTTTGAAATGGCATTTGTGTTTATGAATGGCTTTAAGAGAACAAATGAGGAGATGATTTGTATGAAGAACAAAGTGGCGCGGAAACTTTGACTGAGACCTGCCCACACCTTTCTGGTGCTAGGGGAAGTACAACATGAAAAGGGGAAAAATGTTGTTTTTAAATCTCCACATGCCTCTGGCCCTGTTAGAAGGGGATCCCAGGAAGCAATGCCCAAGCAGCCTTCCTAAAAGTAACCAGCTGGTCAAAAATTTAAAATAACCTGCGTTGGGTTATGTAAGTGAACCGAAGGCCCCAGAGTTGATAGTCCTCCACTACTGGAAACCGTCTGCTGTTATTGCACTGGGTAGGTGGCTGGCTGATTTTAGGGGAATTGTTTTGGAGAGGAGCTTGGAGAAGAGGGTTGGATCCCCAGGCAGCTCCCTCAAGCCATTGGGATCTTGTGGTGCTGCAAGTGGGAAGGCTGAAAAAAGAGGTAAGTATGAAGCCTTTGCTTGAGAAGTAGATGTGTGTGTTTGAAGGCTTAGGGCTGATCACATTTTCTCTGTTAATTTGTTTTTCGAACTATGACAGAGTTAAGCAGTTGCTCGAAATGTGAGGAAAAGAAGAACCCATAAAACATCCCAAGGAAACTAGTCGAATCCTGGATTGATCATAATTTTTGATGTTAATTGCTGCAAATAAACCTCCTAGAGAATTGCATAATTCTCCCCAAAACTGAACTGGAAGCAGGCCTTTGACCTGGAAGCCACTGTGGCTTCGAGCCTTGCGGCAGGACGGATGCAGTGACTTCCCGTGGCTCCGGCACCTTCTCCAGGTACAAGTGTTGCCGGCTCTGCCTCGGGAGCCAGTGGTGGATGTCCAAGCTGGGAACAAGCAGCTGCTGATCTGGCTATTCCCATTTCATCCCCTGACCTTGGGAGCATCGCAGGAATACATCTTTGCAGAGTTGTTGCTTAATGGCATTGGGTGCAGTTCTTCCATGGCAGTAAGGAAGGAGTGGAGTTGGACAGAGGGACTTTGGGAATTCCCTTGTATTCGCTGAAGGATACGGGCAGTGAAGAGAGGACCACCTTGCCATCCAGGGGAATGGAAAATTTGGCTACATGACTGGGAGCAGTTACAGGCAAAGATATGCAATATGTTAAAGTAATTGTGCTATGTTGCTATAAAGAGGATGGCTCCATTATAAAATCCTTGTTTTAATGCTGTCATTATAGCAGATGTATAGCGCATGAACTCATTTGCATGCAGATAAGGAGGCTCTGACAGCTTGGTGGCATAATTACTGCATAGCACAGAGCTCGCGAGCCCTCGGAGCCGGAGCTGCTACCGGAGGTGAGCTCCTGGGACTAATTACATTGGCTTTGTTAAATTTAAAGTAGTGCATAAGGGACCCCTCTGCTGCGCTCTGCGGTGTTACATGCAATGAGTTAGAGAAGCTGCAGCCATTTTAAGGCATGCAAATGGGGAGATTTCAGCACCTGCCAGCGTAGCTGGAGGACGGGTTTTTATTTAACCAGCTAACCTGCGTGAGGTTTCACACTAAAGCTCTCAAAGGTGATATTTCTGTATGCATGGGTCGTTTGCCTAAGCGAGCAGAAATGTAGCTGCAGTAACTTGGGTTTCTTTGGTGCCTGATGAAAGCAGATGCTGAAACTTAAATTGCTTGACAGACTCCCCTCCTCCTTTCCCATGTTATGCCTGTTGCTTTGCTTCACCATATTTTAGTTTTAGTGATTTGTCAAGCATACTTCTGTTCCTTTTTTTTTTTTTTTTTAATCTTGCTTTGACCATATTTACAGATTTTTGAAGCCCTTATTAAAGAGGTTTCTTTACAGACTGCGAGATGCTTATTAGGCCATTATAGCCTGAAAATATTCTATTTTCCCAGGAACAGCTTTGCAGTACCGCAAATGGATTCCCCCTTGTTCCCAACTATCTGATCAGCGGGAAGGAATTACCTACCAGTGTTTAAAAACATCAATTACTCCAGGGCAAATGTTGCAGAGTCCCCATATTGGTTTCTGGAGTGCTGCATGCTATATAAATATTAGTATAAATATTAGCTTACACCTCCTTTTTGTTTAAAGCTAAATATTTACCCAGGTATTTTGCTTTGCAAATTCTGTGACCTCCTTTGCTTGCATTTTGTTAATCTAGGAATATTAACAGGTTGCTGGCATTGCTGTCAATTCAGAGTTTATTTTGCTGAGTGAATATAGCAACAAATTTTTGGAATGGTTGGTTAATCTTATCAACATTGATTATGCAGTTATTAATAGTAATTAGAGCCAATCTGAGTGTTACGTTTGAAACTTTTTGGTATCAATCATACAAGTGTTGGGTTTTTTGAGAGATAAAGTGATCATTTTCTGGGAAATTTGGTATGTAAATATTTTAAAAAAAAAATCTCTAATAAATCAGAGACAGGGTACTGGAAAAACACCAAGCTTAATGAGCATTTTTCAACAGAAGTTTTTCTCTTGCTTTCTGTTTCTTTCCACAGGCAGAGCAAAAAGGGGTGGAAGGAGAGGAAAGGAGTTGGCCAAACCCTCTTCAGGGAAAATTTAGAACAGTTTTATTCTGCCTTTTCCCATAGCATATTAGAGGTGTCAAAGCAATTTTGCAGGTTATTCAGACAATTTTAATGTAGTAGTGTGGGTATGCTGTGATTTTGTGTGTGCACCTTCCTTTTTGGTGGTGAACTTGAGGTCAATTGGGAAGGAGCCCATTCCTTTTGGAAGCCAGGCCCCGTGTAGACCCTCAGGCCAGGCAAGTGGCATCTTCAGGCCCAAGGAGAATATTTTTGCTGCCTCCAGGGCTGCAAACTCCTGCTGGTGACTTTGGGACGTGCTTTCAGGACAAATCCTCTTGGTTACTTGTCATTGCACGCCCAGCAGAAGGGCTGAGAGCATCTTCAGGGCTTGGGGACATGAAAACCCACTGTAGCATCATATTCTTTCCAGAGATGACAGATAAAATGGGTGCAATTAGGTTTTAAGTGGTTATAGGCACCCAGAATGGAGTGGAAAAAAAAAAAAAAAAAAAGACGACGCTTCTTTGGGACATCGGTTGTGTAGATGTGGTGTTCAGCATTAGCTTTGTTTGCTATTGGACTGTATAATGCAGCTGCCTGTGGATTTTGCACATAAAGTAATGAACGTTTCTTTTCTGCTTAGAAAGTTTTTAACTAACTTGGCTTGATGGCTTTTTTGCCCCCCCCTTCCCCCCCCAAGAGTTATTCTAAAATTACCGACTGTGTAAATATCGATGGTGTACAAACCCAGAAGAATTTGCAGATTGCTGCAACAAAGGAGAAAAAAAAAAAAAAAAAAAAAAAAAGACGTGGTTTCCCATTTTTAAAATGTAGCAAGTGTGCCAAAACGTTGTGAATATTTAGTGAGGGCGAGGAATGACTCCCGCACAGCTATTCTACTCCAGAAGATGTTTGAGTATACATATTTAACAATCTAATAATGCAGTTGTATAAAGTCTTTTATATATATTTCATCAGTTGTGAAAATGGTATTTGGCGCGCAAGTCTCTTCTGCAAAGGTCAGTGTCTCACAGTTGTTTTGTTTTAAGTTTGTAGTGGTATTTTTACCCGTTTTTCTGCATTCTTCCTCCTGTTACCCCCTATTTGCAATGGTGTGAATTAAGGGTAAGAGGCTGGCATTAACCCAGATCCCTGGGGTCTTAGCAGTGCAAACCAGCCTGATGTTCTTTAAAACATTCAATATGGTCTTTTTCAGGCCAGGAGAGGGTGGGACTTATCCTCTGGGCTCTTAAACAGGGGCTAAGAGGCTCTATCAGAGTTCTGCTGCATGGCAGATTAGCGCTGGTGAAGCGAGCGGCGAGGGCTGCGATGTTCTCCCGGAGTTTCAGCACACTTCTAATTATAGCAAGCAATGCTGTGAACTCCCAAGGCGCTAAGGAAGCGTGGCCCTGGTGCCGGCGGAGCTGCGCAGGGGGACGCGCTCCGGCTCTGCGGCACCGTCGCGTGTTTGCGCGTTCCTTGTGCAGCTCTTGCTCTGCTGAGCTGGAGAGGGGAGATGTGCGGAGCAGTGTGAGTTTGTAATTTGATAGAGGTAATTGAATGTTATGTGTCTGTCTTCCCTTTGGGAGATGCACGAGGAGGGGGGCATGGACGGGAGGCTGTTTTTAGGAGAGCTTTAGAGAAACTCCATATAACAAGCCCGTCCAGGGTAGCTTCATGATGTACTAAGC
The DNA here is from genome assembly GCA_013398735.1 of Nothocercus julius. Lineage (NCBI taxonomy): Eukaryota > Metazoa > Chordata > Aves > Tinamiformes > Tinamidae > Nothocercus > Nothocercus julius. The sequence continues at coordinate 11,927,320 of VZSV01000005.1, forward strand.
CCAAAAAGTGCTACGGCCCTGCACAAAGCTCTGAGCTGAAGAGGACAAATATTTCATTTCATCCGTTTCTCTCTCTATAAATATGTTCTTTCATTCTTCTGTTACACGAATTCATCTCCCTGCTTGATGATCGTTGTACGCAGCTGTTTCCGAGGTTATACAGAACATTGGGTAAAATTAGTTGATATTGTTCAGATCCAAATGCATCTACAGAGAGCTGCCAGGCTGGGTTGCCCAAAGTGATGTTCGCAGGATGCGCCTGATGCAGGAGGTGGCCACGTGTCCGTGGACCGGGAGGGCAAGGGACATTTGCAGGGCATGGGTGAGAGAGCTCAGGGAGCAGGGGCAGACTGGGCATGCAGTACTGTGCTTATTAACGTGAAAACATGGTACCTACCTAAGTTTTTACTCTTTAATCTGCAATGTGACTTGCTGTAATAGCCGAAATGGAGAGGATTGTGGGTCTGTCAATGGTGATTGCAGGTGTGCAAAGCTCCTTGGCTGGATTTGCGGCTGTGCTGCTCCCAACCCAGCTGCACAGTCTCCTTGCCTTGGCAAACTGCAGCAGCTCCCCTAGCAAACACTTAAACACTGGGCTGCTGAGCTTTGTCCCCGTGCGACTGCTGTGTAGACGTGCTCTTTTTTTTTGAGAGACGTACTCTAAACAGATGAATGAGTCAGCTTGGATGCATTAAAAAAATGCTGTTCTGCCAGCACAGTCTGACATAATTTAGAAGAACTCTGCCCTCCTCCTGAAACTTCCATATGCAATTATAGTGTTGCCAGCTCCTGTGATTTGCAGACTACGAGGAGACCCTAAAAGACATCATTAGTCCATTCCTATGCCTCAAGGAAAGGGTGGTTATGTCTAGGCACCATCCTTGAACAGTCTGATAGGGAGGGTGGCTTTTCTGTCCCTCCGTAGTTCCAAAGAGATTGACCACGGGGCTCAGATGCGGTTGCCAGCAGGGACTCTGGACCGATGGTTACCTTGAACACTGGTGATACCTGCCGTGGGCGCACCATCCGTTACCGTGGATTTGATTCACAAAATGGCTTTTTGTTGATGAAGACTGGGGAAGCTGTTGCCCTGAAAGTACTTTTTCACCTAGATATTTAGAAATCACCCAATGCATCTGAAATCCTATGAACGGGAACAGCATAGGGAAAATAGGACATCATCAAGTAGACGTGCCCTATCAGCCTGTCCGTGAAGTTACTGTGCTGTGTCCATAATACAGTTTGTACAAAATAAACTTATAAACAGCTAATTATCCTTCTCACTGCAGTTATTCACGTACCACGGTAACTGTGTAGCTATGATCTCTGAACAGATGAGGATTGTAAGTTAAAGACCATCAAATAATACCTTAAATAGTCTATAGATGGTTTCAGTGCTTGAATTTTCATTGGTGTTTTCTGACCAGGTACATAACTCCCATTGACACTACTAGGAATTACATACATGCACCGAGTGGGGAATAGATCAGGAATTTGCTTCTTTGTCCTTGAGGGACACTGTGTCTTGATATGTGACAAGCAGGAGTCGCAATGGGCACCGCTGGCTGTGAATGACAGGGACGTGCGCACCATGGAAAGCAGCCGCTTACATCTGCAGTAGCGAGGCATCCTCATTAATGAAGTTGCCTCCAAGTTAGACTCTTTAAAAACAGGCAGGCTCATCCTTGTGCGTTTGTCCTGCAGGAAAATTCGGGATCCGAGCTTGTGCTGATCAATTGCTGCATTAATTATGCACAAAAGGCTCAGTCTGGCAGCCGGTTTCGCTTTGCCTGCTGCTTCACCCTGGGAGGAACCGACTTGTATTAGGCAGGTTGGACAAATTCATCTCTAGCCTGAACTTCAGTAAAAGTCTCAAGGGAAGGTCAAGTTTCTGCTATTTTAAATAATAAATGAGATTCCCATTGAGCAAAAATGATCCAGGAAATCAGCTTCAGCTCTCTGAATAACAGTCATATGGCCTCTAATGGAGGACCGAGGAGAACAGACGAAGGTAGGAGGGAGAGGAGTCTCGGAGCTGCAGCTCTCCGACTTCTACGCCCCATGGAATCTTGTGCTGCAGCCTTGACCTCTCCAAAATGAAGTCCTTGCCAAAATGGAGCTACAAGAAGGGGAAGCACGGTGTTTGTGGAGTAGGAACAAAGTGCTTTGCCATGACTCTCAGCAAAGTTTTCCTTCTGCCTTTTTTCCCCCCCAGGTGGATGTTTGGAAGCAACAGCAATTGCTTTTTCCCCTTCTCTGGAAGCAGCCTAATTGGGCCTAGCAGTCAGAGTGAAAAATAATTATGGATGTGATTCATTCATCTAGAAAGTGTAAAGGGTAGCTTAAAAGAATGGCAAAAGCAGTAGGAAAAATGCGGTGGTGAATGTTTCATACTTTAATTTTCTGCTGAAGTATGAGATGACCTGAAAGGAGTGACTGGCCCTTTATCAAACGGATCTGTATCCTTGTAATACTGTTTCAGGGGCTCTTTCCACTTATTAATCTCAGAATTACTAAAAATATATGGGATAACGGATGCTGGTTGCACAGAGTTCTCATTTACTTTACAGCAAAGCTACCATGGGAAGCTTTAGCTGCTTGGGATCTGTTGTGCTCTTGCTGCTGCTCCAAAATATTGACTCAGTGGCTCCTTCTGATGAGTCCATTGTCAAGGAGTTTTGCATTCTTCACTGCATAGCACAGGATGCTTTGGGTCTTGGCACAGCTCTGGAAGGTGGACACAGCTTCATTTTCCCACCCTGCTGAAGGTGTGCTTCAGTTCTGGGATGGGTATCAGAGGAAGAGAGAGGTTGCTTTATTTTAAAATACTAGTGATTAAGTCATGCCACATTTGTTGGTCTCTGCTCACCCTCATCATGCAGTTGCACAATTTTCATGTTTCTGCTCCAAGTTCTTTTTTTTTTTTTTTTAAAACCTTTGTGCAAAGTTTCCCTAGAGGGTAAGAGAAACATTTCTTTAAAAAATTGCCCCAGTGTCACAAAATATCACAGCTCCAATCATACTCTTGAATATCTGAGCTTTATTGCTGTGTTTCATTGATGACTTTAAGTGCCCACCCGTATGTCATCGTGCTTGGAATTTAAACCCTAGCAGGTGTATGCGTTTTTCTGAACTACCAGTCTGGTTATCAGGGCTCTGGTTCACGGTATCTGCTGGGTTCGCATCAAGTCAGATCAAGTTTTAGTAGCCCTTTGATCTGTCCATGGTTAGAAAAGAAGCACGGAGTGTTGGCTTGCAGGGACATCTGATGTGGCCAGGTTGGCAAGGGCAGGTGCTGCGTGGTGGCACCAAACTTGGGTCCACCAGCCCAGCCGCTGCCCTAAGCACATCTGGACCGGGTATTCCTGTGGAGCAGCAGACATCCATCCATAACTGAGGACTCCAGCTGAGATGCTCAAAAGGTCTGTTTCTTCTCTGATTCATAAAGGCTTTATGGCTGCGAGACTGCTCTCCTGTAAAACATGAGCTCCTGTCTAACGTGATCCACGGAAAGCGGCACCTGGCACCGTTGGGATGTTTGCAGGCTTTAAAATAAGCAGGTTGTCTGTAGGAAGTGGCCCCTTAGCACCATTGCCTGCCTGGCCAAGTGGCTTCTCCTCCATCAGGCACCTGCAGGATGAGGCGCTCTCAGCTCTCCATAGGGAAGTGCCTCACATTTTGAAAATAAGTGCTCAAGTTGAGGGTTAAACTTCATTTTTTGATAAGGTCTTATCTGCTCTATGACATCCCTGTCGTGAAGAAAGAGCGTTCTGCTGCGCTGATAATTGCTTGCCTCTCCTCCAAGTCAAATACCATACTGGTACTTCTAAGAGCATTTCAGTATTTTCTAAAGCCTGCATCTGATTCTGTGCTTTCAGACAATAATTTTTGCTGGAACGCACTGATTTTGTTGCATGAGAAAGCAGGTTTCTGGGCAAACGATCTTCTCAGCACCCCAAATCAATGTTCTATACCAACCATGTCTAAGCTGAGAAAATAATTGTGCTTTTAAGGATTATTTCCTTATCTTCTGTGTGATGCTGACTCAGGTAGGAGCTAAAATCTGGTGGTGCTTTTTTTGTTTGTCAGGAATTGGACGCGAGACAAGCAACAGCTCATTTTGTGGGAGCTGCCAAACTGTTGCCCGGTGATAATTTTGTGTGCTGTTTGTTTATGTTGGATTCAAACTAGTGGCTGTGGGATCTTAAGATACCCTGCAATTTTTTGCTCCAAGAAAGCTGGAGCAGCCTTTGAAGCAGCACTGCGTGGCATCCCGTGCTCCCTGTTGGCCAGGCAATGCTGCAAGGGCATTTGGGAGATAACAGCTGAGTTTAAGGCAGCGCTTAAAATCAGAGTATTTACAGAAAATGATTTGGAAGAGGATAATGAAATGCTGAGATATGTAATGGGATGGAAGGATTGTGACTCGTTTGTGATGACAGGATTGGGAGGCAATGTTTTTATCATTTGTGTGTGACCGAAAAAACAAATATTGGAGAAACTGGTAAACCTTATCAATAGTTAGCTAGGGGCTGCAAAGGTGCAGAATTACGTGCTAACTAACCAGGAGGCTTCCTGGACCAGAGAAGGCCTTAATTAAAAGTGAGGAAAACATATTGTTACTTGGGTTTGCTTCAGTGTTTTATTGCACTTAGCAAACTATAAAGATTAATAAGTCTTCTCTGGGTTAGAGCTGGCGGTGTTGAATCTAAAGCAGGGGAACTGTAAATAACAAGTTCTATTAGTTTTTATTTTGGTGAGGTAGAAAAAAAAAGAATTAGAATTAATGTATTTGTTTTCTTTTACATTTTAACACTTCCAATTATCGATAGGGATGAATCCTAAACTCAAACACCAATCAACTTCTGAGTGCCTGGCATTTTTTCAGCATCCTAAGCAGTTACTTAATCACAACATTACGGAAAGTGAACCAGAAGATTTTCAACCATCCAAGGTGTTAGCAATCAGCAAGAAACAACGCATGCCGTGCATACAGAGCTACCAGAGGGAGGGGGAAAAAAAAAAAAGAGAGAGAAAAGGGTAGCAGTTAACAGGTAAAATTAAGGAATGGGATCTGTAGGGAATATTGTATTAATGGGCATATTGCTGGGTAGATTTGCTGGCTGTTCTAGTCCTTCCCTTGAGTTTTACAGTAAGTGAGCCCATATGGCAACATTAGTGCGCGTTCCTATAATCTGCACACTTCTTGCTGTGTCTGCTGCTCTTCCATTTGCTGGTCAGTGTTGAGCAGGAACTTGCAAAGCTGCTAAGCGTGGGAGAGGAGGATTTGTCTGGGAAGAAGAGGCGTCTGAACCAGGGGCGGCGAGCGGCCCTTGCCGGGAGGTGAAGTGATGCAGGAGGCACGTGGCTCGCTGACCCCGTGCGGAGGTTACGGCCCTTGGAAGCCCATGGCGTTTACAGCATTTCACGTCCCCGGGCTGGGGAGAAAGCTTTCCGTGGAGAAGACAGCCCTTGTGCACATTGCTCAGTGAGCAGATTGCTATGAACAACTGCATCGAGGTCCTGTAGAGGTGTGATGGAATGGGCTTTGGTTTGGGTTTGTTCCTTTAAAAAAAAAAGACAACTGAAAAACTCTCTCTTCCAGTGTCTCATGCTCAGAGCAGATGAGGTCACTGGAACAGACTCTGAGACAAATGCACAGGTTTTATATGACACCTTTTTTTCTCTGGTGGAATTTTACAGAGATTAGACTAATGAACTGATCCAGTTTTAGGCACATGCTGTTAGGTGAGCTGTTTTATTAAGACTTTTAACTGCAAATTAGAGGCCTGCTAGAAAGGCAATTAAAGTTGAGAGAACGAGTTTTATATCGCACCCAAGCAGGGGTGACCCACATTGTGTTGCACTTATCTCGGCAGCACAAACAGCCTCCGAAGACGAGCGGCGCAGAGGGTGAGCAATCCTTGGTGAAGCAGCTGAGCTATTAGACATCAAATAATCTCTTCTTTATTGCTGTAGCTTTAAAGTGCAGGGTGTGCTTGAGTGGATATATGTGCCCGTATATAAGCAGGCATCAAAAGCTTACATTGTTCTTGAATAAAAACTGGATTCATATATTGCAGGTATTTGCTCTGTGTTGGATGGTCAATTTAGTATGAGTTTAATTATGGTGTCTGCTCCTAGGACAAGTCTGAAGACTTAGAACAAAATCGGTAATAGGGTATCTTGTTTTGGGCGACTTGTAGTATCCAAGTTTTAAGGTGAAGGAAGAGGTTTTTCCTTCCTGTGCGTGTGACAGCTTGTGCAATAGAGCCGTTGTACGAAACGGGCAGTTTCCTACAAGAGGCACTTCAAGAAAATATTCAGTATTCCCCAAAAGCCCAGGAACTCAGCTTTTCCAGTGCCCTTGGTGTTGCCTTCTCTACTGACACTGCGGCAGGGTCACGCACGTTGCAGGAGGTTAGAGCGTGCCCAGCCTTGGCTGCCGCTTGGGCCTCTCTTCTTTCCAAAAGCCAAAATGTTGACTGAGAGCAGTTAAGGCATTTTTTTAAATTTATTTTTACTTTTTTTGAAGGTCTTTTTGAAGCAATGGTGTCATAGCTGCAGCGCTATCTAGACTCCTAAAAATGTATATATGAAAGTGAAGTACAAGTGCAAGGATATAATCACCCTGTTAATTCACTTTCAGCTAATTTTACTTCCCATAAGTCACATAGACACTTACACAAATTGCAATTTTGCTTCATTTCTTTGCCAATATTTAAAAGCAGAACATTACAGTGTGATCTCATTACTATGGCTTTATTGATTTACAAAATTACACTTTATTACCCTAATCCATGTATTAGCAAGAAGGAAACTGTATAGTTACCGATAAAGTCTTCTTGCCAAGTGCGTATGCAGTTTGCCTTGTCACTGGCAGGTCACAGTTTAAATTAGTGGATGTCATGCTGTTGGACTCCGCGAATTACACTAATAGCAAACTTACTAGCTCACTAAGGCTGATCTTCATTGTGGGTGTCCCATCTCATGGGAAATGGGGGATTTTGCTGCGGGTATCTGCTCAGAGAGAGGGAACCAGCAAGCTGGCTGCTGCTCTCGCTAACATGAGAGCGTTTTGTGGCTTGTGGTTTGTCTCAGGCCGGCATATTCTTTTACGATTCATAGGAAGAAGAAGCAAATCCCCGGGAACCACGACACTGGCAGCGGCCGCTCCGCAGGGATGCGGTCAGTGTGTTGTTCCTAGACCACTGGGGTCCTGCTGTATGTGCAGTATTTGGCCCAGATCTGTAAACAGGGTGGTTTTGGGATCCTTACTCTTTTCTAGTCACTGGGCAATTCTCGGTTTCTTTAAATCAATATTACCATCTGTGTGGCTTTCTGTAGCCATGGTGTTTCCCTGCTACCCGTTGAGCTTGCAGTCCCCTCAAGGCCACAAGTTATTTTTGTCCCTTTTAATCCATGAGGCCCTGATGCTGAACTGCAGCAGTCCCTGAATTCCATTGATTTCTCCAGAATTAGGCTCCCAAATTCCTTTGCGAGCCCCGGCACTCAGCCCCCTCCCTGCCTTCCCCAAGCCGCACGAGGATGAATGTGCTACAGCCCGCCAGCATCCTCGCTTGGCGGCAGCGAAGGCCACGGGAATGCCCAAAATAGATTAAAAGGGACAAAAATAGCTCAGCGCCTTGGGGGGGATGTAGAAACTCGGAGCCGCCGCCGCGGCTGCATCATTTGGCTGTGGAGCATCCGCACAGGCAGGGAAGAGGGCAGCGACGTGGGCGGCCGCTTTCGGGGTTCGACCAGTCGTTTCTGCTGAGGGAAACGTTGCTTTTCCTGCTGCAGCCGCCTGCATGGCCTGTTTCTGCGCATGCCTCGTTAGCAGGACTGGGAATTAATTCCTGGCGACAGACCGCGCTCGCCTTCGGACCGGATTTCTGCTCTGCCGTGGAGACACTTCGGCACTTGCCGCATCCTTGCAGCTTTTTGGTATTGAGGCCTGGGCTAGAGAGGGGGTGGATGGTGTTTAAAGCTGCCATGTGAGTCTTCAGAGCTCAGAGTTTTGGGGGAAAATAATATTTATAGCTCTAGCACATTGGATTTGGAACAGATAGGTCTCTCTGCAGTCTCATTCGGCAAGAAACTTCCATGTTTTCACGGACTTGGACCCGTGAATTGCAACCTCTGCCCAGCATAGCTAAATGGGGATGAGACACTCACTTAGCGGATAGCACAGCAGTGTCCAAATGCAATTTCTTCCTCTGCTCTTGGGGAAAAAAAATATCAGTAGCCTTAATTTGGATAACGCCTGACATCATGATAAAGTACTTCTGTGCACAGCATTTTCTTGCAGATAGGTTACCTTTTTTTATTTTTGTGATTTCTTTTTTCTGATTTCTGTTTTTTTGTTGTTGTTGAACGAACAAAAGAAATCAGCCTTCAGGCTGACAGCCTCTTTCCCCCTGAGCATCCTGCAAGCAGCTGCTCGTCGAGCCCCCGCCACAGCCCCTGGCTTTGCATCTTTGTGAGCCTATAGTATCCCTGCACGCTTCTCATTAAAACCTTATTTACTACAGTTCCGTTCACCTGTGGTAACTGTTGGTGACAAAAGCATGTTGAAAATATCATTATGCCATCTGTAACGGTAGACTGCCTGTGAAAAATCCCAAATTATCTGCTGTTTGGGGAGAAGCCAGGCAGCAGGGATGAGGAGCTCTTTTCTGCAGATGCCTTGCAGGGGGGTTAGGTGCGTTTTGGGGACTCGCCGTGCCGTCGCAGCCGGGCAGCGGAACCGGGTAAGGGGCTTGCAGAAATCACAGCTTTGCAAAGGAGAGATCGAGGTGTTGTGCATTCAAGAAGTCAACTCCTAAATGACTGCTTGAGGCTGTTCAGGTGCACAGCGGACGAATTACTGCTTGGGAACTGTTTCTTTTTTAACAAGGAAATAATTGAAGTGACTGTGGCCCCTTTGAAGCCTTACTCTTAGGTTACAATAAGCAAGATTCCGATTCATTTAGCAGCAGGGCATCAGTGGCTATTAACAACTTAACATGAGGCCCTGGTAGATTGATAAGGAGATAAACAGCCCTTGAATCACATATTAACAATCTGGCCATGCTGTAATTGAAACTCACGTTGGATAATTGCCGGCGTGGTTGATAGGCAACATAGCATCCTTAGCTGTTTTTCTTTTTAGCAGACACGTATATTATTCTGAGTAATAGTAGACAGGAATTGGTACAGCCTGCTATTCCGGGTGGAGAGGGCCACCTTTAATTTAGGGAGCTTAAGTGCAGCAGCAGGCTGTGCTTGGGCAAACAGCCCCATGTCTCTAGCTAGTTTCCTGTGTTATAGGGCGTTTTGACCAACTCTGGGGGAAGTTTGCAAAGCATGTGAGGAAGGAGTCAGTAACCGCTCGCTCTCTCCTCCTGTTACTCCTCCCTGTAGCATTAGCAATTCTGAGCTAGTCACACAGTAGGACGTAGCTCAGATTAATTAGCTAAATTGCTACCTAATGGCAGTAAGATTTGATGCCACTTAATATTTCAGTGCAAGTGTGGCAGGTAGGTTAACACATTCAAGTACGAGTGGCTCCCCTTTTCTGATAGAATATATAACTACTGTTTGAGCCGTTGACAGAATTCATTGTGTTCAATTAATTTCTGCCGTTAGCAGCAGTGTGAGTTGCTATTAGCTCTGATGAAGTGTGCAGCCAGCTCGGTAGTGCTCTGCTTCAGCGATGGCTGTCCTGGGCTAAGGATGTAATTTGAAGGGGGTTGGGGTGGCGGGGAGAGGCTTTGTGTGTAATTAAATCACATTAATGCCGAGAGCCTTAATGGCGATTGCAGGTTTATCAGAGCGCTGCGGCTGCAGCGTGCGGCCCAGCAGGGTGCACAGGCTGCCCGGGAGCCGAGCGGTGGTTGGAGGCTGTTAAAGGCTTTGGGCTTGGAGGGAGCGGCTTTTTAGCGTCCTGTCGCCCAGGAAAGGAGCCGCGCTTGCTCGGGCGCCTCTCTGCTTTCCTTTCCGTCGGCCCTTCCCTCGCCGCCGGCGCGGCGGCCCCGCGGCTTTGTCGCCGGCGTGCTCTGTAATCGTCGTGCGCGTCCCAGATGCTTCGCGCAGACTCTTTGCCATCTGCCCGGCGCGTGTCCAGCCGGCAGCCCGGAGCCGCGGGAGGCGGCTCCCCCTTCCCGGCGCTCGCTCGGGTGCAATCGCGGCCCTGGGCAGCAGCAAGGAAAGCGCTGGGTTTTTCGCCGTCTCCCGGATACGATATCCGGAGTGATATTGTTTTTATTTCTCCCTGTCCGACACGAGGTGACAAATGTTATCTCCGTGATGCAACGTTCGCCGCAGCCCGGCGCTCCTCATGCATTCAGTGCGCGTGCCGATAGCGAGCGCATCCGCGCGGCTTCGGCTTGAACATATTCAGGAAATTAGGAACACTGAGATGAAACAAATAGATCCATTAAAACAGCTCGGAGGAATTGTGGCAGAGATATAATTGTCGTGTCAAGTAGGCAGCCAGTGCCAGAAAACCGCTGGCTGCAATTTCACCACTATAAAAATTTGGAAGGCAGAAGAAGAAAGCAAGATTAATAAATAGTCTCTGTGGGGACACAGAGATAAAGAAAAGGCAAGAGCTTTAGAACGTAAGATGAGTCCTGAAGTTCCATGTTTTCCTATGTTTCAATGCACGTGTGTTGTCAGATACTAGAAAAAGCATGGAAAAACAAACAAACCAAAAGACCTTTGTGATTCAGCTGTGATTCGCTTTGTAGGCACCTGTCGCTCCTCTCCCTCCTTCCCTCTTGCGGCTCTGGTTCAGAGGAAGCTGAGCGGGGTGTCAGGGCCCGGCGCCCCAGTGAGGGTCATCACAGCCTGAACGTGCACATGGCAATGTGGGTGCTCGGGGAGGAGACGCTTCGTCTTGCCATGGGCTCCCTCTTCCTCGCAAGGGAAACGCGGGTCCGGAGTTGCACGGTGCAGTCCCAGTATTGCTCTGCTCTAGACCTGCCTGTCGCCTGTTGCAAGCTGCCTGTTCGTCTTCCAAGCCTGCAAAACTGAATCTTTTCAAACAGCAAAGAGCAGTTCTGCTAATGGGGTCAAGCTATCTGTTGCCATCTCTGTTGTGCTCCTCCTCCCTTCATTCATTAACCCAGATCCAGGAGAGAGGAGGGGAGCAAAAGCCGTTTGTAGAACAACTACTGGCTGAGGATGAATAAAAGAAAAGTGTTCTTATTTGGGAAGAAGATATGGAGGATGCTGGAAGAAGTGGGTGTGTAAGGAGGGCAATTAATCTAGTGAGGGTGTTTCAAGGGTGTCGCTGTCAAGACTGACCGCTTGAGCAGACCCACGTGAGCTGGCCACGAGGGGACTTTCCGCTTCCCTGGCACTCGAGAAAAACATTTGCCAGACACGGGCATGGTAAATTCCTGCCTCGCAACTTCTGAGAGCTGGAACCTTCCCAATTAGTTTCCGGAAGCTCAACTTCTTTATACTTTCTCCAGCCCTTTTATGGAAAGTTTAAGGAGTTGCGGGCGTTGAGGAGGTTCTGCCCAGGGGCCCGAGAGTCCCACTGAAGGGAAAACTCATTCTTCATTAAATATTAGGTACAGCCTCTGCATCTTTAATGCTACTGCCAAGCTGGCAGATAGGTGGGAGCCGCAGCGCTTGCGCTCCTGCAACCCTCTGCTGCTCCTCCTTCTAAAGTTCAGGCGCCTTGAACTATCTGTAAATGTCATTTATGTTTGATCTCGGATGCAGAGAATTCAGCCATCTCCTAGCCTCTGGAGTCATGGAAAATAAAGGCTATTGAACAGAAATTGATCCTAATCAATTAAGCTGTGCTCAGTGACCTAAAATGCAGTGGCCTAAGCCATCTCAGCAAAGAATCATGGAGTGACTCATCTTGAACCGTGCACCAGAGAGCTGTAAATTGCCTGGAAAGAAGAGTTTCGGAGCTGGCAGAGTTGCAGTGATCAGAGCCCAATTCTCCATAGATACTATTTGAATTGTCAAGTGGTAGAGGGAGACAGAGGTTCGGTTTGAATTATGATTCAAAATGAGGACTGTCCTTAAACTGGGCTAAGCTTCTAGGTGAACTTCTACAAGTTTGTGGATTGTGTCTGTAGTGGGTGTGCGCGGGTGCTGGGATGTTGTGTATCAAATCTGTCTCACGGTGCTTTTTAATGCTGATGAAGAGTAATAGCATAAATACGGCTCAAGTAATGGGGAGAAGAACAAGGGAGGAAAGATCTTTGTGATGTGAAGGAATAGTTGATGAGATAGTGATACAGAAATAAAGTCAGAAAGAGGTTGCCTTATCTAAGAGTATGCGGTGCTGTTTTACTAAAGCAAAAGTGTGGCTGTGCTCATGATGGGAAGGCAATTGCTGGCAGGCACTGAACTTTGCAGCTCTTTCTGTGATCCAGGAGATTTCATTGTGAGAGAGCCTTTTTAGGAATATCAAAAAGAATAGGGTAGAGTGAAACAACTGATAAAGCTAGACAAAATTGTGACTTTTTTTATGTGGGCCTCCTGACTCCTATCTGGGCTTTTGATATGTTACAGATGCTGTTATATCTTTAAGAATAATGATTTATTGCCCTTTCTACCTCTTGATAAGAGAATAACTTCATTAACATGCTGGGTTTGTTTTTTTTCCTTTCAGGCACAACTCGCCCTCCAAGAGAAGGAGAAGTGCCTGGTGTGGACTATAACTTTCTGACTGTGCAGGAGTTTCTGGAGTTGGAGCGAAGCGGGACCCTTCTGGAAGTAGGAACATATGAAGGTATGGACATCCTTCTCCTATTGTCCTCATCTTCCCTTTGTGTCCAGCTTTCCATCACCCAGCTGGGTCTCAGGTCGCAGCTATATGACTCATTATGTCTGTTTTTTTTTGGCAGTATAGCTTTACAAACAGTAGCATTGATACAACTAGAGGGCACTGGAATATTACTGTGGAGAAAGTGGGGGGCTTTGCCTCCCAAGAAAATGCATTGTGTAACCAAACCTTCAGTCTATAGCTCATTCTAATTAAAAACTCCTTGGAGGATGTGTTTTTTTTTGTTTTGCTTTTTTAACTTGAGAACATTTCAATGTATCTCTGAGAAATCAGTTAAAAGAACTGCATTACAGTTCTGGAAGTCCTTCTGGTCCAGTTTAACTCACATACCTCATATTTCCATTTGCAAGAAGTGAAATGGATCTTGTCTTAATTATGAGGTATTGAAAAAGCCTAATCCTTGCAGCTTTTCCTAAGAAACATGAAATGTGTTTTAAAAATCCAGGCTGCACCCAAATAATTGACAGTCTTTGAAAAGTCATCAAGTATGAACAAAAAAAAAAAAAAAGATTGTGGCATGTGGTTTTAGTTTTAAGCAGTAAAAAAGTTCTGAAACTCTGTTTGCTTAGCCTATTTCTTAAAGCTTCCCTTGTAAGGTCACCTTTAAACCTTGCACCTATTCCCAATGCCAGATAATTGCCACGTCAAACTTGGTTTGCATGAAGATGCTAAATGTATAATTTGCTTTCACACTTCCACCTCTCTGCGCTGATAACTCCATCAACGCCATTGCTCCTGTTCCAGGAGCTGCACTTCTCCAAAATGGGCTTTTCCTCTTCATGTTTCTAATTATAGCACTAAATTAGTTGCCTTTGTCGTAGCGCTTGACACAGGTCAGCTGAACGGCCTCCCCATTACTCCTTGATCCTGTTTGTTTTCCTGACCTTTCCACTTGGAATGGCAAAGCAGATGGCTGTCTCCAACACACCTGGAACATGCTGAGGATTAGTTTTCAGGAGACACTGTGCCCATCTGGGCAGTTATAATATGGTCGTTTCGTTGCTTATACCTAATGCCAGCTAAACAATTCAGATTTTGTGGGTTGCTCTTTGCAGTTTCTGAAGATGATGTTGGTTTCTCCTAGCTCTAATGGTTATTTCATTTCTGAGGATGTTGGAAGTGTCTGAACTTTGAGGGACTCGTTTCTCCAAAGTGCTGAGAAGCTGATTTCCCTATTGACATCAGTGACATTGGTGCACAATGGTTATGGAAAGCTGCCCCACAGAGGGAAAAGTCAATAAGAATCAAGGAAATAATAGCGATGATGCATGTGTGTACATATGCATCAAGACACATTACCGCTTGATTGTAATATAAAATAAATAATGTTCATTTTTCACCTACAGCTTCAACAAATGATTTTGCTGCCTTCTGAGGTTTCTTTAATGACTCTGTACTACTTTTGGAAATCTTATTCTTCAGTGTATTGATCAAGACAATGTTGGTCTTGATTGTATCTTGAAATAGTGTAATTCAAAGCTGCAATAACCAGCAACTGGTGGGGGGAGCCCTCCAAAAAACAGACCAGAACCTTAGACTTCTAATGTCCAAGTTTTCGTTATTGCTTAGCTTTATTATCTGAGCTGGCTTTAGTTTTGATTTGTTTGCAGTTATGTTTTGCTGGCTATTTCTTTAATGTACCATCATGATGAAGCTGATTATACTTTTGCCCCTGCCAGTGATACCTCATTCTAAACTGAGGGTATGGAACAAAGCAAAAGAAAATATTCTCCTGCTTTTCTCAGGAGAAAAATAAAGTAATACTTTTAATGCACGGCTTCTATTATTAATAATGCTGCTTATTGTACTGAGTAGGAGCCAAACAGTTGCGAAGATGAGTTTGCCTTTGACTGCAATTGTAATTAGGCAATTTAGAGATGGAGGAAGAAAATAGAGAGTGGGGATGTTAAAGGGGAAACCCCTGCCACCTTCCATTAACCCTCATGATGCTGTGGGGGTTGAATGGGCTACCAGATCCCATGAGGATTGACCTGAGCTTACAGACCTTATGATGGCCGCAGTAAGGCAGAAACATTTCACATCTGGGGGAAGGACAATCTGCTTCAAGGGCAGCCAAGAAAACAGAGTTTGGATAATGAGATTATGGAGCTCGGAAGGAGACAAGCCAGACCCAGACTGCCTTTCAATGATGGTTTTAAGAACAAGTTAGAGTGGTCCAGACACAAGGGTTTTGGTGGAGAAGGAGCATCTCTTGAGGGATTCTCCATATTCTGGGTATTTGTATTTTTCTGAGCTGCAGAGAGTGAGCTGTGTGTGGCCAGGAGCCAAAAGTTTGCATGGCTCAAGGAGTTTGATGGCTCTGACTCAGGGTTGTTTCCTGGGGTTTACTCCTGGTCCTTCATATCTAGAAGTCTGAGAGTGGGAGGAAGTGAATATTTGCTTTGGGATTCTGTGCTACACTTCAGCAGCTTGGGAGAAACTCTGAGCAAAATGCTCATGATAGTGTTGACTTCAGCAGATGATATCTGCTTGCCTTTTGAAGGCATAAAGCCAGCCAGGTGCTGCACTGTCATTGGGAAAAACCTGGTGGGAAAGATGCAACACTGAGCATTTGTTTAATAAAACTTACTGAGAACTTCAGCGGAGAGGGATTAGACAACAAGGAGCTTGCAGGACTTTGATGCTGATATAGATACGATTGATTTGGGAAGAAGAAAGAGCAACCAGCAGAGAACAGTTGGAAACCACAAAGTAGTGGGAGAGTAGATTGGGTTTTGAGAAGAAAAAAAGAAAAAAAAAAAAAAAAAAAAAAAAAAAAAAAAAAAAAAAAAACCCTGTTTTGAACGGGTGGCAATTGCAAAGAGAGAAACTGCAAGCTGTAATCGCTTTGTTGTTGTTGTAGACACTTTGTTGTTGTTGATATTTTAAGACGCGGCTTTTCAACCATGAAAGCTAGATTTTTTTTCCCTTTTTTCCTCTAATGAAAGCTAAATTTTCATATGGTCACACAGTTTCAGGAACTGACCCTTGAATACTGAAAGACTCCCTTAAAGCTATGATGCTGCTCCAGAATTGGTGCTTTTTGCATCTCCTGTTTGTTGGCAGAGCCAGATGGGATGCGCTCAAGCTGGCTGCTCCTTCCCACTGACCATACTCATTAGGAAGGAAAAATCTTTTTAGACTGAGCATTATTTGGGCTTTCTGATAGATAGTGAACCACAATAATTGTAATCACAGTCATTTATTGGCTGATCCTTCAGGGCATAAGATACTGATGGATGCATGGAAGTAATTGTGTAGGTTACTAATTATTCAGCAATTACTTTTGCATTTGAATCGTGGGCTCTGGCAGGGCCCCCAGGGGAGTGCTGTTTTGAGCAGAGCCACAGCTTCTAGGTTTTATTCTCATTTCTGAATGGCCTTGGGCAAGTCAGGTAACTGCCTTGTATTTCAGGTTCCTGGCCTGGAGAATATTAAAACAACTGTTACTTCTCTCTCCATTAAAATTTCAGCAGATATCCTGTGCCTGCAGATATCTGCTATTGCAGATATGATTGGGGTGGTGGAGACAATGGTATTTCAGGTTCCCAGATAAGATGGGCACTGCAAAAAAAAAAATGTGAATTTTCGGCAAATTTTGCATGGGGATGGCTCTGTGCCACTGGGGCTGGCCAGACGGTGCTAATGAATGCCTGCACAGCACTTAATGATCCTCAGAAGAAAAAGTGCTGCACTTCATAACATGTGAAGGGTTATTACATTTTAGAGTATTATTGTCAAGGCATCATCTTTCATTCTCTGGACAAGTGTTATGTGATTGCCAAGAGAAGTAATAAGTAATCTGCATTAGTCTCATGACTAAGATGTAATGGGGTGACTTGCTAACATTTTTAAAATGTATAAAGCTGCCTACTGTAGACAGGGTCTCTGATTGCGGTGCTTAATGAGTGCAATAAATTACCTTAACAGTGCAGTTAGAATTTCAGCTGGAGTAGAGAGGTGTATTTGGCAACATGCTTCAAATCAAGATGTCTTTAGCCTAATTTATCTGATGTGGTAGTTCCACTTGGATTTTGCTGTATCAACTCCGCTCCCCCACCTTTTGTTAAGAAAACTATCTTTTTGTTGCTGCTTTGCTGGGTTCTTTGCTCTCTGTTGGTTTCAAAACAAATGCCGTGTCTGCAGCAGGACGACGGGGAGAGCAGGGGTGGCAGGTGCTGTGGGTGCCCATCAGACATGCTCCTCTTAATAAGATAGGATCTGCTTATTAATGTCTCCATGCTACAGATTGACTCAATAAATGAAAACAGCTCCTTGAGTGCCACTGCAACGTATCACGTCGAATAGCCACTTATTCGTGTCTGGGCCCTGTGGAAAGATCTCTCTCCTACTGCTGGCGGTTTTGCTTTGGTTGTCTGTCTGTTTTTTTCGTTACTGGTGAGAAAGAAAGAAAACGCGTTTTTGCGTACGTGTGTGATTATCAGTGTTAAACAGGAGCGTTGTTATATTGTTTTATATTACCTGGCAGCAATGTTTCACTCTGCAAAGAGCAGGAACGGTAGCTGAGCAACTCCTTTTTCTTTAAAAAGCAAAGATGCAAATACCTGAAAGCTTTTTCAGCTGGCACTGAGTTTCTTATGAACTTCTCCTAATTTGAATTTCTGATGGGCTTCTCTGTGTGCGCTTTCAGTAAGAAGCTCTCCGAGGTGGGATCTGCCTGCAGCTCTGCGTTGGCAGTCCAGCTTTCCACGGTTTCTTGATCCGCTTTGAAACACAGACCTTGGCAGGTAGAGGTTGCTCCCAAACACGTCTGACGAAAAGAACTAGAAGCGAGTTGGCTGGTTATTTCTTAAGTTAGAGCATGCGTCCTTTCGAGCCCTTGTTTCCTCTCTAAACACAGACTACGGTGCTTTAAGTATCCTTATTTCATGTTAGATAGTTTTTTTTTTTTTTGGTGAATTAGATGGATTTGCACCTCGCTGTGCTCACGTGTTAACCAAAGCCACGTGGCAAGAGCAGTTGGTATCTCAGTGCAGGAGAAATTAGGGTAATTCACACTGATCTTGACTTGCAGGTGGTTTCGTGCTCTGCTGCCATTGCCTATAAGGGCACTAGGTGTGGTACGCTTGCACGCCGGATTTCAGACCCGAATTGTGCAATGTGCATATTGCACCTTTCTGGCTAATTTTAACCAACACCACCACAAATCCTGACCTCCCTCTCATTTGACCCCAGCCTCTGTCACCGCGGGTTGACCGAGGCCCTGCAGTCTGTGGCAGTTTGGTCTGTGTGGGCGGGAGGCTCGTTTCTCCCACTTCTGTCATCTGCCTGCGCTTTGCTTCCCCATCCAGCTGCTGCAGCCTCCCTGTTGCCTGGATACTCGGAATTTCCTGCAGGCAATCGCTAATCAATGTGCAGCTGCAGCGAGGTGCATCCTGCAGCCGGATCAGTCAGCTGTGTGTGGAAACCTGGAGCAGAACAGGATGTGGGCAGGGAAGGCCCTCAGCTCCCAGGAACCGGCTCCTCCGCCGCTTTTTGGATGAGAGCGCTTGGGCTGGACGTAGATGAGCGTAGAGGCTCCGATGCTGGAATTAGGGTCCGTCATCCTCCTCTGGTCCCAGGAACACACAGTTGAAAGGTGAATGTGAATTTGCTTCACTGCAGGGGAGCCTTGTTTTTAATAAAGATGTTTTGGCCGTCATTCTGAAGTGCCACAAGACGGATTTTCCATCCCTCCCGGGCTTGTAAAACTTGAGTTTGCGCTCACAAGCGGCAGGACAGGCAGGAGCTGCACAAGTCACACTCCTGCTTGAACGGCAGAGAAAGAAGTGTTGAGATGACGGGGGCTCGTCCTGTGGTTGTGATTCGCTGTTCCTGTGTTTTAATTACTCTGCGTGGTAGTAAAATGCACAAGCGCCCGACACTCTCAGATAAGGAAATGAAAGGGAGTCAGCTCCAAATAGCTATTCTGTTTTTTTGTTTTTTTTTTCCTTTTCCTTTTTTTTTTTTTTTTTTTTTTTTCCCCAGTATTATTGCTTTTTTATGGACTCCCCTGAGTGACGCTTTACAGTGCATGGATCAAGTCCTGGTCTTTGCTGCCCAAGGTGCCATCAGAATTTGGTTGTGGTTAAATAAGCCTAGGTGCCAAGGGACCAAATAAAATGAGAGTTAGTGGAAGGTGATGACAAGGAATTTGAGTGCTGGATGTGCATCTGTTGAGCGAAAGCGCTTATTATTAGGCATTAATTCAGATAGTGTAGGTAGCATCCAAATGTGGAGAATGCAGTTCCTGCAGGAATCGGGCATGGAGACATATGTGGCTTCTCACACATTGGAATGATTCAGAATTGGGATTTTCCCAGAAAATTTGAGGTTTTCCCATTGTCTTGCTCAAAATATCCCCTTCTGTCTGGGGGATGAGTTGCAGTTTCCAGAGCTCCCCCTGAGCAGTCCTGGGAGTTCAGCGCCCAAGGGGAGGCTGCCGTAGCTGTGATGAGTTTGTGCGTCGCGTTGGGACCCTCTGGGGTGGCAGATGGTCGTGTATGGACATGTAACGTGCCGTTAATAATTAGAGTTGATTGGATATTCAGTACAAATCGCACTGGCTCTGAAGTTGGCCCCTTCTCAAGGTTTACAAGTGGTTTGCAAAATACAGTTAAAATGTATTTTTAAATATTTTTTTTCATAAGTATTGACAGATTAAGCAAACAATATAAGATCAAGTGCTTTTGAACTCTTACTTGGCTGTTCCCTGCAGTTGTTAGTGGTGCACTTTTGGATTTCTGAGTCATAGGGTAAATATTTCTTCTTTCCAAGCTGAAGGATTAATTTTGATGACAATTTTAAGTGCTGGTCCCTCTTAATAGGGATCTGTCCCCAGGCCCATATGCTGGGCCTTCAAAACAGTTGTGTGTTTTTAAAGGAAAAAAGAAAAATACAAAGTAGCAGCATTCTTCTGGAGAAATGCAAAACAGGATAGGATGGAATCAGGACAGATTGTTTTTTGTCCCCTTACCTTTGTATTTTTGTCCTTGCACTCTCTCCTTCGTTTCCTTCCCATTTTATATAAAATGCATTTGCAGTATGTAGAGCATAAGAATCATTTCTCTAGCAGAGGCTGCAACCTGCTTTAGGAGCCTCCATCCCCATTAGAAGCTCTTTCCAGAAGAAGTAATTTCCTTCTCGCTATAAATTATGTATCAATGTACATTTAAGATTCTGAAACGACGAGCAGCAGATGAAAGCGGTGCAGGATGTCGCTGCTCCTACGGAGCTGGATCCGCAGTGCTGTGTACAGGCTCGAACTCACCTTGTTTAGACAAACCTGCACGTGTTGCTGTCCTCGTACTCGCGTGTGAATGCTCAGAGAGAAAAATTCCTCCGGCTTCTCCAGCCCTAGCTTGAGGAAAAGGAGTTTTTCCCTCCTTGGATGGCAGCGGAAGGGCGTAGGATGGCAATGCACATCCAGACTGCCCCCATCGTCAATACTGTGGCATCCTTGAGAGCACAGGGAGAGTATTGAATTCCACCTTTGGAGACCAAGGGTGGTAAATGAAAATATATATATAGTAACCCTTGAAAGGGAGTGTTTGGGTTATTGTTGATTTCAATGAATTAGGTTGTAAAACTCTGGAATATTATGTACCATGGTGTAAGGAGTGTGGGGTCACTAAAGGGAGAAGCACCTTGCAGCAGCCCTGGACTCCTCCTGCTTTGAAGAAAGTGAGTGCCACGTGGTGCTTTTCCTTTTCTTTCTCTTGACAAAGTTCTCCTTCAGAGCAAGACTGGCTTTTGCCTTTTCAAAATGCAACCTCCCCCCGAAAGGAACCTGGGTATTAAAGCAGGCCATCGAGCTTTCATCACTTCTCTGGGTGATAGCAGTCATGAATTTTTTATTTTCTGCAGGGCTCACTCCAGATCTGCCAAAGCATTGTGTGGGTGCACGCACGTAAAGCGGCTACTAATTGAAATTCAGATGTGCGGAGATGAAGTTTTGCTATTCACCGCGGCTGCCTTTTGTTTTAGCCCTTGTACGCTCAGTGCACCTAAACAATGCGAGCCTTGCTTCTCCTTTCACATGCGACAAGAATAGCTCAAAAGGCACGAAATATTTCTGTGCCCGCTCTCGAGATGAAATATGCCTTGAATAAAAAAATGGGAAGGATGTGTGTTAGTTTATCTGTTTTTTTTTGCAGGAAGAGGCAGAGACTTTGACAGGACTGGGAAGAAAATGAAACGGGAATCTTGCTGCTAGAAACCGCTTGCTTTTGAACATGCAAATGTGCTTTTATTGCCTAGGGAACTATTATGGGACGCCCAAGCCTCCGAGCCAGCCCGTCAGTGGGAAAGTGACTTCCACCGATGCGCAGCAAAACCTGCCGCCCGGCTCCAAGCAGTCGACTCCAAAGCGGACCAAGTCTTACAATGATATGCAAAATGCTGGCATAGTGCATACGGAGAATGAGGAAGAGGATGATGCACCTGAAATGAGCAGTAGCTTCACAGGTAAACCCGAACTGTTGCAGCACACCGACTAGGCCACGTGGGGAGGGGTTCTGGAGTGAGGCTTTTTAATTGTTTTTTTTTTTTAATAGGTTTCCTTCAAAACTATAAATCTTGAAAAAAGAACTGGCCCTCAGCACCTGGATTGCTGGTGCTGCTGGACCATTCCGTGTACATCTTCAAGGAAGACCATCTGGGATTGGGCTGGAAGAGAAAAGTCAGAAAAATATATGAAATCCATTAGTTGCTTCCTTATTTTTCTAGGTAGCTGTTGTTAGTGATGGGCAGAATTTGAGAGGGAAGGTGTGCAAATAAAATTCATGTTTTATTCATTTTTTTTCTTCTTTGGGAAACATGTTGCTTTGGAACATTGTATTTTGAAGTCTTCCAACACTGGAAACTGGTACGTTTCTCAGTAGGCATCTTTACTGTGAAGAATAATTGAGACTTTTTAAAAGATATTTGCTGGAACTATGCACTTTTGCCATTAAAGAGTGCATTTGTATTCTTTAAAAGGATGTCTATTGAGTACAGTCAACTAAATTCTGCTTTTTGTTGGTGTAACGTAGATCTAAATTACTCTATTGAGCCAAATGACAGAAGTTTTAGTGCAGAATGGTGGAGTGATGTCTGGTAGAAATTATGGATAACATTTCTAGATTCCCTTATACTCTGAGTTAATCATTCTGCTGCTGGCAAATGCAAAGGTTTTTATGAAAAAAAGAAGCGCATAATGACTTCTGGTGTCAAAGAGAACACACCAATGTTTTGAACATCACTTTGTTAGGTGATCAGCTTGAAATGTGACTGTCCCACTGGAAACCCAATACTTTTTGAGGTTAAAAGGATCTGGAACATGGAACACTGTGAAATTCTCTCTTCTAATATCACAAATTATCCCCCAAATCTCAATTCTGCCAGTTGCGTTTGCGACTGTTTTTCAGATCGTTCTTAACTATGCTCAGAAAGTCAGTAGAGAGTCTATCTATGGTGGTTGTTCTGATCTTTATAACCGAATAAAATGGCTCAAAGTGGATATATTTGAAATGAATTTTTGCTCCTTCCAAAATAAGTTGCTGTCTCTTCCCCTTCCCTACACCTAGAGAGAGCCAGCACATCCAGTGCATACGTTCTCTTTCTCCAAGGTATCTCCCAGCAAACTGAGGGCTGCTTGCTGTGAGGAGGATGTCTGAAGTGTCAGTGCAAGCTCTCTATTTTTGTGAAGACCTTGTGTTTTCTTCTCTCTGCTCTCCTTCAGGCCTGAACACAGATCTCACTCCCAACTTGACGTGTTGGCACGGGAAGTTTTTTGTGGTCTAAAGTCAATTCTTGGGCGCAGGCAGTTTCACAGCATGTTGCTGAGCATCTTTCAGAGATCTGTTTTTTCCACAAAGATCAGCAGGAGGTTTCTGAAACTCTGAAGAGCAGGAGCTCCTCTTTGTCTACCAACTTGGGGTTTCTTACTTTGTGCTTTGACACAGCTTTACCTCCTCAGCTTAATTTTCAAGCACTGAATTCATCTTCCTAACTTGGTATGAGCACTGTTGGCACCTTCGAGCCTTTTGAATCTGGTTGCTGTGGGTGTTAGCATCTTGGGCACCTGGCCCCATGGGATTTGTACCAACATAGCAGGTTGGTGAGACATTGGAGATGGGAATTCAGATGGTGTTGGTCCTTTGTCTTCCAGTTGTTTCTAACCAACATGATAACTTTCCATCTTGGCCTTAGTTGAATCATACCAACTATCATGCATCCTGGCTCTAGCAGAAGGATAGAGCTTTAAAAAGGTTCAGGCTGGGAGGTAGGTCTCTGGCCCTGGCCGTTTTCATCACCGTTATGCTCAGAGCTATTCCAGTGATTGTCTGAAGCTACTTGGTTATGCCTGGTGGGTCTCTGCACTAGACCTCTCTCTCTGGACCAAACTATCTAACGGTTTGGAGGGTTCTTCTTTGCTTGGCTTTTACCCATTGTATTTTTCCAACCCCAAATCACTCCTGGGCTCCTTTACAAAACTTTGTGCTTCAGGTTAGTTTCTCACGTGCTGCGACGTGGCAGCTCCTTCAGCCCACGTCTTGGGATCTGTTTTTGTCAGGAAGCAGTCTGAGATGCTGTTTGACCTCTTTTCTACCGATCTCTGATGAGAGAGGTGCTTCTCTTGGAGTGATTCAGTATGGTGCCCATGAACTGATTGCACCTCATTTGTCATCCTCATTTTTCTTCACAGGATGAAATGCTGGAAGATGAAGTTAATTTGTCATAACGTTATCACACCCTGGCCCCTTGCCTCCATTCAGTGGGCACAGAATCAAGAAGAGTTATTTCTGCTATACCAAAATGATTCCTTATGCTTATTTTATGTGCAACTGTGCTAGCCATATTAAAATGTTCTCACTTCCAAAGACGACCTGTCAGTGACTTGTGTTTTTCAGGGTTTGGCATGTTTATACTCACAGTCTTAGCTGCTGATGATTCATTCATGCTCCAACTTCTTTATCTTGTCAGCATCTACCTAAAATTACAACACAGCAGGAAGACTAGAAAGCAGGCAGTTGAGGGCACTGGTATAGTCTAGAGATTTTTTTTTTCTCTGTTTTCCTCGTTTATTTTTTTCAGTATCTTGTCTTTTTGCACTCTGTCCCTGAGGTAGCACACAAAGTAGGAATGGCACAGGGGCTGCTGCTGCTGCTAACAGGTCCCCTGAACCAAGGCCTTGGGCATTGAACTGAGGAGCAGAGGGTTTCCAGGTGGTCCCAGCACAGAGACATGGCAAAGTACAATGTTGGCCTCAGTGATGCTTGCTTGGTTTTTATCACCTGTGGCCGTGTTGGAAACCAGGGATCTGGAGACTTGCAAGTCAGTCATTTCAGGTGTTTTGTAAAGTCTACCACAGGTTTTGAGTGTCTTCAGAAACCTCTTTGCTAAACACCTGAGTACTGTTAAAATTGGTCAGTTGCTGCCAAAGCCTCCTTGTGAATGATTTTGGAGGATAGATGGTAGATTTGGAGAGCCTTTCCAAATTATTAGGGAAAGAGGGGTGCATTAGGGATGGAGGGAAAGGGTATTGTCTGTATTGTCTTCTGTACCTACAGCTCAAGAGCATGGGTATAAGCACCAGAAATACATCCTTACAGAGAGGAAAGCCAAATACATCATGAAACATTCCTGAGTGAGTGGATGGATACTGTCATGAGCAGTAGAAAAAAACTCCATAGATAGAAAACACAGGCTGTTATGAGCAGCAGCGTGTGGATGAGTAGTACAGTACTGGTGTTCACTTTAAATTTTAATTCAGAAAAACTCTTGCACTCAATGAGAACACCACTAGCTTGTTGATTTTCAGCTTCTGGCTGCCTTCTGCACTTGCAGAGATGTCCCCTTTTGATCATGCTTCAAACGGGAAATTCCAGTCTCCTAATCCCTGTCCCACAGTCGGTCCCGTGGGAGTGAACCTGTGAGTCTGCTCAGAAGCTCATTGAACTCGTTGGCATCACCCTGGCCTTGGACAGCTTGGAAGATTTGGGTAGCTCAGCAAGGCCTATTAATGTGGACACAGTAGCTGATCACAGGTGCTGGTTTGTTCTGGCAGGGTCTGACTCATCCTCCTGACAAGAAGACTCTGCAGAGCCCCTGCCCTCTGATCACCTGCCGCTATGTGTTGTGTATTACAAACCCAGGAGAGACTTTGAAAAGAAAATTGCAAGGGAGAACGTGGAGAAGTAAAAGGGAGGAAGAAAAAAAATACTGATTTTTAATTTTATTTTCTCTTGTTTATTCCACAGCAGAGTCTGGTGACCAAGACGAGCACGGCACACACATCCCGCGCGCGAGAGCCCCGCCGTCTGTGATCGAGAGCCACACCAACGTTCCCACCACGGAACCGTCTCAGAACCTCCCTCAATACCTACCTCCTCCTGCCGAGGATAACCTAGGTCCTCTGCCGGAAAACTGGGAGATGGCCTACACCGAGAACGGAGAAGTCTATTTTATAGAGTAAAGCTCACTTTTGTTGTTCTGTTTCTTCTCTCTGGGCATAAAAAAACCTCTGTGGGTGCACTGTGTGTGTAAATGTATTAAATATTTAGTGTATACAGTCACATAGCAAAGCTGAAAGTTCTTTACTGTATGCAGTGTTTTTGCGTTTCCTGATTCGTTTAGCATCCAAATTACTCCAGAGTTCAAAGGCAGGGGGGAATTGCTCAGTTTAAAAGAGCAACAGACCATTATAAAATATGGGCCACTTGTTTACAAGGGTAGAGTGAAAGCTCCTAATTGCAAGGGCTGAGAGTTCGTTCCTGGAATGTGCACCTCTCCAGGGAGCAGGAATCATTCTGGCCACGTTCAGGGGGTAGCAGAGCTGGGGAACTGGCATTGGGTCTTGTCCTCTCATCAGAGGAAAGAGCCCAAATATGCTGGGCGTGGGACTCCTGTAATCTGCTGAGTGCAAATCAGGATCAGTAAATTTGGAAGAGTCCTTGCTTGATAGTCCACAGTCTTTGCTTGATAGCTGCATACTGTCTGCAGCTTTAAGGTGATATTGATTTTTCAGACCATAAATAATAATCTTTAATTATACTCATATTTATTCGGATAGGAGTAACTTCTGTCTGTTAGATGGAGAGACTTTTTTCACATACTTTATAGTTTAGTTATTCATTAACATTCGTTAAAATAGTATTTAAAGCTCAAGTTCTCAACTGCACTAGTAGAGAAAGGACCGAAGAACAAATTCTAGTTTTGAAGGTCTGTCTTGTGTAATCCAGGAAACTGAGAGCTTCCACCTGTGTATGAAAAACTAGGAACCAGGTGGTTTAGTACAGAGGAACCTTCCAGATGGGGCCAACAAGAAGTCCTAAGGAAAAGGTTTTTCCGTAGCTGCGATGGCAGGGGATCACATCAGAAAAGAGTGACAAAAGATGTTTTTTCCAGGGCATTCTGTATTACCCCGCACACAGAGCTGTCCATGTTGCAGGTTTGACAGCATCCTGTCCCTTTGAATGTGTGATCAGAAAGATGTTTACCTGAATTTTCTATGCCTTGGCAAACCACAGTGATTTGAGTCTTAAGGTTTGAGAGGCAATTGCAAGAAATGTGCAAATATTCCCTTGCTTTCTTCCCACCACACTCTTTTCTCAGCTAGACTACGCATTTATAAGTTGGCAGAACCCCTTGGCTTTATTGCTGTTAATTTGCCTGACTTGCTGAATTTCTGCCATTCTGTTTTCTAGTTGGTGATTAATTGCACTGAAGTATACAAAAGAATTAAATGAGTTTGTTCGCCCTGCCTTGGGAGGGCTGGTAGCAGAATGTGTAAAACCAGGACCTTTTATTGAAGCCTTCAGAAACAGGGCAGTCCTGTGTTTTTGCAGTAAAATTGGAGTCCGCTGGTTGACAGTTCTTAGAGGATCATAGCCCTCGTAGCAGCTTTTACTGCTTTGTAAGGCAGTTGTGTGGCTCAATTTAAGATTGCAAATCTCTCTAAGACTTGGAAAGAGGGACACAATACTGTCATTCAAAACTGCTAAGCAATGTTAAAGGCTAAGTGAGAAAAATGAGATACCCAGAACAGAAGTGTTATCTTGGAGGGTCGGATGCTGTGAAGTTGAAATAAAAGGTGTTATACTACTAGCTTTTCTGCATATGCAAATCAAATGATGGGAGGAAATAATTTCTAGAATATTTCTAGAATATTTGTTTAAAGACTGTTTGCTGTGCAGCCATCACCCCCGGGACTGGCATCGCAATACAGTTGGGGGACTTGGAAGAAAGGAAGAGTTGAAAGCAAAGTTGCTCAGCTTCTATCAAAGGCTTTGATGGAGCATTTTTGTTTGTGCAATTGAAAGTTTTCCCTGGACATTTTGATTTTTGACTGATGCTTAGGTCAAATTAGAATGAATGTCAGAGGTCTCTTGAGTGAGAAAAGTTGCTGCGTCTTTTATGGAGGAAGGGAAAATAATTTTATGTCTTTTCATCAGGAGGCAAAACAAGTAACAAAAACTATGAAATCTGAAAGTTTGGAAATTAATAATTCATATTTCAACTTCTGCGTGTACCTTCCTAGGTCCAAATGCTGACTTTTATGCATTATCTTCTTTGCTTTTCACCTCTGTTGTATGAAAGCCACGATTTTTGTGATTTGGTAGACTAGTTTACAAAACCTCAAATTGTAATGCCATTTCCTCTGAATGAAAAGTATGCCTTCAGGTCTTTTGAATAGTAAAGAGGATATATACTTTTACATCATTGATACTGCTGTTCTAGTTTATTAATGAAGGTCGTATTTCCACTTTGCGTTTCAGCCATAATACAAAAACAACATCTTGGCTAGATCCACGGTGCCTGAACAAACAGCAGAAGCCTCTAGAAGAATGTGAAGATGATGGTAAGAGCCTGAAAACAGTGTAACAGTGAGGTGTTCAATCTGTTTCTAAGTACCTTTTTCCCTTTCCTCTCCCCCCTTTTCCATAACCTGTCTTCAGAAATGCTAAAAAAGTGAGTTTATGAGTAAGAGCATAGAAATGATAGCTAAAAATGCTGCCTGTGCATGTAAGGTAGCCATCAAAGTTGTAATAAAAATCGTAGAGAGGTGCTAGAAGTAAGAAGCATTTCTGTTCCTGCAAATGCATTTGATTTGTCGCTGGTGCTGAACAAGACTCGTTTTTCGGACACTCTTGTTGTTTGGATCCAGGTGGAGGAGGAGAATGACCCAGTCTGCACGTGCTCCCCTGTGTTGTGCTTTACCAGTCTGCTTTATGTGCGTCAAAAGATTTGTGTTGTTATTTCCCTATTTGAGCAGAAATAACTTAATTGCTTCAGTCTTAATGTTAAATTCTGACAGTGCACTTAATATTAAAATTGCTGAGGACAAATTCTGTCTGAAATCCCGGATCTGTAACCCCCAGTAATTTCCACCGATGTGATTTTGTATTCCTTGAGATGTTGGAAATGCAAGCCACTGTCCAACAGAGAGCAGGCAAGTGCCTGGATGATGAAAGAGGATCTTTCCCTGCCTCCTTAAGGAGGCACTGGTGTAAGAAAGGGAATCAGTGATAAGAACTTAAACATTGGGGAAAGAAATATTTGCAAAGTTTAGTCTATTGATCAAATGAAGTGATGATATTTTAATCCATTATTTTAGCACAGTGCTGGGATGGCAGACAGATCTTAAAGATGTAAGGTTTTGATTCATTAGTGTTGATGCTGTCCTTGTGAAATTAATTTTTATAACATGATTAACCTCTTCCTAGTGTGAGTCAGCTTCTCATGAGTTAGGATTTTACTTGAGGAAAGAATCAATGTAGTTCATTCATTTTAACTGCTAGGTGCAAATCTGGCCTTCGGAGCTGCTGCTACTGTTTTGCACATGTAGTTTTTCAACCCCTGCTTTCTTTCACATGCGAGAATTTGCAGGATTTGAGAATTTGACCGTGCAGCTTTAATGAAAGGCACAGCCTTTCAAACCTCTTGTTCTCACAGCAGTTATGAAACAAATATTGGAATGATTTATTAAATTAGGATTGTAAACATATAGCTGAGTAATCTTTCATATTTAATTAAGTTTGTAATTTTACAGAGTAGCACCATTTTTGTTTATCAGGTCCTTGCATTCTGCAAATTTCATCTTCCCACACAGCCCTTCCCTCCACTCACTAAGCTGCTTAGTAATAAA
Source organism: Nothocercus julius (assembly GCA_013398735.1). Taxonomy (NCBI): domain Eukaryota; kingdom Metazoa; phylum Chordata; class Aves; order Tinamiformes; family Tinamidae; genus Nothocercus; species Nothocercus julius. Next base: position 11,956,248 of record VZSV01000005.1, read on the forward strand.
TATTTTTAACAGTAGTTAAGCCAATCTTTTCATAAGTGCGGCAGCGCACTGTACATTTTGGCTGTTCTGATGTTGCTTTGTGTGTTAGAATAATTATATTTCAGAAAGGAACGTAAGCACAAAGAAGAAATAAATTTATTTTTTGCTGCGTTATGTTAAGTTGGGCATTTTTTGGCAAGGGTCACTGCTGTATTTCCACTGAAGTCGGTGGGACTGCTGTCCTCTGGGTGGTTGCGCATGTGTGCGTGTTTCCAGGTTGGATCCCGTCCTGTTTATGGTTTTATGAGCGTGAGATATCTTTTCAGACTGCTTGGCTGTGGTTGCCTTGTGTTCTTCCCTTGTCAGCATACTTGTCCCAGGCAAGTTATTGGTAGTTCCCAGTTGTTCAGGCTACCAAAGGAGATTACAGTTCATAATTCACACTGGTGTTCTTAAACAACTGTTCTGGCAGAACACACAGGTCATGGAAGTGGTCTTAGGTGTCCAAATCCTGTGGTGCTACATCTTCTGTTTGCTTCTATCATTCATTTATATGGCTTACACTTTGTTGCATTAGGTCCAAGATTGTTTTTACCATCTCTGTTCTGATTTTGTCATCATCTTTCATTTTCTGACTGCATTATTATTATTTATAGGCTGAGCAATACTTTAATCATCTGTGTTGCTGTTAACTTATGAATATGGAGTAGCTAATGATAAATGGAGCAACAGTGAATATTGATGGCTTTGTGTATTTCCAAGATTATGTGATTTTTGTCCCAGATGTCCCTCTGAAACCAGTGCATACTTCTCTATTCCTCACCAATGCACCTGGTCTTCAGTAGGAACCTGGGACTCCAGATGAACAAGGCTCTCAACTTCACACCTAGCTCAAATCATCTGAGCAATCGCCCTGAAGTCAATTCGACCTTGTATGCCCAAAAATGTAAGCACCTTCTTGAATACCTTGCTACATTAGTTCTTATTTAAATGCAAGGTTTTCCTCTCAGATTTCTTCATTAATACTCAAGTCTGGCCTTCTGATAGATGTGTGTGTCCACAGAATGGATTGCAAAGGTGTGACTACACAGATCTGAGAGAAACACATCCCTACAAAAATGGGAACAACACAACGGGCTACTCTGCCATATCAAACTGTAGCATGAACGTGGTCAATTGATATAGGTGTCTTGAGAAGGCAAGAATTGTTTCTTTCATAAGCTACATCAAATCCATCAATATTCTAGTTACTAAAATGTGATAAACTGAAAGCTTTGGCTAGATCTGTAGAAAATCAGTGCTGGTTCTGCTATTTGCTGTAGGGAATTTCTTGCCTGGTGCTGGAATCTGAAATTTTCTTTTAATTTTTTCTGTCTCATTTACTGCTCTTCCCTTGGAGAAGAAGGGGTACACACGGAGGAACTGGACAGTGAACTAGGTAAATCATCCATCTCTCGTTTTGATGTTTGACTTCAACTGCACTGTTTTAAGCCTTTGATTGCTTTTCTTCTCCTTTATGTCATTTTACATCTTTCAAGTTTTTATTTTAACCAGGTCCTGGCCTAAGAAACATTAGTCTTTATATGGCCACAGATCTACAGTAATTTTCTTATTAATTTAGAATTTAAAAAAAAAAAAAAAAAAAAAGTTAAGAGGACCTTAATCTCGCAAAGTTTGTTCAAAATTGTTTATTGCCGAACCCTGTAGCAGTCAAGGCTTTTCCATTGACCTTGCTGTCTCCAGGAATCAGCCCACTGATGCCAAAGTTGAGACTAGACCAAGTACCTAATAGTGTCTTTTCAGGTCTAGGATCAAAGGCATTTCCAGGCAAGAGAAGCAACGTGAGATTTACGAAGTTAAAGCCTTGCGTAGCTTTTGCTGAGCTTGGGAATGAAACAGTAAAACTTTTTTACTGCAGTACATGGCTTTGTAAGCAGATGATTTCAGATGATGTGGCACACTTTTATTTGCAGCATCTTTTAGGGAGTGAAGAATTCTGTCTTAATATCTAATCTCAGCGGTGCTTGTTCTGTTTATACTGATAGTGGAGGTAGTTGTTATTTCTGTTCAGCTATGCTCTAGTGCACTTGGGAAGCTGAAGGGCATAAGAGGTTGCATAGGATTTCATTTCCACCAGGTCTATTATTGCTTTAAAGAGGAAGGTATTTACAGTTTATAGTTCTGCATACTGAAGGATTGTATTACCAGAGAATTAACCTCTGGTTTCTGTAATGACTTGCAAGTGTATTCTGTTTCCCACCTCGCTGTGATGGAAACGTCATCAGGAGCCAGCAGTTATTGCCTGGACTTTTAACAGTACTGGAAGAACTACTCTTCTGGGTGGAAGTTGGAAGCCTAATGTTTTTTAGAGCAAGAATTTAAGAATTTAACAGAAATTACACTTTGAAGAGAATGTAGTCACCTGAGTTGCATGTCAGCCCAAACGGATGGTCCCCAGCAGACCAGCTAGCATCAGGAATAAGTGGATGCCTACCAGTAGCCTGCAGGTGTTTTCCATGGAGGTCTTCACAAAGGATGACTTGAAATAAGAAAAAGGGCAAAAAGCAAAATTAGAAGCAATAATGAAAGAGAAATGTCACCTCTTTTCAATCTGATAGCATCCAGTGCAAGAGAAGAAGGGCAGAAGAAACAGGTGCAGGGAGACTCATTAGCTGATAAGGTTGACCCTGGTTCTGCAAGCACTAAAAAGTGCTTGACACCATGACATGTTCCTTGGTTTCTTTGCAGATAAGCTTTATTGAGGTCACAGCCCATAGATGTATTGCTGAGATCTATAAATATTGCAGTGTGAAGACAGACATTTTCAAATGGTTCAGTTGGTTACAACAACATGAGTGATGGGGCATGAAAACATATGGCCTATTCATTAACTGTACTTATGATTAGCATAAGCTGGTTGTTGCCAGATATTTAGCTCATTTGTTTATATAAAATTTGTTTTCTAAGTATGAAAAATTAAAACTGGAAGCATTTGCATGACTTTTTTTTTTTTTCTTTCTTTCTTTCCAAAGAGGTGGATTTAGTATGTAGTAATAGATCGCTTCTCTCATGGCATAAAGCTGTGGAAAAATACTCAAAAATTTAGCCTTTGGAGTAGAATCGGACACAAGTGTGGGCAAATCCTCCTGGACTGAGCTACACAGGGAGCAGTAAGAGCTGAATACACTGAAGTCAACTCCAGCTTCTTTGCAGTGATGCGAGGATGTGACTAAAGTCCCTCTTGGTTAGAGAAGTTCTTTTTTGGGAATCCATCCATCCCTTCTGTAGGGTAGAATACTAAACAGGAGGATCTCAGCAGGAATTCATGTATTTACCCCATGCTTAAAAGTATATGATTGAATATTTATCCATTGAAGTTACCTGCTGACAAGAATTTTAAATCTACAGAGTGCTTCATGGATATGCTAAAGTAAAAACCATATGGCTCCTAAGCATGAAAAATGTTTTTGGAAACATTACATTTATAGTACAGTCTAATGTTCAGGGTCATCTTCAGTTTGTCATGAAAAGTAAAATAGGAAGATGAATATTTTAAAGCAGCTAAGATGTGAGTATGCGCAAGGTGGCTATGGAGAATACTGACTAACCTTTTACTTTAGAGAAATTTCAGGAGCTTGTAAGAGTCTAAAAGTGCATCTGCATAGTCAACAAAAATGGGCTGAAAGCAGCAGTTTGAGGGTGTGAACATTTTCTGACCTTCCATGCAAATACTTCAGAGGAAAATAATTATTATTATTATCAAGAGAAGAAAAGTAAAATATTTCTGTTTGAGCTTCAAAATTCAAAAACACTTCACAGTCCAAACAATGTCATTTTAAGGCATTCACACATTATTTTTCCCTCCCTTCACTTTTTTATTTTTTCCAGCTTGGTCTCTTAACCATTCAGCTTTCACCATAGTGCAAATTAGGAATGAAATGGCTGCCACAAATTATGATTTTCCTGGATGCTTTCTAGGTCATAATTTAATTGCACTGAATCTCTTTAAATAAATTCTACAGTGTTTTTACCATATGGGAGTCCTTTGCAAATCAGATGGTTCACTTTGCAAGAACACTTTCAAGATTGACCTGTAGCTTTTTAACTTCCGCTCGCATGTAGTCTTCCTTCTTGCACGGCACAGAGGAGCGATCTGTTTTCAAAGAATTCCTTTCAGATTGGTCTGTTGATAAAATTGCAAAGTATTTTCATGCCCAAAAGTAAGCACTGGCTTGCATTTAATTGCTTATGTCTCAAGGAATCCAAAGACGACATAACTGATAAGCGCTAAATAATGACAATGGAAACCTCTCTTATATTGGCAAATAAGGGACATGTGGAGCAAAATCCATGAAATGAATTTCATCTAATGTTCAGCCAATTCCGAGCACAAACATAAACTTTGAGTAATTAATCCATGTGTGTTTGTATAGATTCTGTTCATCTGCAGTCTGGAAATATTTCCAGCCTTATGGCAACATAGTCAGAGACTATAAATACAGAACTAGATAGTTACATTTACTCAAATTAATTGGTCATTATTGATTATACGGGCTCACCAATTGATGCCATTAGTGAAAATAAGTCTTTGCCTTTGATAATAAATAAGCGCTGCTGATTTTCTATTGGTTTGTCAGTTTAGTGATATCTTTGAGGAATTATTTTGCAGGAGATCCTTGAACAGACATCCTGTAAACTTGTCTTATCTGTCAGTGGCTTTCTCTTATTACTTATGTATTAAATGTATAGAGTCTGTGGGGCAGGGGCTGCACTTGCACAGTCCATGGCATGGTGAAGCCTTGGGCTAATGCACAGATTTCCATGAGAACCCCAGTTGTTTTTTAGGATAATTTATTTCAGGACCTGCAGCTTAATGGAAATACAGTGTATAAAAATGAGCGGGGCAAGGATCAAGGCCATAACACATACAACTTTAGCAACCTGAAATATAACTGAACTGATTTTATTACATTTGCTAATTATAGTTAAAATGCTTCCAGTTCAGAAAATCAACAGGAACAAAAATGGATACACTTCCGAATGTTAATTCCATCTTCAGAACTGTATTTTTTTTTGTTTGCTCGTTAATTATGCTAATTAAAAAAGGAAATTGCTGTTACATGTGATTATGGAAACATGTATTTTTATACTGACTGTTACATATCGAAATGCTCCTGTGTGTAGAAGCACCCGGGAGGCTGGTCCCCATATGGGGCTGTTTACATTTAATTCACACTGTCCAATTATCAAGGGGCACTTTTACGTTGAGTTCGGGGCTCTGCAAAGCAATGTAAATCCTTAAGACAGGTGTAGAAAAATAGGCTTTTATCAGCAGTGGTGAGCGTACTTGGCCTAGCCCTGGAAAAAGAGATGAAAAGTTTGTCTGCCAGAACCACTTGCCATAATCTCACCCATCTTTCTAGGCTGACACTAAAATCCCCTGCCTTGTAGCCTGTGCCCCCCGCTGCAATGGTGCAATGTTTCTGCCTCTGGCTGCTGTGCCCAGGGCTGTCTAGCCAGGAGGAATTTGGGGAACTCTCAGGCAGGAAACTTATTGATTTTTTTTTTTTTTTTTTTTTCTTCATTTAATGCAAAAAAAGCAAATCTAAAATTGACGGGCTTCTCAATGATTTGCTAACCCAGCACTTGGTGGGACAACTTATGATGTTGGTGACGTGCCATGCCATGCTTTAAAAAGGAGGCTGAGAGCATCCTGAAAGTCGGGTTGGAAGTCAAGCCCGAGCTGCTGATGAGTTGTGTGCCTTAAGGAAGAGTGGTATAAAATCTGCTTCAGAAGCTTCAGTATTTTTTTTTTTTCTGTTTCCAGAATTGCCTGCTGGTTGGGAGAAAATTGAGGATCCCGTATATGGTGTCTACTATGTAGAGTAAGTGCTGCTCTGCGGTTCTGGCAGGGAAAAGCTTTTTCCTGCGCGAGTCCAGACCCCTGTGTTGATTGCATGTTGTGCTGAGAAGGAGGAGGAGCAACCACTGCAGCTGTGCAGAGAGCGGGGCACCCAAGGGGGCCCAAGGATCTGCTTCTCAGACCTCGCCTGCACAGGAGCATCCCTGAGCTCCTGCAACACAGCATTGCTAGTGAGCTCAGGGGAGGCAGGAGCATCCTGGAGTAGAGCTGAGCTCAAGGGAGGCAGGAGCATCCTGGAGTAGAGCTGAGCTCAGGGGAGGCAGGAGCATCCTGGAGTAGAGCTGAGCTCAAGGGAGGCAGGAGCATCCTGGAGTAGAGCTGAGCTCAGGGGAGGCAGGAGCATCCTGGAGTAGAGCTGAGCTCGAGGGAGGCAGGAGCATCCTGGAGTAGAGCTGAGCTCAAGGGAGGCAGGAGCATCCTGGAGTAGAGCTGAGCTCAAGGGAGGCAGGAGCATCCTGGTGTCGGGGTGAGCTCGAGGGAGGCAGGAGCATCCTGGTGTCGGGGTGAGCTCGAGGGAGGCAGGAGCATCCTGGTGTCGGGGTGAGCTCGAGGGAGGCAGGAGCATCCTGGGGTCGGGGAGCACTTGGGGGAGGGAAAGAGCATGCAGAGGTCAGGGTATGCACAACCCCAGCATGTTGCTGCTTGAAGGTCTGAATTCCCCTATGAATTGCTGCTTTTTCAGCAAAGGCTCTAATTTGGGAAGACGGAGGGTGATCCTGACTCCTACGCCAAAGCAGAGCGCTCTTTAAGATGCGACATATTTATTCAGACAATACAAACAAGAGTGAGATTAACTGAGCTTGATTCCCTGAATATAACAAACCTTGAGCGTGCAAAGCAGACCACCAAGTCAGTTGTGAATAAGGAAGACTCAAAAGGAGGAACAGAAGCATCTGTGTAGCCAAATGCCCACCGCCCAGCTGCTGACATTGCGGTGTGTTGGGCTGTGCAGAATTACAGGTTTAATGCGACTCTCTCCGGAATTGCAGCAGCTTCTTTTTTATCTACACGATAGAAATGCTCCCTTGGGAAACCAGAGATCTGAGTTTTGTTTCAACGCTGACCCCATAAAATGAATTTTTAATTATGTGTATACTCCTGTCTAGTAGCATGGCTTATGATAGCCCTCAGAGTAGACACAGAGTAGAGTTTCTGTGTGCTTGGGCTCATTTCTGACCCTGCCATCAGTGCCTGGGGAAATAAGGTTAGCAAGCTGTGTAATTAAGGCCTGACATTTATTTACCAAAGACATCAAGAATATTTTTCAGTTATTAAATGTCAAGCCAAGAGGTCTCCCCAGCATTTTTCATGTTGCTTTATAAATATGCCCATTAATTTTGTGATGAAGTTAAATAGAAAAATAATGACAAAGAGACCTAAGTTTATTCTACTTGTTAGCATAGAATGGTTAATGTTCGAAGGGACCTCTAGAGATCATCTAGTCCAACCCCCCCGTGCTCAAGCAGGACACCTAGAGCAATGTTATCTATTAGGTATTTATTATCTATCAGATAGTAAGTGTACAGTTAAGTACAGTGTACAGTAAGTGTACAGGAAGAGTACAGTTTAAATGTTTGTGTCTCTCCCAACTGAAGCACTCTTTCTGTTCACTTAAAGGTTTTCATTGAGAAGCTACTATAACCACCAAAAGTTAAATTAAATCACCTTTTAGATTTGCAAATTGCAAAAAATCTCTTGCAAAATTCTTGAACTTGTTTTTAGTTGCTTCTTTGATGTATTTCTCTAGTGGTTTATTATTGGTCTTTAGCAGAAAAATTCTAAACAGAATTCAGTAGTATGCTTGTGTCATAATTATTTGTGAATTTAAATTTTTTGATAAAGATGTGGGACAAGAGATGATAAAAGTTGTTGTTATTAATGGTAAGCCTTGTCTTGCACACAAAAATGTATTTTCAGCTATTGCGATTAACCCTACCAGGTCCTTGGTAGTAGGAACAGTTTGCAATGACGGAGAAACTTCTACTCTGCACTGAGAGATTAGAGAAATTGGACATGAACATTTTTATTCTTTGCTAACCTGCTCCCTCTTTAAGTCCTAGAGAGAGAGATGCCTGGCGCTATATAGCCATTTCAACCATCCTGGCGATTAATGTCAATAAATAACTGGTGTCACACAGGGACAGATTAAGGGTTGCTTTTCTCTATTTTGAAATCACTTTCCAAATGCTCTCTTTTTCCCAGGGGATCCAGTTCAGCAGCAGCGTTCCTGGTCATAGGCCACTATAATTTGCTCGGGACTACCTGCTGCTTGGTCTTAGCAAAATTGCTACTGAGCGACTGCAGGGGGACTGAATGACTGATGAGCTGGGAATCTCGGCCCTAGCACTCATTCACAGCAAATTCCAAAATGCTGCTCCCATCTCGTGATGGTTTGGTTTCCTGCAATGGTGAATTCCTCTACAGAGTGCCTTGCTCATCTGTGTTTGTGGTTGGTTTGGTTTTCACCATTTCAGTCTTTTTCCTAAAATTGATAACAGCTATTAGTGACAAATACCTCATTCTGGGTCAAAAGCAACTTGAGGCACCTCCAAGGAGAACAGTGGAATTTTCACCAAACACTGATTTCAACTGGGGGTATTTCCTGGTGACTAATTCTGTATACATGTATATATGTGTATATATATTTACTTAGACTCATGCAGAGCCCAGCTTTTCAGCTTCTAGCCTGCATCCAGGCAGATATTTTTCAGACACTGTTAAGGGTGTGCATTGATCTTGTAGCTGGCAGATGTTACCAGTTGTTGGCTTCTTTAACTTCAGTGAGCCAGAGAATGACTGCACCTCTGGGAGTCAGATTAGAGCAGGGTTGATACAGGCCTGTCTTTTAAAATGCAATCAGACAGAGTGCCTTTTTCACTTCAGTTTTTCACAGATAGAACACAGTTTTGATGTATTTGAAAGAATTGGTCATTCCTAGTCGAGATATCGTATCAGTACTGCAATCCACTTGTTTTCCCAAATATGCCTTTTGGCACAAATGGTGAACATTGTTTCACATGCACTGTTGTTGGATTCGTTTGCTACATTACTCCTTTCCTCAGAGGAGTTTTGAGCCATGTCTGCCATTCCTGCTTGTTATGTAAAGGCTTTCCTAATTTATTGCTCTTTTTCTTCCCCAGCCACATCAACCGGAAGACACAATATGAAAACCCTGTTCTTGAAGCTAAGAGGAAGAAACAGCTTGAGCAACAACAACCACCACCAGAAGGTTGGCACCAGGGCAGGCGTGATGGTTGGGGTTTTTACTGGGGCACATGCCATCCCTCCTCAAGTCAGAGGCCTCATGCAGATGTGTTTATCCTCCCTTTCATAGTGTTTGAAGGCAAGATGGCATGCACGGGAAAGTTTGCAGATGCTCTTCACAGAAGATGTAGGAGAGTTGGGTGTTTTTGAGCTGTAACATCTAATATTTTGATTAATTTGAATCACTTTTTTTTAATGCAACCTGACTGCGTTTCATTTGTTTTGGTCCCTTTGTAACTTCCCCACCCCTCAGTTGAACAATTTGTTAGGGTCCAAGGGAAGATACTTTAGGCCTCGCTGTTCCTCCTGTAGCCCCATTTCCTGCAACATCAGCTCTATTGCTTAAAAATCAAGGGGAACAGATATCATGAGTGCTGTGGAGAGCAGTTTTCATACAAAATACCGAGACCACTTGGATGCAAATCATTTTAAGCTCCAAGACGGAGTGTGAAATAGAAAATGCTACAGACAAATTGTTTGATCTCAACATGGTGAGTCGTTGAGTTGGTTTTGGAATGTCTCAAGTTACCTCTCCATGGCTCTGCTTCTCTCTTCCCCTCTTGTCATGCTTCACGTATCTCCTCTGTACGACCCCGCACTCGAGCGTGTGTATGTTTAGGAGCTCGCAGTGTGGTTGTGAAACAAGTAACGTTTACCTCTCTGCCCTCTCCAGAATGGACAGAGGAGTGTCCATCTCTGCCGCCACCCGCTGCTCCAAACCATGTTTCAAACAACCAAGAGGCAGTTCGGGAGGCACCAGTGCAAGGTAACAGCCTTGTTAAACCGGTTGTTGAACTGCGGCAAGCAAGGTTTTTCTCGAGAACAGCGTTTCTTCAACCACCAGCAAAGGGAGGATCTGCATCACTAAGGTCGTAGGAGGAGGGCGCATGCCTGCCGACTATCCCAAGGTTTTTAGAGTGGTGATCCTGGCTACTAGATGTGAGGCAAATGAGACTGCCCATATGATAAGAGGATTGTGGCAGTTTTCCATGCTTTCCAGATCTTTGAAAGTCATGGTGAATACAGCAGCTTCCACATCAACAGGATTTAGCAGCAATTGCAAGTAGATGCACATAGATCCCTTTTCTGCAGGGCTTTAGAGGCGCACAAGGATTAGGCTTTTGTATCTGCTAAACTCTACTGAGCCTGCAATAAGGTTCATATAATAAGACCCAGTGCAGGCATTTCTTTCTGTTCACACAAGCTAACCTTTCCTTCTAAAACCCAACCAAAGAGCCTCATCATGCTGCAATGTGCTTAAAACACTAACGTGCATTAGCATGTTCTTCATACTATAGCTCCAGAGCCAAAGCCAGTGTCACACCATGTCTGCACGCAGGGGCAGACGCACTATCAGGTCAAAGCACTTCTAGCAGCCCTGGCAGCTGGTGGGCAGGTCTGAGAGCTGTGATGTGGCTAAATCACTGGCACCATTTGGCAGTACCTTAATTTTGGAGAGCTCAGGTGTCTTGCTTGTGTTTGGGGCTGCCTGAGTAGCTTATCTAGTTTTGCCAGGGAAGGGTCTGGTTGGTGATTTTATGGGTTTACTTTTTCTGTTTGTGCTTTGAATTCAAATGAAGAATTGAATTCAAACATTAATGTTGAGGGAGTAGGAGCTGGGGGAATACCAGAAAGGGGGATCTTGAAGATCCCCTGCTGTTTTGGGAACTTTTATAAGAGCTAGCAGGGGTCTGTGCTCAGTCCTTAGCTGTCCACAGGACCAGAAGGCACAAAGGCAAAGTGCCTTGTGCGCACGTTGTTTCTGAAAGAGCTCCCGAGTTGAAGCTCATTAAGTCACCAGCAGCTTTGGGAAATGCTTTTTCAAAAAGCCTTACAGTTTGGGGTCATATCTTGCAGTTTGATTATGGATTACAGATTATTTGAAATCTGAACTGAATGTGTGGCCAAGTGCTTTGGCGTAATTGCAACCTTACTTAGTGTTATGTGTATGGCCAACTGCTCAGTGCCTTGTCTTAAATAACCACCTGGACAGCACGTTTTTTTTTTTTTTTTTTCTTTTATTGTAGCATGAGCTGAAACTTTGCCACATCAGGTTGCCAAAAAGTGTAGAGAGTTTCACTTGTACCTCTTGCCAGGACAAATGCTCTCTGGTCGTAAGTGATTATAAGTGGGCTTCATTTTTATCTGTGTGTAAATGGTGTTGTGAGTTTGTGACATTGCTCTGGTCTGCAGAAACCCAAAAGCTGGGGGAGGTGAAAGAGCTGGGAAATGCTCCTGTATTCTGCAGTTCAGAGGTAGTCCCCAAAGTTGAGCGCACAGGAGCTCACGGGAGCTTCGATTGCATGAGAGGAATGGGACAGGCAGCAAGGAGAAGCGCGGGAGGGCATGGCACGCTGGCATGGATAGGGGATGTACTAGAACAGAAGTGCCCCGAAACAGCTGGTGCCTTTCGAGGGAACACTTGTGAATGTCACATCAGCGTGTTACAGAGAGACCAGAGCCCAGGCGTCCGTGCGTGGGGATGCAACAGGATGGTCACCCCTGGGACCACCTTAGGAGCCATGCCCAGCTCTCCACCCGCTCCCAATGGCTGCCCGTCGACGTCTTGGGGCCTTGGCCTGTCTCACACCACTCTGCATGGCGTGTCCTGGTGCTCACCAGTGTCTCGCCTCTCGCTTTTGCTCTTTTCTCCTCCTTTCACAGTGCTGCTCTCTTCTCTTGCACACGCTGGGCAGCTGCTGTGTCCAGCCACCCTTGGACCGGGAATTTCCATCCCTGCCCCCAAGGGGAGCACCTGCAACAGAGCACTCCCAGCAGGGTTTGGAACAGAGACTTGTCTGAAATGAGACCTCCCAAACGCCAGATGTGGGATGTAGCCTATGGGGTGGACTAAGGTCTCCGTTTGCCTCTTACTGCAGGACAGGTTCTCGCTGTGTTGGTAGGCAGATGCCAGCAAGCTTTGCTTGCTTTTCTTCTGAACCAGAAGGGAGCCCAGCACCAAGTGCAGGGTGATACACACTGCCTCTAGGCCCTGCTCATTGCTGGACAACTGTGCTCCGGACAGCAGGGCTGCTCTTGGCCATCAGGGCTCTGAGCAGAGCAGCTGCCCCGACGTGCAGGATTGCCGTATCTCTCTCCTCCCTTCGTGGCAGAAGGCTGCAGTCCTTGTACAGCCCCTCAAGAAGCTTCTCCAGGTGCACTTTCCCCCAGCCCTGCTCCCAGGGGAAGGTTTGGCAGCCTCAGCCCCGCAGTGAGGGCTCCCTTGAGGGCTGCTCCGCGCGTCCCTCGCAGCGGCGCACGCCAGCACTGCCGGCTGCAATAGGCACTGCTGATCCTCGAGCTGTCACCAGAGGGCTGAGTGACACAGCTTTTTCCTCTCTAAGCATCAGAAACAATTAGAAGTACAAAGGTCCTTAGTGCCGCCATTGGGAAGTGCCACGGGATTTCAGAGCTTGTGGAGCGTGCGTTGCAAGGGCTTAGGAACGTGCCGTCGCAGCTACCAGGGGCCACGTAGTAGGGCTTTTGCTCGCTCGTTTTACTGCACGATTGGCCCAGTGAAATGGGTGGAGTGGGATGAGACACAAGTAGATTGGAATTTCTGACCCAAAGCACTGCGGTATTTGAGCATGCAGTTGTTACGATAGGGAGAGAAAGAAGAAAAACAAACCAATTATTCTTGCCTGCGTATTTATAGATTTTTTTTTTTTTTCTGAACTTCCTAAACAGGAAAACCTTTTTTTACCCGAAACCCTTCTGAATTGAAAGGGAAGTTCATCCACACCAAGCTAAGGAAAAGCAGCAGGGGATTCGGCTTCACGGTCGTCGGAGGGGATGAGCCGGATGAATTTCTTCAAATCAAAAGTTTGGTGCTTGACGGCCCTGCAGCGCTGGATGGCAAAATGGAAACAGGTACCCATCCTTAGTTCTGGCTGAGATTAGGCCAACACAGTGAAATCCTGTTGGGAATCACCAGAGGCCACAGATCTGAAGTTATCCGTGGAACGTCACAACCTTAAACATCCTTGTCTTGTAGCCACAGCATTAAAAAAAAAATTAAAAAATCATTATTTAATCAATAGGTCTGAGACAGAGTAGATGGCACCTTATTTGAGCAGTTGGTAGTGGAGAGCCTTCTGTTATAGCCCTCACAAGCTGCAAGTTTTGTTTCAATCATATGTCAGTGTAGCACAGTGCGTAATAGTGAGAACTGGGCTTTGCAGTAGCTGTTAAATGGGCCATATATTGTCATTTGAACCTATTTTTTGTATGAGCCAAATTGCATTTTCACTGTCAAAAATATTTATGAAAGCATTATGCAGAGAATCCATTGCATACAGATAGTTCTTGCTTGCCCAAGCGCGAATGCTCTTTCTCCTTGCTCCCCTTTGAGCAGCACCCACGGATGCTGCAGATCAGAGCTTCGTGCACAGAAGTGAAGCAGCTAAGTGGATTTGGTTTGTCTGCCCGTGTCTTCTGCAGGGGATGTCATAGTCAGCGTGAACGACACCTGTGTGCTGGGCCATACCCATGCTCAAGTGGTGAAAATCTTCCAGTCCATTCCCATTGGTGCCAGCGTGGACCTTGAACTGTGCCGAGGCTACCCTCTGCCTTTCGATCCCGATGATCCCAACACAAGCCTGGTTACGTCCGTGGCGATTTTGGATAAAGAGCCGATCATTGTGAACGGGCAGGAAAATTATGACTCTCCAGCGAGCCACAGTAGTAAAACGGGGAAGGTGAACGGCACGAAGGAAGCGAGGCCGAGCAGCCCGGCTGAAGTCTCTTCCAATGGCTCCCATAGCTACCCCAACGATACGGTCTCTTTGGCGTCTTCGATAGCAACGCAGCCTGAACTCATAACTGTGCATATAGTGAAGGGGCCTATGGGCTTTGGGTTTACTATAGCGGACAGTCCCGGTGGAGGCGGCCAAAGAGTGAAACAAATCGTGGACAGCCCACGGTGCCGAGGCCTGAAGGAGGGCGACCTCATCGTGGAAGTCAACAAGAAGAATGTGCAGAGCCTCACTCACAACCAGGTGGTGGATATGCTGATCGAATGCCCCAAGGGAAGTGAAGTCACGTTGCTGGTGCAGCGAGGAGGTAGGTCTTCAGAACGGCTTGAAAATGTTCTTTTCTTGGTGTGTGTCATCAAAGGTCTGCTCTCCTAAACTTCTGTTTAGAAATGCTCTGTGTCCTGAGCTATAGAAACCGCCGTGCGGTGACAGTCGTGCACGTAGTTCCTATGCGCACATGCCTGCATGTGTCCTCAGATGAGTTGCTTAAAGACTTTCAATGCTAAGATGTGTTAAAGTGTACTGTATTCTCATGAGTAAGTTATGTATTTTGGAGAAACTGTGGTTGGAAGAAAACCAGCAGCTATTATCAGTTGTCCCAGAGAGTACACATGTATCGGGTACCACCACACATTAATTATTTGAATTGTGGCTGACATTTAATAATCCTCCTTATGCCTTGAAGGCATAATGAAAAGATTTGATGAGGAAATAAAAGTATAGTTTTAATAAGGCAGTAAATGGATCCCTGGTAAAGATGCTGAATCTCCTTTTTTTCATGTCATCAAGACATAAAACCCATACTGAGCATTTGGTATCACCCTCTCAGCTCGGGTTTCTTGAACCCCCTTCTTCCGTCGAGGCCCTGATATTTTGGTCTGATTATAGATTACTTGCAATTCCAAATTTCATGTTGCCATGAGAGAGCGGTGGATCCACAGTCTGTTGCTGATGTGTGTCCTTCTCCGTGGGCAGGAGGAGGAGAGCTGGTTGGGAGGGGGATTAGCTGGGGTGGCGCGGCCACGGGCAGCACGAGCAGCCCCAGCCCAGGCAGCCAGGGGTTTGGTGCAGGCCCTGAGATAGAGATAAGATGCACTCAGAGCTAAAGTGCTTGGGTGCTGTCTCCAGGAACATCACCTCACCATACCCTGCCAAGTTTTTTTTATCAGAAACACCATCCCCAGACAGTGTGCCGCTGTTTATTTTGGTGCCATTACAGAAATGCACTTGGCTCCGGTGTCGGATGAGCTCCTTGAGGGTTCTCCAAGCGCTTCTTGAGCTTCCCTGCGACTTGTCCTTTCCTTCTCCTCCCTCTGGTGTCCAGTGAGGAAAGTGCCGGGAGAGCGTGCAGCACCCTGTGCCGTAGCATAACGCTTGCATGCAGCGTCCCTCCACCGCGCGTTCAGAGCCATCCCGAGGATTTGTCAGAAGAGATTACTAATCAGGCAGAAAAACATCAGAAAGAGATGTGTAGAACAGGGGAAAAGCTCTGCCAGCTCCGAGTCACTGGTGCACTCCCAGCAAGCAGTTTAATTGTTAAAATGCAAAGCTCACAGCCTCTGGCAGCAGCCTATAAAATATTTAATGTAAAGCATCTTCAGCTTAGGGGAGCTGGTGAGTCCTGCTGTCGCTTTTGAGCGAGGAGCACAAGGATGATTTTGGGAAGGGTGCAGCTGAAACGCCTGCGCCCTGCTCCTCTGGCTCACCTGAGCATCATCTGCAGAGTCCACAGGCAGGGGATAAATATATTGTTTGAGAGAGGGACAACTGCGGGTCACAGATTTGGCTTTCGAGAGGCTCTGTAGAAAAGCTTTGCTTATCTCTACTCTGTTTTCATTTTTTATTTCAAGTGAAGTGCTTCCCCTTTTCCCCTTCCTCCTGCCCTCCCTAGGGCATCATATTTCCTTGCTATCATTTTCCCCTTTCATCTCTCCGTAGAGCTAGATAACGTTCACAAGGGATATGTCTCTGTCCAGACAAGGATGAACCCCAGATGGAGCCTGGAGGCAGGGCTGGCCTGGCCCCATGCAAGAGCAGACCCAAAAAGCTGCTTTTCCGTGATGAACCAAAGGGGCTGAGAGAGCAAAATTGTTATCTCTAAGTATCAGGTGGGAGGCAGAGAAGATACTTAAAGCAAAGAGAGATCTTTACTTGAGAGCAAACAGATGTACTTTGGCCATGAATCATTTTAAGCTGGAAACGAGAAAGTGCCAACCCATTAGAGCCTTGGAGGAGGCGTGAGCCTCAAGCTCTGTAAATTTTTGAAGGGAATATGACGTGTCTGCAACGGCAGAAGGGAGACTTGACAGCCCAGGAGGTCCACTTGAGGCCTGGAACCTGGAAGTAAATCAGTGCTGCTAGTCACAAAATGCACAGAATTAAGCATATGTTTTTGCCCTTGCCTGATACTGGGCGTTTCAGTTTATTTTAAAGAACCATTGTTAAAAAAAGGTTGAAAGAAAAGGTACATTCTCATTTTTGTACCTTGGTAACTGCCACAGTTCTTTTTCTGCTTGAACCTACCAAGTAAACAAAGCACTTTTCTCAAAAACTGGTACTAATATGTATCTCTCAAAATCTACTTTTTGCTGAAGTCTATGCAAAGTAACTGATTGCAGTAAGTAGTTCTCAATTCTGCTGTATAGATGCTGTTTGGAATCAAAGCAACATTTTGGCAGAATATTTTCTGTTTCCCAAATGAATTTTATTCCAGGGTAATACAGCTATAGCGGGACAAAAAGGGGGCAATTCCAGAGAGAGTTACGCTGCAAAACTACTGTGCTATGTTTTATCGTGTCTGTAAGGTCTTAAAGTTTATCTCAGGAAAATATTTGTGTTTCTTGGTGGTATATTTTGCAATTCACCTTAAAGTGCTCAAGCAGTACGCTTTTCCCCACTACTACCACCACCCCAATCAATTTTAGTCCAGTCTTCAGTACAGCCAAGTATACAGTCATCCAGAATTAGTGTGTCTGGCTCGTGGTCAGTCACAAGAACTAAGCTGGGCACTTTTCATGCATGTTCAAATGGACTGAATTTTCCTTCAAAGCTTTCAGCGTTAGTGCTACCTAATTGCATCTGTATGGGCTGGAAGGTCAAAAATAGCATAGACTTTGAGCCTGTTCTGCGTCATCCTCTTGAATGATGTTCCCACTTGGCTCCAGATGAAAATGAAAACTCGCAGGTGAAACATCACTCGTTCGCACCCCATGTGCAAATCAGTGGAGTTTGAGAGCTGTCTAGAGTGTAAATTCACATTAAACTAGAGATGAAGAATCAGTCTTTTGAGATGCGTATCATATACGCTGGAGTTTCAAGCCCAGGAGCGTTTTGTGGGCACCTGAGGGCTTACCTCCATCTGAAAACATTTTCCCTTTCACAGGTCAGTTGAATGGAAGATGCAGGGAGGCGTATACGAATGGTCTTGTTCATTCGGTCCTCCACTCAAAGGTCTTGAGAAGATCTTTATAAGGAGTATACCTTAAGGAGAGATTTGCATCAATGGAACAAATTTGCATAGTTTTAAAGCAATGAATATGTTTGGCTTAACTATATGGACTACTTGTTGCCATTTGCAGTGACGCTCTTGGCGTTTGAGGCTAATTAACCTCTGCATCTCTTGGGGTGAGAACACCTGCTGGAGTCAAGTGCTCTGCATCTGAAGGGTCTTTCTGCAACGGATGTTTTTCTCTGTATTCGTGCTCCGAAATGTCACATAGGAACACAAAGGAGCATTTCTTTGTGCTGCTGGCTGCAGTTTCAACCTTTCTCTAGCCAGGGCAGTGAGAGTTAAAAGATCCTTAAGACACAGTGGGAAAACTTTGCCAACAATATATCATAACAGCTGGTAATTGCCTGCTCGTTATAGCAGCGTGGTGGGAATCATTTTGCTCTTTGAGATCTGCATGTCAGTGCTGAGGTGGAAGGGAGCAATGACACTGAGCATAAAATATGTGGACTGAGTGAGATCCATTAATGCTGTTAACTTCAGAGGACATCTCTGCTCCCTCTTCTCTGCCCCCACCATGAGTGCCTATGACCTTGACTTTTATAAGCAGAAACACTGTCTTTGTGCATGTTTCTTGAAACATCTCTCCCACTGTAGAAACAGAGTCATTTTACCTTACTGCCCTTACCAGAAGCGCTGGAAATCAATCGTTAATGGTAAGAGACAAACAAAAAAACAATACCCAATCTCGCTTTGCCAGAATTGGAGCTCCTTCTCGGTTGCTGTCCCTAGTGATGGAGAGGCATGGTAATTAGAGCTGCAACAAGCTATTCCGTGGGGACTTGAACTCCTTTTGAATGAGCCACTCACTTCTGTTTGCCCTTTAGGCTTGCAGTGAAGAGCGAGCTCAAAGTCATGCCACTTCAGCCTCTGCTGCCAGGAAATTTCAGACTGTCCCAGCAGCTTCTGAGTTAGAGAAAGAGCGAGTCCGAGCAGCACTGAGGACAAAATCACAACTCAGGAGTCATACGGCCGTTGCCACAGAGCGTGTTTGCCTGTGCCAAAGCTTCTGGAAAGGGAAGAAAAGTTCACCGTTTCCAACAGTGCTTTCACTCCTGAGCACAGAGGGAGCAGGATGTTACACTGGGCTCTTTGTGCCGTGCTTGGATCCGTAGGGCCCGCAGTGGAAATCTGTCCTCACTTGGCTCGCTGCTGCTGGCGCCGACGTCTTTGCAGGACAGTGGCCCGGGTGGCGGTGGTTTTCCAAGGGGTCCCATCGGTGGCGGGTCCTTGGGACCAGGGCCTGAGGTTGTCTGTGTTCGTGTATCTGTGTGCACCTGCCCAAGGTGGCCTTGATGCCCCTCTCCCACCACAGTGCCGCTCCAGCTCGCCAGCTCTGCCGTGTGCTGGATGTGCCCTCCATGTGTCCATGAGAAGGTTGCATCTCCTTTATCGTAGTTTTCTTTCAACACAGATGATTTTTCTCTTAGGTTTCAATCTCCTGCTTGCTCTCAGCCAAAAGATGGCCCTCATACCCTTCAAGACCTCTCTCATTCACGTCTTCCATGGGCCACATCTTGAAAACCGTAATTCCCTCCTGTCTGCTTGGCTGTCCACACCTCCCTCCCCAGACCACCACATCAAGGCAGCTTCTTGCCCAGTAGGAAGGAGAATATCTCATTCCTCTCTGCCATACGGCGATCTCAGCTCGCCTCTCACTTTTGGAAAACCCCATTTCAACTTGCTTCCTTTCTTCCCTGCTTCTGCCTCCTTACCTCCACCAGCATCAGTCACACCACCAGTCCCCAAAGCCTCCCAGTACCTTGTGCTCAGGTATCACCCTGCTTATTGAATCTCTTCAGTAGTAATTTATCAGTTAGTATGGGTTATTTTGAGATGTTTTCAGACGTATAATTTCTGGTCCCATAGTGTGAGTAATACCATCCAGAAATATCTTGTGAGGGTGTTATCTTTGATAGCTTGCGAATGCTCCTAATTAGTTGGTAAATTATATGCAAAAAAGTTATCAGAATCATAGTATGTATAAAGAAACATATGTCCATGTGTAATGCCAAGATTTTTTTTTCCAATTCCTTATAAAAATCAGTATTATAGATTTCCTGATTAAATTGGGAACTCATTTGGCATGTATAAATCTTCAATCATTTCCTACTGTTTATTTTTGTTACTGTTTCCTTTAAAGAGATGTGCCTGGGAAGAAGGAAATCAGATTAGTAAAGTTTTTTTAGTTGGTCTACAAATTGCATTAAGATGATATGTTGTTGAAGTATTTTACAATGGTATCTTTCCATTTTCTTTAAATAGATAACACTAATAAAAACAAATTGCATGACTAGCTAAACACTAAATCATATTTAATACAGTTTTAATATAGATTGGCTTGTTTTCATGAATTATTTGCAAGAAAGGAGCAGGTCTTGAGGAATCTTTATTTGGGAGTAGCTGCACCTTTTTTTCGAAAGCACCAATTCTCCCTTTGTTTTCCTCTTCTCTCTGTTAAGTGAAATTACTCTTGAACAAGGCTGAAATCTGATGAGACTTTAAAGCAAGTCGCATTTACTATTCTCTTACAGCCTTGTTCTGATTACAGACTGTTATATCAGGGAGCAGACAAAGAAATTGGCTGAAGTCAAAAAATAAAAAAAGGGAAAGTTGCACATTTTGTTTTTTTTTTTAATACGAAGCTTGAAGTTCATACCCCTCATTAGAATTGCCTGCGTGCATGTATTTCAATCCTCTGTGCAAGTTAATTTTCCTCTGAAAAGCTTCTGAGTGGCAAATATGCCTTTTTGGGGCAATGCTGTATATTGTTATGCAGCACAATACACTGATCACTGGTAATTGGTTTTGTAAAGCAAGCTAACAGCAACTTGTTTTCTCTTTGTGATAAAAATAAGCCAAACAACGTTTAAAATCAGGTCGTCTTATAAATAATGTAATATTTGGAAATTACACAGAATTCTTTTCCTTCAGCGTGTTTGATCGGTCTTAACCTTAGCAGCAGTTAGTTCCTCGTGATCTAAACTTGCCAGGCCTGGGATAACCGTGCTTGCCCCAAACAGCAGGGTGCAATTTTGGTCCTGCCGAGTTTCTTGATGCAACACATCCAAATAGGAAATAGGAAACAACAAATTCCAGTAACAACCTCGAAAAATTTGCCCTGCCCTGTTGGGCCCCCAAAGTTTCAGAGCTTGGCTTGGAAACCATAAGATTCCCAAACGCTGCATATGGTGCTCTTTTAGTCTTTTTATTTCAAGCCTCTAGTATTTGTATTCAACTGCCTTTTCTTGACCCCGGAGGCCAAGATGCTCCAAGCGAAGCAGATTCTCCTACACACCCCTGAATCTCAAAACAACAGCTTTAAAATATAATATCCCAGTAATAGGAGAGCCTTGGTGTCACCAGCATGGTGCAGTGCTGGCAAGGTGCCCAGATTAATGCATTAGTCACCAGAGGCACGAGGATTTTCCCTTCGTTACCTCATTTGCACCGATTCTGGGGCAGAAATGCGTAAGCAGACGGGAGATGCCCATGAAATTTGCTTTTGGGTCTGGGCTAGTTTTACCCTGATTGCCCTGCATGTCTGTGACAGCATGGCCTGTCCGTGCTGTAGCTGCTGTCCCCCAGATATATGTGTCATCTGCGCTCCAGAGCTGCGGGGAATGGTAAAGCAGGATCAAACAGTTGCTGATTCATTACTTGGCATTTTGTTACATGCTTTTCACGTATTTTAAAGCCTGAGATTGTTTGCTAAAGGTTTTACTTGAGCTTGGTTTAAGGTCAGGAAGAAACTTGTTCTTTAATCATTGAAAAGGTGAACAATTTATATACTTGGAATAGCAAAATAAGGTGTTTCATCTGATCTTGCATGTTGACAAAACCCGGTAGTGATCTTGTGAGCATTAAACTCATGGCTGCCTCTTTGTGGCAGGAAATTTGGATCTGCTTTAAAATTGTTCAGTAAACTGAAGCAGTTGCTGAATGCTGGAAGTAAAAATGGTCTGAAATCTTCCCATCAGGATGTTTTATTGCACAGACCACGTTATCTCCCCGAAAGCACTAGGCTCTTACAGGAGAGCAGAACTGGAGATGCCTCAGCAAATGAAAGATGTAAGCTCTGAAATTCCTCTCAAAGGCTTCTTTTCTCCTTAGCTTTAGGTTTTGAAAAAAATCTTTAAAATCTTTTTTTATTTATTTTTTCTCCTCTCTGTCTCTCTGTCTCTCTGTCTGTCTCTCTGTCTCTCTGTCTCTCTGTCTCTCTGTCTCTCTGTCTCTCTGTCTCTCTGTCTCTCTGTCTCNAATGAACTGATGCAGTTTAAAGTAGTGTCCACACAGCTTTGTTTCTTTAAATATTATCTGGCCTGTTAGCATCGCTGGTGCTGGGAAGAACCCGTCTGTGCCCTGGAGCCAGTGAATGGATCCTAATCTGACGATTGCCACAGAGATCGTGCTGCCGTGGGCGAGTCCCGCACTCCGCTCCTGCCTCCCTTTCCTGGACTAATACTGGGCCCGCAGACATTCGTTCGCAGAAAGCTTCTGAGGAGGAGATGTAATGAATGATCCCTGCAAACCCTCCCTCGTGTGAGCGGGGCCACCAGCTTCTTCTGTCAGTTTGTATGAGTGTACATTAGGACCAACATTCAGAATTTGAAACATGAGCTGGATACAAACAGGGACGATCTGTGGTTATTTAATATTCCTTCCATGCTTGTTTCAATTTACCCCATTTAATATTGCCCATTTCAGCCTATATTTTTGACCCATTAATAAAAATATCTCAGAAATACTGAGAATATAAGCAAAGTTTGTGTGCTGGCCAGAAGGAGAGAAACAAGTACAGTATTTAGATGCTAATATAGCCCCTGCTGTGGCAATGCTGGGAGAGCACTTAGCTTGCTCAGTTAAGTGCAGAATCTGTCTCTCTCTGTCTCTCTCTGTCTCTCTCTGTCTCTCTCTGTCTCTGTCTCTCTCTGTCTCTGTCTCTCTCTGTCTCTGTCTCTCTCTGTCTCTCTCTGTCTCTCTCTCTCTGTCTCTCTCTCTCTCTCTCTCTCTCTCTCTCTCTTTCCTTGTCCGTGTTTTGCTTTGGTTTGGGTACGCGATGCCGACGCGCTCTGCGTGGAGCGGTGCAGCCCCACGCCGTGCTGTTCGGTATCAGACTCGACGTGATGTAACGCGAGGTGGCACAGCAGAATCCAGTGCCGTGCATGAGATGAGGCAGATTTAAGCAGGGAGGTGCCTCCCACTGCATCCCAGGGTTTTGCACAGCGGGAATGGGAGCGCGCTTGGAGCTTCGCGGGCTTGCAGCTAGCAAGGTTTTCTCAGCTGCCTTTCGACCAGGCGTGATAATAACCAGTCATAATGGAACCAATGAGGAATTGGAGACCGAGAAAGGTCTTACTTTATTGCTGTAATTAAATGCATTTGAACGGACCTTGGAAACAATAGCAGGTGGTCAAATTTGAGGGAGAAAGATGGTTTTGTAGTTTACAAATTGATGGGTTTGCTCTGAATCGGATGAAGCTTTTTCATATAAATCTGCATATTTCTAAATTTTTTCTTTCCTGAGTTTAATTACTCTGTACTTGTTTTTTTCCTCCATTTTATGTTGAAGCCTTTTTGTTTCTTTGTTCTTCCTGTTAGCTTTCCTGGACCAGATGTAGCTCTCCTTTATGACTATAATACTAATTCTAACTGTAGCAGCTTTAAGGCACTCTCAGAGCAATGCCTTTAGTGCCAGAAAAGCCACCAACAGCCACACCAAGGGTAGAACTCGAGCGGTTTGTAGTGCCGGTGCAGGGGACACGTGAGGGAGCAGAGGCTGAGACAGCGAGAGATGCTGCAGGTGACCGAGCACCCCGGGCTGAGCATCCCAGGTGGGTCCAGACCCTGCACATGGAGTTGCGTGAAGGAGAGAGAGAAACAGTTTTGTCCCCATCCCTGCCCCCGGGAGTTAGTGTCTGAGATGGACACTTATGTGCATGAGTCATATGGAGGTACTGATTGATTTTAATAGAGAACTGTATTTGAAGTCAAATAAAGTTACGTTTTGTGA
The DNA here is from genome assembly GCA_013398735.1 of Nothocercus julius. NCBI lineage: Eukaryota > Metazoa > Chordata > Aves > Tinamiformes > Tinamidae > Nothocercus > Nothocercus julius. Next base: position 11,979,689 of record VZSV01000005.1, read on the forward strand.
AACCACGTGCAGCTCCACTGACCTCTAGGGAAGATTTTCTGCCTTGGCTTGGCCCATGTGCATGCACGCACCCCTGCGGCTGCATCAGAGGGTTAGGAAATTTAATGGGTTTGCCTGTATTTGTTTAAATATTAGCAGAGATTTTCAACTAAGCATGTGAGCTCTAGGAGAAAAAAGAAACTTAATGAGCTTCATAAATAAAATTATAACAACTGCTGACATGCTTCCAAGCACAGGCTAGATCCGTAATGGTAGCACTAATTCTCGATCTCTTTATTATCTTACTGTCTTGACGTGACTCTGTATGTCTTACTCCGTAGTTAGATTTATATTTTTAGAGTAATTAAATAGCATTTTATTAGCCTATATCTTCTTTATTGCAATTCTGATTTGAGACACTGAAAATATGACCTAGATTTCAATTACAAGGAATTGTTTACCGTCTTGGCCGAGACTGAGTAATTGAGGTTAATACAATTTAACATCTTTAGAGCGACTAGAAACGAAATTCTCATTAATGATAATAATATACTATGCCTCGTTACGTTTTTTTTGCCAGGGCCAGTGGGTTGTTAATGCCCAAGATGGTCCCTTGAAAACAGCACTTCCTTAGCTTGAGCATTTCAGAAACGTACTCTTTGTCACTTAGTTTCGTAGATATCGAGCTTGATCTAAGGCCCACTAAATTCCTTGGATGTAGATTATTATTATTATTATGGCTTAACGCTAGTCGCTTAGCTTATTTTTATGCCAGTGCAGTAACACGGTTGTGTTGCAGATCGCAATGACAAGCAGAAAAGTTAGGCAGTTGCAACGTAGGGGTTTTCTTCTTGATGGAGCTCCTTATGGCTGTGTGCAGGCGCGTGTCTCCTGCTGCCAATTACTCTGCTATGTTTTCTTGTTCTTTCTGCAGCCTGGAACAGATTAACTTGACTTTTTTTTTTTTTTTTTTTTTTTTTTTTGTAAAGATCAGGTTTGTCCTTTATTAAAAATTCTTTGGCAATGGGTTATACGGAATCAAGGAGATTGCTTTGTCACCATCCATCTCCCCTCCTCTGCCCCTGGCGGCACTGAGGGCCATTAGCATTAATTATTTAGAGGTCCTCGTTTTGCACACGGAAAGGGTGATCAATGTGCAAGGCTCAGGAAATGGTCATGTACCCCGAGACTGCGGTGCTTTACCCCTTGCTTTCCAAGAGGCCATGCTCTTTGATGACACCCTTTGGTTTGTATTCAGCACAATGTAAGCAGCACTATTTAGAAAGCTGGGGTGCTTTTCCTGTTTGTTTTTTTGTTTTTGCTATGCAGGGACATTTTCTCTGTAAATGCTGACTCTCTGACGCAGCCTGCAATGTTTCTTTTCTTAAGTTTTTATGCATCTCCTGCTAATTTGCAGCTCTTGTGCATCCCACACTGCAGACCATGTACTCATGGGCGGCCTTTTCACCAAGGCTCCCCTATGGCTACCTGGTGCTGGATCCAGGCAGTTCGCAGGATGTCCTGCTTGGACATGAGAGGCAGTCGTGAAAAGTGAAGATCTAGGGAGGGTTGTTCTGTCTCTTCAGGTGCAAAGAAACCCAACAAACTGATAAGCGTTGAGCAGGAGCCACAGACATTGCAAGCAGTGAACAGGATCATGTCTCTAGGTCCTTGACTGGCTCTTCAGGCGCCTTTACTTTGCGGTTAGATTGGGCAGACACATACCGAATTGCTCCAGCTTCTCCTGGAATACCTTTGAAATGCACTTTATTTGTCCAAGTGTCCATGCTAGCTGCCCTTCACGTCAAACTGAGCTGTTCCGATGGGTCGGCTGGACCGCGGCAACCCCTGGATAGAGGTCTTCCTTGACACCCAACCTCTGACCATTTTGCTTCTCTGTCTGCCACTAACATGTCACTGTGGAGCTGGGCTTGATATGTCTGGTGTCCATTTAGGTAATTTTGGAGCACATGTGGCTTTCTGAGGGCTGTCCCAAGCCCAGCCAGACTGTAATATGGATTTGTAGTAGCTCATTGCATTCTGGACATTCTTGGTGAAATGCAGTTTGTTACGTGTTGTGGTTTTCCTATAAGATGTTGGTTGCAAAAGAGAGCAGATTTGGGAAAATATTCCTGTAAATGCATGGTAGAAAGAGCAATTCTTGGCTTAATTCTAATCGTTTGACTTCACCTGCTTCCACAGTCACATCACAGGTAGCATCAGAGCAGTAGCAGCTCCCTAGCACCAGAAGGCTCCCTATAGCAGGCTGCAGAATTAAAACGTGTCCAGGAATATGCAATGAACTGGATTGTGGCCTTGATTCATGGCCATAATGCAGTGCCACACAATAGAAATATTGCTCCTGACGGGCAAAGGCTTTACGAGTACTGAAGTCATGGTGCAAAACTTGCCTAATGATTTGCATTTTCCCCCCCTACGTTACAAAACACAGTTGAGCAGATGGATGCAGCCAGCTGTACATAGAGCTTTAGGGAGTACTGAGGGGAAAAGAGAGAGAGGTTTTTGTTAAGATAAATGTAATAATCTCCGTGATAATTAGTTTAATTTAGATCCCTGTGTCTGACTCATTTTTGACTAACCTTGTACGAAGCCTTTCTTGCCTCTCTGACGAGTCAGTGGATTTGCTTTGATTACAGTCCTCGGTTTTGTGCTTGCGGATTGCTCGCTGATCGCTGGCATTTTTCATTAGGCAGTTGCTTTATTGCATTGTTATTTAGAGGGGGAGTAATTTGTGTTTTCTAATTAATTTAATTCCAGTCACATTTTGTAAGTAGCTACAATGAGCCCATTCAAGGGGTTTTAGGTCATATTGACATTGCATGGCAGATGCGCGGGTTTGTTTTGAAACACACTGTTAACTCTGTGATGACAAGAGCCCTTTCAGTTGTGTGGCTGCTGCAAGTGGCAATTTGCACCTGCAAAAAAAAAAACAAAACAAAACAAAAAACACCCCCAAATTGGAAGATGCATTTTAAGTGCTGCAGGAAGATGTCTGTATGGATTAAATCACAAAGGAAATACACTGGAAAGAGTGAAAATAAAAGCTGGAGCAGTGGCATTCTCACATTTCAGGCGGTTATTCCCCTGGCTGTAGGTTTGTCCCGTGAAAGCCTCTCAACTTTTGTGAACATGTCACTGATTTTGGTTTAAAAAGGCAATTACTGCTAGTTCTGCAGCAAACTCTGGCACGGAGCAACGGCACTGTGAGATGCAGTGGTCCGCGAGGGACCTCACGAGCAGTGGCCTCGGGTGTATTTTCCATTATTTTCCAACCCCTTTCCATCTCTTTTGGGTTGGAGCAGCTGAAATTAATGACAAACATTGACGGAGAGCTTTGTTCAGTAGCTCATACTTAATACGTTTTAACATTTAATGATTGCGATGCTGTGAACTAAATTCCAGTACTGGACCAACAAGCCAGCTGCATCTCAGCATTATCTTTTGTAGGGAAGGCTCACAGTGCTGCAAAGCCTCTCCTGGCTCCCGTCGTGCTTTCTACCGAGGCTCTGTTCGTGCCTGCGTACGTCTCTGCTCTACCTATTGATTTAATAGGAAAGAGCATCCCTTGGAAAGGAAGAGCCAGCGTGTGTGCGCATGCATGTGGAAGGAGCGCGCGCAAGGGACTGTCTCGCTGCGCGTTTGCCTTTATGATAAATGGAGCCTGTTAAAAAGGCGACTTGCCACGAATATTATTAGTGCTGCACTCGGTGGGGGTGCTGCACAGACGCCGCGGTTTGGTGTTTTCTCATCCCCACATTAGGGGTTTCCAGCCGGGTCCATGGAGCAAGCAGCAATTTGGGTGTTATTTGTCGTTTTTACCTGTGGTTCTTGCATGTTCAAAGGGGAGCATCACCTTAAAACGTGCTCTTCCTTGCAGGATTTGCAAAGCAGCTTCCCGTTGTCCCTGGGTAAATGTGTGACGGGCATGGCTTTGAGCATAAACAAAATGCATAAAGTAGAAAAACATCGTGTGGCGTAAATGCCCCATAAATTAGCATCCCAACTACAAAAGCAGATTTCAAGAGTCTGAATTACTGGGCGCCTAATGTGGCGGGGAAATCTGTGCCAGGGATTTGTTGCTAGTTTCCCAGTGGTGCCAATGTGGGGTTTCCCTCTCCTTGTGGCATGGAAGCTGCTCCAGGCTGCAAAACTGCCCTTGAGAAACCTTCCCCTGCGCCCGCGCTTGCTCCCTCCCTTGCATCCCCTGGAGCCCCTTTTCTGCACTGCCCCGACACCCCCAAGGGCCAGGGCGCCCGCAGGGCTCCGCTTTGGAGCCGCGTCCTCCCGCGACGCAAGCTCGCAGCTGCGAGCTCCGGCTCCACGCGTTTGCGCCGCGGCACTGACCCTTGCGGGAGGCAAAGGTGAGTTTTCTGGGCAGGATTCACGCTAGCGGGGTTGGGTTTGCTCCTCTGTGTGGCTCTGCCATCCCCCCTTCCCCAGACTCCAGGAGGCAGCGAGACAAAACTGCCTTTTTTTTTTTTTTTTCCCCTTCTTTTAAAAACCCTTTTCTCGCCAAATACTCCTTTTTAAAAACCCAACCTGTTCCCCCCAGCGCTGCTCCCATTGGTCGGGGGAGGCTGACAAGCCGCCCGCGTCAGGAGGAAATATCCAGCCCTTAATTGCCGGCTAAGTCGCCCCTAATCCGGGGGGGGGGAACGTCCGCCCCGTCCCCCCGAGCCCCCTCTCCCTCTCCTCCCCTGCGGGCGCTCTCGCCGCTGATTCGACATGAGCAGACGGGTAACTCCGCCGCGCGAGCAAAGCCTGGCATAACTCCGCAGATGGCTGCGTTCAGATGATGCACCTAAGGACTGATTTCCT
>VZSV01000005.1:11984886-12007945 GCA_013398735.1 Nothocercus julius
TTGTTTCCTTTTGGAAAATGGGAGGCTCCAGCTTACTGTGCCAGGAGCAGTTCTGGCTGTGCATGTATGGATGTATGGGCACCAGCCTTTTCTGTTAGTGCCCTGAGTTGTCTCTGGTACCCAGGGCCGAATCCTTACCTTCCGTGGCAAGGAAGCTGGAGCACGATTTGTGCCTGGCGGCAGCTCCATGAGAACACAGATTGCTGCCCACCCGCGCTGGAGGCGCTTCCTTAGCAAGCGGAATTATCCTGCAGGTGTGCGAGCCTCTATGCGGGGGGAAAAGAAAAGCAAATCAGTTTTTTCCTGTCCCTTCTGATCGTATTTCCGTGTGCAGCTGTTCCTCGGCTGACACGCGAGCTGATCGCCCGGGAGCCGTCATCTGAAGTGTCATTAAGGCTCTGCACACGCCGTCATGGGCAGGAATTAGCGCGCTATTTATACGCAGCAAAAAGAAATGCTTCATTTTTAAAGGAAATGAAATATTTAGGGCTTGAAAAGTTTCCAGAGGCTGGATGAGAGGGAGGCAGAGGGGGAGACTGCTGGGTCTGCCGGGGCAGAGGAGCGAGCGAGGGCTGGCGGCGGCAGGAGGCGGCTCCCGGGCGCTCGGGCAAGGAAGCCCCGCCACGGTTAACGTGGGCGCGACGGCCACGTGAGCCGGGGCCTCGGCCGCTGGCATTGGGAGCGCGGGGCGCGCGCCCACGGGTGCTGTGCAGGCGCCCATAGGACGGGGCGAGCGGCGCTTCGACCCTCGGCCGGCCCGTCCCTGCGCGCCGTCCGCGCCCGAGCTCTCGGGCAGCCCTGACGAAGGAGCCCTGGTCACCCCGTGTCACAGCGCGGCCCGCTGGGCGCTGTCCCCGTGCCCGGCTTGTCCCCCAAGGCGATGCCCAGCTGGGACCTTGCTGCTCCCCCCTTTTCCAAGGCTGGGAGCCGTCAGGTGCATCCCGGTGTCGCCGGCGCTGCCACAGGGCACCTGCCGGATGCTCGGCAGGGGTTGAATGCGCTGCCTGTTTCTCCCAGGAATGCCGCCCAGCCTTTCCTTGTTAGTCAGTTAGACACAAAAAAAGGATCAGCATGTGCCCAGCCCTGCCGTGCTCGGCCTTGGGCCGAGCTTGGACTCCACCTCCATGTCCCCTGCCGCTGGTGGGACGACACGAGCACGGGGCTTCACCCTCCTCCTCCTCCTCCCAGCTCTGCAGAAATCCCTCTCCCTCTTCTCCTATATCTTCTCCCAAAGCCCAGACGCCCGCCCACCTTGCTGCCAGTTCTTCTCTTTCTCAAAATAAAAAGTCCTATTTTTAGGCCCCGCTCCAGTGTTCCTGGGCGCCAACATCAGGCTGCCGGGTTTGCATCCCGGAGGAGGCGTTCCAGGGCCTCGGAGAGGCTGCCGGGCTGCGGAGCGCCGTGCTGCGGGAGGCGGCTTCTGCCTTCCGATGGCTCTTCCTGGTGTTTTTCTGCCTGTGCAGGTGCCTGCACACGTTATCGCTGATGCTTTTTGACATGTTTTGGGGTGTGTTTCTCAGTTTTTAGGGAGGATTTTGCAATCTTAATAGAAAAGTCAAACTAGGAAAAAAAAATCTTCAGAGTCAGATCTTGAACTAAGCAGTAAAACTGGCTGGATGCTTCCAAGTGTTTTGTTTTTTTTTCTCTCTCCTCTCCACAAAAAAATTCAGAAATTCAGGTTCAGAAAAACTGCCTGCTTTGATTTTTTTTTTTTTTTTGCTTCCAGTTTCCCATTGATTCTTCTTTACATGAAAATGGATAATATTTTGGTATTGACAGTGTGGGGATATACATTTTTAGTATATGTGTTTTTTAATATAGTAATTGCCCTGCAGTTGTCCTGATGCAATATGGTTGAAAACAAACTTACTTTTTTCCCCTCCCTCTTTTTCCGTGCATCAAAATATTCCACAAGGGGGCAAAGATTCTCATTTCCAGCTCCGTTTTGCATCACTGCCAGGACCAGGTTCTCCAAAGAGCTCTAGAGCAGAAAATCTATAACTAGATCATCCAAAGACAGGTTCAGTGCGGAGGGGAGGAACCTCTGAGCTCTCTTGAAAAGCTGCCTTTTCTTTGGGATCTGAATAAATACATTGTCAGCACAGCTCAACTGTGACCCAAAAATGTGTCCCCTTGCTGCCGCAAACCACCTCTCGGCAGTGTCACCGGCCTCTGCGGCCTCAGCCATCGCTGCACAAAGTAACACTTAATTGCTCTTCCGCTTGACCCAAGTGACAACTTTGCCCAGCGACATGTGGGTATTTGTAGCATCTCCCAGCCCAGCACAGCTCTAAGAGGCTTTTAGGGTCTGTTTTCCTCCTCGCTCCTTTGGGAGCCCGACAGCTTCAAGCTCCCCTGCTCCCATCACCTCCGCTGTTCGCAAGTGGGAAGAAGTTTGATTCCCGGTGTTTTTTGCCCATCCTGGTAACGTGCAACTTGATGAATGTTGTCTTGAATTCACTTAATCTCATGTATCTGTGACTTACATAGCAGCATTCCCTTTTCTCTGCTTCCCTCCTCCACTTGCAGGTGGAGATGTCCCAGGCTTTTTAAAGGCGTTTCTGTCTGAAAAATTAGTAGGTACCTGAAGAACTTTCTCTCCTCGTTTCTTGCAAAGTTTCTGTGTATTTGCAGCTACAACTGTAGTTGAAATTAGAAGAAGGGAGGGCATTTTGGTTGAGATGCGCACTTTCATTTGCACTCCAAATACAGAGCAGAGCTCATGGTTTGTGCAGTATTTAAAAGGGATCTCATAAACTGAGATCTTTTTTTTAAAGTTCAAACTTTATGTATTTATTTATTTTTTTAATAAGAACATTTTCAGATAGCTCCTAACATTTCCCCAAGGCTTGCATACATAAGGTTTCCCGGTTTTAACCAATTTAGTCCCTATACTCTGAGCTCATAAATCAGCTCTTTCCAGTGAGATTGATCTGAAGTTTCACAGGATACTTTTAGTTATTTTAGTTGTTTGAGCAAACAAACAAACGGTCCAGATGGCTGCATAGAGACCAGTACTGTGTTTCTTTTTAAAGTTACAAAAGAGAGATTATCCACAGCATAGATGTTTTTTAAACTACTTCATTTAAAAGCCAAAGGGCTGCATGTGAATTAGCTGCTTCTACTGCTTAAAAAGCTAAAAATGCCTGAAATTGATTCAGATATTTGTATTTGAAAGCCAGTGGATGAGTAATCGCAGCAGGTAGGATCTGTTCAGAGTTGCTTTAAAGGCCAAAGACAATTTCATGTTCTAGTTGATCGAGATACCACTTAAGAAAAAAGACGGTGGTGGCTTAACAACTTGGGTACAAGATTGGAGTCTCTAAGCCATTGGGCTGCTGTTTCCTACCTCAGTGGAAACCCAAATACGTATATGGCTTTGAAAAAAACAAGATTATTGTGAAGACTCCAAAGAGAGACCCCTTTCGTGTGGTGACTTTCACCTCCCTACGTAGCCCAGCCCTACTATGGCTGAGCGTTGGCCACCGTGGGTTTTGTGTCCAGCAGGAAAGAGAAGGTCCCCAGGTGTGTGTTGCTCTTCAGACCGCTGTGCTCGTCTGCTCTGTGTTTGCCACCAGCTTTTCTCCCTACTGCGGCTTGGTCTTGGGTAGACAAGTGTGTCCAAGTAGGGGTTCCTACTGCCGTGTCATCAGGCACCTTATGCCAGCTGGAGGCTCTGCTTTTATCTGAAGTTTCTAGATAAGTGACTGGCACTTGGTTGTCAGCCCAACCCTTGATGTGGTGAGCGCTGCAAATGAGAGGCGACCTTTCCTGGACCTGCTGCAGAGGGGCCGCATGCAGATTTTCACCGTGCTCTTGATGGCTTTACCTCATTCTTGTTGGCTCAAGTTAGACCCTAATGTTAACTAAGTAGAAGGTTGTTAAGTCTTTTGAGCCTAATGCGGGGGGGGGAAAGCAAGTGCACTGAAACTAGTGGCCTCTAATGAGGTTTAGATTTGTTTTGTGTGCAAGGTGGAGCGCTGCACGGTTTTTATGATAAATGTCTCTGTTTTGCATATCTCTTTCTGTCAGTCTATCTATCAAAAATCTGTCACGGGGAAATCTAGCTGCGTCTTGCATTAAGTGGTGGCAGCACAACTGTGATTTATATATTTGCTTATGTGCACGCAGAACCCCTGATCAGAGACAGGAGGCAAAATTGATGGAAAACACCCACTCAGCGACCAATAACTGGCTGTTCTCTCTTTCCTTCCACTTGCACTCCTCCTTCCAGCAACCACTTGAGAGGAAAGACAGCCAAAACAGTTCTCAGCACAGCGTCTCCAGCCACCGCAGCGGGCACACGGCTTCGCCCGTGCACAGCACGCAGGCGCTGCCCGACTACGCGGCCCCCGACGCGCCGCCCGCCGACCACCCGGACAACCCTGGGCAGAAAAAGCCGGATCCGTTCAAAATCTGGGCCCAGTCCAGGAGCATGTATGAAAGCCGACGTGAGTATGAAACAGGTGTCGTTGCTAAGGCTACAGCGCTGGCAGCTGCTCTCCGTGCGCTTTCTTTGCTAAGAGCTGCATCTTTTACATTTCTGTTGGAAATTCAAGGCTTCTGGTTTGATGCTGTGGGATCTGTCCGCGATGCTACCCGTACCTAATGAGTTTAGATGGTCTCCAGTAAAGGGCACTTTGACCTAATGCAAAAACAACTCCTGGTAAAATAATGTAAATATTAAATTCCATCTTTCTCCCTATTTTTTCTTTATTTTTATATTAGGCTTAAGGAGACTTTCCAAGCTTGTTATGCAGATCCTTAACTATTTTTTCAAGGTTAAGGCATTGATATGCACAGGAATTTCAGCAAGGAGGGGAAGTATTTAGGTTACTGAAATTCTTCTCACATGCTTCCTGTTCTCACTTCTGGGAGGCAAAAATCCAGCTGAGCCCTTTGACTTTGACCAGTGTCAACCACTTTAACTGTATAGAAATCAAATGCAAATTGTAAACAGCTTTTATGATAATTATTAGTCTACACACTTGGCTAATAGTTCAGCAGGGCTTTGACTCTGCTCCAAGCGTATGGCTATGCCTTCAATTTGTTTCTCCTCTGCAAGCAAAATAAGCATGCTAACTTCACTGTAATTATGCTGCTGAAGGTGGTAGAATCTGTAAAAGCTTCTTAAAGAGTTTGAGTATTAGGTTCACATGCAGAAACAATAGCTAATTTAATTATGGATAGGGGAGCTTGAAAGTCTTAGTGCCATAAGGTTGTAACCTGGAGTTTGCTTTCTTTGTGCTCACTGGAAGTTGATAGAAGCAGTATAAAACGAACATTAACTGAGAATGAAAAATGTAGGACTGGTATATTTTTTTTTTCCCCTGACCAAGTGAATCATTTCTAAATCTTATGTCCTGGAAAAATTAAATCATGAGTCACAATTTTCTTGGCTGAAGATGCCTCTCTTTGGATTGAATGTCTCAGCAATGCAGTTTGTAGGTGTCTCTGCTTCTCTGTGCTGCTTTCTTTGCCTTTTCAGGGCTTAGCTGTATTCCTCACCTTGCAGGCTCTTGGGCCAGACCTACGGAGAAATGCAGCGACCGCGCTTCCTCGCTGCCTGTGCACCTAGTTGAAATAGGAGAAAGGGGCAGAGAGCTGAGGCCCGGGGACTTTTCAATCCTGCAGAGCTCCTTCACCTGCCCCAGACTGCCGCGATCCAGGCCAGCCCGTGGCAACGGTATCACCTTCATGCAGCTGGAGCTCTTCAGCTCGCTCCTTGCAGCGGGGTCCCCACAGGCACCGTGTTGTCGTCGTCTCTGACTCCCTGTGGCTGTTTAGCTAATTTCTAATTAACTGTTTAACTCGTACTAATTAGTCATTAGTATTAGCTTAGCAGCCCTAACTCCTGCCTGTTTTTCCTGATAAAAACCTGAGGCCGAGTGGGAGAAATGTTCCAGTGCACGTTTGAGCTGTTGCCTTTCTGGGGCCCCCTCCAAGACAGTGTGGGAAACGGTGGCTCTTTCCTCGGTGCCTGTAGGTATCTCGTAGAGATTTTAGCCTTGTCTGTGGGTAGAGCCCTTCCAGTAGAGCCTTCTGCTGCTCTCCTGGTGCTCTTGGCTACCCAGGTCCGATCTCTACCAGTGTCACAGTCCTCTTGGCACTGTGACACTGGGCCATGAGATTGTTGCTTGGGCCTTCTGCTAGAGCACCTCGTCTGCTGCCACACTGCAATCTCCAGCGTCCCCGCTTCGCTCTGTTGTGTGCTGTGGCCCAGGATCTCTGGGCAGAGGGAGTCAATCCTCTTCCGTTGCTTTCATCCTTTTCTCCTGGCTCTTCTGCCAGATGGGACCTGCCTGTTTGGACAACAGTGCCTGTTTACCTCCCTCTCCAAACATTTTCTGCCCAGGAAAGTGTTTCCTAGGACTGCTTGGTTTCATGCACAAACAGTTCTTGGAGACTCACAAAAGCATGATGTGCTGATGTCTCCTTGTAAGCAGCAGCCCCTGGGAGTGTCCAAGAGCTCGTGGATTTCAGATCCTAAGCTGAAATAACATGTGCCTCCTGGATATTAACTTGCACTCTTGCCTGTGGCTTGGCTTTCCTGAACCTAATGAAAATGAAGAAAAAGAAGAAAGATTGTGTCCAAGTTGAAAAGGACCAGTGAAATTGCTGTATATCCTGTTGCAGTCAGATCCCAAAGTGCAGCTGGTGCTGCTGCTGAGAGGTCAACAGTCAGTTCTCACTCCTTCCCCACCAAGCCCTCGCCTGCCGTCTTTCTCCCTGGTCTCTGATGATGATGATGATGAATAGCGTGTGCTTCGCAACTGAAGCACAGCCCGTCCTCTGCCTGGGGAGCGTGGGATGAGCTGCAGTGTTTCTTGCCCTCCCTTTGGTCTGCCAGGACAGAAGTGGGCAGCTGGTGGCTGCTGTGTGATGAACATGCATCATCCCTGAAACTTGCTCCCCCGTGATGCTCGAGCACTAGTTGCGTAGCCCTTAGTCCAGCCTTAGGGAGCACTGCAGCCTGCAGGATGGGAGAAACCTCTCCTGGGACTCTTGTCTTGCTGTCTGTCTGTTCCGTGTGTGCTCTTTGTGCTTTCTGCTAGTTGCAACCCAGTTTAGCTTCTTTAGGTTGCTCCTTTGGCTGGCCGCAATGCAAAGATATAATATTTTGTTTTGTCCTTTGCTTGAGGACCTCTTTGTCTTTGGGACTGAAGTCAGCATGTCTTTCTGTCTGTTATCCATAGCTTTGGATCCTAGGTCCCTCTGTGATGAAAACATCAGCAGAATGTAAATGAGTAACTGATGTAGAGAGGAGGATGTTACTCTAGCAACAGTGCTGAGGTTGGCTTCAGCCTGGGCTTTTGGTGGGTCCCAACAAGTCTTCGTTGCCCGAGAAGCTCTAGGCTGGTGCTGTCTGCTGCACAGTCCAGGGCTTTCTGTCTCTTGGTTCTTTGCATTGTGTTTGATAAAACTGAAAGGGACGAGACAATGTTCTTACTGGGGACTCAAAACCCTGTTTCTCACAGGTGGACTGAAAAACAGAAACAGTCCTCTATATCAAAGTATATGATAAAGCTCAGGAAGGCAGAATTTTAGGTTATGAGGTTGTTCTCAATGTTTTATTTAGTCCTATTTCTAAAATCATTGAATATGAAGAGAGCATAATGCAATTTTTCAAGTGCAGTTGACACAAAAAGAGGAATTCATTAGCTATAGCACATCCAGTTTTTTAAAATCTGAAAATAATAATTTAAAGAGATTTAGTTCAATATATGAATAGCATATTCTCTAGGATGATTCTAAAAAGTACTGAATCTGTAATGGCCACCTGCTGCCTCTCTGACTAGGAGTGCATCCCACTGTTCTTAATGGTAATCATGCAGACATTGAAGGCACGCAGGCAACATCTTAATTTTCAAAACTGGTAAAACGTGTTATGCTTTTCTTGTTCTTTGGATACATGAATCGTTATTTAATAACAAAGGCTGTATTTGACATATGTGACTTGTCTCACTGAAGCCACTGGAAGAGCAGAATTTGATTCAAAAGTGCCAAATACCCTATAGTCTTGTGAAACCGTGCATTTTTTTGATGTACCCAAAGCATCTGAGACTAAGGAAGTACTCAGAAGCTGAGGAGGAGAGCAGCAGACATTGCCTGCTAAAAATATACGTAAATATTTAAATATATAAAGCTAGAATGAATAATGCAAAGCTGAGAAAAGGCTCCATAATTTCTGTCTGGACGGTGGTTGAGTAGCAGCAGATGAGAACAGCAACTTTATTCAATATACACAGGCTAAAGTCCCCGCATGGAGCTCTGCTGGGTGAGGGGATCAGGCCTGCAAGGTGCTGAGTGCTTTGGCTCTGGGCCAGCAAAGCTTAATTTCAAGCTGTAAACCCAAAGGGACGAGGATGCTTTAAGGCCAAGGCTGAGCTCAGATGCTCTGCTGCAATCTGGCCCAGGGTCGCAATACTTTGCCAGATTAAGGCTTTAAAGAATAGAGAGCTCTGTGTTGAGTGAATCTGCAAACGAATCGTTGGGTGGTGATAACAAATGTACTGTTGGCTGATGCTAAGTCTTAGCTGCTTGAGCTCCTCTTTATGGGTAACTCATTACTGCTAATGGGAGTAGTGCACATGAATCAGAGAGAATGACGAACCCTTAAGGTTTAAAAAATGGACCGGTTCCAAGATCCTGGAATTACATATGTGGAGAGCGCTCAGTGAAAGAAACAGTAATTGAATAGTTTACCAGAGAAGCACAATTCCAACATCTTGTACTGCTTTATTGAAAATATATTTTTATAATATGCTCTTTATTTTTCGATGTATTATTAAACTTCCTTAAAGATTAACGCAATCTGTTGTCAAATTTTTCTCATGTGGCCTGATTGCTTTGCAAAATTCCGTATCCTACATATGGCCATCTGTCAAAACAGCAGTGACAAAATGAATTAATCTGAATTGCAGATGTGTTAATGAATCCCTTTGAAGGGCTTAAGCATTTAATTAAAAGTAAAGCAAAACACTATAGATAATTTTTAAAGCTTTTAAAATATTCTAAGTTATCTTTTATATTTGCATTTTATTTTCAGGCACATAATTTATTTTGTAGGATTTTCTCTCCCCAAATCTAATTAAAATAATACAAACAGAGCTGACCTAGTGTTTAGCATTTACTCACCATCAATTACAAAGAATTAAAAATATTTGCACAACGACGCCAATCATTAGATACTTTCTCCCTAAAACAGAAAAGTACTCTCAGGAATTTGCCAGCTGCCTTCTGATCAGGCTGACTTTAAAGATGATAGTTAAAATCCCTTTGTAGGGTCACATTCTTTTATTATAGTAATATGGCACAAACAGTTATAATCCTACGCTAGGGCACGCAGATGTGTCCGTACCCTTGGAGAATGTTGCGTTTAAAAGGATGTTAATGCTTGCAGCGTGTTGCACGAGCAGGCAAGGCTGCCGATGGGCTTACGGGGTGCTGGCGAGTGCCCTTGGCTGCTGTTTGACTATCATCGGCTTTGAGCCCAGCTCAGCCAAGGTGTCAAGCAGTCCCTACACCTTGGTGTCGCCCCTTGTGCTGCACTTTGTCTCCCTATTAAGGATGTGCTAATGTGTTTCAAATATTTCCCATGCATCTAGAGGGGAGGTTAATGGGAAAAGAAAGGAAAAATAGATTTTGCTGCAGTCGGATAGTCTAGCGCTCTCTTGGGACTATGGACTCTCCTGAGAGTTGTGGCTAAAGCACAGGAGTTTCTGATAGTGAAGCTCTTCATTGGCCTCAGTAGGACTACTCACTCTTAATTTCAAGCATGTCCCTATGTACTTTGCTGAATCTGAGCCTTAAGATTTTTGTACTTGCCCAGCTCTGAGTCACTGAAAGTGTTTCTGTCTCAAATGAGCTAGTGACTATAGCAAACTCATTCTACAGATTATTTTTGTATCCATCTTTTGTTGAAACTGATATTGCACTGGGCAGGAAGAAAAAAAAAAAAACATTTTATGTAACACATAAGATGATTAAGGTTTGTATAGTAAGTTTAATTAAAGTGACCTCTAATTAAGCACTCTTTTCATTGTTCATCTGTTTCTTTTAGCATTAGAGAAAGAGATTTCCACTTGGAAAACTTAATGTGCTATGATGGTGAAAATTGCTTTGTAGAAACCTCTTTTTAAGGTGTGCTCCAAGAGATTTCTCCTTCAAGGAGCAATAAACGTTGGTCTCATATACTTGCATGCGTGTGCTTAAATGTATAAATTCACATGTGGATGCATAGGATGCATGGATGCATACATGTATCCACATGTATACAAATGTGTAAGTAGATGTAAAAGTTAGTATGTCCTAACCCATAGTAATTATAACCTTAGCAGTTATATGCATGCAAGCATAACATGATCCATACCTTGAAAATTAAATTACTGAACTAACAAGAAAGCAAGATATGTTAAGCTTTGCAAAACTGTAAAATTAATATTGCAGCTATGTCACCTTCGCCTGCAGCTGGACTGAGCAAGGGTGAAAGAGAGAGAGAAATCAATTCCACGAGTTTTGGAGAATGTAAGACTGAGCCGAGAACGTATCTGTGTCTTGTGGTGTCTCGTTGTGGTGTCGCTGCTGCTGCGTGGCGGGAGGGCCTCGTGTCCCGGCGGGCTGGCAGGGCCACGTGCCACGGTTGGCTGCCACGGGGCAAAGTCCTCACTTTGTGCCATGCTGGATGTCGTAGACGGTGGGAGGGGATCGCGTTCCCATTTCACACTGCTCGCCGCAGGACTGCGTCACTCGCCTCCGGGCCCATTCTTCCTTGTGGACTTTGCAGAACTCTTCTTACCACTTTTGCAATGCTGACCAAGCCATCTATGTGGGTTTTTTTGTTTTGTTTTGTTTTTTGTTTGTTTGTTTTTTAATGTTTTAAATTTTTTCCGAAGGGCAAAGTTGTAGTGACTGGCTTCTGGAGGCCATTTTTCAGTGGGTTTCAGCATAAAGTTTCAGCACCACCATGAAATTTTCCATTTGTCTTAAGAGGAGTCACTTTCTGGTTGTTGTAACTAAAAGTTACTCCTCTTAACCATTAAATAGCAGGGGCCAACCAAGAGGTCCAACCTGGGCTTTACTGAAGCCCTGAGATGGCTGAGGTTTTGTTAGCAATCTGGACAGTGCCACTGAATCACTATATGGTTGAGCTGGAGCAAAAAGCGGTAAAAGGAGTTTTGTTGGGTTTGTACTCGTGTCGTGTTCGTGTACGTGCTGTCTGTATGTTCGTTTTACCTGTGTTTCACCTGCCTGTAATCCTTCCACTGGAAGGAGCATTACATGGATGAACGTGCTTTTTTGGGGATGCACCAGTCTTTTTGTTGCTTTGGTTCAACAGCTCCAGCTACACGTAGGCTTGCTGTTGTCTCCACCGGCCCTGAGTCAGCTAGTTGGCTCCCTGGATGAGGAACATAAGGCTGGAACGTGAGGCTGGAGAGTTGACAAGCGGGAAGGTGTTGAGCCATGCAGAGACAACGGCCCCACGCCGGAGCTCTCTGACAAAGCCGTTTTGCCTCTGACAGATCCAACGCACACTCTTAATTGCTTTGGGCCTGTCTTTTCCAAAAACCCTGTGAAGTGCTGGAGAGACACAGTGACCAACACTGATTGATTCACTGTCTCTGTTCTGTTGTTGTGCCCGAGGTCCTTGCTATGGCAAATTGCCTTCAGGCGCTCCTCCTGCCTGATGAGCAGTGCAGGCTTCCACCTGATTAGTCTGTAATTGCATCTGGAGGGAAATTAGCTTCTAGTTTGGTAAGGTAATGCATACAGATCTCAAGCTTCGTTTATAAATGCAAGCAATTAAAATGGGAAGATGGCATGTGAAAAGATGATATATAAAATCATTGACTATAAACTGGTCTGAATGAAAATGTCAAACCAGACGTCTGTGCCTTAGCACTCGCCTGTTCTTTTAGTTGTGAGTTTTCCCTGGTCTTGAATTCATATTATATTTTAAGCCTATTGGTGAGTCACTGAACAGATCGCATTGGAGTCGGGCAAATGTCTAAAGCTGGGAAGCCCTGACTGGCCCCAGGAAGCCTGGACCTTTGCACAACAGGCACTGGTGGTGTGAAAAGGAATCAGGGCCCCCTCTGACACTCATGTCAATGGAAGAAAACAGCTATATCTGCACAGCAGTTTGTCTGCTCTAGGTATTGAAAACTAGCTCCTGTCTGACTGGGAGAGGTGCTTCCTGTATCTGAGCATGCACTTATTTGAATGATGTTTCTGAAAGATATAGTTTGGTTTCTTCACTAAAGATATAGGCAGCTGACTTGTAAAGGAATAGCTTTTTCTCTCATTAATTATAAATTTGGGGAGGAGATTATTACAAAATTAGTCAATGTTGCAGTTACTAACCAATAAATATTAAATGAGCCTGAAGTTGTCTTCTGATATGATTTAATGTTAGCAATTAATTTTGCATTTTTAAGAGAGACATGAAAGCAAGCATGAATAAGTTAATATAAAACATTTCTGTTCAACTGCACTTCAAGGTTAGTACTTCACTGTATGTAATATTCATTGTAAAAATCTTGCTGGTGTTCCATACTAATGAGTAGGTAAGGTCGTCTTTTTTTTTCTTTCCAGCTGTTCTTGTCTGTTGAGTGGTTTTACAAAACCCCATACATGAACAAATGGAAATTGGGAGAGCTGCATTGTATTCAGTAAGCCCTGATTTACACCAGTTGGGGATCTGGCCCACAGTTATTTAAAGCAATGTCAATAGACAGAGAGTAAACTATGCTCATGAAAGTTAATTAAATAGTAGAAGTTGTAACAAGTGGCTCTTTTGTCTCCCGTGAAAGAGGAGGCAGCTGCATTGTTTCTGGCAGAGTGATTCTCAGTTGTACATGTTCTTTTATTGATGATTTGGAAGAGGCTTTTGCATCGGATAGTGATGCTAGAACTGATGGAGACATTACAGTAAGAAACAAATGGAAAGGCGCAATTAGGCACCTAGTAGAAAATAGAAAACATTGGGTAATTGTTGGTAGTAATCTAAGTAATAGCCCTTTACTGCTTAAATCTATGAATGTTTTTTAATTATGTCTAATAGCTCAAAACCTCATTTAAAGAGTAAAATTGTGTGGATGTCCCTCCCCAAGTCAGTCGGGCGTCACCACTGTTGTCTGCAGTAAAACCCTCACAGCAGAAGCAAGTGGCTTTTAGTGGCTTTCTTTGTTTTTGTGGCCAGGAGTAGTCAAGGTTCCTGAACAATGCCAAGAGGGCCACAGCAGAGGTGGTGGCGGAGGGAGCATCGGGCTGTGCTTTTCCAAAATGTTAACTTTTCCTTCTTTCTCTTCAGTTCCAGATTATCAAGAGCAGGATATCTTCCTTTGGAGAAAGGAAACCGGCTTTGGATTTAGGATTCTTGGTGGAAATGAGCCTGGTGAACCTGTGAGTGCATCTGAGAGCAGGCTTGTTTTAACTTGTGACGTCTTCTGGAATCAGCACAGTGACATGCGCAGATGTGCTGTTCTGTGCCGTGGCATCTATGTTAAAATAGTCACTGGGCTATGAGTTTACATCCTGCAACTCCTTCCCTTCTCCCCACCAAACAAACAAATGATCAAACCTCCCATACTTAAAATGGGTTTGACATCACTTGCTGCTGCCTGTTTTTGTGATAGCCCAAATGAAAACATATAAATCAGAAATTTTCCAGGCGCGGATGTCCTGATCATGTTTGCAGAGTTTCCACTGTTTGTCTTTAGAGTAGTTTGAGAGGTTTTTTGTGTTGTTGTTCAGTTTCCTTCCATGAATTCACTTAACTTCTTAACCAGAAGTCCGATGCCTATGAAAGGTGTTAGGCTAGAAGCACGTAGTCTTCTACGCACCATGCAGGTCAGCACTAGAGAGGAGCAGCATAAACTTCCACCCATTTTCCTACCAAAATGCTTTTACCCTTTTTTGGAAAGAAAAGGCACAGATTCCATTTCTTTTCATGCTAGAGTAGCTTCACTGAACTCCCTAAAGATAAACCAAAGCTGACTTTGGAGTGATGTTCAGTCTGGAAATCCTAGAGGCAGCTGAAAGGCTAACTCAGTCTCAGCATCCCTGACAACACTCCCCTGCTTTTAAATATCTTCTGTTGGAACACGTTTCCCAAGGCTGGCTCTCATTCAAGCGAGTGGATTGCTTAAAGAAGCAAAATGTCCAAAATGACAGTATTTTTATTACAATATTCACGATATGGGCAGTGCCCTGGTCTATAGTCCACATGGAGCTGCTTTGAGAGGAGCAAATCAACTAAACAGCAGACATTAGTTAGCGATTCCTGGTCACTAATAAGTTGGGTCTGAATATAAGCCCCCTTGTTTCCAGCTGTCTGATAAACATATTCTCATTTCTGGGTTTTTTTTTTTTTTTCTTGCTCTTTTTTTTTGCCTTTCTCTGTCCAAATTCAACAGATTTACATCGGTCACATCGTGCCGCTGGGCGCTGCGGACGCGGACGGCCGTCTGAGGTCGGGCGATGAGCTCATCTGCGTGGATGGGACACCCGTTGTTGGCAAATCGCACCAGCTTGTCGTCCAGCTTATGCAACAGGCAGCCAAGCAAGGTCACGTCAATCTGACCGTAAGGCGCAAAGTAGTTTACACAGGTAGGCTGCAGTGTCGCGTGGCGGGCGTAGGTTTTCTTGCCAGTCCCCATCTGCTCAGCAAATGGTTTAACGTGCAACAGTTCCTCCTTGTCATACTGACAAAACTCAGGGGAGATAAGGTTATTCTCTCTCTTTTGACAATTTTTGGCTTTTTTTCCTTCTTGGGCAAAAATATTTGAAATATTTTGTTTCCAGGCAAGATGCTCTCTTATCTCACTTGTCTTCTCCAGTCTTTGTGAAGATGTCTGGTAAAGTCAGGAACCATTTATTTACAACATGTAAATTCTCTTTTGGACCTGTGCAAGAACAGACTTTGCACTTACCTGCCTGCCCATGTCTTGGATTTTCTTCCTAAAATAACTATGCTGCTTCATAGCTGGGGTGAGGGAAGAGATATTGAAGAGTCCACAGGAGGGGAGGCAAGGGGAAAGAGAAAGCGAGAGAACATCGATGAGTGTTTAATAGCATCCCAAGCAGAAGAGAAGCTTCATTGGGCTTGTACAACATGCACCACTAAAGTCAACTAACTGTAGGATATGAAACTGGACGAAAGCAAGTGTTGGTTCTGCTGGTTCAGGAACTGCATGGGTGGTTGTAACACATGGGTTTCTGTCTTTGCACATGCTGTAAAAGAAGTGTGAACAGCCTAAATGGGCTAGAGAGGAGCTGGCAGAAAGATGAAGGTACAGAAAAAAGTGTCACTCCATGGTGGTGCCACCCCAACTGGTGACACAAAAATATCCTGATAGCAGAGCAAATGACACATCTTTGAGCTTTCTAAAGTTATGTATTGTATAGGAGAGTAGATTTTGATGTTGTCAGTCAGTTTAGGGAACTTGAGCTAGGGACTTTGGTTTAGCCCTTTGCAAAAAGAATGGACATGAAATAGTTATTCAAGTTTAGGCATCCACAGAAATATGAATAGCGATGTACCTCAAGCTTAAAGGCATCAAAATAACATTTTTGTTGAAAATTAGTGGAAGTTACGACTGGAACAGTACCTCTTGAAATAGCTCTAGGGCTGGGTTCCTTCCAGACAATGTAAAGCAAATACTTATTTCTTTTCTTCTTTCTACTGGGGATTAAATGCTGGATTGTGTCTTTGCTCTATTAGCAGAGGAGAATTACAGGAGTGTCCTGGTGGTTTTGTCATTGCTGTCAGAGAGCTGCCCATGTGAGAGCACAAAAATAGAGATGGAACTTGGTAGGAAAGGAAGAGCAGCTGAGTTTTTGGTGGTATTTTTGTGCATGATTTTCTTTCTGATTTTAAAAGCTCTAGGCTGCAAATTATCTTAAAAAGATTTAGATGCATGAGATGTTGGTGTAAAGCCTTGAAATTCAAGGGCTTGTAACTCCAGATGAGCTATTTCAAAATCATGTCAAATATGGACAGTTATTCTGGGATAAATTACTCATTTTGTATTCATAAGCTTTTGAAGCCCACCATAGCTTTTCAGACAAGCCTGCTCTTGAATTTTTGGCCTCTTGTTCTTCCTCTCATCTACATGCCAGTAGGAAAACATTATCAACCTTAATAGGTAGTCACTGTCCTGAGGTTCATATAGGGGAATATTTATGCTCTTGAGTTCCTAATATGTAGAATACTGTGTAAAAGTATGTAGAATAGTATATGTAGAATACTGTGTTAAAGTATGTAAGTCCAGACAGATAATTCTTTTTCAAGAGCATTTTAAAATTCTGTTCCCTTGGACCATGGGCTTGCAGGTTTCGATTTTGTGCTTGGCTCTGATTTTCTGGTTGCTTTTAAGATCTTCAACCCAATCCTGATTCATCAGAAGAACTGGCAAAATGACCTGATTAACAGAGACAGCCGTTCAATAGGGACAAGTGCACTGTGCTGCTTTTAGCTGCACAAAGGGACTGTGGGGACCTGGCTGGGTAACAAGAAGCAGAGATTATTGTGGGCCATAAGCTTTACCTGAGCTACCCTCTGATAAAGAAGAACCCTGCTGGGATGCAGACAGGGAACAGCTCTCCTGATTTCCCATCAGGATGATGGCTCAGCTGCAATATGGTCCAGTGCGTTATGAAAAACGTGTTTGAGTTGGAGAGGACCCAACTGGAGGGAGTCCAGAGGACCAGTGAGAATAAGGAGAGCTCTAGAAAACATGGTCTGCAAGGAAATATTGAGCAAATTGGGATTGTTTAGCCTAAAGCAGAAAAGGGGGAGGAGGTGTTAAACTCCCTAAGACTCTAAGAGGCTGCCGCAAAGAAGGAGGGAGTAATATGTTCTCCATATGCCTGCTAGATAGATGTAGAAATAATAGCCTTATGTTGCAACAGGGAAGATTTGAGTTAGATATTGCAACCAATAGATTGCCTGGGGAGATATTTAACAGCAGATTAGACAAACATCTGTCAGGACTGACAGTAAGTATAGATGGCCCTGACTCAAGCAGGCTGTGGACTAGATGATTTTTTTTTTGAGATTCCTTCAAGCCTTGTGGTAGTTGATTAGATTTTGTACTAATACCATGTCCACCCTCAGTTGCTGTTCAACAGTCATGATATGTTTAAAGGCTCCCCCAAAACTCTGCTAGAGTGTACAGGTGATAGTAGGTGGTTCTTCTGTCCAGAGAAGCTTAGTTTGCACGTGTCTGCTCTCTAATGGGTAGTTATTATTACTCTTCAGAACAGATCATATTAAAGGCAATCGGTGCTGTCCAGCTGATAGTATTGAATGATACACAGGTGTTGAGAGGTGGATTGCCAGTATTACTGTGTCTGCCTGCACATGCACACGGTTGCACATATGTTAAGAGTCATGATGAGCTAATGTAATCAGGGTTTAAAATGTCACAGATGCAGGCACATGGTACTGCACTGGTCTAGCTGTATTGCTGCGGTGGTTGCAGCAGTGAGTGGCGGTGGTTGCACGCTCTGTGCGCCTGGGAGCATCAGCACATGTGGTCCTTCGCATCACCTGACAGAGCTGTCAGTGGTGGTGTCCAAGAGCCCTTTCTTCTGATCGTGATCTATAGATGAAAGCTAGAGATCATGAGTTTTCCCAGGCACGCGGCATTTTTCCAGCAGGAAACGCCACAGGCTGCTCAGCGTGAACGTGCTTTTCTTTCCTCCCCTAGTTCCCAAGGCAGAGAACGAAGTCCCATCCCCAGCCTCCTCCCACCACAGCAGCAACCAGCCGGCCTCACTGACGGAGGAGAAGCGGACCCCGCAGGGCAGCCAGAACTCCCTCAACACCGTCAGCTCGGGCAGCGGCAGCACCAGCGGCATCGGCAGCGGCGGCGGCGGTGGCAGTGGCGTCGTCAGCACCGTGGTGCAACCCTACGATGTGGAGATCCGCCGCGGCGAAAACGAGGGCTTCGGCTTCGTCATCGTGTCTTCCGTGAGCCGGCCGGAGGCGGGGACGACGTTTGGTGAGTCTCCATTTGGCCGCTGGCCGCGACAGAGACGCGGTGTAAGGCAGCAGGCGAGGCACCGCTTAATTACTGTTCATGAGCGGGCCCCGATTTCTGCAGTTCTGAGCTCAGGTGGAGGTTGGGCATTGGTAGGTGTTTGCATCCTGGGTTTAGCTCAGCACAGAGTCAAGAACCGAATGAGAACCTTGAACCTGAGGAGCAAACTGCTGGCAATTCCCGGTGCTGCCTGAGCTCGGCGCAAGGCACGCGGCCACCCGGCGAGCTCGGCGCCCGCGCGGATTTGCTCCGAGAGCAGCAAGGGATTCCCCCAAAGCTGGAACGCTCGCTAGTGCGGGAAGGGAGCGAGTGCAGTGCGTTACGTCTCCGGGTCCTGGAATGGAGCCAGTTGGGTTAAAAGCAGTAATGCTTAAACTGATTAACTTCTCTTTGGCAGTCAAGGTTATTCTCCTGATCCTCATTATGGGGTAAGCATGCTGTTAGCTGGAAAGTTTTAATTAATGGTGCTTGCTGGTGAGACATGCAGTGGAGAATACTGTTAAAAGAACAGGTCGCTCTCTGACCCTCACCACCCTGCGTCTCCTTCCCAGACACTTTTCTTTAGAGCAGGGGAAATCAAGAAGTTCCTGCACCTTAACAAAAGCAGTCACGGCTTCTTGCTGTAGACAGCCCTTCTGCTAGGCAGACATCCATTTCCAGGTGCAAAAGCAATGCAATTCTGTCTACAGAACAAATGAACCATGCATTGAGAAGCACAAATAAGCTGGTTTTGCCGTTGTGCCCAGCACAGCCTGCGCTAGAGCATAAATGTCATTGCAGGGGGGGAACCAGCTACAGCTGCTGTTTTCTTATCTACCTGTCTGCCCTACAAGGGCCATGGGCAGTGTCTGCTTTTACGTTGTAGGGGAAGAAGAAGGTGCCTCCTTCCTCTTGGTCTGTGGCATGTGGAAAGGGGGAGAAGGAAGGCAGAGCAAGTGCCCTGGCCATTATCATGGTACCTTTCGGAGCAGAGTGGTGTTTTTGCAGACAAAATACATTGCAGTCTCCCTGTATGTCTTGCATGTTCCTGGAGTGTGCATGTGGCAAAAAAGTGGCCTTTCCTACTTTGGTCTAGACTTTTTCCTTTCCGAAATTTTCTACCGTTGCCCATTGCCACTGAGTAAAAGCACTAACCAACTACAGGGTGGTTGTTCAGGAGAGATGAGCCATCTCTGCCACTGTTGTGGGCAGTTAGGGCAGATTTCAAGGGAGACAATATGTAGTGTAGACTCAGTGCATCACACCCTGTCTGTTCTCTACAGCTAGGCCACCTTGCGCTGTCCTTGCTCCTTGAAAGTGCTCTTCCAGAACAGGTATTTTGGTGCCAGCACACAACAATATTGGTTAAACTGAACTCTGTCTAAATTTTCTGAAAGCATTTAATAATGTGTGTACAAATAATTTTTACCTGATGAGGAACATGCTTTGACTTTTCTGCAAAGAAGCTTTGACCTGAGGTTGTAGAGAGTTGTGTTTGCTTTAGCCCAAGATATTACCTAACTGGAAGTTACTTCTGC
Organism: Nothocercus julius; assembly: GCA_013398735.1. NCBI lineage: Eukaryota > Metazoa > Chordata > Aves > Tinamiformes > Tinamidae > Nothocercus > Nothocercus julius. The sequence goes on from VZSV01000005.1 coordinate 12,004,451, forward strand.
AGGGGTTCCTCATTGAGATCGGTTGATCTGCAACTGGTTTTCCTTTAATTTTTCTTCGAGTGTGTTCAACTTTTTCACAAATCTCTGCATGAGATGCCTCCCCTCTGCTCTGTGGTGCTTGCTTTGTACTTGCTTTGAAGTTTTTTTTTTTTTTTTCTTTCATAGGTAGTATGTAGAGATGGGCCAGGCTGCTTCTAAAACCCACCTTGGTCACCTTGGCTATAGAGTTAGTCATCTGTGTCCAATACATTGGGCAGAGTAGAAACTTATTTCAGGTGCCCTCAGAACAGCCTAACTGGATGGGTCATTAGTGTTATCAGAAAGAGAAACTTCCTAACACCAGAGTAAAAGGGAAAAAAAATCTCCTGCTATCTGTGATTAGTATTAACACATTCTGCTGGTTTTCATTGTGCCTTTCTAACTTTGTTCTTTCACCTCATATTCCTTTTCTTAGCCTTTACTTCTTTATAGTCTTTTTGGTATTGTTATGCATGCAGCAATGTATATATCTCTAAAACTACTAGTCAAATAAAAGATTACAGCACACGGGGAAAGTGCATCTTAAGGGTGAATGTATTGTGCATGTGAGGTGTGAGATGATCACTCTGCAAATCTCATGCTTCTCATCACGTGCTGTGCACTAAGGGGCCCTTGCTCATGTAGAGAAGCCCTGTGAAAACCCAGTAGATTGATTTCAATTCTGTGTCCTGCATCCCAATTCTGCGTATTGGTGAAAGCCCTCTGATGTTGGGGCCAAGCAATTGTGTGGGACAGAGGGGGAGTTTTGACTCTGACGCACATTCATCCTTAAATGTTCTTGCTGTGTCTGTTAGACATCTCAACCCTTTTGCGTGTGGTTTTAGAGGTATTTAAATCAAGTGGTCCTTGCTCCTTCCCTGCTCCCATCCCTGTGCCATCTAAGATCAAAAAATGGGACGGGCTAACAGGGCTGTGAGGTGGAGGACTGCACCAAGCTGGTTGGCTTTGTCAGTCTTGGCCCACCTCTTGTGGCCTCGTACCCTACCCAGTAGTTCCTTTATTCCCAATGGAAAAATAAACTATTTCATACTGCTTCCCTGTGCAGCGCTGATAGATTGGGTCTCCGTGATAGAAAGGGAGTCGTGCTCCCTCCTGGGCCTAGAATGATTGTGTCTTTCTAAACTGAGAAAGAACAAAACATTGGCAGAAGCTCCAACAGCAGTTGACTTAGAGGAAGACTAGAGATGTTGATATGTAATCTTGGAGGAGAAAGATTCCAAAAGTTTCCTTTTTTTTTTTTTTTTTTTTTGGTTCGAAAATAAAATCAGGGCTAATATTATAATGGGGCTGCAAGTGCAGTCGTAGGCTATAAAAATGTCACTATTTATTAACAGAAATCAAGCATGTGGGAGGGAGTTGATGGATTAACAAAATACTTTTTTTGTAAAAGAAGTAAAGTATTGTGCACTCGTTCTAGTTGATTGCCAATGTTTTGAACACTGGCAGCAAAGCTATCCTATAATAACTTTTGCTTGATGCATTAATTAATTAACCCTTAACCTTCTCTTTCCCTTTTCAACCCTTTTTCTCCTTTTCCCCTTCACCCTATTCCCACGTATGTAAACAATTAAAAAACAAACCAAAACAAAAACAATCCCCAAACAATACAAAAGCGGGAAATGCATGTGTGGCCATGCCTCACAAAATAGGTCGGATAATTGAAGGGAGTCCCGCAGACCGCTGTGGCAAGCTGAAAGTAGGCGACCGGATCTTGGCTGTGAACGGATGCTCCATCACCAACAAATCGCATTCAGACATCGTCAACCTAATTAAAGAGGCGGGAAACACCGTTACTCTGCGCATCATTCCGGGAGATGGTAAAGTATATGTTTCCTGCTCTCTTAACTCGGGCGCCCTGTTGCTTTCTTCCTCGTCTTTTTGCTTTGGTCGGAGCTGTAGTCTCCGAGGACTCCTTTCCCAGCCCTCTTTGGGAATTAGCAATGGATGGGGTTATAAACCTTCCAGACTTGTATGTATTTTTCTTTTTGTTTTATATAGGACATACTCTTTTTAAACAGAGGGATGATCATTGACTGTTAAGAAAAAAAAAAAAAAAAAAATTCTATCTGTATTCCTACAAGTGTCTCCATAAAATGACTTTCTGTAAATTCTCAATCTCGGTACTTTTGGATTGGATTCTTAAGTTAATTATGCAGCATTAGATTATTTGGGAATTGTTGCACGCTTGCGGATATGTTGGATCTCTGAAGCCATATGTACATAAGCAATGGAGTAAAAGAGATGACAGAAAGACATAAAGATATTGTGGTGTTTTAAGCTTCTGGAAAGGGGGATTGGTTCTTATTCTGGCTGTGTTGCTTTGGGAGTGATCTCGGCACATTTGGAAATTTGAAATGGCTTTGTCAAATGCAATAGCTCTGGAACTGTTTGCTCACTTGCAGCTGATAGTTTTAAGAGTTACCCCAGACAGGGTTGCGTTATTTTGGAACAGAGGGAATGTTCCCATCCTCTAAATCATGCTGACAGTTGAGACTAGTTTCAGATCATTGAACTGGGTAATAAAAATAAGGATCTGCATTATCTATCAGTTTGCTCAAAATCATCTCTAGCTATGCTACCAAATAGGAATGGAGCACAAGGATATGAAAAAAAAAAAAAAAAATCTATCTGTAGCAGAATTAACAACACCGTTGTTCTAAATTGTAAACTAATTCAAAGGAGTAATGTTGTTCTAAATTCAAAGGACAAGTTTATTGTTTGTCCTTTTCTGCCGTAGACAGGTCAGTAGTGGGAGCTTGTTTGGCAGAAGCTCTCTTGTATTGCTGTCTCCTTTGCAGGCTGAATCCAGGGGTATAAGATTTGATGCAGTGTGCATTTTTTAGACTTGTACAGGGCATTATTTGCAGTCCAGGAGATTTTGATTAAATGTAGAATAAAAAAAGAATGATCTAGTTTGAAAGACATTAAGACAAATGTTCCCCCACAATGAAAGCCCTTGGAAGGAGACATTTTCATTCTGACCCCAGGTTTTGCTGTCACTCTGTGTATATGAAGCAGTGCTACTGCACTTAACAGTCCCCAAGAACTAGAAGGAGTTTATGAATTGAACCTGATATCTCCCAAGCAGGATGTGGAAGTTACGCGGTGTGATTCCCAGTGAGAAACGCTCTATAGTTCCCTAATCTCTTTCTTACTCTGACTGCTGCAATCAAAACCCAGAGAGCATGATTATGCTATGTTTAGTTACAGGATAAAAATAGCCCAAGGCTAGGAATGATCCGATTATAAGTTATTTTTGTTTATGATAATCTGTTTTGTATGAGGGTTTTGTTTTCCTGCTGTCTAACAGCTTCCGGGTCAAATGGTACCTGATCCAATGCTGCTTCCACCAAATTGAGTATTTATGAATAGTGAATTGGCTGTGATTCAGGCAAATGTCTGATCCGGTCTCTGTGCACCAATTTTGAAAGACAAACTGGGAGAATTATTGTTATA
>VZSV01000005.1:12027206-12113758 GCA_013398735.1 Nothocercus julius
AAAAAAAAAAAAAAAAAAAAAATCTCCCATCAAATATTATGGTGTTTTTCCTATCTCATCACCTTTCAAAAGTAGGGAAATGCAATGGAAATATTTTAGTGTAGCAAGAATATTAAAGCAGCAGAGGAGCAGAGAAGAAACAGAGAAAACCCTGGGCTGCTTTTCCCCCCACACTCTCATTTTCTTGCTTTGAATATTTAGCAGGGTTAAAACTAGGTCAGACTCTACCAGCCATGTGCTGAAGCTGTGGCGGTGACACTCGCCTGGAGCGGGCTCTCTGTCTGCTGTCAATTTGCAGGAGTGGTGGAGATACCCAGAGGAGGCCGAGAGCTTGATCTGCGTCGTGTGTGTAAATCCGGACAACTCTGTGCAAGCTGCTGGGAAATAAGGCAAAGGGATGGAGGAAACGCATGCTGGGCACCTGCGGATACTGGGAGAAAAAACAGGAGTGCAATGTTGGAGGTGTTGCCAATAGGGGCTGTTTTGTGCAAGCAATATTTATCCTAAACCAGGTGTCCTTCCCTGGACAGTAATGCACACAGGACCACCCTCATGCTTGCCACAGTTCAGTGGCATTTTTTAACCCGAGCCAGAGCATTGCTCACAGAAGCCTCAAGGCCAAGCTAGCTCCTCCATGCCGGTGAATTGAGTCTATAGATTTTACGCTATAGAGGTTGCAATTCCTCATCCAGTCTTGCTTCCATTAGTTGGGTAGGGAAGCAGCATGGTTGGGCATCGCAGCAGGAATAGTCTGTCTTGGAGTGGCTGCCACCAAATAGCAGCAGCCCTGTGTGGAAAGGTGCCTGGGGTTGTGATGTGCGTGGTGTGGCGTGTTGCTCCCAGCCACCAGTTACAGCTTTTTTTATGCTGCAATAGAGCTTAAAGGACAGGCCAAAGACTAACAGCTAAAACACGATGGGTTTCTAAAATGAACCCTTCTTTACAGGGAAATGTAAGTGCTGATATGCTGACACTGCGGCGATATATTAGCATTGACAAACGGACCTTTAGCAACTCAGGGTCAATATTGACAAGGTGAGAGCGCTCTTTTTTTTTTTTATTCAGAAGTCAATAGGGAAGGAGGCCACCTCCCCGTGTGACTGAGAAACTCTTCAGAAATCAAAGCTCCCCTTGATTTGTGCTTATTGTAAGAGAAACTTGGAAAACATATAGACTCTGGGCACTTGGCTAGTAAGAATGTGTCTGTTTTATATATATTTATTTTTATTTTCCTTTTGTCTTTGTCCTTCCTCAGGCAATTAATAAATAGCGATTTTGATTTCAGAGGAAGGAGTATGCATGCTGCCTCACTGCAGGCTTATTCGTAGGAGACTGGTGAGATGGAAAAAGCAGCACCTAAATGAAGTTGCTGTATTCATCCTCTTGAGGATTTCTTTCTCCTCAGTGTTTGAGTTAAACTCTGAGCTTGGGGACTTAGTGTGAGGACTCCCATTTGATTTTAATCCTATCACCCAGGACAAAATGATGATTTTTCCAAAAAGTCTTTACAATAGGAGGGAAGAGGAGGATGACACACGCAAGATGATAGTTATCTAGGTGACTCTCTTGCATTTGGCCAAGAGGAGCTGTGAAATGAGGCCGTATATCAGTCAGTTCTGTTGTGCAAAGGATGCAGGCACGCATCTGCCATGCTCCACAGGCTGCACAAGCTATTATCCTTTATGAAAGGTAAAATATTTCACTTGGGATACTTGAACAATCCATGATATGCTATATGTATGCGGAGCAGCCAGGCATGAGCTGAGCTCCTAAACCTCCCAGTCGTGAGCCAAGCAATGGCCATCTAAAAACTTGGAGCATCCCTACCAAGCTGCCACATGCAGTTCATCTCAGGACTGGTGGAACGGTCAGCACAGAAGCTACAGGAGATTTGCACATCCCCTGCCTTTTAAACAGGAGCAGATGCATTTAGCAGCACTAGAAGAGGCAGTCCTGAATAGACCCTTTCTCCCACAAGCACTGGCTTCTCTCTCAGGAACACGACACATTTTTTTGTATGCGTGCATGCTTGTATGAAGGTCCCTATTTTCCTCCGATTTCCTGCATGCTAAACACAGACGTAGACCTTGTTTTTCTCCATTGCCTGAAAGTGGGTTGCTTGGATGAAGATTTGACTCTTAACAAAGCATTTGCCTTTCCCTAGGCCCTATATGCCCCAGTTCTTGGCAATCTCTAGCTGTGGCTACAAGCAGCTCCCTAGACCTGCGCTCTTCCCATCCTCACACAGGGAAGGAGACTGCCAAGAGCACAAGGAAACGCAGACTGTTTTGGACGAGATCTGCAAAGCTGTTTCACTAGGGTTCAAACCACTTGGGCATCAGGCATGGGGGGCTACCGTTCCAGGAGCATTTTAGTTGAAATTCTCCATCAAGGAGCTGTGTGTTTGTCTTGGAGAGCTTGAAAGAGTTATGGATCTGCCAAGTGCATGTCAGGTTGAGGTGGAGAGCACCCGAACAATCATCCCCACTGTGGCAGGCAATATATTATGGCTGGCTTGCTAGGATGAAAAGTGAATACAATTCATCTTTGTGTTTGCTTTAGTGAGGGATAAGAGACTATTTTGCTTGCTCAGGTGTTTTGAGTCTTTTAACTCTACCTTTGTCTTGCTGGGTTTGGGAATTAGCGTTTAAGTGTTTGCACATTCTTCCTGCTCAAACTGGAGGTTATTTGTGTATTTGTTCAGAAAGAAGCAGGTCTACCGAACATGATACTGCTTCTCTCTCCTCTTGATTGCTTTGCTGCTGCTGCAGTTTTGGAGAGGAGGAAGCTGAAGTAGTGTTTCACTTTGAGGGAATGAAGCACACAAGGGTGCTGTTTATTTAAGAAGCTGTTGCCATGTTTGTTAAAGTGACTGTTGGTTTGTATAAATCTCGTATTCTCCTGCAAGTGAAGAAGATGAAAGGATGCTGAAATGCTGAAAGGCTTGTAGGCAATAAAGGCTTCTGAAATAGAAAGGGGTAGCAGCAAGCAGCGGAATGCAGAAAGGCATGTAGTGGCAAAAATTGGCCTTGATTCTTGAAAAGTTAGCTTTGTGCTAGCATGGTTATCTGTTTCTAGAACAACAGTAATTTGCATCCAGCTGGGTCAGAGCCTGGGTAGAAGAGCTTATGTTTGTTGATCCTCATCCATATAGTTATGCCCTTGATGTGACATTAGTGCCAAATGTGCAGCTGGTAATCATTTTTGGAGAGTATTAGCAACACTGATGTAGTAAGGATTTTGTAGGATATCTCCAGATTTCGTTCCTCCGGGGAAAAGGAGCCATTCCATAATAATTCACCGTGAGATTTACCTAGAGATGTCACAAAATAGCCCCTCCAAGAGGCCTCCGCAGGTACTGGTTGGGTAGAGACTCTTTTGTTTGTTTCTTAACACACTGGGAATAATTCTTTGGCTGACTGTTGTGCTTGTGAAATGCATCCCTCCGAGAAAAGCCCTGACAATCCACTCAGCACCCAGCTTGGAGTCTCTGCATCTGTGCGCTTGTGTTCACTGTTATGTAACCTCTGTGCTTCCACCCGCAGTCGTTGACATTCATTTATTCATTCGCTTTCAGTTCCGTATGCAGCAACCTCTGTAATTTCCATATTGCAAAAGGAGGCTGGGAACGCATTGACACAAGGCTTGGGCTCCTGCGTATGCTCCAAAAGCAGATGGGGAAAAAACTCTCTACTCATTAAGGAAGATGGGGTGTTCAAGGACATCTCCCCTTTGGATGAGGCCTTTAATGGAAGAAGTGATCGTAAGTGGGACTTCTGCTCCATGGCACAGGCAGCAGCAAATATTTTGCCCTATTTTGCAATATAAAATTCCAATTCTACATGGGTGGCAAAGGCGAGAAGAAGATAAAATCCAGTAGAAATGACTCAAATCATTCTTTTCAGTCTCTCTCTCCTATATTTCCCTCTGCCATCCCCAAACTCTTCTATCAGCTTCACATAAGAAGCGTGATGTGGATACATTTCTGAATTACAGGATAAAAGCAGCTTTTTACTTCTACCATTTGGAGAGGTGAGAGAAGCTAGACAAGTGCTCTATGAAGAGGTGAGACCACCAGATACCCTTTCATTTTGTTTGGCTGTCTGCTTGTCTTGGAAGAAGATAAATCTTGGCTGAGAGACAAACCCCCCAAAACACCCATCCAATAATTTGCTACAGGTGACAAAGGCAGCAATGATAAGGGCCACCTCCTGGAGACAAAACCAGGTCACCTGGAAACTCTGACTTCAACCTACGCGCACCTCCATTTGGCCTTCTGTCACAAACTAGCTGAAGCTTGAAAGGATCCTCTTTATCTCTCCCCAGATAGGAAACTTGCCTCTCCGTAACTTTTATCTAAAGCAGCCATGCTGTAAAAATGTGATAACTGCCTCTGCAGCACTTGCCTGCTTCTATAATCAGATAATTGCAGATAAAGGTAATGTGTTTTTAATTTTGTATCTTTATTAAGTTTCTAATAGGTAAATGTATAGGACATGGTTTAACAAAGCAATCTGGAAATTTCCCATCGCAAGCTGTTGGAAGGACACAGCAACCATGTGTGAAGAGTACAGACTTAATCACTATTTTCAGAAGCGCTAGAGAGATTAGAAGGGGTGCAAAACGAGGCGGCCTGTCCCTAGATTTGGTGTGTCAGTGAATGCTGGGGCTCAGGTGGGGAGGAGAGCACTTGTGCGTGTGCCATGGAGACATTTGTGTGACTTCTCTGGCATCTTGTAATTCTTGTGCCACAGTGAAGTGAGGCCAACATTATTTCCTTGGCTTTCATCCTGGAAAGACATTAATAAGAGGTTTTCCTTCGGACACTTAGGGGTGTTGGTTGTAGCCAGACTCTCTGTTGATATCTCATGGGATGAATGAGGACCAAACCGTACATCCTGCATGCTAGGAGTTTGGTACCCTCTTCCACCGATGTGGAGAAATGCCTTCTGCTTCATCTCCCTTGCACTGTTTGTTGGGCACGATAAGCTGCTATGTTCCTGCCTCTGTCTACACTGTCCTTCACTCTCCAGAGGGTGATGAGGAGCAGCTGTTCTGTCCTCTGGGGGTCATTAGCCTAATCAGAAGAGTAAGGGTGGCTGTATTGGCACAGATAGGCACTGCAATCAGGAATTGGTTCACAGTCTTTCATTCGGTGTGTTTTGTCTGCAGACCTTTACACAAAAGGATTTTTCCCTGCACTGAAGGCACGAACACTTCTCTGCTGTTGAATCTCTGCTTCCCTCCTCCCGTTTGGAAAGGAGAGGATGCAGAACAGTGCTAGTTCTCCAGCTCTCTGACATCTCTTTGATTTCCCATATTGTCCAAAAATTCACTCTGCTCAGTCAATAACATACTCAGCCCTTCAGCTATACAGGGAGCATTAGCTCACTCGTTAGTCTTCAATTCTTTATGCTGTTCTTTCTTTTCATTTTTACACCTGGCTTAAAGCCATATTCTTCACCTTATGGAAATCTTACCCAGTGTGCTCAGGTCTTAGTGGAAATACATGTTGTTTGCTAAGCAGCCTCTTCAGCAGTTTTCTTTCAATTCATCACCTCTTAGAATTCAACCCCTGACTTTTCTACCGGCTAGGATTGCAGCAGCTGAATCCTGCCAGGTTTGAACATTAAAGCACTATCTCCAAAGTATGTGGCTATAACTTCCATAGTCATGAATATGAAAGGAGTACGTGTTCTTCTGTCTGAAGTGGGGGTTTGATTCTGATTAAACTCTTAAAAATAGTGTTTTTAGCATATTTCTTATGAATGCTTGGAGAGTCGCAAATCATTTTAGACTAATACCAGAAAGAAAGTTCCTTTATTGATGTTTATGCCTTACGGCTCAAATAAATGATAACAAATTCCATCTGTCCACTTAATTAATGCTCAAAGAGCAACAAAGAGGGCTGCCTCGCAATAGAGAATATGACATTTGACTCAGCAAATTGAAAAGTCTTGATAAAAGGTGATTAATATTATTGAAAAATGCAATTACCAGTTGGCACGAGGCAGGTTTGGGTCTTCACTGATTGCCAAGGAAATATGTGCTGTATATAGAAGGCACTTTATGTTGCTGGTCTTGGGTGAGCTGTAGATGGTTTATGACTTCTCTCACCTCAGAAAAACTGCGGTGACAACTGGTCACAGGAGCCCACTTAACTGTTCTGACAACAATTTCATTGTTCCCTATACAGGCTTCACCGTCCTCCTCGCCCCCCTCCCCTGCCCTCAGGGCTCTTGACATTAAAAGCTACTGATGGATGAGCTTGTTTTAACTAATTTTGAATCCACTTGAATATTGTGGGTTTGAAAGTTCAGTGCTGATGTAACTGAGTTCGTGTCCTGAGGGAAAGGACTATGTTGGTGAAAGGGAAAAAAAAAAATCCAGTGGGAAAAACTGGTAGAAAAGAGAAAAACGGAACAAGGAGAGACAGCAAGACTCAGCTAATGGTAGGAAAGGAGCAGAAGCAGAGCAGAAGATGGAAGATTAAATACAGTGTGTAGGTGTGGGCAGGTACTTGAGTCAGACTGGCTTGTTCCTGAAGTTGTGCATAACAATGAGTTCTCTTCCTGCCTGAAAAGTGGCTTCATTAAGAAAATTAAATCTGTTTTGAAAGGAAAAATATGAATTGTACATTTGAGGGGCTGAAAAAGCTGAAGAACTTGACTCTGTCTTCTAGACTATGGAAACTAATATTTCCAAATTATTTGGTGAAATCCTTTCCTCCATTTTCTTACCTTTTGCTCTCCACTCTCCCTGCTTAGACACCCAGGGAGAACGGGATTAATGCAGAAATATGGCTCTGATGCACTTGGAAAGGGTAGTTTTCAACCTGAGGGAACTTGAAAAATACCATCAGACACACGCTGGATTATATTAGGTTAGCTGCTATGTAAGGCTGAGCTGATCACTGATATGCACTGATAGACCGTCCACCTCTGCAAAGTGCTTGGTGCACCCTGCAAAAGGGCCTGTGTGATCAAGCAAAGGAAGCTTGTAATGACTGGCTCAGAAGAAGTTAAGATTATATAAAGCAATCTCACATTGCTTCCAGCATCTCTTCTGGAATATAAACTCTCTTTCATCACTGTTCAGAAATATTAATATCTGCTTAAGTCATTGCATCACATCTGGATGGCTGACAGCATATAATAGAGGTCAGGATGGATTGTATTTCTCTATCTTCACTTCAGTGGTCAGGAACTGGCTGGTGTAGATGAGGCATACTTATAAGATTATAATGGCAATTTGTAAGCCTTTGCTTCAAGCATTGCAACTAAATCTGTTGTACAAGTGAAGCTGAGGGCTGCAATCCAAGCCTTTGATAAATCACTTTATTGCTGACCTAATGACTTCTTCATGACAAGAAGATTTCTGCAGTGGCTCATTCAACAAGCTATTTTCTGTATCGGTGGTCAGGATTGAAGAGATGGTCCCACACAAAACAACTGGGAGGCATGCTACTTTGCAGAAATTAATTGGAGACTTGATTGCTCTAACTGTTGAATGCCAGATGTTTTCCCTTTGTAAAAGATTTGCCAGGAAGGGGCTTAATTTAGATTTACTTCATTAGCTGCTGATGTCATTGTGTTCCACCTTATTCAAATAATTGATAAGATAAATTTCTTTTGCTCCTCAGAGCCTCATTCTATCTTTCAATTAATCGTAAGATCTTCATTTGTAAGGGCAGAGACAAAAACCTTAGAACCTGCCTCCAGAATGTGGGAAACGTCCACCAAAGGAACCTGCTTCTCCCCATAGGGAGACTTCCTAGGGATCCAGTGTAGAACACCTGATCATAGTAGGACAGAACTGGGTGCTATCTGGTGAATACATAACTTACTGCCCCATGTGTGTGGCAAGTTCCTCCCTCTCTCATCAAAAAGATGACACAAGCCTCCCCCTGTGCTCCACCTGATGGCCAGAGTGCTGTTTTTCTTCGGGATATAACATTTCGTGCTTTTGTTTCTGGTAGCTCTGCAACAGTGAAGATGGAAATTGTGGAACTGCATTGTGAATTGGCCACCAGCTGCTTTTCCCCTTGAGTGTGTTACTCGTGCTATATTTTGCCTCTTTTTTATTTTTTTTTTCCCTCAGCAGGCAGCTAGCATCCAAGGTAATATCCAAAACCAATTGGGGTATACACTTTCTTCTGCAGAAACACGTAGAAGGTCTGGATGCAGCTGGCTCTCAGATGGAGAAGCAACAATATTCCTCCTACCCGTGTATTCACAGGTAGGAGGAGATCAACAGCTCCATGAGACTTCTTGGCTCATCACCCACCACTCATTAAACAACCCCCTTCAGAGGGCCTGAAGGTGAGTGGCCAGTTTCTTGAAACACTGGAGCCCATTTTATTGCACTGAGACCTCCTTTAAAGATTGTAGTTTTATATTCAAATGGAGCTAGCTGAGGTTTTTAGAAAAATGGTCTCTCAGATGACTAATTATAAGGAGGTGAGTAATAGCTAATGCTTCTGGGCGAAATTGTACTATCATACCTATCTTCACTATATTTGCTAAAAATGAGAGGGAGAAAAAAGGATAATTTTTGCCTGAGTTGGAACGTTTTCCAGGTCAAATCTCTTCTTATTTCACTGTTAATCTTGGAGTATTAAAGACAGTCAGGGCCATGAAACTTCCGTGAGGTTGGTCCTCAGCTAATTAAAATGAAACCTTTTCTCCCCAGAGACTCCATGTCAACGTTGGCAGTACCAGGCTACCTAGACTCAGGAGACTCCACCAAAATAACCTCACTGTGCTGATTGCCATGCGTGCAGCACAGTGGGAATTGCTCTTGCTCTTTTGACTGATGTCATGGAGCAAATTGCTGCCCTGAAATTCCTGGTAGCCATCAGCATCTCCAACACACTCTACCTAAGCATAAGGTAAAAAAAAATCTAATTTGAACGGAGCACGAGATCCACCACCCCACCCAGCTTTAAATTATACAGAATTTAAAAGTTGTTCTTCAAGGTGAGATTCTAGGTTACCTGAAAGAACAAACTGTCCAACAGCCCCAGAGGTCACCCCATTTTTTAGCAGGGATGTTGACCTTATGTGCCTGCAGTGAAGATGGCTCCCGTATTGCCCATGGTCCTCACTCATATTGCCAGCCCCACTGTCGTCCCTGAGAGCAGATCTTTCATTTGCTTTCTCTGCATCTTTGGGCCATAACTTTTTTGTATTTCATTTCCCCACTCTTCTTTCAGGAAAATTTCTGTGTTGGCCACAGTGACCATGATTTGGCCTTTCACAAACATTTTTATTCTTTGAGGAATTTCTTATTCCTCTCCTTCTCTGAGCAATTTCTTCTCGCTGTACAAAGTCCTTTATTCCTCTGTGGCAACCTCCAGGGTTCAGATGAGGAAGGATAAGTCATACACAAATGTGCCTGGTATTTCCAGGGCTTGCAGGAACAGCCTGGAGTTTGCAGCTGGGCACACCAGAGGTGATGAGACTGAACCCATCCATCCTTTCTGTCCTTGTCCTGCTCCTCATCCCTGCCTGGTGGCTTACGGCATCCCTAGGCCATGTGTGTCCCCAGTAGCCCTGGAGTAGGAGGCAACACCTGTTTCTATAGTGGTCCGCTCTGACCTGCTTCCTATATTGCCTAATGCTATACATAATATCCAAATGAAAACAAGGCAAACCCTCTGCTGACCTGTGAACCAAAGAGGGCTGCCAAACTGCTTATGTCAGAGGTAGTAAGTGATGTGAGCATCTAAGATCCCTGGTTGTCATTTAAAATCACAAATACTTTAAAATACTCTGGGTTGATGACCCATTACCTTCACGTGCAGTAACGGAGGTGCGCTTGGTCACTAAATTTTTCTAATATCCACCATTTTAGGATGTTTATTCTGAAAGAGTCTCAAAACCATACGAGCGCAAACTGTGTGCTTTAACCAAATGTCTATAAAAAGGTTTACTGATGTTACAAGCAAGCAGGGGCTGCCGGGACTGTTTTCCCATTGGCAGAGTGAGACTATCGGAGTTTATGCCAGTAGAGAAGGATTTAACTTTAATATTTGGTGGGTTTTCTTTCAGGGCTGACTTCTTGTTCAGTTCATTTTCTTTGGTTTTATCCCTTTGCTAACTTAAGCGATGGCAATCAGTGCTCTGCACCTGTATATTCTTAATTGTACATTGGTGCCTGATTGTAGGAATGATATATTTGTTGTAATAGGTAGGAGAAGAAAGATGTGTGATGTTCTTGGAGTGGGGAGGAGGGTGAGGAAAATTAGGCAACCAATTTAATTCTCAATTGAAAATCATGACATGCGTTATCTCCTATTTCATTGTGCCTATGTTAGGCTATCAGCAGCTGTGATGCCACAGCTGTCAATTCACATAACCTTGCAACTTATGATTAGCAGGATTTCCTCTTCACTTATTACAGTAATAACAGGAGATACTCTGTGCAAAGCAACAGAATCCACAGCTATTGAATATACTGTTTCCCAGAGTTATTTCTCTGTTTTTTGGGCAAAGGTATTAAGCACAATATGCTTAATATTTGCAGTTCCTCACAACTTCACGGGCTGCATCTAGCCCAATACAAGCTGATTGAGTCCCTTGGTCTCAGCAGTGCCTTAGGCCACCCCAAGAGACTGTCTTGGCTATTCCATATTTTGTCACTTTGTCCCAGTGATCTTGTGTGAAGTTCAGCAATTCCTTTCCTTCTGTTTCCTACACAGAAAAAAATACATCTAACCTACCTTTTTTTATTATTTTTTTTTTCAAAAATACTGGGTAAACAGGGCCAGAATCTCAGCTGGGCCCACCAGAATGTACTAAAAATGATAAAGCAATAAAAGAAAAGGGAGGCAAACCTCTCTGATTGTCCTTTTGAAATTTTGAAAAAATCACTTTTGTCAGGATCATTTTATCTTTAAATTGAAAGTTGACATTTTTTGGTTCAGCTGTATTTATATACATACGTGTGTGTATATAGATATATATTTATGTATGTGTGTGTATCTGTCTACCTTGTCCTATTGCAAACTGCTATGTATATATATAAAACTACATTGCAGCCCTGACTCACGGAAGTATTTAGTGCCTCATAAATCCTGTTGCAGTTTTGGACATTTCATCTTTTCTGCTGGTGTTTCTGGTGTAAAGCTGACAGATTAAACAGCAAAATTTTTCATTCGCTGGCTTCTGTAATCAACTACCTATAAGAAGAGGTGGCAAAGTTATTTATTGTTCAGAGAGAATAATTCTTCTCTCTCCTTCTGCCTGCCTGCCCCCCCTGACCCCTCCCCCCAAAAAAGAAGCGCTCTGGTAATGTAGGAGCTTAGAATTTCCTCTGGAAGTGACTCTAGTTGACTTATGAGACAAATAGATGCCATCCACTGTTTTAAATAAGAATGTTTTTTGATGGTTTTATACAATGAAAATAATGGGTGTACAGTGTAAGTATTCTGGAGTAAAAACATGCACCCATTAAAATTTGTGAAAGAACTATCTAAGGAAAATGGTGTTACAAGCGATTTCCCAGCTGCTCTGGGGCTCCAGTGACCAGCTGTGTTAGTGGCTCCTCTCTTGATTTCCATTTCCAGGTTTCTCCAGGGTGACGCGTCCCAGTGAACGGCCATACCCTGCGGCTTCCTAGCGTGGAGGAATGGACGCTCCAAGAGGAGTGTTTCCCCTGAAAGTGTACTTAGCTATGCACTAAGACTGGGCCTCTTCAATATCTGAGGTGGCATTCCAGGGACCTTGACATCCCAGAGCTCAATCCTGAGGTGGACTGAGAGGTTCTCTTGGAAACCATGGATCTTGCACACCTAACCATATCTGTTCACGAAATCTTTATGGGGGACAACTGACTAATGATTTGACTCCTTGTACAAGGGTATTTTGCCCCTCATTCATTTTCTTGAGAGAGGTTTTCCCGTTAAAAAGGGAATGAACATCTTGCCTTCTGACGGTTTTCCCTCACCTTAAGAAATGCTCATCTTTGTGTGCTTGTTTACTCGTGCAGTGAAAAAAGTACCTGTACTTCCTAGTCATCCGGTATGAATCTACAATAAAAATGAGGCATATAAGCCATCAGAGACATAGCTACAGGCAAGAAGCAAAGTGGGCTTAGTGACCTTGATGTGCATGCTGTAGTTGTTATGGCAACAGGCAACCGAAATCTCTGTTGCTAAGGCTCAGAGAAATAAAGCAATCTCCATCATTTAATAGTCATTATTCTCTAGTAACTTAATTTTGAGTTTGCTGCAAGCAAAGCTGCAAAATGAGTCAGCAGATTCAAAATAGTTATTTTAATATGAATGAGAGTTTTGGTTTTTTTAATTCTTTTCTGTCCCCATCCCTTCCCCTTCAGCTCTTCTAGTTCAAGTGCGAGGAGCAGCCATAAAGGATTGCAAGCCCTGGGTGAATTGGGGAGATAATTCACAACAGTTTTTAGGAGCCAGGTGGTGGCACTGAATGCAAGTTTGGGGCAGGAGTGATGGATGCCATGTGCTGAACCCCTGCAAGGCCAGGAGGCAGCATGGCCTGGGGACGCCTCTCTTCCCCACCTGAGAACAGCAATTTGCAGCTTGTATTTATGAATAGCTGATAATACTAGCAGGTTTAGGCCTTCCTGCCTTCCCTTGATTTATTTTCTTGCTGGAAAGGTCTGCAGGCATCATACTTCTACACTTATTTAGCTGTAGTTAAGATTTTGTTGGACCTCTCAGATATTTGTGATTATTATTTCCTGCCCAGGAAAAGTTGTATAGTTGTATAGGTGAACAAGACTTCATTTCATTGGTGATTTTTACAGTTCAAAAAGAAAAAAAAATAAGGAAGATAAATGTCCCTTTAAGAAATCGTAGTAAACAAAATATCTGATAATTGTTTTTGATTAAATTTTTAAATTTTAAACAGCGGAGTTTAGCAAAAATAAGAGAAATTGCAAATATCAAGAACCAAAGAAGTGCCTGAATTCAATGCCATTTGTAATGAAAATGGCAAAAAAGACTTGAAGTCTTAATCTCAGTAACATTCATGGAAACTGATTTCACGAAGTGGGGAAACAGCAGCCAAATCATAATTTGCTGTATAAATGAAGACCAACATATGACTGGCACATCGCTCTTTCTGAGTTGTTCCAGAGGCCTAAAGTCAAACAGCAGATCATCTTCCTAAGGAAGGCAGCTATTTTCCCTAAAATAACTGCACTCCATTGCAGGCACTGCACAAAATCCTTGGAAATGTCAGTGCAGCCTCATGTGTCCCCCGCTGCGATTGGGAATTGGTGGAGATGCTTCCAAATGCTAATTGCACAGCACCTTCAATTCCCAGTTAATTTCCAGCAGGGCCAGATGTGAATTCGCAGTTCAGGCGAATATCGGTGCCGAAGCAGCGGTGGCATTAGCAGCCAAAAGCAGGCGTTCCGTGTTCCCGCCAGCAGCAGACTGATTGCTCATCAGCTTGAGCCCGTTCCCGTGCAGCCGGAGCCCGGCGCAGCGCTATGCATATGTATCCTCGATGAAAGGGACGCAATCAGCCCATTCGCACATCCCGCCAAGATGCCTCTTGGTTTCAGATGCCCTGAGTGATTGCAGGGAAGGGTTTCTTCTGCATTTGTGTACATCGGCACTGATCAGGCTGTTCTCCGCTGAAATCGGTGGCATTTTGCTGAAATTTAGATGGAAGTTGGAATCCATCCGCAGGATGAAAGCTCGGCCTGTAGAGGATACTTGATTTGGTGCCCTGAATTCATGTGGCTTTGAAAATGTGCCTGGAACATCTCCGTGGGCACTGGGCTGCGGGATCTGGGATGAATGGTGGGATTTGCTTATGTCCTTAGGCGTTGCTCAGAGAAAGAGCGTTGGGCAGAAGGCTTCCTTTGGCTGCTTAGCTGGGGTTTGTTAAGATGGTTGAGCTGCTTTTTGGGCTTAAACACCTCTGTATATCCAGCAGGATTCCGCTTCTGGCTCAGCCCTGTGCAAACGGCCTGGTCTGGAGACGGGTGGTTTTTCCTCTCGCTGCCAGACAGGGTTGCTCAGGGTTGAGACGTCTCCTGACCATCTGAGCCGTCTACAGATGGTTAAGCAAAGATTTGCACAGATATCCAGAATACTGAAAACAATGGTGAAAACTGTGGAAATCCTCCTCACACTGAGGTAATCAGCCATATAGTCCAAAGGGAAATAGTTGCAAGAGCTCTGCCCTATCAGGGTATTACTAAGTGGTAAGTAAGCTCATGCAGTGATGCCTTGGCATGACCTACACCTTTTCACTGACTGTAGAATAATACGTAGGAGTATGAGAGTCTGAAGTGGCATGTAGGGTGTCTGTTGCTTAAGAAAAAGAGGATTTTCTTTAAAAAGCAAGAGCTGAACTCTTGACTTGCTGAATTTTCTGCTTTACTCTTTTAATCATTGAAATCCATTTCCCTTTTTTTTCTCTATGCATCTTTCAGCAAGAACTCCCCCAGCCAGAGTTCCCATTGGTAGCAGAGATTGTGTTTTCCTGTGTAGTAGTATCAGAACTGCTGGGTCTGAAGTTTTATGACGTTCTCTAATTTAATGTTTTTTTGTTTGTTTTTTTTTTTCTCCAATAATGGATTGTGCTAGAGAATTACCTCTGTGATTGAAATGTCACTTAGAGTCAAGGTAGCCAATTCTTGGGAGAGAGAGGGAGCAAGAAAGGTCAAGTTTGAAGAAAAAAAAAAAAAAANNNNAAAAAAAAAAAAAAAAAAGTGATCCCAACTTGGGAAAAGTTGGAGGTTTCTTTGAGTGCTTGTTCATACCTTCGCAGGCTGTCATCACCTTTCTTAGCATGTTGCCTTCTGCTGCACTTAGGAGATACTAGAAAATTTTACTTTCTGATTTCAAGTATTGTAATGTATAAGGGCTAAAATTAGTTGTTGTTCATGTTTCAAGGGCAGTCATGACTCAAAAAAAACTACTTCTCAATAGAAAAGAGAAAATATACAATGCTTGAAATCAGAAAGTAAATTTTCTAGTCTTTTCTATTAAGAAGAAGGGAAGTGGTAGTAAAAAGGACCTAACTTTCTGTGAGATGATTCTGTGATAATTTTTCTGTCTTGCAGGAAGCCTGTGCAGGTGGTTGGAGTTGAACCACCCAAGTCAGGATCCCTTTGCAGAAAATGCAATTGCATTTGGATTGCAATAATGCCGTTTCCCCTGGAATATTTCTGGAAACACTCCACTAAATCTTCTGTGCTGTAGACAGACAGCAAGACAATCTGGATGGAGCAACAGTTTATATTCTTAGTGATGCTCTGCACTTTTGTACATGGTTAGTCGACATCCTCGCTTAGTACCTCACTGGTTTGGTGTTGCTTTGTTGTTGTTTTTGTTGTATGAAGTACTAAAAAGCACATCAGGGACAAATAGCAATTTAATTTCAAAATTAGAATTGGTCCTGAAGTGTCAGAAGAATCCATATAAATCAGGCCTGCAGCAGTTTCCGATCGTCAGCAACTGCCAACACTTCTCTCTGCAGCCTCAATTAATAGTGTTCCGCAAAAGGCTCTTGTAGAAAGCTCTTGGCACTTGGGAGCAGTTCAGCTGCCTTATCAGTGCCATTTGCTGGAAAAACTCTGGGTTATTGTGCTTATTTACCAGGGGTTCCATTTACAGACAGCATAAAAAACAAGAACTGCACAAAGCAGTTTTTTTAATTATTTGATGTCATAGATTAGAGAAAGATGCTGCCTGTGTCAATCTTCATTTCCTGAAAGAAACTGGCAGC
Source organism: Nothocercus julius (assembly GCA_013398735.1). Lineage (NCBI taxonomy): Eukaryota > Metazoa > Chordata > Aves > Tinamiformes > Tinamidae > Nothocercus > Nothocercus julius. Next base: position 12,042,932 of record VZSV01000005.1, read on the forward strand.
ATTTGGGGAGCAAATGTCCTATTTATCACTTCAGCAATAACCCTGCTCCAGCCTCTGGGCTTCACCTCTGCCTGAAAGCATCTGTGGTTGGAGCTGGGGTTGTAGTCAAACCTTCTGCATCATTCAGTCTGAATAGTCACAGAGGATGTCAGTTCATACCAACCATCACACAGCCTGGAGCTGAAATTGTCTCTCCCCATTTGTAAATAAGTGTAGATGTCACAGGGGCGATTAATGAAAGAGATGTATTGTTTTGTATGCAAAGAAGATAACAGAAAGAAGTGAGAGATGCTGAAGAATATGGATTTCTGTAGGACCGGCAAGGTTTACGCTATAAACAACTTCCTGAGTAGAGTTTTCGCTGTGAAGGCTTAAACAAAGACAGAAGGAAGAATAACCTCCTGCTCCCTCGGGTTAGATGAAGAGAATGAGGAAGAGATAGTGAATACTCTCTCCCTCCTTCTGAAACACGTGGGTAAGATGCTCCTGGAAATATTGCACGGAAAGAAGAGACGATTTCTCTCTGTTGCCCCGAGACCTTGACTCTGCCTTGCACTGAGTGCAGGAGAAGAGCGCTTCAAGAGACCACTTGAGCATCACAGTTTCAGCATTAATCTAAGCAACCTAAAAATTGCTGCCCTGTTTATACACCCTTCCATCAGCAGAGTGCTTCTTAGCCTCAGACCCTCGGTTCTTTGGAGAATTGTCCATTGAAAAATGTTTGCAGTGTTGGCAATCATGCTAGTCGTGAGTAATCAATCAACTCCGCTTGCATAAACATACAGGGAGCAACTTACTACTTGAAGCTCTGCTAACTGCAGTACAAGCAGGCCCCAGGACTTTAGGTCTCTAAATGGACTAAAAACTCGTGGTTCCTATTCAGATCTGATCACCTTTCATCCTACTCAAAGAGCTAAAAATAAATGAGTTTGCTGGTACTAGGATGCTTATAAAAATAACCCTCTTTAACGCAGTTCATAAGCTTGGTCCTGTGATTAACTTGCTGCATGTTAAGAGGAAAGCACGATGCCATTTTCATGTATTTTTGTGATTATTACGATGTCTTCTTTAGCATCTATCACCTATGCTAAACTTGACCCTCAATTACGTGCTACAAAGTAAGAAAAAAATCAGTTATATTTTTGTGTAACTGGTGCAGGAAATGCTAACAACATTATGAAACCTTGGCCTGTGCTTGCTAATAGTTAATGGGTAGAGATTCCCCCTGCTGTGCTAGGTTTGTTCATAGCATGATGGCACAGGAAGCATTTTGCAAAATTCAAGAGGAATTTTCAGAGAGAAAGAACACTTGTGGTTGATTTTGTTCAAATTGAATCGAGCAAAATTGGACTCTGCCCACTTTCTCTCTTGCCTGGTCATCCTTCGGGTTGATAACATAATATTGAGCTTGGAAAAAAAAGGGCATGTATGTCATTCCCTGTAGGAAAAGGAATGGTTGAAGTTTTCCAAGGAATAAGATGTGTCAATACCGATGTAACGATGGCAGATAGCAGACTTATTGGCTACTTTTTTAACAGTTTTAGCATAATTAAGTCCATTCTGTGTGGCACCAGCAGCACGGAGATAAAGCAGCTTCACAGGGCTGAATGTATTCTTCCATGAGGCAGTGCTTGCTTTTTAAATAGTTGCCAATATTTAAAATGACACAACTGATTTGAAGACAAACTTCAAGCAAATCTTCTAGCTTCCATTAAAGTTCATTGTGAATCGAGTGCCTGCTCAAAGCAGATATATCTTCACTGCTTGGTATTTTGGATATTGCCTCTAATCTTTCTGTCCTCTCAGCAGAAAAGGTTCCCCTCTGATCCTGGTGTGCTTTGAGCCTGAGCTGGCTCACTGCATGGGGCATGGGCTGGATTCACGGCGAGTATCGTGCTCGAGGCTGATGCCTGATGGCTTGCTACCTTCCCCTCGTGTTCCCAGGAGGGGAGACAAGATTCCACCAATAAATGCGAGAGGATTCAGAAAGCAGCTCTTCTCCCTGCAGCCCAGTCCTAGTCCTCTCCTGAACTCACGTGCGCATGGATGCAGTCACATCCCTTGTGCCCTTGGATCTACAAAGCGGTCACTCGGGTAGGGCAGGCCCTCCTTGAAGGGGCTTCTGCTGTGCATATCCCAGCAGTGGATGGAGGGGCCTTTGGCCCTGGTGATAGCAGGACACCCTCATGCCTAGTCCTCCTCCTTTCCCCTCTCCACAAATTGCTGATCCATCTTCCCCTTGGGCTGTTTTTACTTGTAGCCAATTGTCATCAGTCAGTATTATTTTTCAGAGTGAGTCCTGAAATTCTCAGGGTGAATGTACTGCTTGTTGGTTAGGGCCAAAGGGGTATGTCTTTTGTCGGGTTAAATTCGAGATACTTTTCATTGCTACTTCAATTAGCATGGTGTGCTAATACTGACATCCCAATGACTAAGCACAGTTGGACCTTAACTGATTTAATTTAAATGTCTTATGGCAAAGGAATTATCCAGGGTAAATCCAAACCCTGTAGCACTTTGACCAATGCTTTATTGATTTTGAATGGAAAATTAACTTATCAAAGAGGTTGTCAACACCCAGGCAATTTAGTATCTTAACTTTTTAAAGGTTTTTTTAAAACATTTCATTGCTGAAATAAATATGCCAAGAGTATCCTGTATCTAAAAGGTCTTGAATTTTACATTCTTAGGGAGTGGTTCAACTGCTCTTATCAAGGCTGGGTAGTGATTCATTCCTCCAAGATTGCAATAAAGCTACTCAGCCAGAGCATAGAAGCAAAAAACAGATCCAGAGGGCAATGTTGGGGAAAAAAAAACCCTCTTATCTATCTTGAAATCAGCCAGAGATTTAGGAAACCATTTCTGTTATGTTGTGAATGTTTTATGGCTTTGGACTTCTCCATGCAATAGGCTTCACTGTGTTAACACTGGGTTTTAGTGTAAATCAAGCTCAAAGCAGGCTGTAAATACACACAGGGATGGAGCGAGAGGATGCTCTGGAGAAAAGTACGGCTAAGCACCAAATATGCAAAAAATGCCATTAAGGCGGCCAGTGCTGTGCTGGAAGGACTCAGCGCATGGGCTGGGGGGCACGGGGATGCTGGTGTCCACCTTGGGCGATGGTGTCCGGTGCTGTGCTGGGTCCTGTGGGTTTTGTACCTCAGTTTCCTGGGCTCTGGAGCACCACTTGAGTGTGTGTGAGAGGTGGCGGCGCACTGGCTTTGGTGTTGCTCACAAACACTTGTGCAAACGTGCTGTTTTGGGTGAGACACCTCCCTCGTCGTGGAAGCAGCCCTCGGGCCATGTGCAACCCAGAGCCGGTCCGCGTGCTCAGCTCTTCCTGCAGAAGAGGCTACCTCTCCCTGTGCAACTTGTGTCGCCGCTTAAGGAAAGCTTGTTCCTGCCGGGTGTTAATAGGCGAGAGTTTGTTGGCATGTTGTGAGACACTAGTCAGAACAAGGCCCCGGGTTTTTTCCTATGAGATAAACCAGCGAATGTCAGCAAGCGGTGTGTGCAACGTGGGCGACACGCAAGCCGGCCTCGCTACCTTGCTGTAAGCACTGCTAGTGCCTTGTCTCAGCAGCGTCCCGCAGCGAGGCAACGGCAAATGCACCGCGCTGGGAAAAGAAAACCCAGCACAGATAATACTGAAGTTACTTTCTCGGTTGTGTTTCACAGCACGTTTTTAGCAGCACCCTTGGTGTTCATGCATACAGCTTTTAAATGAGTGTTTCTCCTTGGCTGCTCTTCCTCAGGGCACGGCAGAATGGTAATGCCCCATCAGGAAAGCGTGTTGCTGGTAAGTGTGATGATGGCTTCCTTGGGGACCAGCCCTCACTCCTCTCGTGCTCTCCTGGAACAAGAAGAGAGCAGTTATGATTTCATCAGGGAATTGCCCTGGATTTCATTTGGGAATCGTCTGGGATATGGGAGAACTAGAGCTCCCCTGACCACAAATGAGCTCTTGGAGAGCATCCAGGTACCACCTGGACCAGCTTGCAATATAACAGAGAGCTTTAAAGGGAGTAGTGGCCACGATTCTCACCAGTCAATTTATTCCTTAATGACAGTTCATATTGCTGGTAAAGTCTGAAAGTCTTGCAATTACAGTCATTCTTTAATTGCAACTGGAGTTGTATACTTGAAAGGTTATTCTGCTGTTTTATGGCTGGCTAGTTTATCTTTTAATTAACTGCCCATCAAACCTCTTTGATCTGGGGAACAAGGGCTGGCGAGCTGCAGAGTCACCGCTCTGCAGTACCCAGGTAATCCTCAGCAATCCAGATCGTCTCACTCCTGCAGCCCGGAGGTAATTTGAATTGAGTCTGCGGGTTGCTCTTGGGCTCCTGTCTCTGCTGAACTTGTTGATTTGCATTCTGAGAGGATCTCAGAGGAGATAATGGGGTTTGTGAGGAAAGTTGATTTTACCTTGTTATGCAGTCGGGGGATAACGTCATCCTCTGAACGAGAGAATGCAGGGTAATTACTCAGCCAGGTGGAAGCTGGCAGGGGAACGGGGGAGGCGCAGCTGCTTAGCCTGACCAGCCCTGGATGGTCCCCTATTATAGAAATGCCATCACAGAGTTTCTTTAAGCTTTCCCTGAAGCCAGGAAATGAGAGAAAACAAGCCTCTAGATTGCTGCCTCTACTCTGCAAAAATCATGAGCACAATCTCAGGAAGTCATGAAAAGCTTTGAATCTATGGCATAAAATACAGATAGCTTCAAGTTTCCTTTGAACGTATTTTCTGAGGCTTTTGGACTTCCAGATCCACATTTAAAGCTTCTTCTAGTATCTTAAGAACGAGTATTTTTTGCTTTAAAGTGAGGGATGACTGACTTGAATGGTTGCGGGTTGAGAGGCCCTGGGCGCTGTGTTAACATGCGTCTGCACTTTGAGCTCCCCGCTGATTTTGCACATTTGCTGTGTGCCCCTGGGTGGGCTGCTCCTGGGATAGCCCCTAGGAAACAGAGCAGAGAGGCAGCGGGAAGGACCCTGCCCTGTCTGTGCCCTCCTTCCTCTACCTCTTGGCCAGAGGTTTCTGATCACGGCCTGATGCTGATTCCTCTCCCCAGCCTCATGGACTTTCTTCTGACATATCCTCTCTTGTGCTCCCAGCAGTTCCCAGGAAATGCCACCCCTTTCTCCTCCGCCCTCGTGGTCTCCTGGCTTGAGAGCCACTTCATAAAAATGTACATGAGACAGCAGAGCCCAAAACAAGCTTAGGCAGCTACTATTTATACACACAAATATGTGAGCCCGCATGCCAAGCTGCTCTACAGAAACATGTCTATTTTTAAAAAGTAGCTGTCTTATTTACTCGTTTCTCAGAATGACATCTTTCTCCACTGGAGCACTGCACCTTCCCAGCATAGTGGGCCCAGCTCTCTTGAAGGAATTGCTCTGAATATCCTACAATAGAAGTGATGTAGGTACCTTGAAAACTTTAGCATGTGTCATTTAATATACACCAGCAAACCAGAAAGCTTGAGAAATGGTTAATCCATGGCTGCTTCCATCTAACTATGCTGCTTCTGGTGGTGAGACCTAACAAGCTTGACTTCTGCTACAGCCCTATTTGTTTTTGCGCGTTGCTTGTAACATTCCTTTAATACTATGTCTTTTAAGAAGCAACCTGAGTTTCTTGACCACAGAGCAAATTAACAAATAGCTTTGTTTATCCTGAAGTAACCGAGGTTTTGTGGGGGATTTCTGCTTTTGTTTGCATATGCACTGGCTGCTGGATCTTCCTCTACCTCCCAGAGGTTCCTCCTGGTGGGGCCACAGGGATGACAGCAATGGTGTCTCATGTGAGGAAATGGTTAAAAAGGCACGCATGTGAGGAAAAAAGAAATCTGTGAGTGTTTGGGGAAAAGAAACACCTGCCCTATACTCCAAAAAGCTCCTAAGAACACCCTGGTTAATAGAATATCTGAGCACATTCCTAATGGGTTACTGGATACTCAAGTATGAGTACATAACATGTAATCTTTCTTTTTCAGATTAGCAGCCCAACTCAGCACAGCTGAAATCCAGTGCAGCCCCTGCTGGCTAATAGACAGACATAAAACTAGACCACCCTCTCCCCAGATACTTGTTCTTTAATCAGCTTCATCCTGCTAACCTGTCGTGAAGTATTAATTAAAATTATTATGGGAAATGTGTGCTTGGGTAGGAACAAGATAAAAATTTAACATTTTTTATTTGTAATGACAGAAAAGCATTCTGGCAATGTTTTTTTTTTTTGTCAAATTATTTAGAACTAGCAGATGAATGAATAGCAAATATCTGCAACCTCAAAATTTTTTTTTTAAAAAAGCTTTTTTTCCCCACGTGTGTTAATTTTATCCCTGAACCACATAATATTGATAAGCATTTGCAAAGCACAAATTATGCAATATCAGTGCACCTTACATTATAATAAAAACTTGTTCTTACTAATTGTTCTCACTGCTCCTTTAACAAGAATTTTATGCCCTTTGGTGTGTGAAAGCAACAGACAGTGTAATGCAGCTGATATCTTAAATGGTTTCTACCATATAAAACTTTCTTGTGTACTTTTTGCGGAAACCCACGAACTTTTTGATTAGGCCTCAAAAAGCCTCGCTGAGATCTGCAGGCTTTCATTAGGTGCTAAATGAACAATCATCATCATTTAGTCAGCAGCTTTAGCAAAAATATACTAATATTCCTTTCAAAGGGAATAGGAATAAAAGCAAAAGTGCTCCTTCTGAAGTGTTAAAATTTGTCCCTAGTCTAGGTAGGAAAACAACTTAATTATGTTCTCCCTGACCTTTCCCATCTTTTCATTTCAGAGCACGGCAACTGAGCCTTGAAGAGCTTCACGGCGGCAGGGTGTAAGTGCTCTCCATGATGTAGCTTTTCTTTCTGAACTCCAATATTAAAAGTTGTTTGTGATTATTTCTGGCATTAAATGTTAGAGCGACATCCATAATCATTTAACTTTGTCCCATAGTTATCAACTTTTAAGGTGCACTCTGCCAAACTCCATGTATGTTTTTTGACCTGTCAATTAGCATCTGTGATGCAGCCACACAAAAAGAGTCCAGCATGAACAAAATCAATTTTATTGATTTTTAAGGGAATGTTCACTTGTGAGATGGCTCACAAAGTCCTGAAAAGCATGATTTCAGTAATAAATGTTTTTATGGTTGGGGCTCTTTCTTCAAGAATGCTCGGCATGATGTTATTGTGATCTGAGCTGAACCTTGTCAAGACTAATGCATTTAACCACCACCTTTCATATTAGACAGCTGTAAAAGACAGTGACCATCTGCTCCTGTCTTTCAAAAAAACAGGCAAAATGGCTCTTGCTCAGGATTTTGAAAGCCCAGACCTTGGGTAGATACTCTTTTGTTAAGTTGGGTATGTGCAATTGCAGGAGAGCGAGTGAGCCACTGCGCCTGGAAATGTGCAGTACCTCTCTGGGGTGCAATTTTAAAGGGAGCCTGGAAAAGGCTTTGGAAATGTGAGCCAGGGAAAATTTCTAGTGGCTTGGTCCTCGTTTTCTTTCCTAAGAAAGTTAGATTCTTTGCAGTCCTCTTTGCAGTGGAGCTACTTAGCCCATCAACTTCCCTTCAAAGGAAACATCGTGATGCAATGAAACAAGGGTCTGAATTTTGGGTAACTGCTCAGGTCAGAAGGGGTAGCAGTGCCAGCAGCTGCCGTTTCAGTGTCCACCAGTCAGCCTGCTTGTTCAATCACTAAGGTCTGCCATCCTGCAGAAAGATGTTAAGAACCAAGGAAGACGGCAAATGTCTTCATGAATTTTTCCATGCGGATGGAGAAATGCCAGAACCCATGGGCGCCACGTACCAGGGGATGCTCTGTATTGCAAATGCACCTGCAGATACGTGAGCCGAAGCTGAGGAGACCCACAGTGTGGGTCCGGGAGCAAAGGTCCACCTCCCTCCGTGCCCTCTAGGGATGCTTGCCTACTGCTGTGGACAACCATGCTTTCTAGGACATCCTTCGTGGGTTTCAATGAACAACTCGGCATGTCAGGAGTTAACTGAGGGAAATAGTCCCTCCCCTCATCTCTTGGCTGAGCTGTTTTGAGAATTTGGCCTTTTAGCTCTTTCCCTGTTTTTACATTGCTCTTAGGAAGTATCCTGGTAAATTCAAATCATTCAGAAGCATCACAAATACCCAAATTCATCCCTCTCTGAAAGGCCTGAGCAATGGAAGGGGAGGTTCTCATCCTGTCCTCAGTTCTTCAGAAGACTGCTGGATTCTCCTTGATCTTTGCTATGAAAAAAATAACATGGCATCGTTTGTATTTAAGAGATGCATTTGGAACGAAGCCTGGGAAACCCCCCAGCTCCCCTAGTCAAATTCTTGTCCACTTTTTCACAGATTTGTTGTTTTGTGAAAATGCTTGCTTTTTTTTGCTGTAGTTGCTTATCTCATGCCTTCGTTTCCTAATTAGGTCTGCACAGTGCAGATCTCAGCCTGTCGTGTTGTGAGACACAGCGGAGACGGCGCGTTGCACCGCAAAGGCAGCGGCTGCATGAAGGAGGGGGGCGATGGCACTGTGGAGCAGCTACACAGGCTCTGCTTTGATTAGCAGCAGGGCTTAATTGCAATTAGCTGACATGGTGCCGAATGCAATTTGGCCTGGTTTAAGCAGAGCAGCCAGCACCACCTCAGCTAGCTCAGCTCTTCACACATGATGACACCCTTAATGGAGACCGGTGGACGCTTGTCATGAAATTCTCCATCCTTCTCTCCTGCTTCTCTTAAGCACTGGGTTAGACAGAATCGTTAGGAATGGAGCACGAGCGCAGATATGAGCTTATTGGTCTGGCTTTTCTAAGGTTCAAGGCTTCTGGGCTGTGCTGTGTTTAGTAAGCAGCCAAGTTCCTTAGCATAAGAGGAAACCAAGCCCAGGGGAGTCTGTCAGGGCAGAGCAGACCTGTGCCATGCCTGGTGCCCGGCTGTTCACCTGCTGCTTCACCTTCATGGAAAGGGACCCTTGGCTAGCTGACCTTAAGTGAGATTTTTATTCTTGGAACTCTGCTGCCCTGAGATGGTGGCATCTCTTTCTGATTTTTGGAAAACAGCTGCACTAGCTTTTTTTTTTTCCTCATTGCTTCCTTTTGTTTCTGCCTTTTATGCAGTTTTTTTACTTGTAGACTCAATAGTCAACTTTACTAGTTCAGATTTGCAGAGGTACTTAGATATTGAAAAAATAATAGAATTAAGTGCTTTTTGAAAATATTGCTACATTTCTGTCTTTTCCTTTAAGCATTTAAGTACTCTCAAATATTTGGCCCTCAAATCATACCTTTAAAGCTAAATTGAGCTCTGTTGTAGCCTTTCTATACTCTAAAGTCTGTGCCCCACATTTTAGCAAATCAATCATTGCTATTCCTGCTGCCGAGCTATGGAACAGGCTGTCAACTAATATTAATCAATCTTTGTCATTGCCCATTTCCAAAAGTCATTAGCATGCTCAGCCTCACATTATATTCTCCAGCAGAAAAATAACACATTGTCAACTGTATTTTGTTATGAGTTACTACACAAGCGACCTTATTGATTGCACATATGTAATAGAGGTCTGTGTTTGCAGAGAACCATCAAGTTTTTTTGCTTGCCTTTATTATATTTCCACTTTGTCTTTTTTTTTTATATGTATTACATTGTTTTCCTTAACGGGCAAAACAGCTGTTTCCAAGGAAATTAAGAGAGCTGAGAAGCTGGTGTAAGCGTTATAAGTAAATGAAGATATCAAGTACATTTGACTGTTGCCACACTAGGAAATGATTAATGACCCTTTAACACATTTGAAAGAAAAAAAAAAAAGTCTGCCAACATATAGCTATTTCTGTTGTCACATAGTAACGCTTTAAAATTTCACGAACTCAGCCTCAGTGGATTTCGTATGTGTGAAAATCTTTCTTCTTACCTATCAAGGCTCTTTAGATGGATTTCTTTTTTCTTGTTATTCCTCACTACGCTTAACAAAATCTGACTGTAAGAAGTTACCTCCTTTTTCTGTGTTGTTTTTCTGTCTTCTAAGAAGAACAGTTCGGTACCATATTATTTTGTTGCCTTTGTTCTTTCGAAATACTGAGGGGAAGATCTGTCGTGCCCCTGGAGGTTGATCCAGGTTGTCAGATGCCGTCGTCTCCAGAATGAGGGGGAGTTCATCAAGGCACCCCCAGTTCCATGCTGAATGGACCCTTCCCGGGGGCTGCAGGGATAACTTGGTGTCCACTGTGCTCCCACGAAGCCTCCATCGCCTGAGGAGGTGATGGGTCCTCCTGAGCAGCTCAACAACTTCACGATGCAGAGCTGAGTCCTTGAAAGATGTGCAGGAACATTTGCAAGGACTGATGATTGATGAGCATTTCTTCACCATTAGCTGAACACAGAAATTTGAACAATGTTTAGACTTAAAACATTGCACTAGGAAAAATCAGCAAATCCAGCCCCCTATAGCCTTAAAGAAGCACACCATGAAATCTCTTTAAAAATGGACCAATCTTTATCCTAATGGATCACCCCCTTGCAAAGCTGAATCAGAATTTGGTCCAGCCCATGTTGATTATAGACATGTTTCTAATTTCCAGACTGAATTCATTCTGGCCAAATAATAATATTAATAATTGTTGCTTTTGATTTCTCAATGTGGGTAGCACCGTCCCATCCTCAATGTAGGCTGTGATCTAGTGTGCCCTTGTGATAAACTTCGTGTAAACACTCAAACTCTAGTTGGATTTCTGATGGATTTTTTTTTTTTTTTTTTTTAGCTTCATTGAGTAAAAAACCCATCCTAGGTAGGTATCCTCTTTGCCTTCCACTTCCAGGTTGCCTTAAGTTATAGCCTCAGGAAAAATACATTGCAGACTCCAGTCCTGAACTGATGAATGCCTCTGTTATGGTGGTAAGTTCAGCATCTGCAACCAGCTCATAGAGTTATTGCTAGCTGGAGACAGCAGCAGGTAAGCAAAGCATTCCAAGACATTGCTGTTGAATAACTGAATAACCCTTAGCATCTGAGGATCCACAACCCTGCTCCGTACAGGTTGTGATGTCAAGACACCCTCAATTGGAAATGAAAATATTGCATTAGTCAGGACTTCAACAGTCCTCCAAAACGTCATCAGCTTTAGTGGGACTAAACGTCAGCCAGGTGTGTCACTCTCTGCTCTATTCTGATCCAATACTATCCAGTACTGTATTTTAACTGGTTTATCAGAAGAATCAATCTCTGTGGTATAGCAAGAGTTCTGGTAACTCTGGAAGGAATATCTGCTTCTGGCTTGTGGAGGAAGAAGAATGCAGAAGTTATAAAACAGTTCACACAAGGACACCTTAAACTCTGCCTGGTAAAAGCTTCACAATGTAATTTTCTGTCTTTCCTAGGAAGTTTTATTATGAATACTTAGCAAGAGATGCCAACTCTGAAATGTCAAGTTTCCTGGTCAAAATGCTTGTGTCATCTTCTCCTATCTAGGTTTTATTTAGAAAAACGATAGCAGGAATTTCTGACATCCCGGATCCCGCCTGAGTCAGTGACAATACCAGATAATTGCCAGCAAACCACTTAGTGCATTTTAATGATGTCTGAAGAGCTTCCCGGACCTGCAGCCACATCTCTCCCTCACATCAACACTTTTAGTATTTAATTTGGGTGATGCCAAGGAAGACTGCTGTCCTCCACGCCGGCTGCAAAATCCTGGCCGTGAACTGGGACCAGGAGCGGGTGGTAATGACCCTTCCCATCTGGAAGCAGGATGTCCGTGATGGCAGCTCATCTTGGCTGCACATCTCATCTCTAGAGGAGTATGAAGAGTTGTTGGGTATTGAACCTACTCAAGAGGTTGTTTTTCCTACAGCTCTGCACTGTAGCCAGTGAGTATGATCCTGTTTTAGGGGGTGCAAACTGCAGAAGCTCCCAGCTTCAGTGATTACACACTTCATATGCCATTAACTGAAGGGCTCTTGCAGTCCTTTCCCTTTCTGAACGAATGTTTGCCCCTTGGAGGCTCCTGCAAAGGACCCAGGGACAAAGGATTCGGCTTAAGAAAGCATTTAAACACCTCCGTCGGGATCTTTGCTCTGCCCAACAGTTAAGCATGTACATCAGCAGATTGGAGGACACAGCAATAAAACAAATGGAGGTAAAATGCCCGCGTGTGTAGCTGCATGGGGATGGACTGTTCCAAATATCATTTGTGAAAAGGTTCTGGGTGTTCATGCTAGTTGTCTTGGCACCTATTTTCTATACATACTTTTTCTGCCCTCCTGTCTTCTATGGTCTAGCCAAGTAATCCATTAAACAGCAATAACCAAGACAGTTACAATCAGTAATATGCCAGAAATGGCATTTTTTCCTTATGCTATTATCAGTTGTCCTTTCTTCTTGATGAGTAGCATTCTTTCTTCCTCCAGTAACCTCTGAATGAATTATTGCTTGAATGTGATGGTTACGGCACCGCATTCACTGATTTTTTTTAAATAAGTTTTTTAAATTCCCATCTCCATCAGGTAATAAGTGCTGTCCAAGGCAGCGGTGATAAAGAGCAAAATGAAATCAGACCTGATCTATGTTCCCTTTGCAGAAGAAAGAGATGATACGGGCAGCCATTTAACGGTATCATAACAGAGCAGGGTGCTGCTCTCCAAACAAAATATCACGAGGGAAGCGGCAGCGCAGAGCGTGTGATGGTGCAAGTGTCTTGCAGACTGCAAGGGCATATTTAACCCCCTGGTTTTACCGGAGACTGCATGGAAGAAAAACCTCTAGTCCCTACCATGCTTTTGCCCATGATTACTGTGCTGGCTGTGATTATTTCTGGGTAAAACATTAATCATGATGAATCGATTTTTTTTTTTTTTTTTTCTGCATGGGATATATGACTCCAAAGGAACTAAATTTTAACAGGGCATTAATTACTCGTTGATCCCTGACCATAATTCACATTAACCAGTGCTTTAAGAAGGCTTTACACATCCTGTGTGAGCAAAGTGCTTCTTAATAGTGCAGTTTCCCATTCATTTTCTTTTCCTTTGTTCCTCTGCTTTGAAAGGTGTTTATTTTTCTGATTCCCTTTCCATACTTTCAATATTGGAGGCCACCATTCTTGCCCATCTCTCTAATTTCCCCATCGTGGGCAGGAGGCCTCCCATGCAAGAAGCACCACGAGAAATGGGGGCGGCCCAAGCTCTGGGGAGAGAACACCATGGACGTGGCCGTGCCTTGGCACCGTGCCCCTTCCTCCAATTAAAACAAAAATAAAGTCACGGCAGAGCCAAGGGCCCTCATGCAAGGAAGCACAAGAGGGCAGCATTACGTTGGATTGAGGCGCAGGAGGGTAGCAATTAGCATGGGAGCGCTACATGGAGGATTAATTTAGCCTAGTGTTTAGCAGGGATCTGCTGGGGAAATGGCAGGGAGAAGCTGGCAGAGGGAAGGGGCAGCAGGATGGGGCATTTCAGGGCAGGGGTCTGTGCCCTGGGCTGCACAGGGACTCGCAGCACGGAGCCGGCTCTGCTCCGGGCATGGAGCGTCCGGCTCGTGCCCAGGCAGCTCTGGCACCTTCGTGGCTGCTTTTAATCCGTGCATGAAAATGGCTGTGAAACGGGGCAGAGCCGGGGTGTCCTACCAAGGAGAGGAGGGATGGGGACAAAACAAGCCTTGCCCAACCAGCGGGGCACCCACGGCTTTTCAGCACCCTCCTGCGTCACCCACCTTGAACACCCTCCAATTTTCATGAATTATCTGAGACTGTGAGTATATCTCTAACTTCTTTCCTTTTTCCGAGGACACCTGGCTTTAAAGCAATGGTTGTACACAAAGCTGCTCAACTTTGAACCACGCATCCCGCACACACCAAGGCAGGGCTGAGCAGAGGCACACGGGATTTGTTTGTGGCTGGAGGCAGGTTTCTTCTGCACTATCTGTTTTTCTGCTGTGTGTATCAGGCCCCATGAGCCACGGGCACAAGCAGGGTGCTCCAGTCCTGGATTGGAGGCCACAGAAGGGCTCACTGGCGTTTGCCACCATCCCAGCCACACCAGGCAGGCTCCCTGTGCAAAGTCCTGGGAGATCCCACTGCAGGCTCCAAGCCGCCGGCACCATTTCTTTATGCACACAAAAGACCTTGTTTTAACAGGAATTAATTAGCAGTTTAAATACTTGCAGGGTAGGAAATCCCCCATGGGGCATTCTCGTTAAGGCTTCTTTACCCATTGCCTCCCGGGAGGACGCAGACTTTCCCTCGCTTTCCAGCATCCCTCGCTGCTTCAGCGATCGCTGCAGTAATTGTGCTGCAGCCGCAAAGGGCCGCACCACCAGCCACAAAATGCTCCCCTGTCCCCCTGTGTTAGACTGGATTGTGATGGGCAGTAATTTATCAGAGGCTCTGAGGTTGCGGTGTCACATATTTGTGCCCAGGGTGCCTTTAAGCAACGAGGAGGTGATAACGTCGGTGTAACCACACATTCTGCTTGCATTATTTATTGTGCTCGTAAATGACAAATTCGTATTTTAAAATGGCTGGGATGTTTATCTGCTGTCCCAAAAAGCCGAATTATGAATGTAGCATAATCTTATCTCCAGGGCAGACGTTCCCTTTTATTACTGGCATTTAATAAGAGAGTATGTAATTAAAGAAAAGTAATTAGCCTATTTCTAGGAACTTTGTATCTTGAATGAACAGGCAGCTTATGCAGATTTAAGCTCACTTCCAGGAGTCCTGCCTGTGGAAGATGCTTTCTGAGGCAGGTGGCCTGCATTACAGCAAGGCAGACTGCGTACCTCGTCTCCGAGATTCTGCATTTCCACCTTCAGAAAATTTTCTTTCAAAACTCCCCACAGATCTCTTCATCTTTCTGAAGCAGAACAGGGGCTATCCAGGAAGGCCACAGATACGAGGAGTAGCAAGGAAAAATCCAAGCAAATACCAGGGAAATCTTCATGATGAAGTTCGAACTTCCTAGGAGCCACTTTGCGCTGTGCAATCACGAGCCACAGCTTTCACTTCTCTGTCATAGCCAGGGTTCCCACTGTAGCTTGGGAGGAGCCTGGGAAGGGACAAGCGAGCCCTGGTGACAACCACCTCGCCTGCCACCCCCAGGAGCGCCACGACTGTCGGCATCCGACCCCCACCAGGGCGCCGCAGGTAGGGGAGGCTCTGCCTGTGATTTAAATGAGAGCTGCCTCATGAGAGTCACGCTCCTACCAGGAGGTTAATTACTTTTCTTTAAATAAATATGGCAAAAAATTTTCCTTCTTTGTTGTTTTATTTTTTTTCTTTTCTTCTCTGGCATACTGAAATAAAGGTCATGTAATGGAGAGCTGATTTGGTTTTGCACTTAATGATTCCAGTTTTGTGCCAATAAAACATCAGCCCCACAGTGGCATATCCATGTAAGGCCCAGTGCAGGTGCAGATAAACAGGGTAGCAGATGTCACGGCAGGACAAGCAGCAAAACATTCATCAATCCAGAGGAATGGCCCTATCCACAAAACATTCCTCGTGTAAGGAAAGCTGTGCTTTGCAAGGTGGCCACAGCAGGATGGAGATGCCACAAAGCTTGGACAAGCAGGGCCACAACCAGCCAGAGGTTTTGGTGTCCACTGGGGCCACCCTGAGCCCCAGCCTCGGGAATGGTAGGGCCAGGTGACGTCCCACAGCATCCTCGGAGCATGAAGGCAGCATTTCGGTGCACGTTTCCTTGCCTGGTGGCAGCAGCCACGGGGCTTTGCTGGAACATCACGGGACTGAGCACAAATATGAACCCTTATACTATTGCTGGAGGCAGGGTGAGAGCTTTATGATGCCTCATCAATTCACGATGTAGCTCCTTTCCGAATGCTCCCCCGGAGCTGGGGCTCTGCACACCCAGTCACGCTGAGTGATGCTCTCTGAGGAGCTACCCTTCGCTTAAGACACCCCGAGCTGCTCGTGCCGTCTCCTGCAGCCCTATCGCCTTTGGCTTTTTTTACCTTAACGCCAGATAACGGCGTCTCCGCCACCCTCTCTGCAGACCCTCTGCATCCCGTCGTCTCCGTTGCAAAGTCCCTGTGCAGGAAAAGGGATATGAGCCAGGGGCTGGAGCACCAGCCCAGGTGCAAAACGGCCTCCTGCTTGGCCAAAAAATGGAGAGAGGGAAGGAGGCTGCTTAGAGCTAAGGGGCTGCAGAGATCACTGCTGCCATGGGCAGCACCAGGCGATAGAGATGCAGGGCTGGGGGGGCCTCGTGGCTCGTCCGCCCCTTTGCCCGCGGCCGCAAGCAACAAAGCAGGGGACAAGTACAGGGGGTGACAGCAGCGACTGCATCTCCTCGGGCTGCCCGGAGATCAGGCGCACACCGGCCAAATGTTAACGCGGAGGGTTTTGTAACCGCGCTCGACGCTTCGAAGGTTTTTTTCTTTTTTTCTGAGTGCTGAGTGTATTTTTTTAAGGACTAAAATACACTTTGTTTGAGAGTTATGTTGTCACTGCAGCATCCGGCCCTGCCATAGGATGTGCCTGTGTCCCAAAATAGAAGGAATATGTATATATATATATATTTATTTATTCCTTTCTTTTTGCAGGGACCGAGTTTCTCAATGAGAAAAACATCAAGCAATTGCCATAAACCCTTTCCTTGAGTAATGCTCTTGTCCACCTGGATTTGGGTGACTATTTGACACGGTCTACATTGGCTGAAGATTAAAGGGCAGAGGGAGAGACTGCGGGTCTGGCTGAGGCTTCCTTCCCCCTTGTCCTGGATAAACAAAGCAAAGAGAAACGTGATCTCCCACCCCGCGCGCTGCACGGGAGCAATCCGGGTCTGGGAAGGCCGAGGAGCGACGCTGCGGTGAGGGGCTCCTGTGAGCGGGCCGGGCTCATCCGGGCCCTCGCGTGTGCTGGACTCCATGGATGCTCCTTTGCAGTCCTTGCTAGCCAGTTTTTCCTCTATGGATCCATTAGAATCACCCCTACCCCTCTGGGGCTGAGCCTGGAAGGAACGGGTGCTTCTCCATCGCTTCTTGCAGAGCTGTTGTTCGGCTCATCCACATTCTTATCCAGATTTTCTTCCTCTGGATGGTGGGGGGACACAAGCACTGGGGATGTCAGGAAACACCAGCCTGTCCCGGCCACTGGCTGCCACTGCCGCTTGAGGACCAGGCTGTGGCAAGAGGAGGAAGGACACAAGGACGTGTAAAACCCAGACATGGTTTATACCCCAAGGTCAGACAGAATCGATACGTTCCCACAGAGCATATTACATCTAATCAGTGTTTTCTGGTGGAAAATTTCTGACAAGCTTGAAACCTAAGGGTGGGTTTATTTGCAAATGCCTTGTGAGTGATAAGCAGGTGATTTAGGGCATTTATGTTGCATTGGAAAAAAAATAAAGCTAGAGTGTTTTTCTCTTTTTCCTTTTTTCTTTTTCGTTTTTTTTTTTTCCTGTGTTCTGTGGGGAATGGTGACTGCCCAGCAGGTCATGGCAGAGGCTGTGTCTGCTCTACTTCTGGGCCAATTGTTGTGTTTTTGCTACTGGAGATGACGAAAAATAGCCATCATTAATTAGAGTTGGGGAAATGCCAGTTCTTGATTTGGAATAAAACTGAAAGTGCTGGCAATTTTTAGGGAAAGCTTTTCATTGCAAAGCAGCTAGGATTCACAAATCACTAGATCAAAAATCTAGCGAAGCTTGCAGAGAACTGTAATAAACCCCCTTAGCTATGTGGGGAAAAAAAAAAGTTTCTTTTTCAGTGTGCTCTATTTGGCTCTGTCTAGGTAAAGAAGACAGACAGATTTGCCAGCAGGAAAAAAAAAAAAATCTTCTTTGCTTTTAATCTGTACTGTGTTTGCTATCCCAGATGGCTGTTTGTACAGTAAGACATGTTTGGAGATCCAAAACTTTTGTCTTGTCCCAAATCTGGTCAAAATATTCTACAATATAAAAATGAAGCATAAAAAAAATGAGTGTTATGCATACAAAACCACTACAGAAATTGCTATTTGTACATAAATATGTAAAATTGAGCCAGAGCCAGGAGGACACGTTTCAACCATATGGAAGTACAATGATTTGCTCATTCCCAGATGAAGGCAGCGTGTTGAAACCGGCGTGTTCACACAAAATGTATCAATATGGCCAAATCAGCAGTTTCTGCTGAAAAGAGAGAGAGAGGGAAAGAAGAGAGAAAGAAAGAGAGAAGGAAAGAAGGAAGGAATGAAATTGCAGTGGGAACTTTTTGCGCTGCTCCAAGCCCCACTGTGTGTCCTGCTGGAGCAGCAGTCACAAGAAAACACCTGTTACCTGTTTGGGGGGAAAAGTGGTCCTCACCCCATGCCTTGAAATGTGCTGTTGTTTAATAAATCTAATCTTTCCGAATTTACCGCAGGACACTGTCTTTTCAGAAGAGCATGTTCACCTTCCTTCTGACAGTGACCCAGCGACGAGATACTGCAACTGCACAGGACTGTAACTGCAGCGTATTAAATTATTGCTGCCCCTTCGGCTGACACATAGAGCAGAAGCTATAACTGATCTGGTTTTCCATGAAGGTCCATTGCTTTTGAGTCTATCTAACAGTGTAGGGCTCATCTGTGCACAGAGATGGTTGTCCTACTGCCTCTCCATCCCTTCAGGATTGCATCACGGTGCCTCCGTGAGCTTGGAGTATATAACCCTACACACAGTGCATTTATCCCCAGTGCTGTAGGCTTGCTGTGGCATCCTCGTGCAACATCCACCTAGTCTTGTCCAACAAAAAATCAATAATAGCAGCTCCTCTAGCCTCCATCAGACCCTCAGCTCTCAATTTTGTAAAACTTCTGAAATTCTGCTCCTCTACCTCTCATTTGAGCCTCATGCAAGACTACTGACTGACTGCTTCCTGCACAGAGCACCCTCTTGTCTCCTGGTTAGCACCGCTGCTGGGGCTTCAATAAACTGATGATTTTATGTTGCTTGAATTCAGATTGATCATTAGAAATATTAGTAATGACTGCTTGACTTTATAATTAGCCATGTATCTATATTGCATTCAGGAGCTGTTAATTTGTTCAATGGACATGTTCCAAATAATCCATTTATATTTAAATAAATTGATGTTCCATAGCTATCTTAATCAATCTAAATTAAACTCCTATTTAGGAACCTCTGCTCTGCAACCTGTAATTTTTCTTTACCTGAGAGTAGCTGTGTTTGGTGGGCCACAGAGTTTGCTTGGGATTTGGAGCTCTTGGAGGCAAAACAGGTGTTTTTCTGATCCCCTTATAGCCTCTTCTTCACCTGTGTGGAAACTCAGATTCTCTTGCCTGAACGACTTACCGGACGTGTCCAGGAGTCGCTAAGATTTCTTGGATCTGCGATTCTTAATTATTAACTTAATTTTTTATTTCATAAAAATAATCCGTTAATATTTATAACAGCTTTCTTTAAGCTTTTTGGCCACTTTGTTGATTAATTAAGGGAAAGGCTCTCCATGCTCATTGACACATTTGAACAAATTCCAGGTAATAGGTATATGGGAGAGACTGACTTTAGTTGATGGAAAAGTGCAAATAAGACAATTAAGGAGCACTGGGAACTGGGAGCTGTGCTTGCACTGCAAACCTTGGGTCCTCACAGCCTCAGGCAAGAGAGTTTTGCTTCAGTCTTGCTTCAGACTGATTTTATTTCCCTTTATCTTCTCCTTCATGAAAGCAAGCAAGCAAAATAATAAGAAACAACTCAGGATGCAAATCATGATTATTAAGATCCCATGGAGCCCTGGGTGTCACACATTGTGCTGGGGGTGTTTCCCACTGTCCCTGCCCCTAGAGTTCATTAAGAGACAGGTCTGAAAAAACACATGAAAGAGAAATGGAAGTATCAAACGGACAGGGTTTGCAATTGGTAGGCCAGCACTGCCTGAGATCCAGGTCAGGCCACGTGAGATAGCAGGAGACCTGGAATACTTTGTTTTACTGATCTGTAGGTATCTTCCAGCAGAAGCCAGGAGGTCTGTTGGACTGCAGTGTTCCAGACACTGACTTTTGGCAAGGCAGAACCCACCAGAGAGATGGAGGCCCCACTATCCGTTGAGGTGCTGGGCTAGGAAAAGCTCCCAAGTGCAGCAGGAGAGGGGGAGACCAGCACAGAGGGAGCCTGCAGCATTAGAGGGGTTGAAGACCTCCGAGGAGGAGTGGGGAAACCTGCCAAACCCAGGCTGTGATGGAGAGAAAGGGCCTGCGTGGGGCTTCGTTAACTGAGGAAGCCGTTAAAGGTTGCTGAACAAAAGGACTTGTCCTGCCACGGTACAGTAGGCAGGGAGAGATTGGGTTTATTTGAGGGCGTTTCAGCCAGGTTTGAGTTCTTTTTCCACTTTAAAAGCTCCTTTGTTGGAGAGTGGCCTTGCACAAAACGTGGTTACGGCATTTCTGGGGTTGGTGGGTCTTTTGGATGGGCGCTGAAGTGGAGGTGCAGAGTTAGGACAGGACCCCATCACACAGCAGAAGGCCTCCGCAGATGGTCCAGCGAGCCTCAAACCTCCCACAGCCTCGATCGACATCTACAGCCCTGCTAAGCAAAAGAGCAGAAAGGCATCAACATTTTTATAGGGTTTATACATTTTATATGTACAGGGAACTTGTTAGGGGAGAATAGCCACATGCTGTAAGAAATGGAAAAATCACAGTCGTGGTTTAGCTGGGGAGGAAAGTGGAAGAATAATACATATTTTATACACTTTGGACCATTAGCAGCTCCTACTGCCAGTATGTGAGGGGCTGGCAGGGAAGCTCCGTCTCAAAGCTCTACGCAGTGCATCAGCTCATCCAGGCACTGTCTTCCAACTCTGCTCTTTCACAGCTAATTTGGTGCCTTTTTCTTCCTTTAATTACAGCAATTCATCACACTCCTTGCCAGCTTATCCTTGCTGATACACCAGAATGCGGAATGTCTTTTGTAATTCCTGGGGTGCCTCTCTAGATTGCCTTGAGAATATTTCTTCTTGCTGGTGTGTAGAACATGTTCAAAGGCACCCTGATCCTCCAAGCAGAATTCAACCCCAGGCTGCAGTTCTTCCTTCACTGCTATCTCCCAAGTGAATACTTTTTTTTTTTTTTTGTATAGAAAATACCGTTCATTGTCTAGGATTAATTTCTGTCCCACAGCTGTTGGAGTTATTACTTCTAGTCTATAAAAATGAGCAAACCAGAAAAGCCACAGGAAAATGTGTCATGTTTATCTGTGCACAATGCTTCTCCTGAAAATGATGGTGTACTTAGCTATGTTTAATACTCCAAAGAGAAGTCAAACCATATAAATAACAGAATTGTTTCAGAGAACGTGCCATCCTCAGCTGTTTGAGGAGACATGTGTGCGCAGTTTGAAGGGTGCTGGAGAACTGCAGTGCCCATGACACTCGGCTGCCCAACAGTCCCTAGGGCTCTTTGTGGCTCAGATCAGCCCGGCCCCTCGGTCCTTCTTTAAGGACCGCTCAATGTACACATCCTGAAGAGCCTGGATGAGTAACCTCCATACTGCTGTGTCCTATCAGAAAGGTGCCGGTGGCCCTTCCTATTTTGTTAGCCACCAATTTAAGATCCAGAGGACTTGTTGCTCTTAATCTGTGGGGTGGTTCAAGGTTACTTAGTTATGTTTTTTTATGAGGCTCTTGGTTTTCATTAAAGGAGGGGAAAGAAGTAAATATTCAGTCCGCACAATTCCAGAAAGGAGCCTGAAAATGCAAAGCCTCAGGGCCAAAATCCAGAAGACAGATTAAGACTCTTCAGCCTTTTAAATGATGCTTTAGCTATTATTTAGATGCCATGGTCTTGTTAGAGAACCCCTGAATTTCTAGAGCCCAGAGTAATTTAGTTAGGAGAGTCATAATTTTAGGTTGGCAGCACACCTTGGGAATCTTCCCTGTTTTATCTGAGAAAGAAGTGAGGAAATGGCCGGACTAGTGAGCTACATATGTATCATGCTAAATGTATGTGTGTCCTCTTTGCACATCTATTTTAGTTTAATTCCATCTGTTTTGCTAACTGGACATTATACCAAAATCATGGCCACAATCCACAAAGACAAATTTGACAAATGGCACAAATATACTGTGAATTCTACTGGTGCCCAGCAACAGCTTCATTATCTGGATCATATAAAAATAGCTATTCAACAACAACTATGTTTTTCCCACAGCAATTAAGAACCTATGAAAGTTGAAAGATGATGAACATCACATAATTGGTTTGTGCAGAGTCTAATAAGGTATTTGCTTGGCAGATACAATATTCTCTTTCTTGAGAATAGAAAGAATAAGTGATGATAATTTTTATAGACAACTCTTATCTTTGCCTGTCAAGGAGTCTTCATCAACAAAATACATATTATCAAGAAAAAAACTTTTTAAAGTATTAATTTCTGAAATGCTGCTTCTTTAGTACCATGTTGTGTTTCTATAGCAGTGGCACCCAAAAGACCCAGTCTGAACTTTCAAGCATCTCTCAATCTCCCAATTTGCTGGATGTTCATGTTAGGCTATAGTGAAATTCCGGGTGCCTCCAAAGGAGCCCTGATCTCTCAACTCAGACGGGAGACAGATGTCTACGTGTGGCTGGATCAAGGCGAGGGGCCTCTGTTGAGGCTCTTTGGCTTGAGGATGACACCCAACTGCAGTGTGTGAGCTGAGCATTGAGCCCCTCATTCGCAGAGCCGCCCTGCTCAGCGAAGCCTGGCATAATGTACCGCAAAGCAACAGAAGCCGTTTCAGGTTGTTTGGCTGTTTCTTTTAGCTCCTTGCGTGGCTATTTCCTGTGCTCTCTCGTCAGAGCAGGCTGGAGGCTCTGCTGCACTCGCTGTTTGCAGCGAGGCAGTGGGCAGTGTGTGAGTCTTGGGAGGGGAGTGAGCTGCAAGTCTCCTTCCAACAAGAAGAGCTTTGCTTCACAACTTAGGTTTTTGCTCTGGTTGTACACAAATTTCAACAAAAAAAAAAAACCCAAGTGGTTTCCTATGCAGACAAAAAACAAATATCCTGTTTGGGCTATCCTCCAAACCAAACAGGTCTGTGTTCGGACCTGAAGCAGAACACTGTGGAGGCTGCTGGGGCAGGGAAAGCAGGAGGTCCAGGGTGTTGTTCATGGCAGTGGATGGCACATATTTTCTGCAATAATTGCAGTCACTAGGGATGTGAGCACTGCAGAGCCATGGCTGTTTTGGCCACTGCATGTGCCATGTGCATGTGGCCTGGCCACCCGACTCCGGGGTGGGCTGTGCACTCGCATAACAAGAGCTCTCGGGCACTCCAGTTGATGTGCACTGCACTAATGATTTGACTGCAAGTAAAATAATATGAAGGTCCATATTGATATTTCAATTACTTTTACTACTTTTACTTTCAATTACAATTATTGCTTGCCAAGATCTCCAGGCCTGACTTGGGCATGAAAATATAGATTGTATCTGATTCTGAGAACACATCATTCTGCCCGTTCAGTGGATATAATAGCTTGTACTTCCATCCCTGGGTAATTGCCTCTGCTTTTAA
Organism: Nothocercus julius; assembly: GCA_013398735.1. Lineage (NCBI taxonomy): Eukaryota > Metazoa > Chordata > Aves > Tinamiformes > Tinamidae > Nothocercus > Nothocercus julius. The sequence continues at coordinate 12,066,441 of VZSV01000005.1, forward strand.
GAGTGACCCTAAATTGTATTTACACAATAAATTAATATGATCTTCTTACGGAGAGAGGTTTGTTCATAGGAACCTGCCTAAGTGCAATTCTCTCTGCTCTTCCATGGTCTCAGTCATAAATAAGTAGTTCTGAATGCTCATGGGACACTGCAAGGTCTTCTCACAGCAGTTGCTTTTACAGCTTTTTTTATGGCTGGAGTGTTGAGGAACTAACAATTTGAAACGGAATGAGCGGTGGTTGTAAATACATCCCTGAATGTAAATACATCTTCACTTTTTTTCAGGGAAATTGGGTGATCAAGAAAAGGGATTCCTGAGAACCTTTTGAAGGCAAAGGTGACCTCTTTTCAACAACATATTAATGGGCATAACATGGACTGCAGCTGTGACTGCAAGGCAAGTTTCCTTTTTTTAAGGAGAAAGCATTCATAATGATCACCGGGCAAAATCCTAAAGGCACAAGAAGTCTCTCATATAGTACAAAATACTACTGTAATGTTTCATGAAGCATATGCTTAGATAGGATTTTCTCTAAACAAAATTAAGGGGGACATTGCATGCCAGATGTCTTAAACATGCTTGCTCAACAAGGTCATGTTAATTTATTTGGATTCAAAGCAATTTCACTTACTGGATTGAGGATTATCATTTCCTTGAAGCTGAATAAGGGGTGCATGTCTCAAAAAGGAATACATGCACTCTTTTAATGCTATTTTGAAGGGAAATTGTCTTCCCTTCTCAAAGGAAGTCAAATGAAGTCAAGCCCTAGGAGGATTCCTGGCCAGTCCCTCCGTGCAGAACAGGGACGCAGGAGAGCAGAGCGGCTGCACCTCCGTCGACAGCATTGTTAGAGTGAGACCAGAATAGAGCCTTCCACTTCTTGGGAATCTTGGAAAGGATGTTGCAAGCTGGAAAGGATGCCGGAAAGAGCCATCGTAATGATACAAGGACAGGAAGATGTGTCGCACGGTGTGAGACTTACAGAGGTCAATCTGCTTAGTCCCTTATCAGAAAGGGACTTGAGCTCTGATTTGATTGCAGGGCACATAGGTCTTTGTAAAGAATAAATACTGGATATATAGGCTCTGTTCCACCCAGTGGATAAAGGCATAGCATGAGCCTATGGCTGGCTGTTATTTACATTTTAAATAAGGCACACATTTTCACTGATGGTAGGGTTAACCAGCAAGAAAAGCAAAAGAAACACAAAGCACCAAGAAAAGTAGTAAATGGTTTGTCTTTTGAAGCCTACAAATCACAGCAATGGTTCTCTTTCAAAAGAAGAGCTCCAGAGAAATTCCTCCCTGTTGTGGTGACGGGGTCTGGGGCCAGCAGGGCGATGTCAAAGGGGAGGCGAGGGCGGATGCGAGCGCGGATGTGGCCGGCTCAGCCACGGGCACGGCTACAGCAGAGGGTGCTCTGAGCTTGCGCTGGCTTCGGCTCTGGCTCCTCCTCAGGCCCGTTTCCCCTGCAAACTGTCCCCTCCACGAGCTAACCCAGCTGAAGGAGACGGACCCGCGTTTTGCGAGGCAGCTCTTGAGCGCTGCACCTGGAGACGAGCTCATGGCCCAGGGCTGCAAGCAATAATCGTTATTCCAGGCAGCCATCCTCCTGGTTCCCATTCTTTCTCTTTCTTTCTCCCCTCTTTAAAAAAATAAAATAAAATAAAAAATTACAAAACAAACAAATATTTTTCAACTTTTGTCACTGAAAAAGCCAAGAGAAAAGGGAGGAACATGGGGAAAAATACACTAATCATTTCCCAGTTTTGGAAAATCCCTGAAGCAATGCTTGGAAAAATTTCCCATTTCAAAATAAAGCTGTATCTCCTTTGAGGGAGAGGCCTTTCAGCACACTCGAGATAGTTCTCATAGCCGTTTAAAAAGACTCTGTAAATATTCAAGATAAGGATGGAATATCACCCCCTCCTGCCTGCAGGAGAAAAGGGAGCAAGTGTGGATGGAGCAGCAATAGCATGCGAGAAGGAAATCCTTGCTTATTTTCCCTTGGAGAAGCACGTCCTGGAATGTGGGTTATGGATGGGCGAGGGAGAAGGATCCCTGGAGCAACTCTAGCTGCTGCAGGGCCTGCACACACATGCAATGAACCGGGCAGCTGGATCTGGGGCTTTGGGAGCTTGATCCACTATGATGTGTGATTTTGTTATCATTTTGCATCTCCTGGCACTCAATATCTTCAAGGAAAAGCTTGCTGTTTACTCTCTGACATTTGCTAGATAGCTGTTCCTAAAATGCCGTGGTTTAAGGAGAAGATGTTGCATGTGCCTAAAACACCACAGATGCTGGGTTGGGTCCCGAGCTGACCTCTGCCCAGCACACAGATCTTCCAGCATCTTGTTCAGTCTGGCTATCCTCCTGCTTTAAATACAGCACGTAGCTTCTTCTGCAGTATACATACCTAATTTGTAGCTAATTCTCTCGTTGTGGCTACTTTAAAAACAAAATGCATTTTTTTTACTAAATGAAATGCACATGTGGCTCCTAAGCAGCATTTTTCTCTTTCAGAACAAAGCTTTTTTTTTGAGATGCCACATCATACATAATTTTCTATAATCTTTTCTGCTGCTTTCCTTCTTAACCTTCTCCAAAACAGTGCTAGAGCAATTGAGGAGCAGACTGTGACCTGTCCTGCTGAGAAGAAAAGGGCATAAGGCATCTACTTACACTGTTGTGCTGACCTTCTGCTTTGTGGTAACAGCCTCAGCGCAAGGGAATCGTATTAGCTAAAATATTCTCTTTCCTGGCTCTTTTCTTCCTTGCATCAGTTATACAGCTCCTAGAAAATGCAGCTCCCATGGGGGCCATGGAGTTGCTAGGTGAAACCATCTCCACCTTTCAGGACAGCCTGGAGGTTCAGAAGAAGACTGGGACATTTTTGAAAAGTCATATTCAATACTTACAAGCCCAAATCTTAGAAGGGAACAAAGTTATGGCATGACCAGCTGCAGCTGACAGAGGTCACTGGATCACTTCCAGAAGGACTGGCACGTTTTGATGTTTGGGGAACATCCTTGCATTCGTTAGCGAGGTGAACTGCAGGGACAAGAGCGTGCCAGAGCAAGTTTATGATCCTGAGGCATCTCCTGGGCTTGACTGGAGCAGAAATACCTTGTGGTTTCTCCACATCTGGGTGAAATTAGCGAGTCCTGGAACACATGAAAATTAATAATAAAATAAAAAGCTTTCCTTCCACCCCCATCACCTCCTCCCACTGACACAATTTAAAGATTTAAAATCAGTTTGTAGCCCAGCCAGAGATTGCAGCTATGATTGTAATGTTTTCCATTTAGAACAAGGAAATTGAAGCACAGCAATTAATCAATAACAATACGGGAAAGTAAAAACTGAGACGGTCGCTTAAATGCTGCATGCTCAGCTGGGTAAGGGGAAGTTTAGAAACTTTGTTTTTTACTGCCCATGTAAGTTTTATATTACCAGTTTACAAGCCCAGAGAGAAGTGGTACTTTGGGTCCGTACTGCTTCGCTCACGGTTGCAAGTCCATTCGTTTTCAGGGAGTGGAGCCTTAATGATGAACAATCCCCACGCATTTCACGGGCGCTTTTCCAGACCGGGTGCTCCGTCCCGTCCTGCGGCCCCGTGAAACGCCGTCTTCCCACAGGTGAAACAGCAGCTCCTCAGCAGCACGAAGCAGAACCGCCTGCGTTTTGGGTGAGGAAGTGAAGAATAATGGGTTCGTTTGAAACCGCAGGGGGATTTTAGCTATGCGCATGCAATTACCAGAACTGGAGTCTATCCAGGACACTGGGGTTAAGACCCCATCTATTACAAAAGATGCCACAGAATGGCCAGCGTCTTTCCCTTCATTTCCTTCGTATTCCTCGCTGGTCTCCCAAGGATACACTGAAGGAGGCCAGTCCTGTTTAGACTGCGAAAAATGATGGGAGCTCAGGGCAAGGTGCAGAGGAAAAACTAGTATTTCTCACTGACAGGAGCTCTCTTTGCACGAGACAGTGTAAGGGTTGTAGGGAGGTGACTCCATCCAGCACCGGGCAAAGTCTGGACGTTAAGAACACCGCGAACGGACCGTTTCCCAAACAAGCTTATCCATGTTGGCCTGTGAGTTCATTTCAATAGCTGAATATTTCCTACCTGGATCACAAGCCCCCCATTTCAGTGGAGGCAATAAACCGAGGAGAGTTTCTCCAGCTTTCGGGTGAGTCATGTCATGGATCAGGAGGTTTAACTCCATCCGCACAGTGGCTGTTGGGATCTCTCCCAAACCGCCTGAGCTTCAGGACGTTCCTTGACCTCAGGTCTTGTGTGAGCCCAGCTCCCTTCAGGCCTCTGCCAGGTTTTGCTCCTACCGGTTGTTTAATAACAACTCTTGAAGAACAGCCGGAGCTGCTCCTCCTGGAGCATTAACTGGCAGTGTCAGGGAGAAGAGGCAGATGCTAGAGGCTGCTTTTTTAAAGCAAAGAGCAGAAGGGCGAAGGAATAAGCCCAGGAAAGCAGGTCGGAGCGGGGCTGAGCCAGCCTCTCCCCTTACCGTGGGCACACAGCTAGTCTTGGCTCAATGTGTGGAGAGAAGGGGCAATGTTTGGTCAAATACACACACTTCCATATTCTTTTCACCTCCTGCAAGAACACCAACTGTGCAACTTTGGGAGCAGCCTTGTTTAACCTGGTGTAAAAGCTCCCAAGAGTGTATTTGGAAAGCTTTAGGCTGGCTTGTTGGATACAGAAGTCGATGCTCATCTTCTCCAGTTGTGGGAATTTAACTGATTTATTTAAAAATCTATAAGCCCTGCACCCCTTTGGCCTAGAGACTCAGGTACTGGATGTGCTCATTTGCCTTCTGAAAACACCTCCCTCTCGTATCCCATCCACTTACTATAGAGAGTGTTTAGGTCTTATTTCAACATATATAGCTGGTCCCCATGAGTACTGATACGTACTCAAGGCTGGTGGGAAGAGACAAGCAAATGAAAGAAGTGGTTATTGAGGCAAATGCATTACAGAATCTGCTCGTCCCTGCACAGGCGGAAAAGTTGCCAGTCACTAGTGAAACCCCAATATATAACCCTCCAGCCCTGTAACTGCAAATCTTCCTAATGGAATCTGGCTATTACATGCCCTGAACCATAAATCTGTGCCCCGATGAGCGCGCTTTGAACGCCTGGGCAAAAATAATTAATCAAGATTAAATCCAAAGCAGCGTGCTGCATTTGAATCCAGGGTTAGCCAGGATGCATTCCTCTGAACAAAATCACTCATTCCTCTGAACAAAATCATTTCAAAGTGCAATATAAATCTGGGACAGGGCTGAGGCTGATGTGAGGAAATGTGACTGGTATGGATCTGCAGTTTTTTATTGTGCGTAGATATTGCATGCGGTTAAGTCTTCCTCCAGCACAATTCAGGACACAGGTGCTGCGTGGTTTCATACACCAAATGCAACAAGCAAGGATGCTGGACCGCGTTCACGTTAATGCTGTGACCAGACACCATTTGGGAGCTTGCCGAGTAGATGAAGGACATGCAAACCCTGGAAAAATAAACATCGCTGGGCTACAGTTTTACTCCATCTTCGCTGACATTCTCCCTCTGTGGCATTGCCTGAGCTCAGCGCTGCATGTATTTTCAAGCAGATTGGAAGTGACAGCGTCCTGATAGCTGCTGTGTTGAAAATTGGCCCAATCTTTGAGTCTTTATCCAGTTTTTCGCTTGTACTTATTGACCATTAATGAAGCAGGACATTCTTCTCAGGCTTTGCTGGAGCTGAAGCCTGTGATATAGCCAGGACTAATGCTCAGACAGAGAAGAATATACACTAGACTGTACAAAAAGGTAAATTAAATATGCACCAGAGACATCCTATTTACCTGATGTGAAATAATGCAGTGTTTCAAATGTGTTTCAAATTCATCCTTAATCTTCTCTTTTAAATGGTTCTAATGTATTTCTCACATGTAACATTCTGCCTGGAATAGTTTTCAGCTTATTTTTCTCGGATTCTTCTCTAGGGGAGCCAAGATTTGCATCACGTTAGGTCAAAAGCCCATCACGGATCTGTTACAGGGAAACCTGGTAAAACAGATCCATCCTCTGGCTGTGAAGAGGAACCACTGCAGAAAGACACCAAGAGCCAAACCGTTCCTGGCTTTTCTGCTGGCACTGAAGAGTTAATAGATGTATCCTCAGGTATGTAAAGCAGACACTGCCAGGGCAATATCAGTTATCCCCTGAAGAATGATAAGGGAGTTACTGAAAAGTAATTATGATCCATAAGCTGATGGAAGGGGCAGGGCTCGTGCTAAGTGTCTCAGCACGGAAGAGTCACCCTTTATGCGGCAGCTATAAACCTATTGCCCCGCAATGGAGTGCGCCTTTTATCCTCAATTCCTGTCTCTCAACACAGATAAAAATTTCTATTTGGGATAATTTTTAACTCTTAAATAGAGAGTAATATACATTTCCCTGGAATTCTGCCTTTCAGCAAAAGAACAATAACCTCAGCTTCTTTAATAGCCTTCATCATTCAGCCATCATGCTGAGAAGATTAATAGTAATGGCTATATTTTATTATTTTTATAGCAGGTTGTAAGGGAAATGAATGTTAGTTTCTGTGTCAAATGAAGGTCACCCTGACCACGGCTTTTTGTAGGGAAACTATTTTGTGCTATAGCTCAACTTTAGGTAATGTCATTAATGGAGGAAAAAAAAAGAAAAAGCAGCCTTAAAAATTCGGAGTACAAAAAAAATCTGCAATGCCCAACTGAAATCGATAGCACAGTATGAAAAAAAATTGTCATAAAAAGTAAAACAGCTGATCTAGCAGGTTATTTAGAAATACTTCATCCTGACTTGAAGTTTCAGCTAAAAGCAATAAAGGTGAAAGCCTGGGTCATTTTGCTTTTTCTTTAATGAACTCCAGCCCACCAACAAAAGGCCCAACTGGCCCAAATCTGCGTTCTCCCGAGCTCCCAGGTTTTGGCTGGACTGGGATGCTCGCGAGGGCCGTGGTGCAAGGCAGGCAGAAGCTGGAGCTCCTGCAGCTCCAGGTAGCGCTGGACGTGGCTGCTGCCCGTGGAGATCTGAAAGGGAAAAGTGCTGTGGGCCACAGTGAATGCTGCCATTGCTGCCCTTCACAGCATTTTGGGGGAGTTTAATTACTTTTTGTAGGCTTTTCTCAGCTCTCCAGAAAATGAGAAAAGAAGTTTTCAATGCAAAGGGGTCAGCTGGACATTGCAAAAGCTCCGTGTGTTTTGGTGTGGAAAGCTGGGTTTTCAGGCCTCAGTGCAGCTTCCCAGCACTTAGAACAATGCAGGGGGCCAGACCTTTCGGACATTTCGTTTTATTATTATTATTTTTAAAGGATGTGGAGTGTGTTCTTCTTTAGTTTGCGTGACTGGTGCAGGGACAGGACATGGCATGCATCATTTGCTCTAGGGCTCAGGATAGGGACATTGATAGACTTGCAGTCTGAAGAAGCAAGCAGAAAATAAATGAGAATCCCAAATGAAAACTGAGGACAAAAAGACAGTTCCAGACATTTCCATTGAGGTTTGGGGTTATTTCATATGACCATGTTGGCTTACTATGCCCCAGAATACATTTTGCAGCTCTAAGCACCTCTGAAAGCTGCTGAGGATGCTGGCACAAAGCACCTGTGAAACCTTTTGGGTGGTTGCTCACACTTTTGGGTGGCGCTGGCACAAAGGGGCCGCAGGAGTTTCCTATGAGCACCTGATGCCCACATGTGTTCGCAAGGCTGCTAGCTAGGTTTTAAAAAGGGAGAAGGTAAAAGGGGCTGCACGTGGTCCTCTCTCATCTGGGGGACCTTGCCTGATGTGGAGGGGAGGATGTGCTGGGCACCCTTGGTATTGCCTCCTCAGCAGGATGGTGAGTAAAACCCACTGGTGGGACAGCCCCTACTTTTCACCTTGGTGACTGTAGTGGAGGAGCCAGACCAGTTCAAACTATGGGAAGTCTGGAGTTGGGTTAAACCTGATCAACTCCTACCTGTGAGCATTGGGTTGTGTTGCAAAAATCAGCCACTTTCTTGTTTTGCCTTGTATGGCTTTGCCTATCCTGCAGCTAATGAGAAATCTTATCATAGCCCCTTCTGAATCGCAGGCAATTGGTGGGTGGGGAGAAGAAACAATGTAGTGCAAGTGCATGAATAGAAGTGACCCTTAAAATATGTTGGGGTGGAAGTGTGAGGATTAGAAGAAGATAGTAATTGTCCTTTTATCTATAAAAGTTTTCTCCCCACCCAAAATCAGTTTTGAGAATCTTCCTCCTTTTTTTTCCAAAAATAAAGACCCTCTCATATTCAAAGCACTTCAGAGTAATTTCATCTCCTGTTTAACTTCTGGCTAATAATTTCATCTTTCATTTCCTTCTATTGTTCCCCCTGGCATGCATCCCATCTATTATAAGCCCCAGATATCATAAAGTGTTGTTTTTTGTTTGTTTTGTTTCGGATTTAGGGAGAGGGAAATAAGAGTCAGGTGGTTTGATGTAAGATTTTTATAGCAGCAAAAGTTCTGGAAGGTTTGCACAGAGCTTGTACTATTAAAGAAATAGCTTCATGGGAGGAAACCAGAGCGAGGAGACAAAGCAGCCCTAGCTTTCTGTAAGAGCTGTATTACTGCCAAGACAAGGGTAATTGCTCCTCTTTAGGGATCTGATGCAGAATGGTGCTTTGCAGACACTAAGGAGGGATTTCAGAATTTCACAGGCCCAAAGTAACCACTAGATTTATTCCCATGGGAGCTGAGCATTTCAGAAAATCTCTATCTAATTGCTATAGTGATAGCATTGGCTGTAAAATAGCGTATTTACACAGTTAAAACTCCAGTAAATATGGCTTTTGCCGTTGTGTCTGCATGCACAATGACAAACTATGGAGCCCTCTCAAGACTTGGGCTTGAGAGTGTGTTTTGCGGTAGGGTTGCAGGTTGCTGCATCGTCTCTCAAGGAGACGTGCTACTTCTGCAGCTTCCTTCTCTCCCCGGAGACATGCTGCTCCAAGGCTTTGCTTTTCTCTTGAGAAAATGGATTAGAAACCCCCTCAAACTATCAAAACCTGGGGGAGTAGTACTGTGTGGAAGTGATAAAATCAGATGAGCTGATTTTACTCCAGCTCTGCTAATAACAAACCCTTCTAGGTGTGTTTATTTTCCAGCCCAGAAATTAAATATTTAGCATGCAATGGATACAATATTGCATCACAAAACACCTCCATATTGAAAAGCCATAGGAACTCTGCAGATTAGAGTTAACTGTGGAGGAGCAGGAGGTCCAGGTGATGTGCTGGGTTCTCTGACAGGCTCTCTTGAGTCACCGTGCATTTTCTCTCTTGCTTAGAGATGCAAATTATGCCTTATGATCTGTAATGCTGCTACCTAGCTCTGCTTTAATATATGAACTTAAAGTTAGTTAAAGCATGTTCTTAAAAATGACAGCTTGCCACTGAGCTCTTCACCTCTCCTTCAGAGGGTCCTGGGCCAGAAGGAAGCTTAGCCTTTGCAGGCATCTTCTGTGGATTTGAATGTTGTCAGAGGAACCTTGACAGCCTGAAGTTGTCCTCAAGGTCACTTCAAGTCCTACCCTGAGTGTAGCCTTGTTTGGAACCAAAGCTCAGAAACCTGCACTTTGCTCTATATGAGGAGTTTTAATTTAAAGGTTGTAGAGGGTGGCCAGGATGGAAAATTTATGATTAGGAAATAAGTTTAGGATTAGGAAGACAGGAAGGAGATGGCAACTCCTTTACCAGGTCAGCCCAGAGGCCCATTTTTGTTTGTGTGTGAGATACCAATACTGGGTAACAATGCTAGAAATTTCAGAGGGCAAGGAAAGATGTTTGTCACAGACAGGAAACAAGGAAGCCATAATGTAAGTTTGCCATTAGCTTGGCTGCGCCTCTTTCTCCTGTCTTTCTCAAAACCCAGCAAAGCTGGGAGGGAATTTGTCTGCTGTAATTCACTCCAAATATGTCATGTAAAACTACTGATGAGATCAAAGTTCATTTCTCCCTAAAGATTTATTTCTGTTGCTAGAGGGAAGTGCTATAATTCTGTGCTAACCCAATGCTGTAAACTCTTTGAGGGATACAAGAGAGGGTTCCTGGGGGGGTGCTTCGTCATGGTTTTCACAGGGATAGTTCACTGGACCAGTGGGCTGTGCCTTGTTAATGTGCATTTCCAGCAGCTCTCTAGAAGCTGTTACCTACGTTTTTGCTGGGTAATGCCGCATTTCTTGAATCTCCTGGCACTCAGAGATTTTAGCCTGTTTCACATTACTGTGCAGAGATGTAGGCCTGACCCTAAAAGTGCTAGGTTTTTAAAAATTTATTGTTATGTATTAATTGTTGTTCACCTGTTACTGCATTTTGGATTTAATGAACAGCTATGATGATAACCAGATTCTCACTCCTTATGGAAATACAGCACTTCATAAATAATGAAATGTGCTCTTTCTACATTTGTGCTACTTTGCCACCAATCTGGAAATGAACTTAGGTGGCTGCTGTCCTCATCTTCATACCAGATCATTGACTTCCAAGGCTCTCAGTTGGCAGTTCTGCCTTAGCAGTGGTGACAGCTGAGCTTTCCCAAGTACCTTTAACTTGATGCTTACAGCAGGTTGTTGTGAATGGTAAGAAAATAGGTATGACTTCTGTTTTGAGGTTGCAAGGGTTCAGATTCTAAACAGGCTCTACATCTTGGTACCATCTAATGGTTGATGTCTAGTATTGGTTGCCTCTCTGAATTTGACAGCACTACATTTGTGAAATCAGCTGCGGACTGATGTTTGTGGCTTTAGCTTCCTCTGCAAGCCAACATATGATAAGAAAAACGACTGTCCGACCTTTCAGAAACATCTCTTCTGGCTCAGACATAAAGCATTATGTAAGTTGATGTAATTTTTGAAGCCTTTTGTTCCAACTGCTTTCATGTAGCTATTGACACGCATTTGGGACTAGGAGCAATGGAATTAGCCTGGAATCTGCAGCAGGATTCCCAACAGCTTTAGATGGCAAACTTGGCTCCATTTCAAAATCAGAAATAGTGGGAGAACATGGTGCTCCTCAGAGCGTTGCAGCCAAGGCCCTTCCAGGAGATAAGAGTAGAGGCCCATGAGGATGGGAGACCTTTTGGAGAAAAATGTTCTAAAGGAGTTTTTTTTGGGGGCAAACTTAAAATAATATAAGAGGAAAAATGAGACAAGTTTTGCAGTGAGCACTGTCAGACTGGGAAGGTCCACAGAGAAGAGGTTTTATTCTTAATTATCTCCAGGCAATATTTTAAAGAAAATAAGTTGGCTGTTTTGATGGAGGACTTGAGGAAAGGATGTTTTACAAAACGAAATTTCTGGAGGTGTAGCAGACCAAATGAAATGGCCTTGTGAGAGAAGCCAGGAGAGTTGATGGGTTGTTCTTGACTGTTAGGTGGGGAGGGATTATGCTGGTCTGAACCAGCATCGAAGCTGTTGTTTGTCTCTAAACTGTTTGTGGGAACAAGACAGGCAGAGACCAAGAAAGATGACTAAATTATTTGTCTTCCATTCTACATTTCACCCTTGTTTCTGCACAGTGCTATTCAGATATAATGGAGAGTCTGGCCCAAGGCAGGCATGAGTTAAAATACAAATTAAAAAAATTCTAGACTGACTAAAATGATGAATTATTTTGACATTCATTATATTAAACAGTCAGTTATTTACTAGCAGCACTGGAAGCCGCATACAAATTCTCTAGTTCAGAACAAACACGGTGATGCAGTCTGGGCTATTTTTACTCTTTAGGCTTTGGACACACTGTGCTGATTCCTGAGCATTTCATCATGATGTGCATCACTTCAAGCTATTATAAACAGCCACCCCTGCTCAGAAGTCAGACATTAGGCAAGCACTTGGGTAGCACCATGGAGCAGTGACGTAGCAGCATGAAAAACATTCGCAGAGATCCACGTAGGGTCTTGAGAAGGCTAAGTGTTTGGGAAAACAAATTACTTGGGAAGGAGGGAGTGTTATGGGGCTTGGAAGGCTGCATTAGCTGTGCCAGGAGTATGCAAGAAGTGAAGTCTCTCGGGCTTTCAGATTCCCAGAATCTGTTCAAGGTCTTTGCCAATCAAAATAGGAGCGGGCTGCAGAAGAACTTCCTCAGCTAATGGTAATGTATCTTGCTGCTATTGCTCTGTTGCTGCACATGCCAAAGGAAGCTCCTGCAAATGCCAGGAGGCAGTTGTACAAGGAGAACAGCACTTTCTAATCCTGCCTGTGCCAACTGCATGGATCTGTCACAGTGAGAGGGGAGATTGTGAAAAGCATTGACTCCTTCTCTTTTGTAAGGTTGTTGCTTTTAAACTGTGAATTTAAACTGTGAGGTATTGCATGATAATGTTGTTAGAGCTGTAGAGGGAGCTATTTTGTCTTTAAAGCATGTTTTGGTATAAATCTGCACTATTTTTAATATTAACGTTTTTATGGGTAACAGAAGTGCTACTCCAAACCCTCTTCCTTGGAGACACTGCATTGTGAACTGCTGCTTGCAATGCTGCTGCTTCGGGAGTGCGTGTGGGTATTTGAAGGGCTTTTGAGGGCTTGTAATGGTGTCTTAGATTCCATATATCTCCTCTTAAATGAGTTTCAAAGCTGAACTGCAATGGAAAGCAGAAAACTAACTGTAAGGAATTTTTACAGTGGATGTTGGACCCGCTGTGCTTAGTTTGATGATGAGTTTTCAGGAGCCACTTGTTGCTGATCCCTAGAGGAGAAGAGGAGCTGGAAAGTCCTGTAGGAAGGCAACACCTTGGAAATAAGGATACATCATACATGAAATAACTCCCCTGAGCTCCCCCTACTACCTCTTTGCACACTGCAAGCTCTTTATAGCTGGGATAAGCTTTTGTTGGTTTGGGTACAGCACTCGCTGTAGTTGGGGCTTTTATCTTTAACAGAAGCTGAGAGGCACTACTGAAATATGAACAACACTGAGAAACAGACTATCTAGCTGACCTCCAAGTAGAATCATTTAACAGCAGCAACAAATACATTGACACGCCACTGAAAAAATACACATGAAATATGAAGCAGCAACTGTGACTTAAACGCAAAAGCGATACAGAATTGATGCTTGTGGTCCGTTCCCAAGTGCTTTTGTCATTATCTGTTACAACTGCTGTACAATTGATGCAATTCCCATGCACATCTTGGCAGTACTTGAGTTGGATCTGGCCCTGAGGGAGCTGACCGTGGCTTCTTGGAGGGGAGGGGGGAAATCCCTTGGGATTAAACTACCCTGTTCCAGTTGGATTTCTGGTGGCTCGCTGAGATCATGCATGCGCTGACTTATCCTACCCCTGCGTAATCAAAATTGGCAAGTCTTTTTGATGAGAACCCATGACTCTGCACTCACTGAGCAGCATCAGGCTGTTAGGTTGAGCCTCTTGTTTTGACAGTTTGCACTGCTGTAACTCATTCCCATAAGATGGAGCCAAAAGATGTAAGAAGTGAAAGAGCAGGAGAGAGCACTGCTCTGGCCATAAAATGCCATCCAAAACAGCTCATGGGATTGGAAAGAAATGCTAATCGCATTTATTTATGTTGCATAGTGGTTCTGTCTACAGTAGATGGGTCTGTCGGTGAAAGAAGAGGTTCTAATTGTTGGCTTGGAAGAAGTAAAGATTGAAACTATGAAGAGAAAATAAACCAAATAATGAGAGAGAAAGAGAGAGAGAGAGAGAGAGAGAGAAAGGAAAATAAGTTGCAGAAAGGAGGAAGAAAAGTCATGGAAAAGTGGCAAAGAATAGTGAAGAACATGATCATATCAAAAAGAAATGAAAATAGAAAATTAGTTCTTTCTTTTCTCCTGTAGAAGGCTGGATCAAAGCTGAAAGCAAGGTGTTTAGAAATGAACATAGTCAAAGCAGGATGATGTTACCCAAAACAGGAGATCTTCCAAAGGGACTGTAGGACAGTGAGAAAGATGACAATATAGGCAAGGAATTTTCCAATCAACTCTCTCCATCTCATTCTTGTGGCATCGCTTTGCTTGCTTGAGCTGCCTGGAGCAGTGATAATGGCATAATGGGGGAGAAAAGCTGAACTTTGATTCTGAGGCATATTAGCACAGCAATCAGCATGTCTGGAACTTTCTTTAAACTTTTAGAACTTTTAGTTTTTTTCTCATCATACAAATATTTGCTCAAGGCTTTAAAAAAAAGTCTTTGCTATGAAAAATATGATAGCATTTCAGAGTTGTGGCTGAATTACTTACCACAAAAGGGGCAGTAAAGGGAGGGAGGATGGCATCTGACTGTTGTCCCAGATGAAATGTGGGGATGTGCCTTAGCCTCCAAATTAATGGTAGCTGTTTGGCTCCCATACAGTCAACTTCTAAAATAATAAAAACACCCATTTACTGACTCATTAAATGTAGATTTTGCGATGCCTTTTCTTTGACACTTAAAACAATTCATGATGTGCATCTATCTATCTATATATATATATAGAGACACACACACACAGATAAACAAAAACCTCTATAAGGAGGACAGAGATTGTTTGCTCTGCCTTGGGATAACTACTATCCCAGGTACTATACCTGGGATAGAGAAACGGATTTGCATTTGAAAAGCAGTGCCAAATGGGACATGAGCTTCAGCAAGAACTAGGTCTGCTCAAAATTTTAGCTTGTCCTGTGCTTGCCTCTCCTCCCTTCCTGATACACATCTGCAGTTCTCCACTCCCTGTCGGTTTACTTTTGCCAAAAGTAAAAACTTTGGCATTATGAAACTACTGGTGATGAACGAGGACTGATTAAAATAGATGGTTGTGTTTTAGATTCTTTTAAAAGACTATAAACTAAACCTGACTCTCTTTCCCTATATTAAGCTCAACTTCTGCTTCCCTTCCTGATTTAATCTACAATAGGCGATTGTCATATCCTGAATACTTTTCCCGCTGGACCCCTTGACGGTTTCTGTAATAAGTCAGGCATTCTTACTGAAGAAATACAATATGTACATAAATCTTGCATGCTGTTCATTAGAAAAGGCTAAATCCTACATCATCTTTCCCATGAAAAGGTCTGTGTGGCTGTAGCAATGTACCATCATAGATTGCATCTCCAGAGCATAAGCATCACAAACTTTGCACCTTCTGGAATAACACTACAGGAGAAATGTGAGAATGCTTCTGCAGATGCTGCAGTACCACTGCAGGGAAGGAACAATGCTGTGTTATTGATTCGACTGAAATGCTTCTTGCAGAGCAAGCATCAAAGTAAGGCTGTTTTATCAGTTTACATATTTTAAGCGGAGAGATTTTCTTGCATAATCCTCCTTGAGGCCCTGTGGTGGCTGAGCAGAACCAATGCCGGAAACATCTGCTCCCTGATCTGCAAATGTAATTTGCATTTCTCTTCTTTCATTTTTAGGCCCAAATTCTGCAAGTTCTCAATAGGTACATTGCCATCAATGGAAGTAATAAAGAAAACTTGAATTTGGATTTTCTTCAAGAATTCCTTAAAACAAAAACGATTCTGCTGCTTTGAGATGAATATTTTCTTGTTACGGAGGCCTTCTGGAGCAAGGGAATGTTTCTTGTGTGCGCATCATACAGGGACTCGAAACGTCAGCGTCTTGCTTTATTACAGGTCTACTGAGCATCACATGTCAGCCATTGGTTGATCAGTCTCTTTGGCTTCAGAATGGGCTCAGACTTCATTAGCTTTGAGTGGTTTGAGACATGTTGCACCTACAACATGACAAACCTGCAAATTTCCCTTCCTGTTCCTGCTTTCCTTGATGTTAGAATGACGATAATAAAAATAATGGCAACAACTCTTACATCTTATGCCTTGAATCAATAGAGGACCTTAAAGTTCGCTAACCAGTTTTGCACCCTGATCAAAACTGACTGCAGCTTAAAACACGTGCCTGCCTAAACAACTTAATGGGAGATGTCAACCAAGACAAAGATGCAGCTGCTCTAAGTAGTAGGTTAGAAGGGTTCTTAGCTTTTTTTAAAAAAAAAAAAAAAAAAAAAGGCTGAGATGGGGACTCTGCTGCAGTTCTAGTAAAGCTGCTGCTGTGCTCCCAAAGCCTTCTCCTGTGTGAATAGCCACAGCTTGCTGAAGAGTTGCAATGCTTTTTTTTTTTTTTTTTCTTTTCTTCCCCCCCCCCCCCTTGCCGCATGGAAAGAGATGTGTCCTTAGGTGTTCTTGAATACTGAGTGGTGGCACTCTGGTGCTTTTCCCCTGTATGGCCCGTTTCCATGACCTGGCTGAGATTCCACCATGATATTTTGATGTGAACCTTATTAATGCAATAACTGCCAGGAGTCACTCTGGCCAAGCTGAGAAATGGTGTGATATTGATTCCCTCTATTTCTTACCTCTGCTGCCTGGGTTTAAGCCTGTAGAGGTGGGCTGCTGTGATGCTGGACCAGCACCCAGCCCTTCTGGCCTTGCTGACAGGTGTCCAGCTGGTAAGAAGAGAGTTCCCATTTCCTTCGGTTGGACTGAGGGTTATTTTCCCCTCTGCTGTTGCCATTCTTACCCCTACCACCACCTGGATTGTCTCTGCCTTAAATAAAGCAGCTGACATTACTTTTGTTCTGCTAACTAAGTGTATGTGGCAGCTTTGAGGAGAAAGAACTAGCACAGCAATTCTTTTTCAGGACACTTTGTTCCCAAGCACAGGAAGTTGTAAAATTGCCGATAATGAGTTAGTTCATTCATAGCTTGTGCCAGAAACGACTATCCTCTGTCAAAGCGCAATCTTAGTGAGAAGGAGTTGAGCACTGAGCAAAATAGGGAGCTGTCAACTCTGACTCAGTTAAAGTGAATACTCTTTTGCCTTGGAGTTTGATATCTTCAGCTATCCCCCAGAGAGGGGTAGATAGTCCTGGTCCAGGCTGGGCTTTGTTTGCCTTTTTTTAGTATTTAACAACACTTCCCATTGTTGTTTTTCTATTGTGGACTCTACTGATCAGTTGCCAAAGGTTATTTTCTTAACTGTGGTGATGCTTACAGTCATTTCAGGTCTTCTATTGTACTGAGATATTCTGTCCGAGAAGTATTTTCTAAATGTACTTTCTAGCAGCATAGTAACCCTATATTTATCTCTCAAGTTGCAAGGTACGTTAGTCCACTGAAGAAAATGTCCCAAGACAGAAATGTTGTTCTTGGAAGTGAACAGCTAGCCTGTTATACATAATTTAAATCAAAGTAAGTTTGGGAGAGTTTGCATCTAATTTCAGCAAAAGTTTATCTTGCGTTTTTGCATTAAGCTTAGAAAGGCAAAGGTTCTTTTTCTTAGAGCTGCTTATTTTGTGTGCTTTAGCATGTTTATGGGAAAATAAACAGGTTAAGCGGTAGATTTTGGTGCTGTAATATCCTTTTTTCTAACTTTGTTCCCATGTAATGTCTTTAGAACATCAAGACATGTCATGACTTCGTGACTGGTTCATGGCTTCATCTGGTTGCAGTCAAATCTGCTAACCTAAGCAACATCGCAAGCAATCTAAGCCCTAGTTTGTGTCGACAAGAACACATTGACCCAAGCTTCTGCCTTTTGTTACTGTTTCTTGTTTTAGTTTGTGGGCAATTTTTGGAAGTGGCCTTGTCTATAAAGTTGCTCTCAGTTCACTCCCCCTCCGCCTCCATTTGACTCTACGGTTTCTTTCCTGCTGTTTCCAGTGAGGAGGAGAACTACAATGACTGAAAAGGCTTGCAAAATCGCAGATATGTTTGAGGAGATGGCCCTGTGATTCAGGGGTTCCTTTCCAGAGTTGTGTCCCCTTTTGTCATGGAATCAGCTGAAGTTAGCTGAAAATAGGAAGAAAATTGTGCAAAGTACAATTCTGACTCTATCTGCTGTTTTCCTTGTAACTCTTCTTTTGGGGGAGATTGCTTGGGGGGGACTTCAGGAGAGAACTGTTCACGGTGTTCAGTCTGGTACTTGGCCTCATCATAGGGCCTGGTTAAGCAACAGGCACCGTCCATCTCTTGCTTCTTCCCCAGGCATCTTTTCCTTTCACTTTTTCTAACTGTAGTTTTAGACACCTTAAGGCTGCTCTTAAAGGCAAGGTAGATATTCAGAACAGCAATTTTTCAGTCAATGCAAAAGATATAGTTTTCTCAGATAAGCTGAGGACCTCCTTGTCTCCGAGCTCTGGTGAAGTAGTAGTTGGTGTATCTACTGCTGATTCCAGCAGAGGAATGAGGATTATCAAACCTACTGGTACAGATTTGGGGATGTTTTGTCAAGAGCCCAGATTCTCCTAAGAAGTGATATGCCTGGAAGTTACCTGGTATGTATGACATTTCTGATGGTGTCACCCTGTCAGAAGCAGGGGATCTGTAGCCTGAGCAGCTATGGTAATGATGGAAGAGAAACTTCTGTGGTAGTTTCTGACCGCGTTTCCTGAGGATTGACCAAGGACAAAGAAAGCTTAAAGGTCTTGGACTTGTGCCATGTTAATGTAGTAAATGTGGCTTATGTAACCCTACTCAGGGATGTGCTTAACAGGACACTATCTAGGAATTCAATGTTTATACACCATAATGTCTTGCTGTCTTTGCTCTGATCTTTTTTTTTAAAGAGCATAAGATTTAAAAAAAACTCTCCCGTTTTAGCATTAAAAACCTCTTTATGTCATTGAGACAGAGGAATTAATGAGTTCTTTTTCTGTCTCAAATCTAAAATAAGATACAGAATTAATCTTGACCCTGCTGAGGGGTCTGAGGCTGAGGTCTGATTTGGTTCTTTGAAGTGTTTTGCAATAGAAGTAGATGCAGAACAGCCAGCCTCTGGGGCAGAGGAAATCTGCTGTCACTCTAGCAAGCGCTGGAGAGATTCTGGGTCCTCCTACAAGCTCTTATTGTGTCCCTGAAGTTGGTTTACACTTTTAGACAGATATCCCGCTATGTTGCAAGAAGGGAATGGCTTTTTACCCTGGACGGCGCGCACAGATAAGGATCGCTTGCTGCCAGAGAACCTGTTTTTCAGAGCAGTGATACCAAGTTAACAGGATTGGTGACAAGGGTTTGCCTTTCCTAGGCAAGCTTCTTCCCAGGAGAGTGGTGCACAGTAGTCAACAGCTCTGACATTGCAGCAACAGAATAACCATGAATCTGGGGTACTTCATGGCCTGTGAGTACTGCTGACACTTTCTGTACTGTCTAGCAATGGCTCTTGGGTGGAGATGTGGTGCCAGCAATTTATGTGGTGCCAGTGATAAAACCGTAGCAGAGCATGTGCATGTTTTACACTAGTTGAAGTGATAGGGTCATTATTAATTCCATGCACTGGGTGTAGGAGTTGCGGGCAGAATTGCAAGACTGAATTATTCTGTAGAGAATACATCTTCATCTGTTCAAAAAACAAACTGGGCTATAATGCTAAGCCTACTGTAGCTCTTGTGTATGTTTTTGTGTGTGTGTGCCTCTGTGGCAATAAGCCTGTTCAGTTACAGATTGCTTTATGCATAAATCTCAATACATATGCCATCCAACTCTGCTGCACTCACTGGGTTACACAGATATAAATTTAAGCAGAGCTTGCTCATGTAAAGAAAATATGTGCATCTTTAATCAAATTCTTCTTTTTTTTTATATTCCTGTTCAACTTTAGTGGTTTCAGCAAAGATCTGACTGTTACTAACATCAGGCTTTGGCTTCACTGTGTGTTTTAACTTCAGCGTGGATTTGCAGGAGGCTTTAGCAAAGCAAGGCTTGCCACTGCTCAGTGCAGAATGTGCCACTGGGGGAAGTTGTTATATTCACACAGGGGAAGTCATTAAGTTAAAGGCTGTGCTTTTTTGTTTGCAACACAGGGACTGAGATTTGCAAAAGCAGCACAGCTGCCTGAAATAATTGTCTTCTAATAGAATATGCATGTGAGGTTGATGAAAGCTGTTGTAGTACCATAAGACTTAAGAAACATGTAGTCTGTTGACTGCATCAGCAGCACTGAAAAGCGTTGGCACTGCCAGTTTTCTGGCTACTCCAATTATTTAGAGTAGAACTACTATCTGAGTCAGCTTTTTCTCTTATAATAGTTTCATTAACACTTTCCTGGTGATTTGCAGAAAGAAGGTAGTGACCCAAGTGCAATTTGTACAAATAAGTTAGTGATTTGCATTTCATGATGCAAAATATGCTCTCAGGTATGTAAGTAAAGAGAAGAAAAGATCTTGTTATGTCATCGGTTGGTGTAAAGTGCTGCCTGTGATTACTTTTAATGGAGATATTAATTTTTAAACTACTTGAAAGAAAATAAGTGTAATGTATTGGCACATGAAAAATGAAATGCTGAGCAGCGCAGGGTGGTGTCAAGGTCAGTTTGCATATTTGGCTGTGCTGGAGATCAGGCTGGGGATAGTACTGTGTATAGGTACTCAACTTTTGTGGAAAAGGAAGGCATGTAGAAAATAATATTTTCCTTTTGGGGTGTGACTTACATAATACATTTACAGACTTCATGCAGTGAAACTAAAAGCATTTGTCATAGACTGAAACATACATAAGTAATGAAATGTATGTATCATAAAATAGCATATGTTCTATTATATTTTATGAAATGTTCCCAATAAATCATATGAATGCATATCGTCTGTTAGAGGGTAGGAGCTTTGGGGGTTTTAATCCTGGATTGAATGCTTACTTCCTTTTTGACTGGAACAAGTCATTTAACTTTTCTGTTAAGTCATCTTTTATTAGGTGTCATTTTTGTCCTGACAGTAGTGCTGTAAAGGTTTTTTTTTTTTTAGTGGTAGTCTATAAAATTAATTAAGGAACAAAGTTTCTGTAACAGACAATGTCATGTACAACTATTTATACACGATATATCTAAAACACATGCACCAGATAGGAGACTTCAGACAATAAGCTGTATTGAAGCATCATCAATCATACAACCTGTCCCCAGAACAGCACTTGAAGGTCAGTCTGTGTCCCTCTGGCAAAGCACTAACCTGCCGAGGCTACAGATGCAGTCAGCTTAAAGAGAAACATATTGCCAAAATATGATTGTGGTTAGGAACGACAGTGTAAAAATTGGGAGTTTTTGACTTGGTTGACGTGATCTACTTGAGAAGCGCTGTCCCTAGCTACTTCCTGATGACAGTCTCTCCTGTTCTTCCCCCAAAGGAGCAGCAATGCGGTGCATTGGCAGTGTCATGAGTCCTTGTCTGATGCTGGGATAGAGGAAACAGGCAGTCATTGCCCTGTGCCATCTACTGATGGCAAACAGCAAAAACCTCTTTACTAGTAATCAGACAAAAATAACCTTGTTCGAACTCCAAATACCAGACTGCCAGCTGGGAGGGGACATCATTTTACTTATTAAACTGAGGAAAGTTGACAGGCAGCCGCTGAGTGGCAAGGAGCACGGTATCAGCAATGTCATTTTCAAGCTTTAACTTGATTATCTAAAAATACAATTTTATGATATCTTCTACTTTAAGATCTATTTCTTGCAACATTTTTCCATCTCTGTCCTTCAAAGACCTCCAAATAAGTGCGTTGAGATGGTTGCTTCTATGAAGCAGGGAGAATTTGAACATCAAGGTGTTGTCCAGACAATATAGCATTATGTCAATAATGTACATTGCATACCATTGCAATAGTAAGGTCCCAGTTTGTGCTGCGTCTTTTTCTGGGCTCCCTGGTACAGCTGGAGTAAATCCAGTGGAGGCAGCAGGGCTGTGGGGCATGGAGCAAAGAGCTGGATCTGCTCAACTTGAGAAAGAGCTAGGGAAGTCTTCCAGAACCACACAGGTGGTGGTAGAGAAGATGGAGGTCCCTTCTCAGGGGGTGCACAGCAATAGACACAGGTTGCTGCAAAGGAAAGTTCCAGTTACTTACACAGCTGAAAGTCCTTCCTCTGACGTTGATCAAGTGCTGCAACAGGGGCACAGACATTGTGGAATCTCTATTTTTGGAGAGATTTAAGACTTGACTGAACAAGACCCTGAGTGACCTGACCTGACTTTGAAGTTGGCCCTGCTCTGAGCAGAAGGCTTGAACAGACCTCCAGAGATTCCTTCCAATCTAAATATTTATGCTCTTTTCATGTTTACCCTCAAAACAGTGCAAGTCCTAGGGCACAATAGACCTAAGGGGAGGTAACAATGGAGGGTTAGGCTTAATTATTCCAGTTTAGTTACTTAAACAGAAACACTCAGAGCGGCTGTATTTCCCCATTGAGTCCAGGTGATACCTACCTGCCTGACATCACCAGGCCTCGGTAACAGCCGAACATAATTGTCTTCCATGAGGGTTAGGCTGTGTTTCTGCAGGATTGTGGCTGAGGAAAATTGGCACAGGTGTGATAATTCTGATTGTGAGGAGCTTCACCAAAACTGCATATCCCGAGTGTGAAGGCCTAGTTCAGAGCCTGATGAAGCTGGGGGTAGGCTGCTATGAATGTATCCCTAGTTTTGTTTATCATTTTAAAGGACAGCGAGCTGAAGACTTCAGCATTTTAGAACTGGGATTTGTGACATGCTCAGATTTGTTGATCCAAACAAAAACATGACCTGTTTTACAAGGGAAAACAGGTGAGTTTGTGTGACTTTTTTGATAATTGAAATTTGGAGGGAGTGTTACCAGCTGAGGTGTTGCTCAGGCATCAGTGACAGAGCTTCAAAGGGAAACTGTGGTGAGAAATAACCATGGAAACAGTATCATCTGAGTCTGCACTGTGGTGAAAACAAGCTCTTTGCTGCTGTTTTCCATTATCTCAGCTCACGTGGTGGCAGAAAAACAGGATAACTACTAGGTGTGAAGGAGCTTACCCGCTGAAGCAAGGAAAGGGTGGTGTGGTGTTGCTATTTTCATAGAATCATACAACGCTTAAGGTTGGAAGGGACCTCTAGAGATCATCATGGGGCAGCCAGACAATTCAGTGGGAGATGAGAAGGATGTGTAGGACTGAGGATGTGCCCATCACATGCCAAGACCTGAAGAGAAGGACCTTCAAGAGTATGGTCTGTAAAGGTGCATGTGCAAATATCTTCAGGAAGAAAAATAATTCAGAGAGAAAAGTCTAGGTCAGATTTGCTAGGGAACTTTTTCAGGCCTGAGTCAAAGCCCCAGCTGCAGAAGCAGGTGAGCTAGATCCAGCTGCTGTCACTGTCATGCAAAAACTTTATCCAGCACAAAGTTTTGCTGGTCACCCAAGATCTGCTATGAACAATGAACATAGTGAAATCTAATTTTAGTCATTTGTTTGTTTTCCAGGTTATAGGGTTTAACTGTTGTCTATGAGAAGAATGGGAGAAACAATGAAAAGAAATATTAATAACTACAGATTTTTTTCTTTCCTTGCCTCTCCCATTCTTCCATGTGCATTCAATTTTCTTACATTCTGAGAGCAAAGGCTCTGGAAGGCTTTGTCCTAAGCTCCATAAAGTTACTGTGTCTCTGTTTATTGAACAGAACCAGTTTTGTGCATGGCAGTTTAGTATATGCAGAGTTAAAACAGACTCTAGTTTGAATAGAGATATTTTACTCAGCCAAGACCTTAATCTCATAGTGTTTAAAAAGGTCAACTTTCTAAAGAGTAGAAACTGAGGAAAAGGTCTATAGAGATGGAAAGTCATGCAGGAAGAGAAGAGCTGTTGAAAAAAGAGCTCAATTCCTTTCCTATTGAAGGAGCCAAAATTTCAAGAGACAGTTGATCTTGAGTTGTTTCAGATTAGATTTTACTTCTGATTAATCTGTTCCTTGTTTCCAATGCCCAGAAAAAAACTTATTTTGTTTGAGTGGTGCTACAGAATAAACATTTCCATTTGATTGGAAGGAGTTAAACAGTATGGTCACACTTGAGGACACTATATTAAAGTGTTGACAGATGTCCAGGCCCACTTTCCTCTGTAATTAAAGCATTATTTGAACAAAATCTGAAAGGTTGTTGCCAGATCTCTTCTTTCAACTTTCTTTCATTATGTTTAAGATTCAGGTTTTGAATAAATCTTGGCAGAAACTTGAGAACCACAGTTAAATCCTGACTGCATTTGACAAATAGAGAAGTGAGGGCGACTGACACTTGTGGCCAAGTGCTCGCTGGAGCTTTATAAGTCTTTGCAAGGGAGATTTCAGTCATCATTTGTGGTATTCCTTGAAAATCAGCTTCTTCCCCCTTTCATTTCCAGAATTGGGATGTTAGCAAAAGAATTTCATTTTTATTCTGTTACAATATTGCCCCAAAAATTTAATCAAAAGTATTGTGCATTTCATTCATCTGGTTCTCACCCGTAAGTGAAAACTTTTTGACATTTCTCTTCAAAATGGCTGTTTTGCAGTAAAATGTCAATCATTTTTTGTGGATGTACTTTCTAACAATTCAGCAAAGCTGATACACTCTGTACATGACTGAGTTTCATGAAGCCATGAAACAAATCCGTCTCCTCTACTGTGATCAGAATCTTGTACATTTTTGTTGTATGACCTTGTAATAAGGTCTCTTCACCCAAACCTATGTTATTTCATGCCTATTACTGAATATGAGATGGCTGATTGGGATTCCACTTGCCTTTTGTTCCAGCACTTCTAGGAGTGGGACTTGAATTTTTATTTGGGCTCCAAATCTGCTAGATATTTTTTTTTAACCTCTCTCTGTATACCACCTATGGGATTCCAGCAGTGGAAGAGATGGGCAGAGGGAACCATTACTTTAAAAAAAAAAAAGCATACAGAGGAATGCATCTGCAATGCTTCATTCAGCAAGTGCGGATTAGGTACCTAAATTTGTTCTCTGTTCCCCAGGGATGACGCCATATCCCTGGAAGGCAGAGTAATAAACATGCCATCAAAGCTGGATAAAAAAATGTTCTATCTATTGAACAGAAAGGCATCTGAGTAGCTGTATTAGTGCTAAAAACATTATGAGCGTGAAATACAGTCTCAGTACTGTGACAGGGTAGGAAAAAAACAGCTGAGAATGTCTGGCCTTTTTCAGTAATCTAAAAAAACTTTTGAGAGCTATTTCAGAGTGTACAGCTCTAAAATCTTCACAGCTGAGACAGAGCAAGGGGTCCTTGTCTTGCTGATGCACTAAATGCACAGTCTATGTTTATCTCCTTGCAACCTGCTATCAAGACTGAAAAGAGTCTCTGCTCCTCAGAGATGAAATTTGCCCTTGCCTGTCTCGAAGGCTGGAGCTGAACACGGGACTCTGACTGAGCCTGCTGGCCCAAGGTGAGCTCAGGGCTGTAGTCACTCTACAGCCTACGCATGTGCTGAGGTTTGTGCCCAGCTTGGATGGGTGCTCTAGGATATGCAGAATTTGGTCATTTCAGCAATGACACACACTTACACTGCTGGGGATGCTCTGTGCAGCCCTGTGGATGGGCAGTGCTAATGTCCCAATCCCACAAATGGCCACCCAGGGGGAAGAATCAGGTCTGAGGGGGCCTATACCTTAATATCCAAAGCTGTAGCTGGATAGTGTTGTCAGCTGCTTTAAAGACAACTGCAAAAAAATATGCAGGATTGAGTGTTTAAATGGAATTTGTTTTTTTTTTTTTCCAGATTTGTTTCAGCTAGATATAGTATGTTATTCTGATACGCTAACGCTATGGTTGATATTGCTTTAAAATTAGGAAGGAGAGGAAAAAAAACTTTCTGGCAGTCAGTTACCTGCATTAGTAATGTGTTAGGCTTTTTAAGTTTTGCTGTGATTTCACTGCAATGGTAGTTATTTCCTGGAGAGAGTGTGTAAACAGCAGACTATATCCAAGCTTTCTACATCTGCTATCGTGTACATCCTTTTTTGTTTTTTTTTTATTCTGCTACTTGCAATGACTCTTAACTAGCGCTGTAGGTACCATAGAAGATGTTTAGGTTCATGCTTAATGTTAGAGGAATGACAGAAATATAACAATGTAAATAGGGAGTGAAAAAAAATGTTAATTTGAATGCAAAAAGCAAGATAGTAGAGACTGGAGCTATGAAGGGAGGCAAAGTCTGCTTGCCTAGAGTGGAGTTCTTTGTGCATATCTTGATGTTCAAAAATGCTTCCTCTTTGACGCTGGATTGGGTCTAAACCTGGGCTGAGCAGAACTCCCTGCTCCAGAGGATGCCTTGATGGCCTCGTAGACAAACCATAGACTGTTACAATCCTGTCTTCTCAGAGAAGAAAACATTTTGGAACTATGTCAAGTTTCAGCTATTAACATCCTTTAGGAAAGGGAGCCCCCACAATAATATTGTATTTAACTTCCCAGTCTGCTGAAACCCATGATACTGCTCAAGTCCATAATTTTTATTTTAATCTAAGTTGCTGTTGCAAATGGAAGCTAATAAATCTTTGGGTAGCTAAAGCATCTAAGAGCACATTTTCTTCCCTTCCTGCCCCGTGCTGCGGGCAGAAAGCTTAACTTGTGTTAGAATTGTGTTTTCTGGACTGGTGTGTGAATGAAATGATGCTGAGGAGAAATCCCCTCTATGGAGTAACTAGGGGGAGTGCTGGAAATCAGGAGCACCTTGCTTTCTTTAAAGTAATCGTCTCTGGTGAGGTCTCCTGACATATATATGGAGCAGTCTTGGCCTGAAATGTAATTTCAGGATTGTGCAGGCTTTTTCTTTCTGTGTGCACTGCTTTTGTGCCACTCATATATCATGTTTCTGCTTTGCATTATATAGTTTTTCTTCTGCTGCTAGTGCTCTGTGGGTGTCCGTCTTTAGCGATTCTCTTGATGTGTATGTAAATCAATAACAAAAATTGGCAAATTTCAAACTTTGAGGTCAGTTTGGTTCGGCTAGTCCTCTTATGGAAGTCCACATAAAATGTCTGATTTGTGAGCCAAGCAATAAATTCAGTCCTTGATACTGAGATTGCTCTTAATCAAAAGCTTTTGTGACTTTCTCGAAGATACTAGCCTGAATTTGTTATATAATGATGTAGGGCTTTGCTGTAAAACTTCTAAACTATGTAATTAGTTTTGTACAAGCTGTTCTTTTGGAATAAACTGGAGTCACTTGACCTTTGGGAGGGTTGTGTGGGTGAAGTGATTTATGTTTTTGTTCTTTGGGTTTCACATTAACAAAGCAATTGAGCGTGTGCTAAATATAAGATGTGGAAATTGCACTTTGGGTGCTTGATGATGTGTTGCAGTATTGCAGCTAGAAGCTTCTAGCTTCTTCTATAACTGTATGCAATGGCAAGGAAGAGGTGTTTCCATGCAGGAGCTGTTGTCTCTTATAACCCGTGTCTGCTGGATTTCTGCCTCTGTACTGCCTGACCAGCGTGGGAGCCTGGGCTGAAATTTTGCACTGAATGCCTTATGTTTGCATGGGATCTGTCTCTGTTTCTCCTTTGTGGAAGGAGGATTTTTGGCTGTGGAGGAAGAATGCAGCTCAAAAGGATTAGGAAGGGGGAGTGTTAGGGCCTAAAGTGTCTTCTGCACTGATTATTGTAAGCTGCAGGGATAAACTTCTGGTGATTTCTAGTAAGATAAAGTTCTCAGACCAGTGAGGGCCAGATGAGCCTGCTGAGGTCCCCTTCCAGCTAGCGCATCTCTGGGTGCCCTGGCACGCAGGAAGAGCGCCCTTGTGCTGGGGTAAATCTGCAGCACGTTGCAACGATGATGACTGAAGACTAGCGCTCCTTGCTTTCTTCTGCCACTGCTCACTGTCATCTGTCTTGGTGATTTAAACGCAGCTTCTTCCTTCTGCCCTAGCTCCCCGCTGCTGTCACTAGTGGCATTTTCCAGATCCCTCTCCAGGATTCGACTCATCCTGAGCCTGAGCAGCCCTGTGTTTTAGCTCCCCTTACAGCAACCACCTCTGGCGGGGATGAGATACAGTAGTCTTTTATTTACACTAATGTTGCTTTAATGAGAAATACCCTGTATTTCTCCCGAAGAGCAGACCAGCTGCTATCCTATCACTAGTGTTGTTTCCTGGGATGTCTGTGGAGAGGGTGTATGGGTTTCTCGGTTCTCCAAGTGAAAAATGTTCCTGACAAGTGTAAATTTTGTGCTGATGTTCATAGGTATATTGGGATCTACAAGCTTTTTGTGTGGCTTGGAATGCCAGCCTGCTCCTGCCTCTAAACTAGGCTTTGATTTATAGTTGTTCCATATGAAAAACAGCAATACATGATTTACAAGGGTATTCAGCCAACAACAATGATTTCCCAAGTGGTCATTAAAAAAGTGCAGTAGGAGGCTCAGGCTGTCTTAGACTCGAGGCCAGCCTCGCAATGCCCAGAAGCTCAGGCTTTAAGTGCTGCTTATGGAAAGATCCGGATGAGAGCTGGGTTTGCTCTGCTGAGAAGTACCAGGGTGGTATGAGACTCTCAGTAAACAAGCAGCCTTCTAGACCTTCCAAGAAGGTGCCAAGCACTGGCAGGCTCAGCCCTGCAGCCCGGTGTCTGTGAAACTCAGACCCAGTCCCCAACATGTGTGTCCTCCTAGCTGTGGCTTCTGCCTGGACTTTGGCCTGAGGAGGGTGCAGATTTTGCTTGGGTGGGACAAAAGATGCAGCCAAAGTCTGGCCCGTAACTTCCACGTGTGTCACATGCGATGCACACAGTTATGGTCATGAATTCAGGAAGCGTCTCCTCCTACATTTGGATAAAACCAGATGTTTTCTTCCTTGAGAGCTCTGGAGATGTCTGTGCTTCACACTGCCAGCTCCAACAGCTCGGAGCAGTTGGAGACTGCTTGGCTTTGGGAAGAGCCATTGCACGCTGTTAGGGTTTGTTGTCTGGTAGTTTCCTTCAGCTTTTCTGAGGAGTTCTTTCTTTATTTTTTTCTCCAATGAATCTTCTTCCCTTGGGGTGTAAGTTGGTGTCAAAATGAAAATATATAGGTGTCCCTTTTTTATCTGCTTCCTGCCCGCTCACAGACGCTAATGCCTTCCTGGAGGAAACGGAGCCCTTGGGGTGAATAAATACCTCTATAATAAAAGAAAAAAAATACTCCATGCTCTCTGATGCCAAAGGGGGTGGGCTTGCAATAGCAGCAGACAATCACTGCCTGAATCTTTCTGCCAGCGCTGCTTTAGTCTGGTTTTTTGTAGGGGATATTTTTGGCTTTGGTGACGTATTACTTGCAAAGATAAGGAATGATGGCCTCTTGTCTGATGGGGCCTAACAAGTTTGTCCCATTAAGAATATTTCATTAAAAGTTTATCCCATGTGCTTCAAACTGCTCTTGTTATAACAGTGTCCAGATGTGTCTTTAAAATCATCTTTATCCGCTGCTTGCGATAACCTTGCTTGGCAGCTTATTCTGTGCTGAGTAATATATTCATTATCTTATGCAGTTCTACTTCAGTTCCCTGCTCTCTCTGCCCTCATGTTTTTGCATTTTTGTGTTTTTTGTTTTTTTGAGAGAGGCTCAATAAACTTAGGAAACACAAACTTCAAGTTGGCCAGGGCTTTAGATTTATAGCTCTTTGGTTGAGGCCCAAACAAGTTAAAATACAAGTCAGTTATTTTGCCTTATCTCATTGGCAGAATGTGGTATCTGCAGAAGCTGCATCCATTCTCTTGTTTCTGCTGTTTTAGTGCTTAGTTATTCTGCCTTTGCTATTCAGTGAGCCCCAGCCTCTCGCATAGCAAAGCCCCTCTTTCCCATGCTTTGATTGAAACTTCCTCCTGTTTCAGCTGTGCTTTACCAAGAGAACTTTGTCCTCGGCAGCGAAGGAAAGACACAGCTCCTTGACACCAGCTTGTGAAGCCCATGCTGAGAATTCCTGTTTTAATACAATACCAGCCTTCCTAAGGAAGGCAATCAGGGCAGCATGCACACATCACCCGCACTGTGTAAAGAGGCGGCATCACTTGGACTGCGATGATGTCTTTTGTTAATGCACCCTCTGGACCCATTTGCATTCAGACCTAGAGTAGAAAATTGTAAGGACTTCATGAGAGCTATAACTAGTAAAGCCTCTCAGGGGATGGTTTTTGGGGGCCTCTGTTTCCAGCTTGGAATTTTTGTATCTCTCTTTTTGCTTTGCTTGCAAATACTTTATTTCAAACCTCGTATTTTTCTTTTTCCTTCTAGTTAACAGCCATTTTAATTATTGGCAGGATTTTTTTTTTTCTTTATAGCATTCTACAGCGGTCATAGTATCTCAGCTGCAGATAAAGCAAATGGTTAATCTTCAGTTTTTAAATGATCGGCAAACTTTTCCTGGTATTTATGTTCCTTTTCTCCTAATGAGGTACAAATATTTATAACAAAGAGATGGTCCTTATCTTTCCTTTCTCAAATCTATTATCAACGGTTGCTGCTTCTTGCAACTGCTTACTGCATCCTGGGTTTGAAACTGTTTAGAATCAATCTCTGCTGGGTTGAGTGACCTGTGTGCTGGAATCCGAATGCATATATAGACACGCATTTTTTAGATATGCTTGCTGTATGCTGCTCTGCCCTTCTGAGCAAGCCTTCCATCCTGTAAACCTATTTCTGATACAAGTGCATCAGAACTTTCTGAATGCTTGATATTTTTTTAATGCAATTTTGAGGCTTCTTCAAATGGTTCATTAATCCTGCCACCCAAAAAGCAGAGTATTTTGCCTCAGTTCTGTCTGCCTTATCTCCTTAGACTGCAGGCTCCTCAGGGCAGCTCTTGTCCCCTCTTTTTAGAAAAGATCATGATTTCAGTTGAGCTTTGGATTACTGCGTAACAAGGAGTAATATTTTCTCAAATTTGATTAAGCTGCTCCTTTTCTCTCCAAACGCCAGTGTGGTTCTTTGGTATGTTGCCTTCTGCTCCAAAGGTGTTTAGCGTTGCTAGGCAGGTTGCTATTGCAGAGCAGCCCTTCAGTATTGAATAGCAATCCCCAACCTGCCTGGAAGGGGTAGTTTGGGCAGTGTTGAAGAGCTTATCCATGCTGTGTATCCCTTCTACAGCAGAGCTGGATGATTTATACCCCCTATGGAACATTATTGGAGATTCTGCATACTTTTGAAGAGAGCTTTATGAATCCACCCTGTTTTTATGGAATAATATGGGTGTTGCCCACATTAAACATTTTTATTGGTCATCTTCATTGTGACATAAAATTGAGTTTCTCTTTTATTAGTCCATAATGGAGGCTGGTGTATGTCACACCACTCAGTAAAAAATAAAACAAGGTCTGCTTGAATACTGGACTCTCTGCTGTATACCATATTTCCAGTGCCCCAAGAGAAACGCTCTGGCTGGATCTGGAACTCGTGGACTTTTGTACCTTACAAGGCACGTAACTACAGGCATGCTGAAGTACTTGCTGAAAGCACCCAAAGCTATAGCAGCATGTTAAGGCTGTCATGCCAGTCATCCAAGAGACATGGTGTATCCAAAGATTTGCAGACTCAGACTCTAGCGAGCTGGTTTTGCTTCTCCCTCGTATCCAGAGTCCCTGGTTCACCTTGGGCCTTGCTCAAAGCTGCCCTGGTGCTGAGGGTGAAGCACGGTTGGCCATTTACCTCCCAAAGCATCAGCCACCCGCTTGAAAACGGAATGGTTTATTCTTCTGATCTTCCTCATCTCCCTAGGGCTCAAACGTTTTGGCGCACAGGCTGCGTTTTCTCCTGTGTCTCTGCAGTACTTAGCATGTCAGATCTGTATCTCAGCTGGGGGCTCGGAGGTGTTGCTGTAATATTATCATCGTCGTTGCAGGCAAAGGATTTGGGGCTTAGATGTCCTCCCTTGGGCTTGGTCACTGGAGCCTGTCTGCACGTGTACTGTTGCCGTAATCTTGTTGGAGTGTTATGAGTGTCCACTGCTCGCTTCTGGGATTCATCTAATGCATTGTTAAACTACTTCTGCAGGTTAATTGAAGGAGCTACACGAGTTCATGTGTCAAGATGAGCTGAGTACAAATCCCCTCTGTGTTTTGAAAGCCCAGTTTGGAATCAGTAACTATAGTTATTGTCTGCCCTTTAAATAAATATTACTGTAAAGGCTGCAGTCCTTGCCTGTGCATACAATATTTCTTAGGCTGTCCTTTGAAGGTATCTGTTGGAGAAGGACACAAGGACAAATTGCATACTCAAAGGAGAACACTTTTATAGAGCGAGTCAGATCAAAATCAAGCATGTTGCAGAGGAAACAATATCTAGCTTTGCATCACTAATTAATCTCTTTTATGGTTCATATTCCTGCATGCAGGAGGGGAAGAAAGAAAAAAAATTCTGCCTGCAATTGTTTGCCATTTGCCATGAATTTCCAGTCTTTCAATAACTTAAATGAGATGTGGAGTAGCTGCAATGGGAGACTGGAGGCTCTGTGCAATCAGCAACAACCCTCTTGGTAGCAGTAATTGGATCTGTGGCTGGTTACTCCAGGATGTGACCCAGTAGGGTTTAAGCAAGACGCTTGCTTTTGAGGAACTTGAACTCATGAAAAACACCCACATCTGATGAGCAGTATTTGAGAGAGAGCAGGCATATGCTTTATATGTGTACCAAGGCAGAAGGTCTGTTATGTTTCTACACCTTGGTGTTCCCATTTGCAGTGAAGTTCCCCAACCTTTGGCACTGAGTCAGCTGGAAGAAGCATGAAATTGCCAAAACTCTGATAGTCCTTCTAGATGCTGTTATAACAAAACGTAATTTATGGTGGTCAAGTATATTTTCATGGACCTTAAAGGAATTCAGAGTTTGATGAGGTGCTCTTAAGTTGATTGTTCTTTTTGTTTTGTTTTTCTGTGAAAGCAAAATGCTTTGGAGGTCTTGTTTTAGCTCTAAGTATGTCTGAGGTCTCTCTCTTTGCCATTAGCTGTGTCCAGCGTGAGGACGGAAAAGGACCTGTTCTCCAGGCACTAGGATAATCCAGACCCTAACAGCAAAGGTGTGAATGGATCAGACCTTCTCTGTCTTGGAAGATGAGCTAGACTGTGACTGGTAGATTGTTGGATCAAAACACTCGATATCTTATAAAAAGAGAAGGGATGTGATGGATGTACAAACCTATCTGGGCAATCTAAATGCAGAGGTTGTGTCTAACAGCAATGGGGAAAGGAAGACTGCCATCTCTTTGACAGGGTCTTAAAGAGGCTTTGTGCATCCTGGGGAATCATTGGTATCTAGCTGGAGGAGGCTGAAAAAATGAATTCATGCTGGGCAAAGGGAGGCTCTTTCATTGCATTCACTGTCAGTCATGTGTAGAGCGCTGTCTCCTATGAATTAAGAGTGAAACAAAGGGAGTGGATGAGAGGCATGACAAATTAAACCTCTGGATAACCCCATGTCAATAAATCATTTGCCCCAAATACTAGAACTTGGTGCATCAACATGCCAGGAAAAGCAGAACTTTATACTCTACTTGCTTGATGCTGAAGCTTCACTTGCGTGCATAAAATATCAAATCTTTGTAAAACTGTGCAGGGCTGTTTACTTCAGGTTTTACCTGCATGTGGTGTTCCAGTAAAAACTGCCCATGGTCTAGGTGAAAGGAGGAAATACCTTTGAGAAGGCATTCGGGGTACACCAGAAGTTAGATATTATATGGCACATATGCTAAACTCAGATCTCACTGTAAAACCAAACGAAGCTCCAGGCTAACTCTGAACACTCATGGCAAGGTTGAGGCTGCCTTTTGCAAGGTGAGGTTTCCTTTCAAACCCTTATATGTGCTAAAATACTTCAATTGTAAAAAGTTCTCATTAGTTACTAAATATCCAAGATAACTACTGCTATTCAATGGTTGCATGTAATCTAATTATATAATACCAGATTACAGCCAGAAAAAAGCACTTTGGGCAACCTTTATGATCCCCCACAACCCCCACCCCGCACTGCTCAGTCCTGCAGAGCTGAATCCCGTGTGCAGATACCTGCTCCTTTGCACTTCTTTTCTGCAGAAACAGGAGTCTCTGTGTGCACATGGGTGTTTTCAGACAAATGAATTCGCACCTTTGTTAATGCTGTTTTATTAGCAGACTGAAGACAAGGTAGCTTCTGGGAGTCTGAGTGGTTGTTTTTATTATTGTTTTTTTATTTTCCCTTTGGACTAAAATGCCTCATAAGTAATTCTTTGAGATGGATTCTGGACTTTTATGTATCTCTCTTTGCTTTATTTACTGTTTGTATTTCAATAATGTTTAGGACCAGGTTCTTATGTCTAGAGGGGAAAAAAAAGAGCAATTAAAAAAAATTTTCCTTAGTAAGGAGTTGCAGCACAGGTAGACCTGAGGCCTACAGAGGGTATAATATTTTTAAACTGCGATTATAGAAGAAAAAAGAAATGCTTGGCACCTAGCCATAATGCTGCCTGAATAGCTCAGTAAGTCGGAAATCAAGAGGCAGTATCACTGCACGTGCATTACCAGGCCTCCGTAGGGAGAGCAATAATCTGGAGGTCTTTCAGACCCTTGAGAGTCTCATTCTGGTAATGGGAATAAGAGATGCTGATGTGGATGGGGTGGCTCTGAGCAAGGCTCTAGGGAAGGACCGGCAGGGCTGCGGGGCCCTACCTGCCTGTTTGCGTTTCAAGCTCAGTCTATTGACAATGTCAAACCAATTTGAAAGAGAAGGGAAGGTTCAAATGAATTCTTAAAAGATAAATTCTCCCTTTCCGGGGGATGGTCCACCTTGGCTGCCTCATCAGTGAAGAGCCAGCTGAAGGGTTTGCAGCTTGATCCTGGTCCTGGTAGCTGAACTCTGGAACAGGCTCCAAAATGCACAGATCCTGCCTCTTGCAATGTTTTTTTTTTTTTCGATTTTTATTTTTTATTTTCCCTCCCCCCATCATGGCTGCTCATAAGTCCCACATTTAAGGCAGTAAGATGTGTCTTTTTTAGCATGGAAGTGCTGTTCTTGGGAATTGCACGCGTTGCCTGAATGATGTTAAATTTCCAGTCTTGACAAATTCTAGTAATCTTCACAGACCTTCACAGGCTCTGGCAGAACTATGGTCAACATGTTCCAGCCTTTGGGCTTTGGCAGCCCCAAGCAAAAGAAAATGTTACAAGGAGCTACTGATTTGTAAAACACTTTTCCAACATTTCCCAAGTGAATGTTGCAATGCTGGTGTTTGTGGCACACGAAGGCTGGCAGGGAGGTAAGGGGATGAAGGAGGGAGCCTAAGCTGCAAACCTGGGAGTCTGTGGCCTCTGGTCCAGCCTGGGGTTGATCTCCCCTCTGCTCGGGCGGGATCTTGGCCTTGGCTCTTTTGCTGAGTCAACACAAAACTGAGCACTTTCTGTAGCCTAAAACCACTCTCATCTTAGAGCCTTGCTGAACAAATGCGAGATTGTTCACTGGCTCTCTGAGCATTATTTGTAAGTACTCCCCCCCCCCCCAGCAAAGAAATTTAATTGGAGTAACAACTGGTTTACCACTATCTGGTTTAGAAAAAATCTAATAAATCTTTAACATTTTAGAGTTCAGCACATGTTCCAGCAATACAGCATCTGTGTTTTCTCTGCTTTTTCCTTTGAGTTTGGCATACAGAGTACCATGAAGAAAAAGGCGAGCATTCGATTTAATGCCTTTGAAATTATTCCAGAATAAAGTCCTGGGCTATACATCTAAGTCAAGCAGTGTTACATGTAGCCACATGCAGCTAATGAGCCATCAAAGGCAATGTTTTAAATCCACATGTACACAGTACACAGGTCCTTTGTTTTTGCTGTCAAAATACAAATCACCAACCTTGATTCCAAATAAAACACAGGTAAAAGGAAAAACAAAAGAAAAAGAAAAAAGAAACTTGATCAGAGAGATCAAATTTTTCTTGCCCTTTTTGCTATTTCTTTCATGAGCATTTTGTGCCATGTTATTTTGTAGTTCCTGGAAGCTCTTTCCCCCTTGCTGTGGTGGGAAAGGCTCAGAGTACAGCCCATTACAACAGGTCTTCTGTCAGAAGCATCTGTTTGTTACATCCTTTTTTTGAGCCAAGAGATAGTGCTGTCTCTCAAAGAGTTAAAACATAAAATGCACAAGATGGCAAGAAGGTGGGAGCGGGGAAGTTCATGCAGTGCATGTGGCACAGAGGTATTAAATGACTTCTCCAAAGTCATGCATGAACTGCTTGGCAGCTCTTGATCAGGCCAGTTCCTCTGTGCAGAACACCGTCACGGTGCTGGGTTGATTCAGGAAATGGAAAATCAGCAGGTGAATTGCCAGAAAGGTTGATCTTTATCAATGTTTTGGGCAATAAGTGAAATTTATTTGAGGATTTAATTTGCTGTAGAACCTATTGCTGTTGAGAAACACCCTGGGTTCCTTAAAACTAGCCCTACCCGTAGAGCTTTGCTTCACCTGAGCCGTGGCTTTAGGTCTGTGGAGCTGTGTGCTCACATGCATGCATGCAACTTTCTCTAGGAACGTGCATGCATGCATGCAACTTTCTCTAGAAACAAAGCCTAGCTGCAGTATTCCCAGGGGGTGATGGAAAGAGCTGGAATTTGAGTGTAATAATCCTTAAAATAACAAGTAATCTGGTAAGCAATAAAAAGCTTTTAAGAGAATGCAGAGGAGAGCTGTATGAGTCCTTCCACCTGCTGCATTAACCAGGGTACTCCCAAGCTGTTACAGCTGATCTTTACAATATATTTTTTGAGCCAAATAATATGCTTGTGCATTTTTGTTTAAATATTATGGTGCTGTCTCACTAATAGAATTGTTAGGAGGTTATGATGTTTATCAAGGCTTGACTTTTGTCAGTTCTTGACACTCAAGCAACTTGAATCAGATTTTGTGGGGTTTTTAACTTCTCAGAAATAAGCTATGGAATATAAAGCAAACTTTGCTTTTGTAATTAAAGTAACATTTTATTTGAAAATATTTTATGTATATATTTATATATGGACATTTATATAGCATATAAGTGTTCAGTTCTTTCCTATACTGCAAGTTCTACTCATATTTTAGACAAAAAGAAGAATCGGTGGAGACAGTGATGGTCTTTGTATTCAGCATGCATTAATGTGATTAATAGAGATATTTCTACCATACCAGTGCAAATATTTATAAACTGCACATCACTGCGATTTACTTTGAAATATATTTTCTCTTG
The DNA here is from genome assembly GCA_013398735.1 of Nothocercus julius. NCBI lineage: Eukaryota > Metazoa > Chordata > Aves > Tinamiformes > Tinamidae > Nothocercus > Nothocercus julius. The sequence goes on from VZSV01000005.1 coordinate 12,103,402, forward strand.
CAGGGGTTTCCTCTGTTTGTCATTCTATTTATCCAACCAGGAAACACCAGAAAACTGGAATGTGTTAACAGAACAAGCTAGAGATACAAATCATTCTCTTTTTGCCCCTCTGTGGGAATAATATGAGTATTTATAGGCCTGGAAAGCTTTCAGGAGCCTTTAATAAGCAAGAGTCAAACTGGTCCTTCTGTGCTGACGCCATTTCTTGTTTTGACCTGGACATCCATCAGTTAGGAGCAGTAGCACCAAGACGACTCATATAAATCAGCCATCCAGACTTAGGCTAAAGGGACACAGGGCATGAGACAAGAAGGCCTTGTGGGGAGCGAGAGGCTTCTTGCTTTGGGATGCTGCATTTTATTGGAAAAGTGGGTAGGATTTTGAGAAGAAAATAAGATGGAAGAGAAGGCTCCAGAGAGCTGCTCTTGCTCCTTGAAGCCAACTGATGGAGTGGGGAAAGGGGTCTCATGAAAAATCACAGCTCTCCTGTTGTCATCTTTTTGTTTTATCTTGAGTTTCCTGTAGCAAGGTAGGAGCAGAACATCAAAAAAGGGGCTGGGACTGCACTTGGCTTGTGCGAGATGACATTTTAGCATAGCTCGTACCTCGTATTATTCTTTCACATAAAGGTTGTATTGAGGTTTTTGGTGATTTTTTTAAGGCATGATTCTCACCAGCGTAAATATCCCCCTTTGGTAAATGTGTTACCTCCCTAAGCTAGGGCTGCAGGATAGAGCCTCAATTTCTTGTTCACATACAGGTGAAACAACTCACTAAGGCATACCCAATGACTCACTTGGAATTATACATCCTATGAAGCCTTCCAGAATACTAAGTTTTACCCTAGCATTTTGCCTGAGGATGTTGTGCGGGCATGAAGCACTGAGCTCAGCTATATCCTATGGCAGTTAATGCCATATAACAGAAGTTACTACTGTGCTGCGACACTGGCCTCTTGCCTGGCTGCTGACAAGTCGCTTGGCAGGTTCCCAGGGAGTTTGGGTTTCTGGGGCCTGTTGGCTCAGACCCACCCTGTGGTTCAGGCTGTTCCTGGCTCCAGGGGTCCAGTGTCTGCAGGTTTATCATGGATATGTCCCAGCAGCTGCCTGGGCTGAGGACACCCAACTCCCCAGTTTCCTTGCTGAGGAGTCAGTGGCCTGTCCACCTACAATGTGCTCTCCAATTGCTTGAAATGGATGTGGGGACACCCAGCTCCCTGTTGGCTTACTGGACCTGAAGGCAAGCTGAGTACCTGGCACCAAGAAATCTCACCCTTTGTCTACTTCAGAAAAACTATAGTAGCATTTCAGTGTTCTTATTTCCTATTTGTAAGGAATATTGTAATTTCTAGTCCTCTTTCCCCAAAATGGAGTGAGGATAACTTTTTGCCAGACTCCCCATGGGCTGCATTTCAGGCATCCCTATCCTTAAGGGCTCCTCAGAGTTCCTGTGTCATGTATCCTTTCTTCAGACTTTAACCTCTGCTCTTCAGTGTCAGTGCCTTTGGTTTTCAGGGTTCATTTGCCTTGACCGTGTATATGCTGTAAAGTGGTTGTTTGCCTCTCTGTTCGCTGGCTAGAGAAGTTTTCTTTGGTGACTTTTCCCAAAGGCTAATTTAGATGCTATTTCCTCTTTGGAATAACCTCTTTCCTCTTTAAATAACCTTGGGACACAAGAGGAGCAATTTGTGCTCTCTTCTTGGTCTCTACTCCTGTTAATATGCATGCTCCTTTTTCTGTTGTTGTCCATAATAATGCTGCTTAAATCTGGAGCTTAAAATCCTTGCTGGTGTGGCTTTCCACCAAGTTTTTGTTTTGGGAGGGAGCTGCAGCAAGGAGTGGAGCATGGGACATGTGCTTTCACCCCAAAATGTCCAGATTGGGGAGCAAACTTAAATGGAAGGAAAATTAAATGTCTCCAAAGTCAGTAACAGCTGAAGGAATTGGGCTCTGTATGGGCTACTGTGGCCTGAGCTAAAATCTTGCTGATAAAGTCAGTCTGTCCCCCAAGGGAAGGGCTGTTATGTTCAGCTGGTGACATGCATATATATTTAAGAAAGTGGCTGTGCAACAATGCTTTTCACATAAATAATCAACACATTTAATAATCTTCAGCTATAGAAAGGGAAAAAAGGTCATTTTTAGGTTTAATGTTGTCCTGTTATACTGTTGTCCTGTTGTGGTTGGAAAAAATGGCATGTCCTTGGAGCAAACACTGATCTTGGAGATTTTTGGATGGCCTAAGCCTGGGCACAGAACTGGAATGGTTTCATCATTCCTACACCGATGACAGCCCTAGCCAAAAGCGTTGGCTGGGAGCAGCCTTGCTCAGCCCAGCATTCCTGTCCCTTGGCTGCAGGGGGGAGCAATAACTCACTCGGGTCTGGGAAGTGCCTCAGGAATACACACACATCCTCATCCTGGGATTGCAGCTCTGGTGTTGCGCTAAGAGTAGTCCTAACCTGTAGTTTTTATGAGCTGGTGGAGATTGCACACCGGCAATGCCACTCTCTGGGAATAGAGAATGTACTGGAGAGTCTCAGCTGTATTAAAAATTAAAGGATTTGGCCGGAGGTGAAGACTCCTCTGCACATCCTCAGCAAATACAATTAAGTGTCCTCTATTTCATGGCCTCTGTGCTGGGGGATTTGGGAATTTAATTTAATAGGGCAGTGTGTCACAAGTGCTGCCCCTTGAATGTTAGCATTATTTTTAATCAAATCATTAAATAGTAATGCTTTTAAAAAGAAACAAAACCTACTTTAGCGGAACATAGAGTCCCAAAGTGCCCTGAATAATAATGGTGCTCCACATTCTTGCTCTGTGTGTGGTGAGGAGGCGAAGACAAGCATAGGACTTTCTATTATGAGACCAGAGCCCCAGCAGCTGATGAGGAATGGAGTAAGAAAGGTGGAAGGGAGGCTGTAACAACATGGGGTAATGCTGCTGTCTTTTTTTTTTTAAAAAAAAAAAAAAAAAAAAGCCCTTTTCATAATCTGTGACACCAGCTGCACTCTTATTTGGGTTTATTTTAAATTTTAATTGATTGACAAGTGATTGACAACTGAGGGACTGGTGTCCTGCTTCTATGGGTAGCACGAAGTGGGCAGCAGTGTGAAACCTCTCCATGTTGCCCCACCAGCGTGCCCCAGCTGGGACACGGAGGGGACGGCATCTGTGCCCAGGCTGCCCTTCCTCTGTGCCCTTTCCCTCCTGCTTTCCCCGCTGAGCCCAGCGAAAGGGCTCCAATTAGTTCCAATTGTGGTGACGGTTTTGCTCGAGGTTAGGCACCTGTCTGCGAAGAATGGGAACGAGCCACCTCATTAAGCTGCTGAACTGCTGTTTGACCATGGCTGCTCTCTGTCCTACTAACCTGGGCAAGTTTTGCCTTGGGGAGGAGACTCGGCATCTGTTTGGACCAGGCTTGGCATGGCCCGATTGGCACCCAGGTGCTTCTCTGCCCTGCTATGAGTTTTCAATTTGCGGGAGCAGTGTTGGGTATAGCTGGGCTGTCCCAAAAGAGAATCCAGTCCATGGACTCCTCTAAGCATAGCATGGAGAATCCATTTCTCTTGCTTTATGCTTTACCTGCATGAAAACCTTGTGAATGCTATAGTAAAGCTTGGATTTATTCTAGCTGCAAGACATTTAAAGCGTGGGGAAGCGGTGGAAGGATAGACATACACAAGCAAAAAAAAACCCCAGTAGGGACTCGAAGTTATGCAGTTGGAAGTGGGGGAAATTATGTTGCAAGGAGGAGAGCTGAAATGATCTCCTATCCACATCAGGATGAACAGCACTCCAGTACTGAGGATAATTCTAACCAAAAATCACAACTGGCTAGCTGCCAGAGGAGCTGGGAACAGACAGGAGGGAGCATAAGCCAGAAATGTGTAAATTGCCAGAGATCTGCAAAAATCTCCAGTTCTAGGATTAATCAATCCCATGGAAAATGGCAATACCCACATGGTTTTCTCCCTTCATGCAGCATATCGATGTCAGTGATTTTTGTGCTACAGCATTGTTTCACTCAGTGAAATCAGAGACCTCTCAAAGTCAACAGGATTTATGCAGCTGGTTTTGGAAAGGACCGAATTTTGCCCTCCCTGGGAGCAAACTGTTCATTTATAAATAGGTACTTAGGGAGGGTGTGATTACACAACCCATAATCACAAGCAAAGCTTTTCATTCACATGTCTGTGCCAATTAAAAGTTACAAGAGGCAAATTCAGTTTGGGGGGCACTTGGTTATGTGCTCTGTCAGTGTGGAAATGCTATTTGCCCTTCCTGATAACTTTTGAGCAAATTCCCTTCTTGGAGAAACTCTGCAAGAAACAGTTGTGCTGATATTTCAAGAATCTTCCATATTCTCCTGAAGTATCTAATCACATAGACACCTCTTCACATGGTCTTGTTCTAAATCCCCTCAGACTTGCTGGTTTGCGGTTCAAAAGGAGGAGATGATAAAACACACTCTTAGAATATAATAGTTTTGCTCTCTCCTTCTAATAAGCTCTTGAATTACTTTGCACATTGGAGTCAATTAGGTTTCCCTGTTTTGTAATTAAAGTTCATATGATGTGTTCATTTAATAAAGATTTCATGTCACTTCTTTCCTACTCTCTTATGCTGCATCCATCTATATTCTCCAGGAATGAGCTTGCTGGTGCAGTTTGATTTAAGTTTGTGTTGGTGGTGGTTTGTTTTATGACCTTTCTTCTGTTTCAACAGTTTGATGCCTGGGGCAGCAGAAGGCTCCTATGGAGACAGATCTATGTGAAGTTCTGTCTGTTCCTTGTTTCCTTCTGTCACTGCCTTCTGCTTCCACTTCTGTTTCTTCTTCTTTTACAGAGGCTTTTCAAGGAGGACTTGTTGGTTAGGGCACACTAGAGCTCGGTCTGGATTGTTGGAGTTCATTTCCTAGATTTGCTGTGTGCTGCAGAAAGAATGTGAGCAGTATTTGTGCTATTGTCTCTTACAATGGCAGCCAGAGGCCCAAAGCAAACACAGGGCCCTTTGTGCTCACCATCCTGCGGGCAGAAGTCCTGCCCCCAAAGCATCCACATACACAGGACGGGCATTGAGCTAGAGAATGCCCAGTGCTAGGGGTTTCCCACTCCTTAGCTGTATTTTGAGAGTTGTTTTCTCTTTGCAGAGCTGGAATAATGATTTCCTCTGTCAATATTGAGTTTAAATCTCTATAATATGTGGAAAGGTCAAACATTTTGGTGATGAGCAATGATAACCTTTTTACTTTTCATACCCCCTTCTTTGAGTCGCATTATTTTATTCATTCACTTCTCACTTCCCTTTTTTTGTTCAAACACATGCTCATGGTGACTCCAGCAGCCCCAGTCCAGCTATAAAACTTTGTTTTCCGTAAGTGATCATCTTCATGTACAGCAGTGTCGCCAAGCTCCTTAGAGATTGTTTAGACATGTACAATTGCTCTATTCCTGTTCAGATATAAGGGAAAAACTGACCAAAAGGGCTTTCAGTTGCAATCAGAAAGCTGTGACTTACCTTTCCCTTCTGTTTAGAGGAACCAAAGAAAACATTGTGTCCTTTTCCTTTGGAATGGTTCTGCGCTTTACCTTGATCTAGACTGCGGGGCATAAAAGACCATCTTCCATTTCTGAAAATACAAGTTTTTTTTTTTAAGAGTCTCAGAATTAAGTATTCTATCCAAGTCTCTATATTGAATAATTTGCTGTAGAAACATCAGTAAAATGCATCCTTAAGAAGGATGTTGTCTGAACTTCAGCTATAGGCACAATATGCACATGTAGGGAAGAAAACATTCTTGATGGTGTGTAGTATAGGTCAGTTTCTCCACTGTGGTCAAGAGTTAAGTGCATTAGCTGTAGCTCTTCCCATGTCAGCCATGCAGTTTTAGCAGAACTCTCTAGCTGGCCAGGACTACTTACATATAAGAAAGCTTTTCCTGGTTTTCATCGTTGCTAGTTGTGAAGCATTGATTGCAACAAGAGGTGGCCACAGGCATTGCAGTGTCTATCAGTTATCAGCACAGGAGCTCTGTGGAAGGGGCAGACACTTTTGTACTAAGGTTTGGGCTAAGCCTGTAATCAGAGTATGTTGGACCTGACTTTTCCTGAAGAGTTTTGATGACCAGGAGTAGCCAAAGGGTTTCTAGTTCTAAGTACAACTTCCTTCAGGACTTCTTGAGTGAATAAGGGTCATAATTGGTGATTTTATCTGTAAAAGAGCTCAGCTGAAGGGCAGGTTCTTGGCTCTGTTTCCCCTTGGCTTAAGGGGTGTAGTTCACTTGAGTTAAAGAATATTAGTCATCATCTACTGCCTGTGGGACATTGCTCCTGGGAAAGTAGGCTACACCTGGTTACCAGAAGAGCTTTGATGGATCTTTTTCATTAGTCATGTACTACATTAATAGGCAGAGATATCTGCCAAAGGCTACCTGGCAGTTTAATCCAAGTTCTCATTTGTTATGAAAACACAGTCAAATGTCAATAACTTTTTAAAATAAAGCAATAATCTCAAGTACATTTTATTGTAAGATGGTTTTTGTCTTATGCAAACCCCAAAACAGCCTTTGAGTGTAATGCAATGCTTCCATTAAAATTATATTTGTAGCAGATCCAAACAAAACAATTATATTTCTGTGCTGTCAGAGAGATTTTCATTAATTGTTTGCAGGAAATAATTGCACATCATTTTAAGTGTGTAGTGTTTTCCTTTTTGATTGAATTTTTGTGGCCTCCCAAACTATCCCTTTGCTATGAGAACCACTATTTTGCAGACTTCAAGCAAGGAGCTTGTTGCAGGAGATGCCAGCTCCTGGAAATGGTGCTTGCCTTTCTGAAGAGCCTTCTGACTCCAGCCACTTAAACTTTCTGTGATCAAGTTTAGCCTCTCATGAGTGCACATTCTCTACTGATGTTAATAAAAATTACACAAGAATGAGAGCGTAACTAGTCCTGCTAAGTAGGGTAATTTGTCCTTTGCAAGCATTGCTGACATATTAGGAAAGTAAAATAATTTTTCTTCTCTGCATTTTTGTTGGTAAAACTGTGCTTTTATTTTCTGCATGATAACAACACAAGGAGATTGTTTGGTAGTTAATGAAAATGTGCTCTTTTCCTGAAAGCTTTTTAGGATGGACTCCAAGAAGTTGTAGATGTGCTTTGGTGAGTGTAGAGGTGTAGGATATGCTTCATGTTAAGCAAGTAAGCTACTTTGCAAAGTAGGATTTAGAATTTGAACTTTTTTTTTTTTTTTTGAGCTTATAAATCCTTTGCTCTGACAGATATGAAGATACCCCCTACATTTTGAGAGCTTTTGTAGGGTTTCTATTTTTTTCGTACAAGGATTTTACAGTTTTTACTTCATGTTAAGGTTTTGTCTATAGATATTATGTTGGTGACTAATGAACAGAATGGGAACACTTAGTCCTTTTAGAGTAATATTATAAGACATGTCACTTAGGCTATAAGGAACATTCCTTTCCTACCATGTTGTTCCATGGTTGCTATTGCATTTCAAAGAGGACATGAGGCACACACAGCTACGGTTACCTAATGATGCCAGAAAGCACAGTCGACTTCCACTTTGGGCTGCATTGTTAATGGTCGAGTATGAATCATATTTATCGCTTGGTGCATTTTCATAATGAAGTATAGTGATTTGGACGTGCGTATCTGTAATTAATGGGCGGGAGCTGCATGGCTAATTCCCTGTGCAGTGCTGACATCCTGTCTCTAGCTTTGTCCCTGATCTTTTACTTACGTGTCTCAAACAGCCGGTTATTGCATTACATCCTTGTATTATATAAATAAAGCCTTGACCTTTGTCCTTCCCAATATTGGTTACAGGCTGTTTTAATTCAATTTGGAAAAGAAATCCCAAGTGTTAAAACCATTTGAATCTCCTCCTTCCACACCTAAGATAACGATGGGACTATTTCTGCTGCAGAGAAAGCACAAAAGTTAAGGAATTGCCTTCTATCTCTTTGTCTTTGATAAATGAAAGTGTGTTTCTTCAGATCAAAAGTATGTAGGAAGTCTTTTCTGGGCAGGGAGTGCCTCTACTCCTCTGCACTGCAAAGCATCACGGTCCACAGAAATTATTAACAGCGGAGCATTTTGTTTATTATTTCATCAAATAGCTCTGAAACAGCAACTCCCTGTAGGCGAGCTCCTTCCCCTGCTGCAGGCAAAACTCCAGTAGTCTCTTGCTTTCTGTTTTTCCCCATGCCCATATGTTACAGCTCTTCAGGGACTGTGCCTATGATAAAGCTGGGTGCCCTGCAAAGCTGGCAGCAGCGCAGAGGGCCATCCTGTGAGATGGAGAAGAACAACTTGCCAAGATGAGCTCTGGGCCCCCTTCTCCCCCAGCAGCCTGGGGACAGCGAGCATTGCAGCAGAGGCGAGGAAGCCCAGGAGACTCGCATCTCAGTCCTGTTGTGACCACCATGGTGTGGTGTTGGCCATGGACCACGTAAACACGGTGTTATGTTTCTGTGGGAATCTAAACCCCTCTGCCTCTGAGCTCCAGCTCCCCACCGACAGCAAATGGAGATAAAGGCACTTAATTATCTTCCATGGATATTGTGGGATAAATTCATTAAAGATTTGGAGTACTAGAGCTAGGCGCAATCTGGCCTTTATTAAAATAGCTGTGAATGTAGCGCTGTTAGTAGCCCTGAGCAAATCCTAGCACAAGTAATTTGTTTAGAATAATGGAGATGTAGATCCTCTAATTAGCAGGACAACTCAAATTAACACCATAAATATCTTTTAAAAGTTGAGGCTGCATGATGTGAAAGAGAATTGGTTTTTAATATGTTAGGGCACAAGCACTGTTAAGTGATGTACAGCATAAAATTAGTTAACTTGTTGGACATTCAATAATATTTGTAGAAAGAAATGTGATTTAGACCACTGCTAGAAACTTTTGGGGACAGAAGCTTGAGAGAAGCAAGGAAAGGAAAATAAATTCAAGCTTGCTTGAATTTTTTTACCCATTGCCACTTGTACCTTGTTTTATTAAAAGCAGTTTTATATAATTTTTCCCCAGATGTAAACCTGGGTGCAGTTATGAAATCAGAATGAAGGAGTATATTTCATTGTTCTTATCTGTCCCCCAGTAGAAAAACATTCTTTCCCAATGTCCATAGGTTTCTTTTGGAAGAAGTAAAACAAACCTTGATTACTGATAAGCTGCCTAACTCCATTTATTTTTTTCCCCCTCCATTTTTTTCATATAATTATCTGTAAGCAATGATTGCATGGATCTGCCTAAACTCCATGTAAATGATATGTCTTTGGCATATGGGAGTTTCTGTAAATCATTTAGGGGAAGGCATTCTTCCATGCTTGGCAGAAGAAGGATACAGAGAGCTTTTGTACCTCAGCTGCATCAAGCTGAATATTTCTTTAATGACCCAGAAGAATGTACTTGATTGCACTTTGTGAGTCTGGCCTTTATTGTTCCCAGATAGTTCTTGCAGGCAATGGATGACTCGTTCCACACCATTAGTCCTGCAGCTACCCTGTCCACCCTCTTGAATCCACCAGCTCTACTCACTTGGTAAAGGCTTGCTCTGCTGGTGAAATAATTGTGCAAAGGTTAAAAGAATGCCAGGGAATAGATATTAATAACAAAATTGGCAACCCCTGCAAGCAGGGCTATTTTCCAATGAAAATATTCTCCAGATAGGCATGAAGAGAAGTAAATGAGCTTGGCTTCATTTGACTTATCCTTTAGGGTAGCTGTGCAGAAGGTGATCCTCAGGTAAGGAAATGTTTTACTGGGACATAGTGTGAATATAAACTACTTAAAAAGCCCTCTCCACCCTCAATTCACACACGTTGCAGAAATCAAATTTTTTTTTAATAGACTAGTAGTAACAAGACAATAGCTCTTGCATGAGAGATTATTAATCCTCCAAAAAGGGAAGAGAAAACCTGATGAAAGCTTGGGTCTGTTTTTACACTTGGCCGCGCTGTGGTGCATTTAATTTTGAAGAGTATTAACTAAATCTGAACCTTTTCCTCCCCTGTTTGATTTACAGAAAATAGTAAAAGTAAGTAGGTTGTGCTGTCATCAGTTTAGACATGTTCCTGGGAAATAATACAAAAAATATTAATGAGGAAAAATATATTTCCATATTTTCATATGCTCATTTTTCATTCATAAGCCCCACATCTACAGTACTTGCTTAAATTAATCTAGGCTCAATCCTCAGCCAGATGTGGAAAGGAGCCCTGTCCTGCACATGTCATAAGCTGACATAGCCAGAGCTGAACACGAGGAGGCTAAGACAAAAGAAATCACAATCCTTGGTCACAGATTCCAAGCAAATTTGGGGGAGAGAAAAG
>VZSV01000005.1:12113937-12127247 GCA_013398735.1 Nothocercus julius
CTCTCCCCTCACGAGCAAAAGAATTGGTGCAATCGAGGAGAGCGTTTCCCCCGGGTTTCCTTGCACAGCACTCAGCATTGGGAGGATAAATTCTGCCCAGGGAGCTAGGGGGCATGTGCTATTGCGGAGGAGTGAGGCTCATCCCGTATCTGCAGCAGCTTCTGGAAGGAAAAGCTGCGTGTGCTGACTGGGCAGGGTGAGTCTCCGTGACTCTGAATGCACCATACCAGGCGTGGAGTTTTGATCACCCTCTTTTTTCACCAAATCTGTGCATTATAAAGGGGTTTTGATATAGCCAACACAACCTCTGTGTGAGTGTGTGTCTCCCCATGAATAAGCAGTAACGTTTGCTCCATCATCTCTGCCTGGATGTCAAGCAGCAGCGAGAGGGAGAGTCCTGTCTTATACCCTGAGAGAGCTTAACTCAGGCAGAATGACACACGCAAAAAAGATTTCCCAGCTACAGCTGGTGGGATCCAAGGAGGACAGAGCTGAATGCGCACAGGGCTGGCTGTGCCCATATGTGCAGAAGTATCAGATGCGCGCATGCATCCAGTTAATTTTCACACGTTCGTTACAGCTTCCCCTGCCTCCACGGAGGCCTCCCACAGCCCTCCTCCTCCTTGATCTTGCTGGGAAAGGCTGGATTTATGGCAGCGCAGACGGTTCCTCGGCCTCCCGCTGCGGTGCCTGAAGTGGGACAGTAGCTTCCCTGCAGCGTCAAGCAGAGAGGCGAGCCGGGCTGCGAAGAGGCTCAGCCTTGCTCACCTCCATCTGCCTGATTTATCAGCCAGCACTGCGCAGGGGATGCGCACAGGAGACTGCGAGGTGTCTTTTGCACCAGGTGGAGGGCCTTACTTGTAAATCAGGCCTTTCCTACTTGTAATTCAGCAAAATGCTCATAAAAGCTGTCTCCTAAGTAGGTTGCTAGGTGAGCCCTGCTTTAAATGCAGTAGCAGGGTTGGGAAGTAGTTTGTGTCTCAGATTGGCAGTTCTTTTAACCAAAACCAAGGAAGAAGGAGATGCAAGGGATCTCACATGTTTGCAAGAAGCATGACTTGCAGCTGACCGTAATTTCTTTCCCCGCTTTGGCATGGTGGCACGGTGCTTCGCTCGTGTAGCGAGCGGCTCGTCCAGCGTCAGCAGCAGAGCGTGAACGGGGGAAAATTCATTTTGCTTTGACCTGGAGATTTTAATGCCTTTTTTCAGTACGGCTGCTGTTTTGGGCACTTTGCTTGGTGCCAGAGGCATTGTCCTGTGCCAGAGGCTGTGTTCCTGGATGCGGGGCTGGGAATGGGCTCCGCTTCCCGCGCAGGCGAATGGGGGCAAAGGGGTTGGATGTCAGGCTGCTGAATCACTGCCCGTGTTCTGTGTGCTGCAGATTCGAGCCACACGGGCCTGCAGGAAACCAGCCACCTGCACCGTTTCCTCTCATTTAAGTGACTTATTTTTAAGTGCAAAAGGCAACGAGGTTTGTTGCTTTTTCTCGTGGGCCGTGTGTCCCATGGAGAGTCCTGAGAGCCCTGGCAGGATCAGGCAGCTCCAGAGATTCTGACTTGGAGGCCCCATTCTCATATCTTCATTCAATGCAAGGTGTTAATGTCAATCCTATCAATGAGATGCTCATTAAAACGACCAGGCTGATGATAGAAACTGGCAGTGTGGTTTTTGTCTGAGCTGCACTCAGCCGCATTCCCAAGAAGATAATGGAAAATTATTGAATTTCTTGTTGTTCTTATTGAACAACAGCCCATGTCCTGGTTTTGTGCTGTTACCGTGTTGTCCGTACTCACATGTAGTAGCCAAGATTCACACAGTCCTAGTGATAACAACGCTCTTGGCAGCAATATTGCTGCTGTTTTGATCTAGGCTTCTGCTGATGCTCTCTACAGGGATATTTGCTGTAAGCTACGTGCCATAGGATAGAAACATGAATCAAAGTCCACCTCTGGGCCAGTGATGCTTCCTCCCATGGACTTGTCTTACAAGCTCTAGAATTTGAGATGCTCCTAGACTGTGAATCAGCATAGAATAGCCCGTCCCAGAGAGTACAGTCCTGATTTCAAAGGTCTGCTGTGTAAATCAGCTCTGGAAACATCTGTGTGGCCTAATGCAAGAGAAAATGGTTGCTTTTTTTTTATTTTTCTCTTTATTTTGAAGAAAAGTGCTCTGCTTGCACTCTTCCATTCGATCATTATTATGGGTCATTGTTATTGAGTGTTTAATGAAAATTAAGGTTAATCAAAGAGAGAAAAAGAAATAGCACATCACTGCATTTATCATTTCAAAATCTGTCTTTGTGGTGCTAGCGTGGATTTTAACGATAGTTAAAGAGCATTTATGTTTTCCCTCTTTCTTCAGGGAGCAAGAGGGCAAGATGATCCCAGAACCATATTTCTCGCTGTGCTCTGCAACTGCTTCTGGAAGAGGTACACGCTTTTTCACTTCACCCCTGCAAACCTGAGCGCACGTGTAAGTGGAGAAACTGATCTTTTGGGCATTTCCCTTGTCTTTGTGGGGTTATTCTTTACAAAGCAAAGCTCTGCAGACGCAGACTAGATTAAATTAAAAATTCCACATCTTTTCCTTTTCCCATGACAAAAATATTGGTGCTTTATTTGGCATTTAATTCCTTTATAAGATTTGAAGTACCTTTGAAGTTTATTAGCCTATAAACAAGCTAGAGACTGCAGACCTCCATCTGAACTCAACAGAACTTGTTCTGGACTTCTGGACTTTCCTCTTACAACCTCCTTACCCTATTTTTGAAATATTCTCACAAGAGTGAGGATGCTTGCATAAATTCTTAGTCTTTGTTCAAGAAATAATTGATAATATCAACAAGAGAAGCAGGGCATTGTTACCTAAGGCTAATGTACAATACTTTTCATTGATATCTGTAGTTTTGATGGTTTCAGTCTCTTGTTTCTGAATACCATTTTTTGGACTGTAACCTTTCTTTCCACTGTTTGTCTTTTCCCAGTTGACAAATGCTGTTTTTTATTCAGTTTCTTACAAAACATGAACCAGCCTGGCTTTTCTCATTAACGTCCTTATTATCATAAGCACTGCCACTCGTAACATCAATCATGCTAGCAGTATGGGGCTGGGTACTGCATTTATTAGCTAACCCATATGCACTCTTGGAGCTTTGTGGCAGCACAGGAAAAATATTGCAAGGTCGTGTTTCAGGGCAGGTATTTTTCCTTAACTATTTCTCAGGAGTGCAAGAAAAAAGTAAAATAAAAAGATTAACAAAAGCTTTTATGGGAAACTTTTAAGGGGCTGAAACCTAGAGAAGACTGAACTCTGGCTCATCTTCCCTGGGGAAGCCAAGAAATCATGCAGTCTTGTACAGATAGAGCTATCTTCTTCTGAACAGGAGAACAGGAGGAATTAATCAAAATGAGTCTTTTGTACAAAGTCAACACCCTGCTGCTGTATTGTAGCTTATCTAGAAGAATGTTGGTTACATTCTTGGTAGCAAGAATGGTACCTGGAGCCTTCAGGAAATACATGGTTTATAACCATTACTGAGTGAGGGATGGTCCTGAATCTTCACGACAAAATTACGTAAACACGGCGTTTCAGTTAGCACAGCAAAACAGTTTAGATCTTAAAAGTAACTGAGGTCTTGTGGTTCTTGTCTGTTATTTACAAGCCTCTTGAAATATTTCCGTATCTGCCTTTCCCATAAGAAATTAAGCATTTACAATAAATAAGTCTGAAGCTGGAGAACATCAGGTGGTGAATCATTATTGCATTGTTAGATGGGAAGAAGTAATAGAGGGAAGGTCAAAACACCTTTTTACCTTCAGGAAAGTTATTTTGAATGAAGATAAAATAAAACTTTATATAAACCTACAGGAAGAGAAATTAGACAACAATTATGAAGAGGTATTTGGAGACTAGAATTAAACTTTGTTCTATTCAATGTATTTCTAAACAGGAAAGAAACAATTAGCATGTCATTGAGCTAGCCACAAAACTTTGGTTAGTGCAATCTTTCGTCAGAAAGAAAGAAGAGCATAGCCCGGGAGCACATTAAAGCAGAAATTTAAGAAAGAGGAAGAAAATTGAAATGGCTCACTGATATTGGTGGAGTTGCAGCAGTGAATGTGCATTCTTTACTAATTTTGATCTTAATTGTATAGTAATGTATATGCTCCATTGCTGAATAACTTATTTAAATATCTATAATATACCAGAAACTGTTATGTAATGACTATATCGCAACGACAGATTTTTCAAGCAGCAAGACTTTTTTTTTTCAATTTTCGTATTGATCTTTTTTTTTTCCCTGAATCAGAAGAGCAAATCTCAAGATTTGCTAATCCCATCAGACATTCAATATGTGTTCAGCTCCCCCAAGCACCAAAGACAGTGATCATGAAGTCTCAGTGTTGATCCTGAATTGACAATGTCAAGGAACATCTTTTGCTATTGCCAAGGCAAACCCAGAATGGTCTACAATGCAGTGCTCCAAAGGGATACAGATCCAGTAGACATAGATAAAATAAGTGACTGGTCCTCGTGAATGGAGTTGCTGATCTCCTGCTCTGCCCGTGCTTTATAGAATATCAAAGTGGACAATGATGCCCACACTCGCCAGAAATTGCACTGTGATCATGGCAGGCAGCACTAANAAAAAAAAAAAAAAAAAAAAAAAAAAAAAAAAAAAAAACTTTGTCCAGCCTGCTTTTCAGTTCAAGGATGACGACTTTTTAATGAATCATGTCAAAGTAGGCTAAATTGTGTGGGAAGGACACTCTCTGAGCTGCCTTCGATTTGCTAAGACAGACCTAGTAATGGCTTTTTAAAGGACATCTCTTAATTGTGTGCTTAATTTTGGTGAGCTCTAAGAATTTGCTTAGCTTTTGAGCACATATCTGAGTGTTGTCCTGAATTAAGGATCTAATATCTTTCCTGGGCACTAAATCTGCTATGAAGCAATGTCACCATAATTCAGAAGGTGTCTTTCTTGAATTAGGTAGTGACAGAGACGGAACAAAAAATGTGGGTAGATGGAGTGCCAGGTCTGCATGGCTTAGTCCTGGAAAAATGTATAGGTAATAACACCTGGCATTGGGAGTGTCAGGCCATTCATTGTTCACAAGAGGACAAGCTATAGCAAGTGGAGTCATTTAAAAAAAGCACGAACCTTGGTGTTGCCCTGAAAGAAATTATTAAAATCCATTTCAGAATATCCAGCTTGGGCTCAGAGCAAAATATATCACTTCTAATGGTGCTTTGAACATTTTAACATCAATATTTAAAGTATCCTTTGTGTGGACTCACACCACTTGCAAGGATGTCAAGGGAACCTCTTATCATCTCACTCTGATGGGCAAACATCCCAGCAGAGGATGGGAAACAGAGATGCTGAGCAAGGGGATCAGTAGCTTATCTTCTACTTTAGAAATACCAAACAGCCCCTCAGGGTAGTGGTAGTGACCAGCTGTGTTGCTTTGTACCTTATCTGGAGTCCTTTTGTCTCAGTAGATCACGTTGACTTCATTTTTTTGTTTGTCATTTGGAAAGTCATGAATTTGAATGGATGATACTAACTTAGGGCACGTTTCTAAGGGTTCAGCAGAGTCTGAGGAGCCATTATACAAGGTGCCGTCTAAACATGTAGCCAGTGCTTACAGCCTAAGTAAATAACACAGGAACACAAAAGTTCAGCACGCAATGTCCCTGTGAGAGGAGGTGACAGTCTGGAATCAGCCCAGCTGCTCTGGCTTTTAGTCCACTGCCTTTTTCCATTGGATCTTGCATTGTTGATGTCTGGGATAAGGCAAAAAGAAGTGAATCACATATACCAAATGAGATGCTTAAGATTGTCTGTTAAAGTCTAGCACCAGAAGGAAGAGAAAAAAAATGGTCAGGGGGGTGGAGGGAAGAGAGATTATATACAGGTATCTATAAGCTGAAAGTACCTGCTTAATACAGTAATGTGTAGCTGATTATTGACAATGACAGATCCTTGTGCTGCTTGTCACCTCTACCTGTCTCAAAATACATTGAGATCAGGCCTGAGATTTATTTCTTGCTCAGGTATAGCAATTAAAGAAATGTTCTGTATTGCTGAGAGCAACAGATGCGTGCATGGAGCATCCTATACTGACAAAAACTTTTCTTTTAATAGGTCCTTTGGGTACATATTGGTGCCTGGTTTTATTTTTCTGTTTATACTTTATTTTTCTCTTTTATGGAGCTGATTCCTTGATGGGCCTTTTCAATTTCTTGCCTTGGAGGCTGAGTTGGGGTAGCATGGATAATGGCACAGCAGCATTAAAGGCTCTCTCCTATTCCTGGTTTTGTTTTTTAAGGTCTTGATAAGTTCTTGCTAATTTGAATCCTCCCATAAGAAATAACTGGTGATGCAAAATGCTGGCTGCTTCCTCTCTGCAAGTGATGATCTTACTTTCTAAAGGGTAAAATTTGGCCCTCTGGCTGCAATGTGAACACCTTTATATGTTGTTCAGTGTAAATGTTATTTTTTATAAATAATAATGGCAGTAAAAAAAAAATGAAATCTTCACATGCTTATGATTTATAAGGGGTGGCATCTGAGTCATGGCTAAGTACCATGACTGTAGAGTTCTAATTTGGGAACTCCTTGTCTGGAGGAAAAAAAAAAAATACCCTCATTTATGTATTTTTCTCAAACTACAGTTGAGGTAAAACCATGATGAGCAAAAGATTAAAGCTCTGTCAGAAAAGAAGATATGTTATACTCCTTCAGCTATCCTACCTTTCAAAAGAGAATGAAAATTATGCTGTAATTCACACAGACAGCATAAATATTGAATCACCCCTTCAATGAGTTGAATTCATGGATATACAAGATGAATAAAAACATATTTGATTTGGTCCTCTGCCGATACAGTGTCAGTAGATTACAAGGATTAACCTGTTTTATGAAATGCTACCTATAAAATGGCTATAATTCAAAATTTTCTTCTTTTTCTTTTCTCCTAGAAAAACAAAGTAATCATGACAAATAACTACCCTTAAGTCAATTTGCTTCTCTGGAGACAGTTCCTGATTTTCCTCATCTAATTTCATGCACGTGAATATTCCCATTGATTGTGGTAAGAAAGTTTTTCACATCCATAAATCACCTGGGAGTTTCGGACCACGATGTGTCAAATTAATCCCTGACTTTACTCAACCATCCCTACATCAACATGACCTGATATTATGTGATACAATTTGGGCATAATTTGGGACAAGAACTCTTGAAGCAAATGTGGATTGTTCTCCAGGGGCCCCCCAAATTTATTTAAATTCGATATCCCCTCTATGCCTTTAGGAAGCTTTAAGACATACTCTTGTTTTGATTAGCTTTCCTCCACTGTTTTTCCAAATCACTTCCAATAAAACAAATGCCTGTGAATTGGCTTTGGAGGTGCACATCTAGGAAACATATTGCCTGAATTGTAACCTGCTAATTCAGAAATACCTTTTCCACCCTTTGGTTACCTTTGTTAGCGAAAAATACTCCACTTAAAGCTCCACCTAACTGATTACCTGGCTCTTCTGAAACTGTGCTCTGAATTAATATGCTCCAAAGGCCAACAGAGATGATTTATGTTTGGGCACCTCATAGGAAAACAGGGAAATAAAAAGCCTTAGGAAAACTTTAACAAACAGCTTGGACTGTTTGGCCAACTATGCACAGCTGTTGTTGAATGAGAAATACTAATATCATGCCAAACAGACAAGTGGTGTTCATCAGGAAAGGCAGCTTTTGTTTGCCCTAAACATTTTCCTTCCACTTACAGAAGAAGAAATGTGCTGAATTACCTGTAGGAGGTGTGCCTGCTTTTGCTATTAGATATACCCGGTTCATGCATTAATCCCTAACCGGCCAGATTCTTTATAGATGTAGCTGTAGCTTCCCTGAGTTCAGTGGAGCTACACCCGTCCAGAGCACCGTAATACCAAGCCCAAAGTTGGGAGAGGCTTTCGGATGATTGATTTCATCCCACTCATTTAAACATGCCTTGCAAGCTTGTTTGCATAGTCAAACAGAAACATCCCTGCCCTTCCTCTCCATGGTTCCAGGCGATGATGTCTCCTCATAAATCCTGGCTGCAGTAACACGAGCACGACCCATCACTTCATTACATCAATATGCAAAGCTGTGTATCGTATTGAGGAGGAGTTTATCTGGCTGCAGCGGGAACTGGTCCAGGAACAAAGGAAGGAGCTAGAAATCTGATTATTTCTAAGCCAGGTCTGTATGAGCTTCTCAGTTTTCCTGCTGTCAGCTAGTTTTTCTTTTCTTCATTCTCTCTCCCCACACAGGAAGTGAAGGATCCAGCTAGCGTAGGCATCATGACTAGCATCACTATCTAGCCGATTTCCTAACAAAGCAGTTGGCAGCATCTGAATTTCAGATCAGGGTGGGATGAAATGTATGATATGGTGTCAGATATGACCATTTTTTAAATCAGGGATCCACCTAACTGCCAGCGGCAACAGGAGCATGGTGGGTCTCCAGACACCCTTGTCTGGCCATTGCTCTCTGCATGCTGACTGGGAGGGGCAGGTTAATTTCATTAATTTGGTACAAATGAGAAACTATAGCTCTAGTATTACCTCTGTGGTACCTTCTGTACTACCTCTCTAGTATAGAGAGGTAATTTTCCAATTTTCCAATATATTAGATACTGCAATAAATATTCCAATATTTTTGCAGGCTTTTTCACAGTCAGCACAAGGGAATTAAAGCAAGCAAGATGATGTTAGGCTGCTCTGTGTAGAAGGTTCAGTGCAGAGGAGATGCAGACAGCAGGGAGAAAGAAAACATCTGCTTCATTTTATCTTTAAAATTTTGCTTTATGATGATTTTCCAATGATTTAAAAGACAGTGTGAGGCAAGCATGAGCAGCTAGCTTGTTTAGTCTGATGCGGTGTATATCACTTATTTATTCCTTCCATGGCATTACATTTTCCATGTATTTAATAGTTTACATTTGACTGAAGCACATCTTTCCAAATGGCACTCAAACTTGATTTAAAGATTACTGGAATTTTCTATGTTTTGCACAGCACTGAAAATTATATCACCATGTTGAGACCCTTCTTTTCATTGTTCCTCCCATTTCTCTATGCAAGTTTTGCAGACCTGATGACTTAAACAGGGATAACTCTTATAGGCGCTCTCTAAGATTATAAAATATTTCATTGCTCTTGCATGAATCCCTCATCCAGATAGCCTGAGACTCGTGTGGCAGGACTGTGAACTCTGCTGCTTTTGTGAGAAGAGAAGGTGTCGCTGAGAGGACCTTGTGGCTGAATGTCCTCAGCTGCAGTGTGGTGACAACGCCTCAATTACCACCTTTAGTGTCTGCTCCTGTGCTGAAGCTTGGAATAGGCAGGAGTTTTGTTCTGCCAAAATGTTTTTAGCTTTTGCAAGGCTTTATTTATCAAGTCTTTACTCAAAACCCAAGGGTTTTGGTTGGGAAGCTCTACAGCAGTGCCTTATGGAATTAATAGCAGTGTTGTGTCCCAGGGGTGTACCTCACTGGTCCCACTCTTTGCTTTGTATACTCATTGCCAGGTAAGTACCAGGTTGTAGTGACACTCTTTTCAGCACTTACACGCAGAAATTAAAGCAAATGTCTCTCATAATAGAAAATGGCTTGAAAATGAGTGCCAGGATGCAATTCCAGGGGTTGACTAAAACCTGAAGGGCCTCTAGTTGTGAAATGCAGTGAAGACCATAGTCTTGAGTTACCTTGCCCGGCCTTCTGTTTTGTCATGTTTCATATTTTGGCCTGTTCAAAAAGGTATCCTAGAGCCAAAGATTGTGAGTAGCAAGGATATAATTAGTAGGTGGCTCCAAAGCACGCTCTGATGTCTCGTGGTGATGTTCCTCAGATTTAGAGTAAATATTGGATTCGTTTAGGAAGCTTGGATTTTAGAGCGGTGCCTTTTCTAGCGCAAGTTGTCCAAGAACGATGACGTGCCAGGAAGGGAGTTCATCGCCAGGTCGGTACAACGGGACACAGGGGAAAGAGCTCTATGAGATGCAGTGGATACAAATCTTAGCAATCATGCAGATACCTGAAGTTTTCCACTACTCCTTTCTGCTGGGCAAGAGAAATGGTGTCCCCTTCAAAGTTCACCTTGGGAGGGAAGGAGTTGCAGCTGTCAGCAAATGCCTCTAGTGAAGGAGAGGACATCTGAGAGCTGAACGGCCTCGGCTGAGGATGGGAAGAAAATCCGCTAGACAAAAAAAATTGGAGTTGGAACCTGTAGTGTTTCCGCTGGATTTCTCACTAAAACAGATGTGAATTAATCCGTTCAGGATCTTGTCCTTTCAGCAATTTTTCCCTGCTGATGAGCCTTGTGTCTAGTTTTTCAGAGCAACACTGCATCTTACAATTTTAAAATCAATCTTTTTCTTAAAATTTAACTTGAAATGTATTCTTGAGAGCTTACAGTTAATGAGGACCTAAATTCAATATAAATGTCTAAAATACAATTATATTTTATCATTAATAGACCCTTACATAACAGTTGAGGCTATATATTTGCTGCCAAAATTCTGAAGAATGTCAGATCACTAAACTGAAGAAATTACTAGCTAGACACCTGGTACTGGAGTTTCTTGAATAATAAGAACAGACATTTGTGTGTGTATATACAGACATCTGTAGCCTCTTTCGCAGGTGCAAAAAGAACATTTACTTATTTTATCTGTTTTACTTCAGTTAATGACTAGATTATTCCAAGTAGGTGAAACAACTAGGAGTTGAAAGAACAGGACAATTTGTTTATTCCCAGAAGATGGGAATCTTACGCGTTTAAGGTGTGTGTGGGAGTCTGAGATCTACTAACTCTAATCTTGGACGTGGTAGCAGGGAAAAAAGTTCAGTTGGTTAAATGCTGGTAATATTTCTATGATTAGGTACATCAATTACCTTTAAATGCAAGGTGTATTTTCATTATATTTCCTAAAATATGCTGTACACAGTGTAGTTCTAGTTCTTTTTAAAAAATGTGTTCTGCATATTTTTTTCCAAAGCAACATGAAACAAAGAACACATCAAAAAGTTAATGAAATGGCTAAAAATGCCATCTCCTGTGACTTAAATAGTTTTAGTATATTCTCCTAGTTAACAAAAACTACTATTAAATTCAATCACAAATCTACCTTTACTTGCAATTATTTTTTTGACTTTTTCATCTGTTAGTAGGCATAAATACCATTCAAATGAACATACTGAAATTGTGATTTGTAGGTTCTGCTTTAAATCACAGTTGATGAAATTGATTTAAGTTAAAATGATACAAATTGGTCCATCCTGCTTTAGAACTAATTAAGGATGTGCCTTGAAAGTATGTGTGTTTAGTGTTCCAACTCCGTGGGTTCTTGGTATCTCTCAAGCCTTAAGTATCAGCAAGGGATAGGATTTTTATGTAGTGCAACAGTCTCAATCTCTGGTTCTAAGGCCACTGAAGAATAGATTAACATTTATAATTGCTACATTGATCAGCAACACAAATTAAAAATGGGAATTTCAAAACAAATTAACCTTTGTGGTGTGTCCTGCAGAGACAGACAGAGAGTAAAATAATTGAAAAGGTTCCCCTTGTCCTCGAAGTAATTTTCCACAAATCGTCATATCCTCCAGAGTGCTTTATTGCTCTGCAGCAAGCAGCCTTTGGAGTCTAAATGTCCAAAAAATCAACTCTGATAAGCCAAAGAACAACACGGAGAGTTTGAGGCTGGCGAGTCACCATATGAGTTGTTGCGGTTTTGTGTCTCTTCAGGCAGACTCTGTATTCTGAGACTAAGATTAGAATGTTTAGGCTAGGGTCAAATTATAATTAACTATGTGCAGACTCTAACCTGCTAATTGAGGCTCATGCTGCCCTACATCTATTCTCCCCATGTAAAGAGACTTCGCTCTGTTTTGTTTTTCTTGTACTAAAGAAAAGGAATCCATTGGAAAAGAAGTCTTCTGGCTCCACATGTTTTGTTACTTAAAACACTTTTGTGGGAACCCACGGTCAGTCAAGAGCTGTTCCCCTTTGGTAAACCACCTGAATAGGAGAGGACAGATTGTAATTGCAGCCTGTGTGGTGCATGTGTATAAAATAAAAATTAGATCCATGCTGGAGAATCCAACTTTGTGTGATAGACTTCATCTATGTATGTGCCATGGTTAAAACCATGCAACTTTAGGAGGTAGGTTTTATTTTGATGACACTATGTAAAATCTGAGGAGGACCCAAACTGCTCCTTCCAAGAGCAGATGTCCACAAAGTAGATGGGTGCTGTCGGGCATGGGCAAATGTTGCAGTCCCTCATGGGTGGGTGAATGGGGCAAAGAATGGGGCAGCCTAAGTAGGACAACCATGGAAAAAAAGGAAGCCAAAGGGTAGTGCCCACCCGCTCCTCTAACCTCTCCTGGAGAACTGCTCTTTTCAGGTCTACAGTGCTTCTCCCAGAATTTCAGCTTCTTTTGGCAACCTTTAGTAGCTATTCCTATATGTATCACTCATGACATGGAAGAAATAGTCCCTATTTTTCTATTTTTCCCAGTTTGTGTGCCTTTGGAGTCCTTACCAGAACGGAAGTGCTAGAAACTGGATGCTGACTAAATCATCCTGACCTTTTGACAAATCTTAGCTAATGCAAAAGCTTTTGTACATCCCTTGTGATATTAGCAGAGTTATTGCATAACATGCCTCTCTCTCTTTTTTTTTTTTTAATTTTCTTTCCCTGAAAGTGGACTGACCGGGAGGAGAAAAATGGTAGTCTTGTAATCTCTTGATCCCAGGGCCCTAGGACAATATAAATAGAGAACCAATGGGGACATTAAAAGCTTCCATTTCTTTCTCTTTTTCTATCCTGTTAAAATACTTTTTAAAATTTTTAAACAAAATGAAAACAAGCTAAGCTGGGGAGGTGGGGCAGGCCATCTCCTCCCTTTTAGGGACGTGCAAGGTGGCTTTCTGCTGAGCTGCTTTGGCTCTTTCTTGCTCTGAGGGTGGTGGGTCAGGGATGATGAAGAGGAGCTGATGTAGTGGATATGATCAAGGAATATTGAGCGAATAGTCAGTCAAATATTTGGGGTATTTTCCAACATCTTTGGTACACAATGAAGAATTGCAATATAGAAAAAAAAGTGTCTGTGTTTCTGTCTTGCTCAGTAGGTCCTTCCAGCTGCTAGTAATGGCTTGGGGAGGAGGATCCAGTTAGTACACAATAAGTTGCTGCTGTTTGAATACATTAAAGACTGTGCAACTTTCACAGTCACTTGGTTAAGCAAGTCCTTCTTTGT
>VZSV01000005.1:12130403-12188686 GCA_013398735.1 Nothocercus julius
AGCCAACCTTCCTGTGTAAGTTCTGCTTTCATTAATCTAATAAAGCCCTACTTTGTTCATAATTCGCTACACCCTTCAATAAGCATTGTAATATTTGTGCAGGGCAAGTATATAAATCACTGTTGCCCTTCTGTACATTTTTACTTATCTAGTTCTTTCAAGGTCACTAACCTACCTTATAGCTTTCATCTGGTTTAAATATTCTGCTATTACCTTTTACACCTCACTTCCTAGTCCATGCCCATTTAGATAGATGCAGCTGCATCTTTTCAAATAGCTATTGATCCATGACTCCTTACTAAAGGTTACTGACTTCATCAGCAGCTATGATATCAATTACATCTGTTCAGGTTCACTTGCACCTTCTTGCTTGTTAGAAAGGGGAAACTGTTTTCCAGTTTTGATGTTATTGACCATCCCTTCTGCCCTGGATGTCAAGGAGAAAAATTATCTTCAGTTAAACATCCCCGTTTTGTCGCTCTTAGACTTTTCACCCTCGGCCATGCAGTGGAGTTAATCAATCCCCAGTGACCTCCAAGAACCAGCAGTGTAGCTGGATAAGGCCCCAATCCAGCAAAGCACTTAGCTATATCCTCATGTAAACATGTGAACAGCCCCATTTTCAGCATGATTCAGTGATAAGTGCATTTTGAAGTTGAACATCTTGAAGGATTCTGCTTTTCGCTTCTGCAAGGCCCAGCACATGTTGGTGGGCATCAACCATTGTCCCTTAGGACCTCTTCAGACCCATGGGGTTCTTAGGTTGAGTTTCTTGTGTTGACTATTAAAGGAACAGAAATGCTTTGGAAGGAGGCAGAGAGATCTTTCTGTGGGATGGAAGTGCAATGTCTTACAGGTCTCTGTGGTCTGAAAGCTTTAATTAGAGTAAAATGGGTCAGAAAGAGGTACTGCAGCATATTCTGCTATCCCAAGGTTACCCCTGAGCCCTGACAATAGGAGCACAGGGTGTTTTGGAGGGCATTGGGGATTGACCATTCGTGGTACAAAGGTTGGTAAAATCTATTCAGGGCTCAATCTGGTCACAGAAACATGGTCATAAAATACAGTGAATAAAGTATTAAAATAATAAATGAACTGATTAGCTAACTTTTGGGGGACAAGTCACTTGTTAAAAACAAAAATTCTGGTGATGTTTGTAGAAGGATTTTTGTATAGCTAAAGCTAGTCTGAAAGGACAAAAGTGTGTCTGGAAGAAGTCGGTGAAAGGGTTGGTTGAAAAATAAACTACGAGCACGTAAGATTCTTCTTTGAGAGGAAAGGGGTAGAGGAGGGCAATAAAAGAAGGAAAAGGGTAAGGAAAAGAAGGGCCAGGCTCTTTGGGAGGATGCCCGCATGCAGCACCTGAAAGGATTAGCTGCTGCTGGGTCTGAGCTTGGGTATATCCTTATCTCCAGGAAATATGCTGTGAGCACATTGATATGAATTGCTAAGCTGAGCCCGCTTTTGCTGATTTCTTTGCATGAATCACATAATAAAAAGGAAGCAAACATTTTTTTCAGAGGTAAATAACTAAAGACCACAAGAGCTGTGCGCACTGTGCAGTGGCAGAGACCATACTTGGTCATCAGACATCTGCACTGCTCTGCTTTGGCTTATTGCAATGGAATAAAAAAAGGGCTGGAAGGAACTGGAGGAGGTCATCTCATCCTTTCCTTCGCAAACCACTCCTGATACGTGTTTGCCTAATATGTTTCTTTAAAACCAATGGTGATGGCGGCCTCACCACCTCCCAGGCGATCTGTTCTTGTGCCTAAAGATCCTTGCAGCGAGGAAGTTTTTCCTAATGCCTGACTTAACTTCCCCTTGCTGCATTTAAACCCATTACTTTTGGCACTCTCCCTGTGGATGTGGGTAACTGTTTATTGCCTTCCTCATTGCAGAAGCCTTTCACATAATTGAAGAGCGTTATCATGTTTCCTCTCTTGTCTTCCCTGCTCTAGACTAAATAGCCTAGATAGGAGGATGAAAGCTGGAATGAGGTGTGGGAGAAAAGGAGTCAGAGCAGGAAATCACAGGGGGATTAATCCTGCATCCTGCCTCTATGGAAAGGGACTTTCCATCCTGGAAGATGAATGGTGCAGGAAGGGCATCAGGCTCTGCTAAGATTCTCATATGCAGCACCTGGACCCTGGGTCAAACTGACAGGTAGCTGCTCCATATCCTGAGGAAGGAGGGGAAATGTCTGCCAGGGTGTGATGCTCCTATCCTGGGTATGCTTGGAAATCAGGTTCCCATTTCTTATGGTGACAAGGAGCAAATGCAACTCGCAAGCCGCTTCTCTGGGCTTGTACCCAGCTGACCTGTTTTGCACCTTGAAAGCACCAGTGCTACTGCTCCTAAATATAGGAGGAGCTATATATAGGTACATTATACTGTCAGAAAAAAAAGAAAAAAAAAAAATGACAGTAACATTCCTGATCTGCAGAAGCTCCTGAGCAGCACTGCCTGTGAGCCTGAGCCATCTTCATGTGTGAGGAAACCACCCGCTGGTATATCTCAGGGACTGGTGGCCTTCCGGAAACCCACGGTGTGGAACACGAAAGCACCGTGCCATCCATGAAGCCCTGGAGAGCATTTTGTCCATGTCACGTACGTACTGCGTGCACCCAGAGGGACCCGCTGGGCTCATGGCCCCTCTGCATCTCTGTCACCACCGGAGATGCAGCAGCCTGGGCAGCACCCGTCAGACCCTACCAAGAGACCAGCTCCCAGCTTGAAGGTTTCCAAAGCAAGACAGGGCTTAGCATGTAAAAAATGGAGCTTTGCCAGTTGAGAGTGCCCGTGATGCCCCTCGCCTTGCTGCAAGTTCTGTGAGAATGGCATTTAAATGGAACACTGCCCTCCTTAGCCTCCTGGCTACAGGGGATTGCTGGATTCTTTACATTAGCAAAGCACTGGTTGTGAAGCAAGACCCCAATATGAGGCTATTTTGGTTGATTTAGGATCCCTTCTCTGACTTTGCCCTGCCAGCTGGTTGCAGCCCCTCTCTACAACCCTCTCTAGCTTCCCTGCTTGCTCAGCACTTGAAGGTTAAGGCTTTGCCATTCGATACCACAGTAAAAAAAAAGCTTGATTAATTGCAATCCAAGTGATATCTTGCTTCTCTCTCTCTCTCTCTCTCTACTTCATCTCCCAGTCCTGAGGGACTGTGGAGATGACATTTGTATTTCTGAATTCAAACCACATTTTGTAGAGGCAGGACATGCAAAAGAGAACCCCCCTTTGTTCTGCTCCTCGCCATCCCCCTCACCTGCCACAGCCAAACTCCAGAGTAATTCCTAACAGCTGAGGTTAGCCAGGGACAGCTAATCCCATAAAGTTGCCTTGGGATGCCAGCACCAGCACAGAGCCTTTGAGTTTCATCAGCAGCTGCTCACATGTGATTTTGCCTGAAGTTCTGCAGAAGTGTGCCTCTATATGCAGGTACAGGCTTATTTAATTGGAAGAATTTTAAAAAAAATATATAATATGTCTCACTAATAAGAACCCAAATGGCATATGTAGCAACATTTAAGGTTCCGAAAGCTAAACAAGCCTAGGAGCTGTGCTGAACGTGTAGTGGGGTCTTGGATCCCCAAAACGCCTATAGGATGCAAAGGAATTGGGCTTTTCACCCAAAGGACTGAGGCCTCTTTCTCTAATTTTCCCTGAGAGAAGAAAGATCTCACTCAGCCTGTGCAGATGGGGCTTCAATCTGTCTGTCAGGGTGTCCTGAAACTGTCCTGTTTGCTTGCAGAAGCAGGGTGAGGAGAATCCTGGTGGCCAAAGGGACAAGGATCTCTCAGGGTTCAGCACACCACCAAGGTGGCTGCAATAAGCTCGCTCCAAGGCAAACACACCTTCCAAGAGGCGAACGGGAAACAAAAGGAGCATATTCAGCAAAATCATCTTTGTATTTCTTCTTCGGAGTCAATTGGCAGCGATAACATGCTGTTCTTTTCAGGGGAGGTTTTAATTTTCTCATAGGCAGTTCCTTATTTGGCCCTAAGAATTCATGGTATAAAGTTCATATTCCCCATCAGTTCTGCTTACAAGCAAAAAAAAATTGGTGTTGTTTGCTTTAAGAACATACAATTTTTTTTTTCTAATAAAAAAAGCTTCTTTCTTTTTTCCTTTGCTGTTAACCACTTTAACATGAGCAATGAAAATGTTATTTGCACGGGACAATGGAAATATTTTCTTTTAAGTTATCTCATCTTACTAATTGATTACAGTGGGATCACTTGCATGTGTGCGATGAGCAGCATCTGGCCCCCGGTCCTTCTGCTTGGAGCAGGGCTACAGCCAGGCTGGTGTAAACCCTCGCAAGGGAGCAAACGAATAGAAGTCCTTGGGTAGTTAAAGGGGATTGTCCCACTGAACAACCTTAGCTTCTCTTAGCAAATACCTTTGGTGTCTGAAAAGAACGTGTCATAAAAATATTAGAAATTCCTATGGAAGGTAGAACATGAAAGAATATAGTTTAAAAAATAAGATAGTCTAAGAGCAAAAAATATTTGTCTGGTGTCCAAAAAAATATTTGTCTGGAGGAGACCTGTGCTGTTTTGAGGCCTGACCTAAAAAGGTCTATATATATATTTTCTGTTGTTCTCTGCAGATATGGCTACTTGCCTGCTAACATAGCACATGCTTTCCACTGATGCAAAGTAATAATGCAAATCCATGAAATGCTTGAGTTTCAATCAGAGAGGGAAGTGATTAATATAAAAGATTACAGTATTACAATGCAACTCCTTTGAGATGCAAATCGCTTAGTGCTTGAAAGTGATGTGAGGATAATAATCTTCAAGCACCCATGGCTGGCTGGCAAAGTTTCCTGACTGGACTGCTGGAGTTTCCTAAATGCTGTTTCCCTGATAGACCTTGGGAAATGGCCACTGTGTCCTGAGATGGTTTTGGAAACATGGCAAATAATGTTGTTTGCCATAAACACGGCCTGGAGACAGCCATCAACAAATCATCCTCCAGGTCTGCCTGTCAGGAATGGGAAAAACAGAGAGAAAGGCTCGCCAGGAGAGCTAGAAAAGCCAGAGTGAAGATGCAATTCCATGGACAACCCACTAATCCATCTGGACAGCCCATAGCCATGATCTGCTCCCCCTTGACTCTCTACTCTCTACTGTCAAGAAATAAGTCAAAAACCTATTTTTGTCTCTATTCTTCTGGGCCGGATTGCAGTCCCCACAACCCTGCGGAGGCAGGGAAGCCACCGTGGTGGCCACAAGTCCCCTGGGCACCCTCCACCCAAGGGAGGTGGCATCTCCTTGACAGAGGGAGAAGGGGATGGGGATACCTGAGGGGTTGTGTTGCTCTGCTTGCTGACATTCCTCTTTCCTCCCCAGCTACCACCTCCCCTTCTTTTTCTCAAATTGTCCAACTGATGAATGTAATTAAGTTAAATGTGGCAATTGTACTTACTGTGAAGTTAGCTGGAAGACGTGCCAGCAAGCTGCCCTGGTTTCCCAGCTGGAAATTAGAAAAAATAATTAATTAACTAAATGGAAGATACCATCGCAAACGGTGGGAGACGAGCGGTCCGTCCATCCGGGACATGCTGCCTTTTGCCAGGGGTCTACTGAACACCACAGGGGAGGTGTTTAGTGACGGTAACTTCTGTTTCAGGAAAATGGTGCCATCCTGATATGTGGCTCTGCTGCATGTTGCGACTGAGCTGATTATTGTAAAATAGACTTTATTTAAGTGTCACTAAAATATCGTAAATCCCCTGCTGCTTTGACCAAGGAATTGCAGGCACCATGACAGGAAAGCAAACAGCAAAGGGGTGGCCGTGTCCTTTTGTTCTTAGGGACTCTTAAGTCCAGCTTTTCAGACCCATTTTTACCTTTCCACAGTGCATGTGTCATGATTCCTCCTCTGGAAAAATAGATCAGACTAAATCAGAGCTGAGCAGAATAAAAGCTGACCCGAACCTTTGACCTAAACTTTGCGTAAAGGTTACGTGAAACCTTAGAGGTTGGTAAATGTTCACAAAATATTTCCACCTTCTGCTCGTGACTCCTTTATCTTTAATTTCTTTATACTTCTACACCTTCTATTTCTAATAGGATGTCTAATATAAAGCCTAATTAAATTAATAGAAAAGCTTTCACTGATTTTAGTGGCTCTTGATTGAGCCTTTCCAAAGAAAAGAAAAAATCTGGCTCATGAAAATGTCTTTAAACTTAATAAACAGCAAAAATCTGAAGAGAGAAATGGAAAATCAGAGGTCTACTGCAATTTTCTAGCTTGTATGGCTGTGTATTTTACTTGAGAATACTTGCATGGCTTGTTTAGATGCTTATTTCTCAGGATTTGTGCAACAGGAACAGCTTTGATTTGCACAGTAGCTGGGTACGTACACACTGATGGTGTGTGCTCCAGAGACTCTTTCCATGTCTTCTGCTGTTTCATGTTGCTTCTGTAAATAAGTGTTAGTATATTAATACTATATAAATGCAAATTTTACATAGCGTGGGGTGTTTATTGTTGCTTTTTTTGTTTGTTTGCTTTTTAGTAATACTTTTTCCTCATTTTCTTTTTGACGCTCTCGGTGCATTTACTGGACAACTTTGTCTTGGGTAGTTGGCTTGTTCTGGCAGTGCACTAAACACAGCTCAACCCCTTAACGTAGATACAGACCTTGACCCAAAGGGCTGGGCTAATGTCTGTAGATGATATAGTGCAGGACAGCTGATGAGGATCTGACAGAATTAATGTCTTGCCTCTCCTTCTGCTTCTGCATGAGTTACTGCTCCTTGAGGAGCCTCCAGCAGTTCCTCGAGCCCAGTGCCCCTTTCCTCTCCATCAGCCCCTGTAGCTCTGAAACTTCTTGTTTCTGTCCTAAAGAAGATGAGGAAATATGACGAGAATTACGAAGAAATAAACGGGACTCAGACCGTACGTGTTGGCTCAAGGACCACTTATTTTGAATTCCAAAGCTGCTAGAAATCTTATATTTTTCCCCCCACTCATCTTGCATTCTCATTTTCTTTGGCTGCAGAGGTTCTACTGGTGCTTTCTTTTTTTTTTTTTTTTTTTTTTTTTTTTTTTTTTTTTTTTTTTTGTGAATCTGTTTGATCTATCTATTTCTAGAACTCAAGCAGCGCAGTGTTACTGGAAAGGGAGCAAAACATGCCAGAAACAAATCCGGCCCACTCTCCATGCCTCCTATTCTCTTAAGACCCATTTGTCCCCTTTCTCCTTTGAAATGTTTCCTCCCAGCTTTTCCTTTCTGGCCTGCTTGTGCTATTAGTTTCATCAGCCATTTGGTATCGACATTCTGGCTAAAAATCAGGGAAATCTCCCTGGTGGTGAAGTGGGAAGAGCTTTCTTAAGAGAATAGTGATGGCTCCTTTACTTGGGAGAGCTGAAAAAATGGGATGAGCTCAAATATTAGGGTCTTGCTGCAGTTGGGAGGACCAGTACTGTGCTCTATTAGACTCAGCTGTGGTGAAGCCCTTCATCTGGTTGGGCTTCTGCTTTGTTTTTCCCAGTGCGTCTTGAGGAAGTTACCTGCTGGTGTTTGAGGAGACACTGGGAGGTGTTGGAGGGATGGACAGAGCTGCTCCGCTCTGCACAGTCCTGTGAACCTCTTGTCTCTTTGGGAAGACCCATCTTAGCCCCAAAACGCGCACTTTGCCCTCTTCAATGCCTCCGTCTCCCCAGCCACATGTGAGAAAAGTTTTGACCCAGTTTAGGTCTCCATGGACTCTGCATTTTAACTGCCCCCAGGCTGGCTAGAGCTTGGATTCGGGGGCTCTCTCCACCTCCGGCAGCTCTGGGGCCGGCCGGGCTCCTCGCAGGCTCCTCTCCAGCCGGCAGGCAGAGCTGCAGGCAGGTCACGGCGGCTGAGCAAGGCGAGGGAGCAGCCGCAGCTGCGGCGCGCGGCCTCCCTGGCCCGTGTCCCACCAGCCTGTCAGGACAAGTTCACCCCAACCAGCAGTTCTGGCAGACTTGGAAACCTGCATGAAGTTCATGTCAGTTCAGCAGCAGCTCACATTGCCAGCACTTCTGTAGCTGCTGCAAACTGCCCCAACCGCCACCGAAAGATTTGCACGAACCTACCATGCAGCCACTCCGAGCAAGTGCTGGATGCGGGAAAGCCTGTTTTTCTCCACCTTGCTTTGCACCAGTTAGTGTTCTGATATCTTCTCCAAGCTTGGAACATTTCAAGTCCGCTGCAATACTCGCCTTCTGTATAAGGCATGACAGCATCTAGATTAGCTTCCAAAATAGCCCAGGGGGCAGAAAAATAGCTTTACATGAAACTATTGTTATTCACTCTCTGATTCAGTGAGGTCTTACGCCAATTGCATTGAAACAGATATTTAGAAAGCCTCTCTTGTTTAAAATAGATTTAAAAGCTTTGACTTGATGTATTAAAACACAGACTGTGCAAAAATGTTATCTTCTGCTATAGCATTATGTGCATTTTAACCTCTATAGTGTCTACAGCCGAGAGGCTTGCAGAGCTGAGGGTGTTCCTGCTAGATAAATTGTTTCTTTATTCCTTCAATTTGATCCAAAAATGTCTTTTTGCATGTTAGCCTTTGTTACATTTTGTAGAAAGACTTGCTGAAAAAAGATCTTTTTTTTTTTTTTTTTTTTACTCTGGAAATTGAGTCATTTTCAGTTTGTTTGGGTTTTCTTAATGAATCGTATTATGCAAATACTAGCAATATTCCTGACATTTCCCCCCTTCTGACTTATTACGGGAAATAAGAATTAATTAAATCTGACACATTGTGTCCCCGGTTTTGTGGCGAACCTTTGCCTATTGTCCATGTACTTTGGCCAAAAAGTGTGACTGGGTCTTTTTAGTTTTTTCTCTCCTGATGGCTTTTTTAGTGAGTTGGCAGCCCCTGTCTTTTTGTCTTTAAGCATGTGTTTGGCTTGACCTGTCTGCTCTCGAGGCTGCGGTGTCACGCTGTCCTGTACCTACAGGCGCAGAAGAGTGATGGGGATAGACATTTGGTCATGCAATCTATTGTTCCTACCTGTAGGGCTAGGAAATAAATAAAAAATAGTAATTTAAAGGAGAAAAAATATTCTGCTTTCTTCAGAGCACTGGGAAGCTTCTTCCTGTGTCTGTTCCCCAGCAGAATCCACTGGATTATAACGTTGCAAAGGCTGTGGCATTAGGCAGCTAGTGCTAACTCAGAAAATGAGATTAGGTTTTTTTTTCTGGGTATGGAATAAAGACAGGGTAGTCACCTCTTTTCTGAGGCATTTCAGTTGGAAGGGCTTGGGAGATGGCAAAATTACTTAGTTCATTGGCAAGTGAGCAACTGTGTGGCTATGAAAGCCAACAGAGACAGCTGGTAGAAGCTGGTAGCAGCCCAAAGTTGGGGCTAATGGAGGTTCCCCAGTCTTTGATAGAAAGTTGCCATTGTAGTTTCAAGGGCACTTTAGTTTTCCAATCCCTTTTGCGTTGGACAAGTGCACAGCCTGGGAGCAGGGATAAAGGTTGGCACAGTAGGATCTCACCCTGTACCTAATTTGTGTGGCATACAGTAATTACAGCAACATATGCTTTTGCCTGGCAGCATTTTGCAGCTACAAAGTGCTTTAGAAATAGTAACGTTGCATCAGTGATTTGCGCAGAATATCACCTTACTCAGCTGTCGAGGTGAGCCAATACTGGGGAGAGAAAGGGAGGTTACGCGACTTCCTTAAGGTCAAGCAGTATGCCGGAGGGAAAAGCTGGTTAAGCTTGGGGATTACTGCCTCCCAGTGCTCTGCTCAAGAAATGTGGGCACTCTATTTGGGAGAAAATAGAGTGTCATATGGCAGTATGTGCCCCTACAGTAAGTTAAAAAGGGCAGTAGCTTGGGAGGTTGCCCATGTGTTGGTTCAAGAGACACTTTGATTGCCCAGTGTTGCAGAAGCCACTGGCCACGGTGCTTGCAGTTGGTGGTGGCCGAATCCTGCAAGACATCCCCATGTTCCCAGTTGTGCAGCTCTCGTGAGCTGCATTTTCCTCAGGGAGAGCTGGGCTGTTTGCAGGAGATTAATACAAGTGGTGGTGAGCTGGGCTGAGACTCCTATTTATTTTGGAAGAAACTCCATCTTTACGCCTCTCTTTGAACGTGGCTAAAATGGCCAGAGTTTTAACCCTTCTAACAAAAAGTTAACCCTTTCTCTTCATTTTGAGGTATTTGCTGTTCCACTAAGTGCAGGGCTTTAACGCCAAGGGGACTAACACCCAAACACCCAGGTAGGTTTCATGTTAAAGCAACAGCAGTTGGACGTCCGTCTGCCCAAGGCCAAGAAGCTACCATGCGACTCACGCAACAAGTCACAAGCGAGCAGCACTTCTGACTTTGAATCCTGGAGGTATCCTAATTTTAGGAAACTAATTAAGCTACAGACAGCTGAGTGAATTTCTGCACACACGCATACACAAAAATTACATTGAAAAACAGGCTAAAATGAGGACTAATATGTTTGTACATGAAGGAGAAAGGCGAAACGAGGCCTTTTGTTTCTGGGTCTTTCTTCTCTTAATTTGCAGCACAAATGCCATTACGGGAAGCAACCTCTGCAGAATAGGTCTGACCACTAACTAATTATGTTTCAACAGAAACAAGTAGGGTCCCACATTTTACTTGGCTTGGACATTTCAAGGCAAATAATAAGTTGCATAATAAAACAATGGAATTATTAAACATTGATTTAAATGTTTATTTTTCTATAAGGAATGAATTTTTTTACTGGAATGGAATTAAACAGAGGTTTATGTCCTTGTATTCCCCACAGCCCTTTATACTCT
The DNA here is from genome assembly GCA_013398735.1 of Nothocercus julius. NCBI lineage: Eukaryota > Metazoa > Chordata > Aves > Tinamiformes > Tinamidae > Nothocercus > Nothocercus julius. The sequence continues at coordinate 12,141,196 of VZSV01000005.1, forward strand.
AGTAATATAGCAATATTCATAAATCATACTAGAGTTTTCAAATTTCCTCAGGAGTGACCTATGCAAGAAACCCTTAACAACTTGCTGAGAGACTTTAAAATTAAATTCAGCTGTAATATCATCATGACTAATTTACAGTGAGTTTGCTTGCTACAAAGATACATTTAGAAACTAGAGTAGATAAAAGATTAGTTTAGTAACATGTATTTGTTGCACTAGCAAAGATTTATTTAATGTCTCATTGCTCTATTGAATATGACAAAGCAGTCTGTTCTCTGAGGGAGAGGAAAAACCTGAATGATGAAATGAAACACTTCAATAGTGGGACCTTCATCCAAACAAAGCAACGCTAGGCAAAAAATTAAGCCTTGCAGCTGTTATTGAAATATTCTGTTCCATTTGTAGCCAGGTACATCTGTGCATGTGAGTGAACATGCATGCAAGAGCATATTTATCTATATACATATCTGGAGAGAGATAAATATATATATATATAAATGTGTATGTATATAAAGGTAAGGGGAATGTGCCATAGATTCCCTTAAAGTCATATAGTGCTTATTGCTGATAGTTACTGCCTTGGTGAAGTATTAACACACTGTTATAGCACAGTCATGCAATCAGATTTTAGGGCCTTGTAGCATGTTACTTAGCAACTTGCTAATGTTGAGTTAGTAATGAAGAAAAGGAGTAAAAGAAATACACAGTATATTGAAGTCATAAAACAAAGTGCGATATGACTTAAGAAAGCTGTATGAAAATAAAGATGTCTTTTTTTTTTGGCATAAGGGATATGGTAAAAACGTAAGAGCTATTTTGAAGCAACAGATTTTAAATATCTAAGTAACAGAAGCAGGTATCACATTGTTTTTTATTGTAGCTCTTGCTTGGGGAAAGCGTCAGAATTGCTCAGCTTTTGCAGATCCTCTCCTTGCCATGTCTAGCCCATACTGAGGCATTCAGTGGCCAATTAAAATAATCTTTCCTTTGGAAAGCCAACATGCATCAAGGTTAATAAGGAAGTTTTCTTTCTACTACATCTCCTCTCCCCATTCATTCATTTACTCCCTCCACCATTAAGCAAGGGTTTGTAGACATCTCAAGGAAAAGGGAAGGCTGTAAAAATGCAGATATTTCTAGTTGTACATGAATCTTGAACACGCTGGAGATCTGGCTCTGGCATTTATTGAAGTTTATCTCTACCTGTTTAAATTGGAAATCTCACAAAAATCCATCTCCTGTGAGTCTTCCAGTGTTTCTTGATTTCATTTGGGTCACAAGAGATGCATTTCCCAGAGGGTTTCTGAGCTCCTGCCAGGAACACAGAGTACTGGGCTTTGCCACTAAAGAAAAAAATAAAATTTTTTTTTTTTTTGAAAAGTCACCCCTTTTTATAAGCCTTTTAAAAAAGGAAAATTCTGACCTAGTTCAATCCCAAGTCTGCAAAGAGCTGGACAGATTTACTGATGTCAAAGAGAGTTTGTTTTGGTAGAACATTAGTTTGTAATGGAAACACCGTCAGTGGAATCCTTGCTTGGATAGAGCAAATACGGTGCTTTACATTATAAAAGTCTAAAATAACAGGTGCAAATGAAGAGTGCTATAAATTTTGTAAGTAGAGTTGTAGTTCTAACTCAAGTAGATTTAGGCAATGGAAATCTAGCTGGATGATCCTAGAGATCTGCTAGTTGTACACGGAGTTGCTATTTGCTCACTTTGCACCACACCTAGGCACTACGAATCAGGTGAGAGGAAGCTGCTCATTCCTATTCCATCAGGAGCATTGAGCCATGAATATGGACAATTTGGGGAACATTTCAAGGAAGAAACTTTACGTATACATGAATTAATAAAAAGAAAATATTGACCAGTTGGTAACAGAGTTGATTGATCCTGACCTTTGTGTTTTGCATCCTTTTCTTTCCTTATAAATGAGAAAGGCATCGTATTTTTGTCTCACTTTTGGCCTTGTACATGAATTTTCCCAAGGGAATGTTCTTCCCGAGCACTGCCACCAGGATGCATCTACTAGGGACTAAGCAGAGACAAATGGAAAAAGGAACATAAATGACCTGTGATACAAGCAAAGCCAGGTGGCTGTTAATGTATTGATCCCCCAGCAAGTGCTTGTCCCACCAAAGCAAAGAAATCCTCTTCTTCCAGATGCGTTTTTAGCAGGTGAACCACTGTGCAAAGGGAGACCGTACCAAAGGCAGCTAGTCATGCCCTTCCTGAAACCACTGAGCTTGTTTTTCCCCCAAATATGCAACTAATTTGACTTTTGACCTCTAATTCTGTTTATGACCATTTGAGATGCCATTGAGACTACAACAGACGCCTTTTACAGGACAAAATTGCTAGTAAATATAAATTTAAATCAGTGAACTTAGAATAATAATGGTATGGAAATATCAACATTGGCAGGAAAACTCTAATACGAAAAATGAAAAATAGCATAGTTCTATAGTTCTGGAAATAATTCGTAGTTCTGGAAATAGCATAGTTCTATGAGCATTTATTTTAGCGGACATTCTGTCTCGCCTGGTCTCCAGCAACTATTCTTGGTCAAAATGCTGCAGACATTGAAAAAGATCGTCAGAAAAAAAGTCCTCCTTTTGTAAATTTTAGCACTGTTTATTTTGAATGAACAAAAGTGTCTCCTGCCTTAAGATGTTTAATGATTATTTGAAAGCAACTTGATGAATAGAAGAGCGTGTACTCCCACTTGGGACAAATGTATTTTCGGCCCGATTCGTCATAATTAATCTCTGTCTAAGTGGAATGCATTAATTTCTCCTATTGGTGGTGACTTTCCTCTGGTTTCTTGTACTAAGTTAGCCAGTTCTGCTCTAGAGGCGCAGATTAACTCTCTGATTAAGCTGGACGGCGACTGGGTATGTAAGTTATGTCACTGTTGTCCAAACGATCTTTTAAAGAACATGGTGTACTCATTTTTCCAGATATTGTGCACACAGTGTTTAATCACAGACCTCTGTAGTTTGTTATTTCTAGAACGCAGATTACTGCAATTTAGAGCCCCTCCTGCTTTGCCAGCACTTGGTGACATAAAGTAAACCCACACGAGTAAAGAAAAAAGGAAAAAAACGTCGAATTGCACTGGGGGACTAAAAGGAAAAGCAAGTGCACTTTACAGCAGTCTGAAGATAACGGTCTGAGGCATCGCTAGAAAGGGCAATGATACAATTTGCTAATGTTTTCCATGAAGAAAAATATTTTGTGAGATGGTTCCTCTTGGCGGTACCCGGGCAGTAGGGGCAGCCCGCCCAGCTCGGGGTCCTGGTGTGTTATATAGCAAGAGATGCTTCATATCCCCAAAATTCCTGGTGGGTATAGGCAGCGGGGAGGGACGGGGAGCTGGAAGGCAGGAGCATCCTCGCATCGGAGCCACCGGAGGCTGTGCGCCAGCTCTCCTTTCCCCTCGGCTTCGGCGCCCAGAGAACAGCCCCTCTGAGCAGCCAAGGTCCTTTTTTAGTAAAACCACTTTGTCTCCAAAGCGCTCCATGGAAAAGGCTGCCCGGCCCCGCCTGCCGCCACTCCACACAGGAGAGGTGCCAACATGCCAGAAATATTCCTCATCCCCGGGAAGCAGCAGCTCGGGCGCTCCACAGCCAAGGTGCCAGGCGGGATTTCTGGGAAGAAAGCGGCTTGTCCTTCCTGCTCCATCAGCCCCGTTCTGGGCATGACTGCTTTGCTCATCTGGGACAGAAACTGCAGGCTCTCCTTTTGACCCGGGATAACAAATAACTGGCACGTGGCTGTGACCTCGTGCACAGGGCAACACGTCAACGGGGTGAAGCCTCCTTGTATGAGCTTCTCCATGTCCTTGGGCCTGAGCAACCTGCTCGCCTCCTCCTTGGGCACGGTCAGGGCACCGAGAAGGAAAAGTGGCATATAGGTGGTGATGGAACCCCAATGCCACCATCTGTGGTTGAAAAGGGTCATGCACCTTTCTCAGGCTGGATGTCTCCCAGGTTGAGAAAATCTTTTAGCCTTGGGAGCTTAAGTGAGAGATGGAGCAGGTAGGGAGAAGAAGCACAGCTGGACCTCATGGAAAAGAGATGGCAATGGGTGGGAGTGGCATTAGAGTTAAAAAGCTAATCATGAAGGAGGCAAGGGGAGGGGTTGGTGTGAGGGTAAGGTTTTGAGGCAGGATGGAGAGAATTGGAGGTATAAAGGATAGGCTTGAGCAGATGAGTCTTGTGAAGGGATGTTTTGTTTACCAGATGCATGTTTCTGCAGGAGCTTATAGCTCCTGCTTCAGTGGCCCTCACCAAGTGCTGGAGTGTTCCTCTGTTTGCCCCAGTCTCTCTGTTCTGAAGACCATCATCATCTGTGCAGACACTGTGCATGCAGGTGTGATGCCAGGTACGAGGGGATGCTTCTGGCCTGGGGAAACCAGGCACCATGTGCTGCAATGTCCCTGAGAACACTGGCAGGGGCTGCTTTTTCTGAGGTGGTGGTGGGGGGAGTGTTTAGTTTTATTCCTCCCTTTCTGTAGGGCTTCTGCCAGCCTGGAAGGCTCCATTCCAGCCCTGAATTGCAGGAGAAGGTTCCTGTCCATCAGCTCTGCTCCCTAAAAGATGGGAAGTGAGCTGGGACTTCAGGTCCATAGTCTCATGCTTAGGAGCTCATGGTCTGTGTGATACTATGCTGACCTGGGTTCAGCTACCTGAACCAAACTCCTTTTTAAGAAGCCCATCTACTACGCTTGTGGCCAAGGGCTGATTTTGGGAGGTGCTGAGTATTTGTGGTTGCAACAGACATTAATGTGAGCTGGGTTTTGAGTGTACAGTGCTAAGGCCTATGGAAAGACTTGTGTGTTTGGCCAGTTTGGGCACCCCCAAGTTAGTACAACTTCTCCGCTTTAATCTGACTCTTTGTCAGTCCCCCCCATTTCACAACACTGATTTAACTGCAGGAATATTTCTATTGCTTTTGGCTGACCTGTTAATGAAAAGTGCAGCAAACCCATGGGACTATTAACAATTTTGTCCTCTGTGCCCAAGTAGCAGGGAGCAAGTAAGGCATGGTGCCATGCACAAGCAGTAAGCAGAAAACCAAACACAGCATCATTTAAAAAGTAGGTTCCACCCTGTGCAAAGAAGGGGGCAGAAAATCCCTGAGGAACAAACAGGACAATCCTATCATCAAAAGCTGTGTCATAATGCCAGGATCCAAAGGGAAAGTGCTAGGAAAGCATTTAGCAGATCTAAAATCCCATATTGTCTATGGTTGGGTGCCTGACACCGCATGGAGGGGTTCAGTATATGTTCCATGTTATGTCTATGATCTTTTTTGCATGCATGAATCTCTCCTGAAGATTTTATTTTGTTAATAATATCTAAAACCTCTCTCTGTTTACTGTTTTATGCACTCGTATGTCTATTTTTTCAAATATTAATTTAAGAATAAATGCAAATTGATGTCTGAGAATTTTGTTGCTGAACTAACTGGGCCCTGTAGTAGGAGCTGAAGATATTTGACCAGTCACAGCATCAGCAAACCTTGCTAGGCACCCGAACTGTTAACCTGAATGCTCCATCTTTATATTTTTTTCCATGGAAACTGCTTAACAGCTCCTTGTTACCACGAATTCTTGCCTATTTGTCATAAAGGGGGGAAAATACAAAACAGGAATTAACAAGAGGGTTTTCTTTGTGACTTCAGTCCTTCATTAGGAGATTTATGATCAGGCTTTGGTAAAACCTTCCTTGAATTATTTTATGGTTCTAATAATTAAAAAAGAAAAGAAGGGGGGGCAGAACTCAGGGAGGTCATGCACAAGGGTCTTTAATACCCCTCCGGAACCATCTGGCATTAGATTACATGCAGGGAATGAACAAAATCTGGCAGTAATATTCATCTCCATTAACCCAGAATACAGGCTGATATGATTATAGCAGAGAAAATACTCTCACTCTTTCACCAGGAAAAGCTCTTAATAGACGTGCGCTAAATTGGTTTGTAAAGCTGACGACTTTATGGAACATGCTTCTGCTCTCTCATTGAGTCTATTTGCTTTGCTTTTTTACATACATATTTTATCTTTAGGCCTGTTTAACCTTGACAGGTAATATATGTTTAAAAAATGTATAAGACCTTGCTAGGGTGAAGGACTGTGTTTGGAGCTGCTGACTTGCCGTGTGCATGTGGTGTTAGTGATGTAAGTTTTTAATGTGAGGATATGACCATGCTTTTTGCTTCCCCCTCTGTTAAAAAGCATCAGCGACATCCTGGTTCCATGGAGATTCCCAGCAAAACTCCTGCTGATGCCAGCAATGATAGGACAAACTCCACTTGCCCCATTCCTTGGAGACCCCGAACCAGCAAAGCTCTCAAGGTGAGGGTGCTTGTGCAAATGCAGGTTAAGAGAATGAGGAACTTGGAGTTGGGGTGAGGGGAGGAGAATGTGGTTGCTTTTCACCCAGGTGACCCATCTCTCACCCAAACAGCTGGTCAGGCTCTGCTCAACCTCCTGTGCTTCTTGTTACTTCTGGAATTGCTTTCATCTTGTCACTCTCTATCAGTGCAATGACTTCTGCAGACACGGTCCATATTCTCTCTCTCCTCCAAGGTTTTCCTTTCCTTTCATCTGCACTTCCAGCTTCTCCTCTCTTACTGTAAGTGTAGTCGGACAGCTCCTCTCCTTCATCTGATGTTATGATTCATCTACTATATGAAAGCAAAACCATATGGAAGACCAAAAAAAGGCCATTTATCTCAAAGCCTGTTAAGATGCGAACATCTCACACTGAAGCTCCATTTCAGCTGAGCTTTCTGGCACATGCTGATGTCATCCCTTTTCACCAGAACAGGGATAGACTGATGAATCAGCCTAAATGATCATCTTATTTCAACATCTGGTTTGTACTTAGCATGGCCCTGCATGCAAATTTGGTTTTTCCTTTAAAAAAAAAAAAAAAAGAATAAAAACACTACTCTCTTTTGCATGTCCTGAGAAGCCACCTATGCCATTTTTCCATTAGAAGACCATGGTATTTGCCAAAGTGGAACTGTTGTCCTCCTGGGATAGGGCAGTTGTAGCTCAGTAAATACAACGTGCCTAAGCCCCTAAAAGAAAGGCTTGTTCTATGTGTGCTAATTAGATGTACACCCTTGATTGACCAAGCAGGGATGCTGTTAATTGACCATTGCTTTTTGGATGGGGAGACCTGAGGCTGTGCTGGCTGTGTGGCTGAACGGGGACAACAAGGCTCAGCACATGGTCCTGGCCCTGCTCTTATGATGTTTCCCTGTAAAATGCAATGACATCTATTTTAATTTGGGATGAAAGCCTCCATCTTTCACACTTTGGGAGAATGAAGAGACAGGGAGCTGTGGTTTGGGTGGATGTCTTGCAGCCTCTGCTCTTACAGGTCTGCTTTCCTCTTTGGGATTGTAGCACGTTTCCTGATGGATTTATGTTTCATTTAGAAACCAGAACCCAGGACAGCCTGTTCTCTTGCTATAAACATAAATACCCTCATGTAGACATTTGTATCTGGCGCTTTCTATGCGCACCAGGATTTTAATAGCTTTCTCCAAAGTGGTCCTGATCGGGAGTGAGAGCCAGCAAAAAAAGGAAGCGCTCACGCAGGAGCGAGAACAGAAAGGAGCAAAGGACAGGAAGTTGCTAAGAGACCGAGGAGCCAAGAGCAGGGAATTAAAGGCAAATTTCAAAGTGGCTATTGGAAACTGCATGGTTTTTTTTCCACAAGGTCTCATTTCTTGAATAAGAGCTGCTATTGGAATGCATCAGAACCAGTCTGGTTTCAAGTGAGTTTTTAATATGTTGTAGTCAAACCTCTTCCCGTCTCCAGTTTTATTCTCTGTAGAGCCAGTTGCTGCGTTAGTGATGGGTCTTTAACTTTTGTTGTAGAACAACAAAACAAGTCATGTGCTGGGGTGAGGGGAAATGCAAGCAATTAGGGCTTAAATAACCCTCACCCACAATTATTAGAAACAACCTGGAATGAGATTTTTGTGCTATTACCTTTTTTAAAATTTAAATTTTAAAATTTAATTTTAAATTACCATTTAAATTTGACTATAGAAGACCCCCCCCTTATTGCTGTAAATTACTTCTTTACAAAGAAAACAAACAAAAAACAACAACAACAACAAAAAAAAAAAAAAAAAAAAAAGGTAAGAGGGTGAGAATAGGTTGGACTAGATGATCTCTTGGGGTCCCTTCCAACCTTAAGCATTCTATGATTCTGTGATAAGAGGACCAAAATACAAGTAAAGGAAATGAAGAGTGGTTACCTGATAACTCGAAGTTTGCAAGGAGTAGACAAGAACTGTCCTAATGTCCTGCTATCTCCCTGCTCTGGACCCAGTTGAAACTAAATGCTCTTTGCAGACCCCCACAGGCCACAAGCAATACTGATTATCTTAGCTTGCATGGGCAAAATGATTGTGATCTTTCAATCATTGCTTTTGGAGAGCTGCTCCAATGGTAATATTGCAAATTATTTCATCTGTTCTCCACTCCCTCTGAGATATTATCAGAAAGTAGTAACTTACACTGAGATTATTTTAATGATATCAAAGGGTGTGGAAGAATGCTGCTAATTAGTAAACTCTCAAGGTACAAAGTTATAAATAACCCTGGAGCAGTGAGAGTGGATCCAGATCTTCAGCCTAATGTTATCTTAGGCAGAGTAGAGTGATTACACTGGGGAAAGTGATTGAGTTTTCCTGTTGAGCTGAACAGCAGGGCTTGTTTTGATGGATAAAGCCTCCTTGTCAGATGGTGCAGCATGTTATCAATTTATCAAGCCAGCTGCCAAGCCCACGACAGCAGCGGTGGAATCGAGAACTTTATTCTGGGGCGAGTGATCATTGTGGAGGGAAATAACAGTCCCGTATTTTGATTTATCAAAAAATAAATAAAATAGCACGTATCCCAGTTTCCCTTGCCAAAAAGCTAAAATGCTTTTGGAGTACAGCCAGAAGTTGAAGATTGTGATAAGCAGCTGAAGTTTTTCACCTGAGAAATTGCTGGGAGAACAAGCCTATTCTACCCAATATGGTTACGGCTGTGAGGAAATGCCAGGAACGAGGGAGATGGAGATGGCCAATGTTGCCTGTTCTTGGCCTTTTTGGAGGCTCAGCAGCTACATCCTTCATCTCACAACATTAGCAGAAGCTGATTCCCTGTTCTCTGACACAGCTGCAAAAAGCTCAGTTCCTTTTAAATTGCCATCCTGCATCTCGATGCAAATTATTGCACTGTTCCGAACTTTGCTTTCTTTAGGGCTTGCTTAAGGGTGTTTTTTTTTTGTTTTTTTTTTTCTTTTTTCCTCCTCCTTTTTCATGTCCTGTGCTGGGTTTCCCAAATGCAACGCAAACCAGCCACTTCCAGAGGCTTGACAGCACTATCGCCCTGTGATAAACTTGGGGAATTTGGCTTTTAAAAAGTTAAGGCCCTCTTCAGGGAAGGGTGGGGGGGAAAAAAACACACACACAGAAAAAAACACAAAACAAACATCCCTTCGAAATACCACCCCAGCCATAAGCGTGGACTTGCACAGCTGTTCCCAAAAGCAGTGTTAGAGCCCTGCACGTAAGGAGTGCTTCTGCAGGACCACACAAGTTTACTGCTATTCTTAAACCCTAGCCTCCCAACTAGGAAACTCCTGCCAAGCTGCTTGAGACAGTGGCACCTGGGAAGTATTATATGAGTCTGCATTGCATCATGAGAACCCTATTTGCACTTAATTACACATCTCCCTCCCACCCCCCCGATATAACAAGCAAGACAAGATGCTACATCTACAAAGTGAGAACGAAATACGGTTTTTAAGTGGAATCTGACAGCCAGAAGGCAAAGAGCAGACTTAGACAAGATCCCAGTAATGAAGATCCTCACTGGATAGTTCAGAGCAGTGAATTTCAGTGCCGTTTGCAGTGGCGATCTTTATTTTCCTAAAGTAGCAGAGGTCTAAATAGGCTGTCTTGCACTCCTGTGTCCTTTGGCCGAGTGTTATGGAAATGCTCCAGGAGAAGTCTTGATCTCCCTCTTCTCCCTTGACCTCTCTCTAGGAGCTCATCTTTGAGCTAGGGGCCCAGAAGTTCAATGGATCTTCTGCTAGGGTGTTGTGTACAGCACATGTCATTCCTGTGCTCTTAAGATTCCTCATGGAAGCATGTTAAGATGTCCCACAAGTATTAACCTGTGGATTGCACTGGTGCCTCCGTGTTGAGGGTAGGAGGTTATAGGTCTGAAAAACAAGACTCCATCTTCTGACACAAACATCTCTTGGCTCCATGAAGTGATGGGGAAGGGCTAGGGTGTAATACAGTTCATTGATATGGGAAGAAATGAGGAAAAAAAAATCAGCATCCTGCTGTTTCATGTGAGCTTTCGTGCATCAGCGGTGGCCTAAAAGTCTCTCTCTTCCCACTTTGGCCTAAAAGTCTCTCTCTTCCCACTGTGTCCTGAGGTTTTTGATGGAAATGGCCACAAACTGAAGCACCAAAAGTTCTGCAGGAACTTAAGAAAAAAGTTCTTGACAGTGAGGATGCCAGAGCACTGGAACAGCCTGCCCAGGGAAGTTGTGGAGTCTCCTTCTCTGGAGACCTTCCAAACCCGCTTGGACGCAGTCCTGAGCCACCTGCTGTAGGTGACCCTGCGTGTGCAGGGAGGTTGGACTAGATGATCTCTCAAGTTCCTTTCCAACCTTAAGGATTCTATGATCCCTCCATGCTTTGTCCTTTCCAGGCAGGGCACTGATAGAGCCAACCCCCCAGGTCCCTTCTTTTTCCTCACCACTCCCTAATTCTGCTGTTATTTACCTCATCGCAGCCACATCCCTATGCTGCCCTTACCTGGAGCAGATCCCCACTGAACTGGTACAGCTGGTGGATGCAGATCCTTCCTTGGTCAACACTCATCTATGCCATCTGAGGTCCAAGATGTTTTTTCCTGAGAAGGGCAGAAAGACAAGATATTTCTATTTGGGAAGACAAGATAATTTGTTTAATTGTGCAATCCTGGTGTGTATTTTCTGACAATCATGAAAATATCTTGGTCTTTTTTAAGGCGATTCACTGGAAGTAAGGATTTCTACAGGCATTTCTAGCTCAGGCCCTTTCCTCTCAGGCTTGCTGCTGTGTGTACTTAGGGGCTTTGGCCTTTTATCTTCCCCTCATTTACAAGTCAAATCCCCCATCCCCTGCCATGTAATCCAAGACAGGAAATATCTTTTCTGTTTACATCAGGCCATGGTAGTGCAGTCACTAATCTGGCACAAGGCTGGGCTGTCGTAGGGGAATGATCCTCTTCCCACTGCCCTTTTCCCACCATCTGCCTTGCACTGGTTGTAGATTTCCCGGGTCCAGGCTTTAATTTTATTGTTTCTTTAATGATGCCTCCTTTTATGAGAGAGGGTCAGACATGATGCAGCTGAATGAGTTAAGTATCAAAGGCCAATAGTGTGAATGATCCATGCTGGAAATGAAAATTTAGCAGAGAAAGTTTCCGCTTATCTAGTTCAATAATTTTGCAAATAGCGATTACGAGCTTGCCTGAGAAGGGGTGTTCCTCCAGATTTTGTATGGACTTAATCCCCATTCATCTGCACGGAAACCACTTGACACAAAGTTTAGATTAATGCAGGGTTAACATAAGCGTCCTCTGTACAGTTCTTCTGTTTGATGGCTGTCAGTATAAAATAAGGGATCTTTTGTGGTTTCACTTTAAAACTTCTTGTTAAAACTTGCCTGATTAAATCTATCGTGTATATAGACATATTTTGTCTTTAAAAATAAGAAGAAAATACATATGAGCAAAGGTAAAGTTTGACACTCTTTAAGACAGCCAGCACCTTTTTAGACAGTACATGAATTCACACGGTGGATTAATCATTAACATTTCATTCACTTTCATTTTAATAGGCATTAGGGCAAGCAAGCAAGTGTGAGGACACTGGCAAAAAACAATAGCTCAGCTTTCCTGTTTACTTGGTCGCCTGGTTTAAGCCTGTTTCCCTTCTAACTACAGACCAAGGCTAGCTGAGGTCTTGCCTATTTAGCACGTTCAGAAAACATACATGTCTAGCTTTGCAGCTGAATCAACGAGTCATTGCAATCGACTAGTTCACTTGCTAAGAAGCACCGTGTCTTTATGTAACACAGAGTACTGTTTACACTGCAGCCCAGATTGCCTTCTCTTAAGTGTAAAAATATTTCTTTAATGAGATTGCAATTGATTTCTTCTCTGTTAATTCTAATAAGTTATCGTGCACGGTTTTAAATGTATTTCGGAATTTAATGAATTGTCTGTTTTAATGATGTATCTGTTTTAATGACGTGTGAATCCCGATCAGAGAAAGGCACTTTACACAGAGATGAGAAGAGGGTGGTTTTTTCTTGCAGATTTTCTGGAGCTGTGTCCTGGGATCAAGTTCCCCAGCAACAGAATAGCTCAGGTTTCTTTCTGTCCTGGGAAAAGCCAGGAGGATGATCTCATGGACGTCTCTGCTTTTCAGCTCTCTCCAGAATATGCTAAACTGGACAGTAGGTGGAAGTTTCCACATTTAAAATCCTTTAAGAACTGGAAAGCTAATATTCATTCACAATCAAGGCTTTTTAATCTCGTAGTGTGTCATCTAGGTATTTAATTTTTTAATAGGCCCTACTGGCTAAGAAATGTCAAGTGGAATTGTTACGAATTAGCTGTGGCATTAGAAAGCATCTATAATCAGTGATGCTTTTGCTCAGACTCCCACAATAATTTTGTAGCTGTATTTCATTTTCTTTTTTTTTTTTCCATTAAAGAGTGGGTAATATTCAGTAGCACAAGATAACTTAGCCTGTGTTATTGGTATTTGTATAAAGGATAGGATTTGATAGGCTTAAAAGTTGAGGTTAATTCAACTGCTACACAGGGGGAGGAGTTTGTCAAAAATGAAGCTATCTACTGCCTGAACAAAAGAAAATATTACTTGGAACTTCATGGAAAAATGGTTTGGATCCTGCTGGAATTGGAGCACTGGAAGTGTCTGTTCCTGTGTTAGTTTATTGGATATTATTCCTAGTTACACATGTGCCTAAGTATTTTGTGGAGCTGGGCCCTCAAAGCAAGCAGAAACACACACGTGTTTCCAGAGACTATCCAGGGACACTAACACCTTCGGTGCTTCCTCCAGAGCAACCTGCTCGGTCTCCATCGAGCGGAGAAGGGACCCGGGTCTGCGTTTCGGCAGGGAGGCGATGCGGGAGACATCGGGAGGATCCAAGCATCACACCCATCCAGGGCATCGGGAGGCAGCGGTTTTCCTCTGGCTGGAGGACAGATTTCCGGAGGCGGATGAAGGATCCTCAGACTCCCTGGGCTGTTGCTGCTGTTCCAGCCAGAGTCTGCAGCCTTCATGTCCCGGGTGAACTGGAAGGATGTGGAGCAACGCAAGTAGTGTTATTACAGGGTGTGCTTCCTAAGGTGAGAGCAAAATGTTAGCCTCTTCTGACCGTTGTATAGGTTAGGAGTGTGCTGCTCTAGGAACGGAGAGAACAATGAGCTGGGACTCTTACTCATGTTGCAGTTATGAGGGAGGATGAAAACAGCTCTGGCGTGAGCCTCATGTCTCGGAGAGCAGGTGGAGCATGGACTGGCCCAAATCCACGAGCTCCTGAGCATTTCCAGGGAGAACTCTGTGTACGCATTCAGCTGCTCGGTTCTGCCTACTTGCCAGTATAAGCTGCAGAATGACTACTCAGGCTCGCATCACATGGAAAAGGCTTTCATTCTGGTTTAAATATATTCATTTTTGGGAAAAAAAAAAAAGTGGATGTAGTCTCCTTTTGATATTTCAAAAAAAATCACTGAAAAATGCAAATATTGAAAGATGCAAAAGACATTCAAGAAACACATACACGGGTATCAGGCAGACCAAGCAGTGTGAGTGAATTGAAATACTCAGTATAAGTTTTGTGTTTTAATTGATTTAAAATTTTATGTTTATATTAAATAATACTGGGTAAAAAAATCTTTCCTCGATAGCTGTCTTACAGATATTTTCTTCTGTTTTCTCTTCTGAAGTGAAGGTTGTTGTGTTCTGCTGAACATCAGAGTAGTTGTGTGACAGCAATTAGACATTTCCAGCAAGATAAACCTATGCTTTCTCGTAATGCTGCAAAAATATAAATAAATAGATTTGGGGACAATTTGTCCAACAAGGATCTACAGCACAGAGGGGATTCTGGAGTTATCTTCAAAGTGTTTGCTGATGTTTTAGAAATGACCTATGAACATCTCTCTAGTTTGTTAAGAGTCCAGAGGGATTTTCAATATGATAGACTTGGGTTATTAAATTACTGTTGGAAATGTGGAGTTGACCTCCAGTGGCAAATATTTCTACAAAAAACATTGGCAAACTTTTCATTTGATGAACTTTCCTCTATTATGTTTCTTTTCTAAAATCAAAACAAACAACAGAAAGATACTGGATGAGCAGAGAAAACAAAACAGGCCAATTCTGCTGCCTTTCCTGATATGAAATGCAAAACTGCCTAACTGCTAATAAACGTTGGATACACCAACTTTTAGCAGATCCTGTAAGTCGAAGATATCTGAAACTTGCATGTGAAAAGAGACGAAGCCACCACCTACTCTGTACTGATTTTGATTAGAGTTGGCCAGAAGTGTTCCACGATAGCAAACGGTCATTGCACAACACTGATGAATGGAACCGTGCCATCTCCAACAGGGCTGTTGTAGACGGAGATTCCTCAGGACCGACTTTTTGCTCAGTAAGTGTGAATGGCAAAAGGGGAGATGCCGGGGCAGACGTCCAGGAGTTGCGACACATCTCTGGAATACGGGAGGCCCTGTTCTGCTTCGCTGGGAGATCTGCACTGGGATTTCCTCGTCCCAGCGCAGCCTCCGGACTACTAGATTAGGCTGACGGGCTCTCTAGTCTGGTGAATGCTTCACTGTTTGTACAGATTAAGCACTTCCAGCAAGAGTGAGCAAAAAGGCTTGTCCTGAGTGGAAAGGGTCTTTAACCTTAGTCTCTTTCATTTAGATGAGTACTTGCAAATGTATTTTTAAAATGAAAAAGATGCTTCTGATTCTGACTATTCATAAGCCCAGCCCACAGAACATAGATGATGGATTTCGCAGAGCTTGCAAACTGTTTAGGGAGGATTTTTATTTAGTTCAACAGGGATGGCCTCAGATTTTCTGGCTTTTTCCTGTGTGTTCTCCAGATGACCTCTTATATTTGCAGAATCAGGGCAATAAAAGAAAATCTTTACAGACTCTGCTGCCCTAGGGCATGTAACATATGTTTGATATCACTACCCCATGACCAGCTCCTCATCTGATCTGCTGGCCACCTCCAGCTGCTCTTAAACTTGGCCCATCCCTCATGGTGGGTATTGATCCTGTAACTGGCTCTGGTTTTGTTGGGTATGCTTCCAAGTGAAATCCTATATCTGGCCCCTTTCCTGGGCAATTGGCCCCAAAGTCCAGCCCTTTAAACCCCAAACTTCATGCTGGAGCAGTTATATGCCTCCAGATGTTTTGTGACAGCTCATTAAACCAACAAGAAAAACTGTGATAAAATAAAAAAAAAAACAAGGAACGCTGGCTTAGCAGAGATAAGTTCTGAGCACAGGACACATTGTTTTTAAACAGCTTGAGAGGGTTAAACCAACAAAATTCTAAGCTCCTCCCCATGGATCCCATTCACGTCTTCTTGGAAGGCCAAGGTCTGGACGGTGTCCCCAGGCTGGGTAGCACATCCTGTTTCCTCAGCTCTGACTTCTTGGACGTGTCGCTGGAGCCGCTGCGAGCAGCTTGGCCCTCTCTTGCACTTTGTTTCTGGAGTTCTGATTCAATCCACAATGATATTTCACTTTAGAAAGAAAAAATGGAAAAACGGAAAACATGAAATACAGGTTACTCTGCAAAATAACAGCTGCGAAGTAAAATAAATTTCAGGAGCAAAATACCAAGGTCCACAAAGCAAAGCCCAGACTGGACTTATCTGCACTGTATCTCCTAGTGCTGGGAATTACCAATAAATTGAGCTAATTCTAAAGGTAAAATAATTAAAAGTGGCACAGGTCAGATCCCCAAATCTTGATTCTCCAGATGCCTGGGAGGCGGAATTACATCCATGCCATGCATCCGAGCTAGGTTTCTTCGCAGCAAGACACCCGACGCTTTTGTGGACACAAACAGAAAGCCAAAGCAAAGCATTGTTGTTTCGTAGACACAAGCAGAATATGTTGACATGTACAGGACACTGTGTTTTACAGCCATTTAATCACTTTCTGCTCACCAATTCACTTGTTCTGCAATGTGCTGCGCAGCACGAGGAGGAATAACTCCCGATAAAATGGTGATGACGAGGGGGAGGGCGTCTCCGCGCTCCGGCGTGCCAGGATCTGGGGAGCTGACTAAGCAGTGTCCGGGCGAGGGGTGGGCAGCGAGCAGATCTGCTTATCTTCTTATATATCAAGCAGAAACACCCCAAGGGGAGCTGCAACCCGAAACGAGCTCGAGTGTTTTGGCACACAGCGTAAATATAACCTACACATCTCTCACATCACCCAGGGAAAGGATGCAAAACAAAGGCTGTGCTATTGTATAAAATCTTTCTTCCCTCTGGGCAGAAATGGAGCTTGTTTTCTCACTGCCTGCCAGCTCCTCGAGTTGTTTAGTGATTGTTCATGCTGATGAATGAATGGCAAAACTGAAACAGAGCTGCAGAACACGGTTCAAACAAGAAGATAAAAGGGTGGGTAATTCAGGAGAGCTGTGTCCAGGAGCGCAATGTGAAAATACAGATAAATGAAAGCTCTGTCTCTAAATGTGAAGAAAGCAGCACATGGGTCAGATAAAAACTAAGAGGAAAAAGTGAAGGGGAATTAGGACTATGTGGCCTTGCTTGCCATGTGTTTGTTGGATCACTACACCAAAAGGAGCCTGATTTTCTAGACATTTGAAGGAGGATTTTTGAGATTGCAATTCTGCATCACGATGAAAGCATCCTTTCTGCTCTGTGCTCTGACTTTCTGAGTACGCTGCCAGCCTCCTGTCCTGCTCTGTGGATTTCTGAGCCCAGTGGCAGTGTGACATGTAGACCTGTTGGCTCATGTTGGGATGAGCAATGTGCTGCCTTGGCTGGTTTTGTCGCACAGAGAAGCAAATTGAACCAGTCCTCCACCTCCAGATCTTGCCGCAGGTTTCCACACTGCACAGCAGTGTCTTCTGCAGCAGGGCCATGCATTTTGGAGGGACTTGCTGCTTGTTGTGCAAGGGAGGATTCTACATGACCTGCAGGCAGCAGTGATACAGAGAACTTCTTGGTGCTGTATCATATTCATTGAGTCACACATTAAGAGAGTTTAAGACCTGAGGGGGCAGATAGATCATCTGTACCAGCCCCCTGGTATCTCAGGTTGTTAAATTTCACCCACCCATCCATCGCTGTGCAAAGCAAGTAACCTGCCTAACCTGTATTTGGCTTGCACACATCTTGCAGGAAGGCATCCAGTCTGGATTTGGAGATACGAAGAGATGGATGATCTATCACTTCATAGGGTTCGTTTCAAAGGTTAATCCTCCTCACTCTGAGAATGCAATGCCTTCTTTCTCATCTGAATTTGTCGGGCTTCAGTCCCTGCCCTGTCATTCTTGCTCTGCCTTCCCCCATGGGTTAAGCAGCCTTTCAGTGCCTGGTGTTTTCTCCTCAAAGTTCCTCATGACCAACAGTCAAAGCATTTCTTAATCTTCTTTTAAAAAACAAACTCTGTAAGTGTGGCCAAGCGTTTCCCTAGCATGTAGGTCACTGTGCCTCCTTTGCAGTAAAGCGTCCTACTCTTCTTCACCACAGGTAGTTAAACTACATCTATCAGTGGTGTTCCCCATGCTGCATGTCCAGGAAAAGCAATACTTGGGGATCGCACAAGCCTTTTTGCCATAGCATCATGTCATGTCTGTGCCCCAGGTATCATCTGGAAGGTGCATGATGTCCATCCCCTGTCCCTGGGCGCCCAGGTTGGATTTGGCCAACAACTTGAAACATTTTGTTTCGCCAAAACCAATGCACCAAGCAATCAGGGTGACAGACTGTTCCCAATGCCATGAAGTCTTGTTTTGTGCACGGGTGTTGTCACTGGTGTTTTCTGCCTCTAATCAGAAGTTTCTAATCAGTGTCCTAATCATATTTTAATCAGGGGTTGCCGCAACACAATGTGTTCTGTGTTCTTAGAAAATATTTTTTTTCGTAACAGGAAAGAACGTGAAAACCCTGAGCCAAGGGAGTTCTTTGTGTTTTTTTTTTCGTTTTACCTTTATTTTGACAGTTACATCTCTATCTCTTCCACAGGCCATTGCACAAAATGTGGCTCCACCTAGATCTGGGGTCAGACAGGAGGTTATGAAAATTTACCCACCGATTCACTCTATGCACTGTAGCTTTTGTGAAATGGATTCATTTAGAAGTTTAATTACTGGAGATTAAATATATGACAGTTGGGTTAGACTAGAACATAATACTGCTGCTCAGCCAACCTTGAACCTGCACATTTTGGCTTGCTCAGCAAAAGCTCATCAGATTTGTAGAACCATCAAATTTACCTGTGTATGTTTTTGGTTTGTTGTTTTGTGGGACCTGGCTTTTCCTTATGTGATTTATGTGATGTTGGGGGATTAGGTTAATAGGACTTAAGTCTCCACCTCCTTTTCTCTACCTCGAAAATGTGCCCAGTGACAGATTAAAGAAAGTTAATACTATATACACAGCAGCCCTTTACACGATTTCTTGCAAGATGCTTTTCCAGATTTATTTTGCTAACAGAGGCATAAAATACATGGGTTGAAGCCCACTTTCAGCTTCACTGAGCCATAAAAAATTATGACAGTTGATGGAAAAGGATGCAAATATATCAGTTTCCAAGAAACAGGGGGAAAACAAAACTCAAAAGTCCAAAAGGCAGAAAATAAACCTGTAAAATGAAATAAAAAGAAAGTTTTGAACAATTTTACTTCATTTTTTTTTCAATCAGCTCAAGAAATGACCCCTACTAATTATGAGGAAGCAACCCCTATCAAACCCATCATTTTTTATTTTCCCCATGCTAATAGCAACTTGAGCCTCTTGGCTTATCTGTTCCTACTTGACTACTTGTCCTCTGAAAGCAGCTCACACCTCAACCCCCAGGCCTGTTCCCACCTGGGAATATTTTCCATATGCCCATGTGTGTTTTGATTGTGCCCTTGGATTTGCAGACCAAATACCCCACCTGTTTCTCCTGAAGGCTTTGAGGAGGAACATGCTTGGCTAAACATGCTCACCAGGGTTGGAGAGGAGATGGCTGAAATTCTTGATTCTGATGATTGTGTTATATTGAATCAAGTCAGAAGGGCTCCAGAGGCAGATTTTGAGATATTTGCCCCTTGGGTTCATAGAGGATGCAGTGAAACTGAGATGTCACCTTGTTCATTCTCCTGCTGTTAGGAAAGACCCAGCTGCATCTAGTTCATTCTCCACCATTATCAATCTAAGCTAAGATCAATTATTTAAATGTTTCACCTGTCTAGAATAGCATCCAGCTTACCTGTCCTGGGGTGGGAGATACAGGCACTAGGAGCACAAGGTGACAACAGTGAAAGCTTTAAGACTGTTGATGACTGAAGTCTCTTCTCTTCAGCCTCTGCTATTAGTTTGTTGAGGAGGCTCCTTGGAATGAGTGCAGGCTGCAGAAGTTCTGTTCTTAGGTGTTTTTCTCTCTGTAGTGACTGTCTGAGGACTCAAGATCCAGTTTGCAGGTGGGGATTCATCCAAGGACCAGCATGGTCCCTCAGGAGAAGGAGGAGGAGGAAGGATGAAGCTGAGTTTGGTGAGCTACATAGATTGTTTTTTCCCTTATAGCGCCCCAGCTGTTCTCGGCAGAAACCTGCTCTAAACCCCTTTTGACCCTGGGATACCTCTACTTTCCTGTTTCTGCTTCATTTTATTGTGGCTTTCTATTGATGATGGTCAAGGACTAATGGTAAATGGGTAGGAGATCTGCAGAGCATATTTAACTGTTCTTATATTTGCTAATGCTGTTTTAGTCAGTGTTTTGGTGCCACTCTTGTTCTATTGCTTCATTTCAAAACACAGGGCTGTCAGTTGGTTCAGAAACATGTTGTTATACCCCCACTTATTTCATTAGTCTACACTGATTTAAACCAATACAGAAAAAGAAGGGAGTGGGGAGGGGGGAAAAGCAAAAAGGATCCAGCATGCTATATGAGGTGAAGTGCTCTGACACAGATTAGTGTTGGCATTGGGCTGGATGAGAAACAGAAAGGATTCACAGGTTTCCTCCCTCTCCTCTTCCCTCTCTTTTTAAAGCTACTTCTCCTGCTATCTTCCATGTTGAAGCAGATGTTCCTCGAGTGTGTTGATGTGGACTCTGCCTCTGTGTGTTTTTTAAGTGCCCTCTGAATACCAATGCCTGCCTTTCTGGGCCTCTAGTTAGGAAATCCTGAACTCTTCCAACACTTTTCAGCAGTAAGGCAACCTGCCAATCTTAAGTAATTTGGACTCAGCTGCTGTATCTCTGAACCCTGGAGCACATTGCCCTAAGAGACACATTTCTGGAGACAGCAATATAGCAGAGTTGCAATTTCCAGCAGAAATTGCAGAATTCCAATAGAATTCCTCCCTACACGAGGAAGAGATCTTTAATGTGGTGAGGCTATGGCTAAGTGTCTTGTTTGATAGGAGATTACGCATCAGTTACAGAGTGCTGAATGAGTTAAGCTAAATCTGCATTTTTCTCTGCATGTTGGTTAACCCTCGTGAGACTCTATCATCCCCACCAGCAGCAGGACACCACTGCACCGTGTTGCCCCTTTCTGCTGGTTCCAGATTCCTGGAATGGCAGCTGGAAAAGGCTCCTTCCTCCTGTTGGGAAACCTGGCGCTTCCTCGGCTCCACTGATGCTCAGCCGCCTCGGTTTCCTAAGGCTTGGGCTGCAACGCTGACCTGATGAACCATAGCGCTTTCTTCTACAGTTTTGCAGCCTTTATGTTGCCATGTTTTGAGCCGATTTTTACAATTCGGGAGGATATGCCAAGGAAAACTTCCTCAACATAGTTCCTCCATCTGTGCAGTAGTTGGTTTTCAAAGTTAAACATCCCTGCTGTTTCATATTTTTTTAGATGCCAGCAATGATTAGACATTACCATGGGCTAATTGCTTGTACAGTTTCAGGCTTTACCTTGCAGCTGCCTTGAAATTTACAGCTGCAAAAACAAGAACAAACCCTGTGTTCTCAGAAAACATAAATTAGCCAAAAAAAAAAGCAGTTTTTATTGTCTTTTTTTTTTTTTTTTTGCAGCTGTTTATCCCAAAACTGGAGAGCTACGTACACACCCCCACCCCCCCTCATTTAAGTGTTATAAGCAGAGTTTACCCTGGCCTGAGTCAGTGCATAAAGAAATACCCACCTTTTATGACTAGTGCTCTGCATCTCTGGGATTTTCTTTTAATGCAAGGGATGCAAGAGACCTTGGCTAAAGAATTTGTGTGCTCTCTTTTTCCTGCCTTTAGTATCACTGTTAGATGAAGCTGTACCTGCAACCAGGGCTCTGCTTCTGCAGTGATTAACGTTTGTACACTCAGGAATCAACAAACAGGATTGCAAATGTGTCTTGGAAAGAGGCTGAAATTTTAGGCAGAGCATATTGCCGCACTGCTCCAGAGCTCCTGACTGGCTGTGGGAACAGTAGAGTGATGGAAATTTTATGTACAGATTTTTCATGAAGGGTACATGCACAGGGTTAAATAATAACACCCGCACTGGGTGATTCCTCCTTGGGGCAGCATTGCTCAAGGGCTAGTGTCTTTCTCTCCAGAATCAAGTTCAATATTAACCAAGCAAAATCCCTTTGGATGGAGGCCCCCAGATGAAAGGAGATTTAGAAGCCTTTACCACATAGTTCTGGCTGATATTCCATGTGTTTTCAGCCTGCACTGGCTCCAAGTAGCTCTCTTGGCCCAGGTACTGCTACCCTAAGGAGAGAGGAATCACCTTGCCGCCTTTTAGCAAATTTTGGCATGCTGTTATTAGATTCAGATGCTGGAACATGTGCTGGCACTGCAGTGCCTACATCATGCCTGCGGATGTTTGCTAATCCCAAATTTCAGAGCCTCCCCAGCCTCACCAGCACATCAAAGCTTCGTGGAGCGTTGCAGTGCACATGAGGAAATTGCAAAGGGGCAGTACATGGCAGGTAATGGATTAGGGCCTTTCAGAGGAGTGAATATTTGGCTTGGGAAAATGATAGGTAATTATAAACAGCACAGGACTTGAGAAGGCTCCAGAATTCATTTATATCTAGCTGCTTATTCTCCTGTCAGCATTTCCTCTGCCCCTATGGAAGAAACAGGACCTGTAGCTGAGCTCTTCCTTTCTTCCCGTTGCTGCTCTGCCCCCGGGTGCTGCCAAGCCCTGACCCCGTGTTGACTCTGGCGACTGCCCACTCTGCTGTTAGCAGCTCTTCATCTCCCATCTTGCAAAAATGTATGGCAAATGAGTCCTTCTGGCCTGTTTTATGGGGACGAGTCCCCAGCCGAAGATCAGCCTGCAAGTTCAGACACACACGTACTCCCAGGAACGCTAGCGGATGCCAGAATGAAAATAGGAATAAGTAACCCAATCTGAAGCCACCCTAGGAAACTTTTGTTTTTAAAAGCATTTATTCTGCTAATTGTAAAAAGATGTTTAAATAGTCTGGGCCGGTTTCAATTCTTAATTCTAGGAATAGCCTCGAAATAAAATACTAAGCTGCTATTTACAGGGTGCAGTAAGTAAAAGCTGAGTAAGCAGGGAAGTGGATAGTTTGAGAGTGTCGGTCGGAGGTATTTGTAACTTGGCCCTTCTCTCTATATATGTGTGCAGACCCAGTAATAAGATGTTTAAAAGACTGTTCGATCCATTGACTGGTTGGTGTGGGTGGGAGCAGGGCTGATCTGCAGGGAGGGACTTTTCTGGCCCCTAGTCTGGCACATTCACGTGGCCCACTGGTTGGGTGGCCATTTCGAAGAGTCAAATTTACCTGGAAACAGAAGGAGATATGAGCACAGTGGGTACTTCAAATGGCTACTAAGAGCAGAGCAGTCTCCATGCTGCTGGAGTTGACAAACACTGTGATATTTCTTGCTATGTTTTCCAGCTGCTTTGACTTTTAACAAAAGCCAAAGTCACCCCAATCCCTTTGTCTACCTTGGGCTAGAGCCACCTCTGTTCCCACTGCCTCCAAAATCCCTAAACATTAGCACTGGTTCCAGGGCTGTGTCATTGCCATACCAAGACCTTTATCCAAGCATCTCATCCCTAGTTGCAGGGATGTGACTGAGGCGTTGCAGCTGCTAAAGGGAAAGCTCCATGTCCTTTTGCAAGGGGACTCAATGGCTGTATGAAGACTGAATACCAGTTTTGTAGAGCAGGTGCCTTTTGCTTTGAGTTGTGGCTGTGTTAGGGTCAGGAGGAGAGGCAGTGTATTTCATCAGAGCTTTTGGGACTAGGCTGTGGCCAGGAAATGTGAAAACATGATAGCCTCACCTGCATTTTCAATATGTTTTCCCTCTCCATTCCCCAGTCTTCTGTTAACATGTCAGGAGGCCCAGGGAAAATGTCTGTGTGTGTGCGGCCCTCTCTAGGGACTGGGTAATGCCTTGCTATTGTTGTTAGCAAGCAAAGTTATTTCCTTAGGAAAGAAAAAAAAAAAGACAAGGCTGGTGCAACAGTGCTGATGGCTCGAGTGCCTTTACCAGTAGGTCATTACATTATCTGCACCCCACAGCTCCAGCTAGTCTATGTTTATTGCTTTTCTTTCTCTCTGACTTTATTTTATTTTGTCAAGACCAAGAAATAAGAAACTGTCCTTTCCCCTACTTACCTCATTAGGACTTTAATAACTGAAAGCACATTTTTGGCAATTAAAGTTGGCAGCCATCAGGATTTTTTTTTTTTTTTAAAAACAAGTCTGAACCTTTGCAACAGTCTCAAAAAAAAAAAAAAAAAATCCCCCCCCCCCCCCCTTTTTTTCTTTTTTTTTTATTTTCTTTCTTTCTTTTTCCTGGAAGCTTAAAAAAAAAAGTCTTCACCACTGTTGTATAATATTCTCAAATGGAATAACTAACCTTCTATGTAGTTAGCAAAATTAACTATGGATTTACGGTTTTTCCAGCTGTGTTTTCTGCAACACAACATAAACAGTGAGCAGGACAGGCTGCCGTGGAGACGCTCTGTGTGCTCCTTGTGAGCCTCACGACTGGATTTCACCGCGATAAGGTTGGGTTACTCTGTCTGCTGCTGCTTGTTGTTCTTCTCAAGTTTCTGAGTCAGCAAAAGCAGCGAGGAGAAGACGTGAGGATATCGTACCATCACCCATTTTCATTCCTTCCCTATGCCAGCAGGAATGCGATAAGACTGGTATAGGGACATGGGGAGTTACCGAGGAAGTTTCTGTGGTTTCTGGAGAAAACTTAGGGCTTTGCTTCATGGGGAGGAAAAAAATACACTCGCATCGCTTTTTAGCAGGAAAAATTTGCAGAATAAGAGAGCTCCTGTGTATATATGTAACGTGAGATCTATAAAGCAGGATCCGTCCACGTTAGCAAAGAAAGAGCAAGATGCCTCCATTGTGTCTTACTATTAAAAGCTCCATGGATAGATGTACCTGTGCACCCGGGTGCTCTGCCTGTGCTCTAATTAGACATCAGGACAACTCTGCTGTCCACTGAATCTATTTTTTTACCCATCCGCATAGGTAAGTTATTCCTGGCAGAATGTGAAAGAAGGCAGGTAAGTCCCTCTGCACCCCATGGAAGTGGGAAGGATGGCATCATGCAGGGAGACAGCACTGGGTGATGACTGTGGTGGGAAGGTCTATGTCAAGG
Organism: Nothocercus julius; assembly: GCA_013398735.1. NCBI lineage: Eukaryota > Metazoa > Chordata > Aves > Tinamiformes > Tinamidae > Nothocercus > Nothocercus julius. The sequence continues at coordinate 12,166,131 of VZSV01000005.1, forward strand.
AGGTTGACTTGGTGCCACTACAATGTTCTCCAGGATCTGCTGTCCCTGCAGCCACAAGGGCCACACTGGAATAAATCTTGGCTCTAAGGAGCTGTGGGTAGGAGTTGAACAAAGAATTTGAGGAAGCACAAAGTCATAGAGCCAAAATATGGTCTTCAGGTAGTGCCCAAATGGCCATGAAGCACCTGATTTACGTGGCAACCATGAAGTGGGAGCATTCAAGCTAGTGCCTGTTTTGATAGTGAGTCAGTGCTCCCAGAGTGGGAGTGAGCTGGTGGGAAGCTAAATCAGTTGTGTTTGCAAGCGCTGCAATTACGTTTGCTGATGAGGCAGCAGTGTAGACAAGGACTTGAGCTGAAGCAGCCTCTGCAAATTGATAAACCTGCCTAGAGCTCAGAATCCAGTTGACAGCATCTTGTTGAAGGAAAAACAGACAATGTAGTGCATCTCTTTTGTGTCCTAGGGCCAAGTTTTCTAAAGTAACCATGGCTTGTAAGTTGCTACATCAACCTCATCCCTAGGTAGAGCCATGAATGCTCTGCAGGGCTTCAGCTTCCATGGAAATCCACAAGTCTGAGATGCCTTTACAGTCTAGACATCACACATCGGCAAGCATCACAGCTGGAACAGCTGGAAAGACATGTTTCCTGCTAACATTGTTATTTTGTTATTGAACTTCAAATGGAAAAATCAATTGAAAGGTGTCAGTGGTACTAGGATATGATCCCACTTCTCAGTTAAGATTTGTCCTTACACGATCCTCTCAAATGGTGTAAAATGACAGGGTTTGGTGCCAGTTTTGTGCCAAGGGAAATCATCTGAATCTGAACATAGCCTGCCAAAGAAACTTTTAGTGGATTACAAAGTATTTTGTTTTTTTTTTTTTCTTTACCCCTTCGTTTATGTGCAACAAGCCCTCTCCTGCCTCCCCCACGCCTGTCTTTGTATGGCTGCAAAGTCTGGTCATGCCCTGTTCCATGGGGAAGAAAAGAGGCATGTCTGAAATGTTTATAGACTCTGTTGCCAAGATACAGAAGGAGGCTCGTTGGGTCTGTGCGCCAAGATATTAGCTACTTAAAATGTGCCAAGTTGGGGCTGCAGATATCAGTCCTAGCAGTGTCAGTCCGCACAAGTCCCTTGCCAAGGAGAGGACTCCAGGCAGCATTTTCAGAGCCATTTTGAGCCATACCCTAGACAGGCTAAGCTAGAAGCAAAATAATCTAATGTAGATAGTGGGGGTCCGTAATGCTGAGACCCGTATTTCAATAGCTCCAGTGTTTTAATCTAATTACGCATAGGGTGTGGGATACTCCAAGGTCATTAAGAAGTTGGAGTATAGATTTGACTGGAAGTCCTCAAATGACTCCTGAAGGGGAGGAGCCAGCACTGATGCTCTTTGCAGGCTTTCTCTCTAAAATCTCCAATTCTTCTTACACCAAAGGCTTAAGGAAAAAAAGAATTATGTAAAAAGGAGGGAGAGAAACAGGCCTCCCAAAACGTTAAGGGGGGAAGGAAAAAAAAAAGGGGGGGGCGGAGAAAAGAGATTAAAAAGACCTATTCAAAAAAAATGCAGAGCCTGAGGGTGAGGCCAGTTGTGTGGGATTTGGGAGGTACAGCCTGCTCTGAGTCAGACACTTCAGGCTTTCGACTTGGGTTCTCCCACGTTCTTGATGATCTGCCCAGGCAATCCCTCCTTTGCACTCTGCACTGACCAGGACCTGAGAAACCTTTTCTGATGAAAGTCTCAGCAGTGATACAGCCTCACTTGTGATGACCTTGATGTTTTCCAGTGTAGCTGTTTCCCTGGCAGATTCCCAGCCCGCTCTAAATACAATACTCTAGCTAGCTTAGCAGCAATATAAAACATCAACTTTGATGAAAGATGCTCAAGCAAATATTCTAATATTGTCTCTCAGATTTTAATGGTACTCTCATGGTTTCATCCCAGAAAGCCAGACAATCATCTTTCCTGACAGACTGCTCAAGCTTTCCATAATTCACTGCTGATCATTGCCCTGTACCAAGGTTCACCTACAAATATAATGAAGAACAATGTATCAGGACACGCTCTCTGATGGTTCTAAAATCCTTATCCATCAGGGTGTCTCATGCATGTACCATACACCACCCATCAGACAAAGTTTAGCCTGATAACAGCTACAGAGGGCAAACTCATCCTTGGATAAGTTTCTTGGAGAAGCTCCTATAGCTTTCTCAGAAATATATATCTGTAGCTATGCTGTCATGGAACCCTTTCAAATAAGGTGCAAATAAGCTCTATTATAAACTAATGATTCCTACGGTGTTATCAGCACAGTATTGTTAACTTGGCACTTTACCACTGTTCTGCTCATAGGTTCAAGATTCTTAAAACTCTTATGTTGCCTAAAAATCTCTGCTGCTTTTTGTTCTATACATGGCTTTAATCTCCAGGGTTGTGTTCATGTTGGCCTTAAAGCATGACCTCCAAGGTTCTGTATCCAAAAAGATAAATAGAAAAAAATGTCCCTGAAATGTTTTTGTTCATTCTGTTGACAAAAAGGACTGTTGTGAAAGACCAGGAGTCACCAAGGTTGTATTGGTTCTGCTACTTTTGTATCAAGAAGAAACATGTATTACATCAAAAGCCATATTGTTTAAAATGAAACTTAATGTGATTACCTTGAGAAATAGAACGGAAAGCATTATTGCAAATACTATTCACCAGAGAAATCCCAGGCCCTGGCAAACTTCCATCTAATTGCTGCTCAGGTTGATAATGGAATGATTTATAGTGAGACAAAAGAAAGTTGAGAGCATTAGACTTGGGATGCAAAAAAAAAAAAAAAAAAGTTCAAGCTAAAAAGCAGCTAATAATTTTGACCATATTCTTCAGCATAAGGGCAGTCAATACAATACCTCGTGGGCAGGAATGACATAAGAGAGGTTAATTATGGAAAACCTTGCTCAGTTATGCTTTGAATAGTTGTGCTTTGAATAGGTCAGCATGGAGGAAACAAACTTGTAAATGCTGGAACTTTCCTAGACGCTATTCCTGGTGCCACCAGTAGTGTGCCACACACTTCTGGATCAAAAATGCCATTGGAATCAATAGCAAATCTCTCCTTTGGTGAGAGGAGGGGCATGTCCTGGGAGAGCAAATTTTGCCTATTAAACTGTTCCCTTTTCCTCTCTGTATTATTGTTCATTGGTATCTCCTTCCTGCAGACGCCCCTGGACTTTGGCGCGGCCGGGAAAGGGTGTTTTTTGAGATCTGATTTCATTACTGACCAGAATATGGAGCCTCTCTGCAGTTTGTCATCATTGTCATAAAATCCTGCATGAACTGGATACGGACTCTTATGCTAACCCCAACGCTGGTCATCCTTCCAGGGAGGCGTAGCTGAGCTCTGAGTGTATTTGTCCGCTTTGGCAAGCTCAGTGATTTCTTTAATCTCCCAATAAGGCTTTTTTTCCCCTCTCCAAATGATTCTGGATCCTTTACTAGAAGGATGTAGTAAATCACTTCAGAAGCCGAGAGGAAGGAAGCTGAAGCATTCTTCTAGCTTCTCAGTTATATCTGAAATACCCTTTCTGCTCCAAATGATGTCAAGGATGTTTTCACAGATTGCACTCCGTGTTTTAAGGAAATGGACATGAAATTAATAGCTTCCTTAATATTGCATCTTTACAGTCTAGCTGGTGCGCATATTCCCAGACTCTTTGTACCATGTGGTAGCTCAGAATTGACAGTAGCAGTGTGGACACCTGTAGAAACTTGGCCTTGGATGGATTCTTAGACTCTTGGCAGGCACTTTCCCAGGTTATCTGGGATTTCACCAGCAATAATTGACTTTCAGGGAAGGACGAATAATTTCCCTTTCCAAGTCGAGTGCCAGATTCTGCCTAGACAGAAATGCTTGTGCTGGAGAAATAGTAAGGCCTCAAGTCATTTGCCAAGTAGAGCTGAACCATGACACACGCACAGGGAAGGATATTTCTGTTTCTTTAGACCCTGGTATATGTATATATTTACAGTTCTGCCATGTGTTTTGGTTAGAGTGTGCAATTTGCAAGCATTTGCTCTTTTTGATCCAAGAGTGGAATGTAAGGAGCTGTGAGATTCAGCCACCACAACATTACTTCTCTTGGAAGAGGGGGCCAAAAGGTGCCCTATTTCAGGACGCTGTAGTGACCCAGGCTTGGAGTTGCCCCTGGAAAAATCCCGGGATGAACGGTGGACACAGGATGACCCCTTTGAACTGGTGAATGCCAAACTTCATGGGAAAGGCAGAGCTGGCACTACATTATGCCAGGAAGAGTGAATCAGGTCTTTAGGCCATAAAAATGCTCTCTGGTGTGTCTGTTCTAGCTGCAGGTGGTGGTGACATACAATTCACTGGCTGCTCATTAAACCCCACACCCCTCCCCACGCTATTAAGTGTATTCTTCTGGGCTGAGTAAATTACCCCTAGACATCTGTAAAACACATTTATGTGGCTGGAAGGTTTCTGCAGACAAAGATGGGTTAGTTCTAGCTACCCTCCCAGTTTCGCCCCGGGGTTCGCTTCTGCTGCGGAACGTCTCCAGCAAGGAACAGCATTCCGGAGCGAACAAAAGGCGAGAGAAGCGGTTTGGGTCTGTGTTATCCATTAGCTGCTGGAAGCTGGTGCCAAACAAATTCTTATTGTTACAGTTGATTTGTGTGTAGATACCAATGCATATACCTCTGAGAGCAAGGGAATTGTGTATATAGTAACCCATCTCCAGTGGTACACGGTTTTATGGCCTCCCATGCGCTGTGCTGGGTATTGCACATTATTAATACATACGCTCTCTGATTGCTAAGACCTAGGGGGATACATTTGTTTTTCCTCATTCCTCAGGCTTGCAAAACACATTCGTATGTTCCATTTCTGCACAGTGACTGTCTTTATTGACTTCACTGGGCTATGCAGAGCATCTAATGTTAAGCATTTATGGTTTTTGAGGGATCAGAACCTTATTGTGACTTCTTTTTTTTTTTTTTGAATAGTCATAATTTTGGGACAGATGCTGCCTTTTGTTGTGTATCCATACAGTGTTCATCTGGATTCCTGGCCCATGAGCGCTGTGCCTGTGTGCTGCCATTATTTTAGCAACAAGTACGAAATAACTATAAAAAGGCAGCAGAACGTCCAGGGGCCCATTTGACTTTTTTGCATAAAGATATAGACTAAGAGTATGTTTGTTAGTGAGACTCAGTTCCCCGCGTGGAAATCATGCACCATCGTTACGGCACTGAGGATAAAATGCATGCACTGAAAGATTTTATAAGCATTAAAAAAATGACAATTTCCTAATGCAAATAATTTTCTCATTTTTAAAGATAACTCAAAGAAATAGAAGCACTAAAATCTTTTATATTGGTAAAGGCCTCCTAAATCTGAGAATGAAAATTATCTTCTAGCCACAGCTTTCACTTGGCAAACAAATATCTACCGAGGTCATTTGCTGGAATTATTTATGCATTGCTCTCAGTCTGTATGTGAAGTATATTGCTAGCATAGCACTCCTCTAACTTACAGCTGGCAGTGAAGCCATTGTCTATAGTAGAATGCATGAGTAGGGGAAATCCAAGAATATTATTTTCCATATTCATTTTTAAATCTGAGACATGCTGCAATCTGGTTATTCCGATGGGGGACAGGAAGAGGGAAATGTCTCAAGAAGTATTTTTATGAACCATAAAGATAAATCACCCCCTTCAGAGCTGAGTTAGCAGTAGTCAGAGAAAACATAACTCCTGAGTTGAGACGGAACTCCGTGTAACCCACTCTGCATGTTGGCCGTAATTTGCACCCTCCAAGCGCTTGTTTAAAAGCTTCATTTCTGCACTAGCTAAGGGAATTCTGGTGAAAAGGAGCACTAAAGATATTTGAAGTTACTAATGTGCTATTTAAAGCAAACTTGCTGTTTGAAGTTGGCGGTGCAAGAATCTTTTGTGAGTAGAAGAAGAGTAGCAGATAACAAGATAAAGATATCTAGTGAGCTGCCTCGGTGTATTTGCAGAGCACAGGGAGGAGAAGTTGAACTGCGCTGTTATGAGGGACAGTTGCCTCGTCTGTCCTCTAACATTCCAATTGCTTGGACTCATCGCGCACTTCGTATGTGCAGTTGAACCATTAAAGGGCCACCTGAGAATGAAGCTTGCTCCAGTCATCCAGCTCTGTTTCAATTTTCCTGATACCTATACGAGCAAAATGCAAGCTCAGCCCTGTGAGCAGTTTTTCAGAGATGTCCCTCACTGTAATTGTTGCTTGCTTATACCATGGTGATGCTGCAGGGACAGCCTGAGCAAAGCAAAGGGTATCACTGCAGGAGAGTCCATGCATCTCCAGTCTTCGCATCCATTCCAGTCAAGGATATTGAGGTGGGACAGCCTTTTGGTGGCCTCTGCAACTGGCCAAAGGGGCCTCTCTCCTGGAGGAGGTCTCCTGGTCCCTTTATCTGCCATCTGGTCACCTTGTGCTGGCTAATTTCACCCAAAAGGCCCCACGGGATTAACCCCTGGATCCTCCTGTTGAGAGGAACTTTGCCAGTGTTGGGTACAATCAAGCACAGGATGAAGGCTTCAGTTTAGCTCTCTGGTGCTCACAGCTGAAAAAGGGATCACAAATGCCAAAACAATCAGGGCAAAAATAGAGACCAGAAATGTGTAACTCATCTAAGGTACTAGACAGTGACTATATAAAATGTTATTGTTCAACAAACACTGCGCCTAATAAACTCCATTTACTAGTGTTAGCAGCTTGGCAACTTGGAAACCCCAAACTCCAGTTAAGTAAAGAAACAAAAAGCAGAGCCATATGATGATACCCATAAACTACACAGCTGGTTTCTGTTTTAAAAGATATTCTACTTTCCATATTAAATAAGGCTGCTTAGAGTGCAAAAAAACACATATGGCTTTCTGGAAAATGGGATCCAAGTTCCAAACGTCAAAAATCCCTGGCCATGTATAGCCATTAAAAATAAAAGTGTACTTTTGTCTCTAACTAGCTACTGTTGCATCAGAGATGCAACCTTGGGGGAATAAGGAGGAGAAAGCTGTTGCTTCTGCTCCAGTTCCCCAAAAAGACTTGGAGGTTGGGAGATGCTCTGCTGAGACTTGTGATGCCCACCATCCCCATGAAGTGTGTGTAAGACCAGGTCCAGGTGACTTCCTGAGCATCCCTGCCTGCCAACTGATTTCAGTAGGAATGGAAAGACCTCAGGATTTTGCATGGCAAAGCCCTTAGTCCTTTAAAGCAAGTTGGACTCCTCTACCATCCCTGTTGGTGTAGTCTCACCTAATATATGCATTTCTGTTTATATCTAAAGTTGTCTGACTAAGGGTATTCTTCAGAGTCTTAAGAATATTTCTGTATTTTATAACTCTTTCATATTTTTAAAAAAATGTAGATACACAAAGCATTGCTCTGCGTAAGAAGTATTTGTCATTTGAAGACATTTCAGACATCCCCTAATTAAGTGTTCAATTCAGCTGTCCATGTCTGTGAAGGAGTTTGCAGTTGAATTTGTCTCTGCTTAGCTGAGTCTTCCAAAGCATTTTATTTTCAGTGCTTCTTTGCTTTCTGAAAATTGTATTACACACAAAGTGCTGGAAAAAAATGTAGTTTTCTGTATTGTACTCAGTAGACTAGATAGAGTCTGAGAAAGTAAAATCATAGCATTGGTCTATCCCCGTTGTAAGCAGTGCGTTGTGATTGTGCATCATGGTTAGGTGCTCATGTGGCCCGGTACAAAAATAGCTTGTATCAACTCAGCATGCTTTTTCTGTATTTTTGTATGTATACATAGCATTGTGTTTTAATAGCACAGTGTCCTCTCAGAGCATCTCACCCTTTAACGACACAACCTAGAGGCTGCAAGCAGCCTTCAGACAGCCTGGTGGGATGCACATGGCAGCACACAAGTCATTGAGAAAGTTCTGGCAGCCAGTTACCCTTCTGCTGTGCTGTTTTTCTGTACAGATAGCAAGTCACAGGCCTAGGGACATGCTCGCTGAGCTCGGGAGCCATATTCCAATATTGAATGTTCCTGTATCCAATGGGACATTCATGCTGAAAAGATGAAACAGAAATGTTTTAACTGAAGTCAAGAGGGTTCCATTCATCTGTGGAAGATGGTGGAGGCACCAGCAAAATTTTCATCCGAACATAGCTGGTATTTTGAGTATTTCTAACACCTGGGCACTATTTCAAACTGAAAGTTCGGGTTTGAGGGCATCTGTGTTGGCAGTATCAGAATGCACTTGATGTGGTAGCCACTAGCCATTGCTCTTCTGATGGGAATTTTTTCCATAGACAGCTGTTCTGGTGAAATCTGTCAGCAGTTTTAAAGTATCCAAATGATGTTTTACTGAGGGTTTTATAAAATAATTTTGAATATAGACAATAATTTTCTTTGAGGATATGCTGTCATAAGTAGCCTTTGAGGAATAACAAAGCAATTTAAGCAGCAACACTTAAATTTGGGGAGGAATTTTGGCAGACTGAACACTTCTAGGAAGAAAATCTTTCCAGGGGCCAGGACGTAAGTAATAACACATTTAAACACATGTGGATTACTATGGCAGGGATCAAAAAAGAGAGAGGAATAATTCAGAGAAAGTTGCTGACATTGCCCATCAGAACTGGAGATTAGCAGTGTCCTGATGCTCCTTCCACACTACTACACATGCTGCATTATTGAGCGCCACTTTCCAGAAGCCTTTGCATGACCATGATGCCATCAGTCCCCCATACTTATGAACTCCTCAGGGGGACAACAGACCTGCAGGGCAGGTCACAGAGACACTGTGCTGTCAGGAATCAGCCTGCGGAGGGCATGGGCTTTGTGCTGGGTGGAAGGAGTTCTGCAAATAGTCTACTCTGTGAGGAGCTGGGTTGTCTTAACAGACTTGGTGTCTTGTGTTCATAGGTCTCAGCAGCAGCAGCCGCCTCATCCCCTGCTAAAGAGAAAAGGGTAATTGTCAAAACACGGAGCAGCGTCTGGAAGGCGGAAAAGGTGCCCCTTGCTTTGTGGTAGGATCGAAGTCCACATTTGGAAGTGGTAATATGGTGGTAGAAGATAAAGATGACAACAGAAACTGAGCTTTCCCATCTCATAGCAAGAGATTAGGGCAAGGTGAATAAGCTGCTGTGGTCAAAGAGACAGTCTGGAACTCAAAGAGGAGGAGAATGATGTTTTTAGGTTCAGTGAAGATAAAAAGGAGGAGGGATGCTCTGGACAGTGCAGGATTGAAACTGTAAGTCTGGAGAGACTTTGTCAGATGCAGACTCAGTAAATCCTTGAGGCAGAAGAGGACTGCCAACCATCCGGCCACAGTTGCACTTATTTTATTGAATCAACAACAAATTCCCTGCCAGATAGACTGTAGAGTCATCTGAAATTTAATCACCAAACTCCTGATAAGGAGAAAGATTAGGCTACAGTCACAAAAAGTCATTCTGAGGACAGTGGGGAAACGCAGTCTGGAGATAATTAACTCATAGAATGGGTGAGGGTCCCACCTGGTCTTTAGAAATGTCGCTGCCATGCAGACGTGCCACCCACAGTCATGCATAGTAAGGCAGGGACATGACCACAGCATAATAGCAGCATATACTCCACTTCAGACAGGGGGACAGTCCTCCCACACCTTGTCTGACAGAACAGGCTTCTCTACAGAGGTGGATGGATTCAGGGTGAATTTTGTTTAGTCTTGGTGGAGCCGTTAAATAATGAACAGGCAAGCCTTCAAAGAAGAAGCATTAATACACCTATAAAAAACAACGCAGAATGGATCAGCAGCCACATCAAGGAAGGAAAAAATGTCCAAGAAAAGTAAAGAGCAGCTTATCTAAAGAGAGGAGCCACTTATCCGAGCACTAGAAAGCAGCTTCTCAGAATTATCAGTGCTTCAGGACGGGCCAGCTCATCTACCCGGAGCGAAAGTGCCCGGCAGCCAGGAGATGAAAGGTGGCTGCTGGCACCCTGCACCACACAGGAACAGTGTGACCAGCAGTTTCAGGGAAGCAGGGAAGCAGTGCTCCAAAACCTGAAAAATAATGTTCCATACATTCAGAACCCTCCTTCAGCTTCCTGCTTTCATCCTTGGGATGGATGGTATAAATCAGCTCCAAATGAAGAGATGCTGAAAGATGCTTAAAATATCTTAGAATATTAAATCAATAACATTTCAAAACATAGGAAAGTAGGGAGCTGCTGTGTGTAACGCAGACTGCTGCACTGAAAATTAAAAGATTAATTCTGTTTTAATTCAGCTGTATACTTGCCATTGTCCTTGCCTCCTGTGTGGGCATCATCCTGGCCTCCCTCTATGTTCCTGCTTTCTCCCCCAGGTCCTCTGAACACTGACAAGTTCCATACAGGCTACTTTGCTTGAATAACCACTCAAGAAGAGCCTACTACTTCTGAGGAACAAAAAGCTTTTCAGGTATCTGTGTTCCTGACCGCATGATGCTGAGTCATTTTACAAAGACTGATATTTACCTTTTTGAACATCCTCTTTTTTCTCTCAGGCATATATGAAAGGAAAAATAAGCTCTGCAGCTGCCCTCCAACAGGTTAGCGTTACAGAGCCACACAGAAGTGTTGCAGGTTTTCCTGTTCTCCAAAAGTTTTTCTCCTATATGTGATGGAGTAACCGGTCTCAAACACTAGCCAGTTCAAGCACTAATCTCTTTATGACAGAGATCCCCAAAAACATGGTATGGATTGCAGCTTCATTCATAGGTGAGAAAAGCTAAATCTATGACTAACTGATGTTTAGGAAAACTGCATACTTGAGAATGGGAGAGTCTCATCAGAGAGGGAAAGGGAATTTGTTCCATCCCAGGACTTTGAAAGAACTCAACCCAACCCCTTTTGATATCTGACAGAGACTGTATCAACCCACCAGAGAGTTTACCTCTCTCCTGAACTCCATTTCAGTAAGAGAGTAGATGTTGTCTTTGGCTGTCCTGAGTTCAGAGGTTTCCCTGAGGTCAGGGAAAGAGGTGATATATTCTGAGGCACAGCTTCTTCAGAGAAACCTTGAGATCATAACGCTGGAAAACAGCTCTTGGCCAGACCCCAGCAGAGAAAGTAGCAGACCTGCTGAGACTCCCAAATGCAGCATCTCTGCATGAAACATCACTGCTGGGCGCCAAGGAGTCTAATAGGGATCAAAGACAGAGCCTGGGGAGAAGGAGAAAGATTCAGTAATGAAGGGACAAGACTGGGAAGAGGGAAAAGCGAGTGCATGAACAACCTGAGAGCCTTGGGGAAAACTCAGCACATACTGGAAGTGTTTTTACACATCTGATCCAGAGGGAGCAACACTATAGGTAGCTGGCATCTTCAGTAGGATCCAATGGAAATGTCATTTAAAGAGGAAAGAGCTGTGGCCAAGTTTCAGACGCGTGGGTTCACAGCGTGCTCACACCTGCAGCCTGCTCTGCTGATCATGCCGTCACCGTAAGCGCACGAGCAGGCTCAGTGCACATCCGAGGTGTCCTTCTGGCTTACGCACTTCCAGGCAGCACCGCTTTAAAGATGCTACGCTCTGCTGTAACTATATATCCTTGCTTTCTTCGTGGCTTTAACCACAGCTTTTTCCTAAAAAGCTTATTTCACTACTTGATTGATACCTAATCCAACCCTTGGGGCAGAGGGAGCAGGAATTTATAGCGACTGTATGACCATAATGATGTCACCCATTAGCTCTCATTTCCACAGCCCTTCCTGACTCCGCTGTGATATTACCAGGCTGGGACTTTGCATCTCGCTTTTCCCTCTGAGCGTGCCGAGGTGTTTTTTCAATAATGCATTTTAATCACTTTGGATCTTCTAGCATTAGTGGGCCCTGGCCCAGGTTCTATCATGATTGAAGTACCACCTTCCTGCTATTCCATTAAAACAGGTACATTCGGAACTGAGACGGGTGCTGATTTCTGGGAAGGAGATCAGAGCATCGGGGTTGTACTAGATATTGTTCATCCTTTGTGCTTACTTGCTCTCTTTGCTCTTTCCAGTGTGCAAGGCATGCTGCATTAAAGCTGTGATGCTAGCTAAATTTGCCTCATCATTTGCCCGTTGAAATAAAAGATTATTAGGGTATTAAAATGTCATTTAGTAGCTGTCATTTACACAGTTTGATCATTAAATATTCCAAGCTCTGTTTGGCTGAGAGCTTACCTAGCAAGTCACTGAACCAAAATAGAATTCAAGATCCCAGTTCAGCAAAACAGCTATCATGTACTCATATCCCATTTAATTCAGTGAGTTTTAAGCACACAGTTTTGGGGGTTGATACTTTGTTAATTGGATATTACTGCTTCTGTATCATTGTTTCAAGTTACATAGTTTTTGATGCCACAAGATTTCCTGTAAAAAAAGAGTCCATCAAAGTCAGAACTTTAGACTTTAGGTTGCTTAAGAAGCCAATATCCATCCAGTCCTACCATGAATAAATTAATATGTGAAGGAGGAAAACAGGGACTGCCCTTTGACTGCTGTTGACTCCAGTGTCACCTTTCAGCAAGGTTGAAAAAACTGAACGGAGTCACAGAACACCTGCATCCCTCATTTTTTATGTTACTCAATAGAGCTTTTTGTGGTGGCTCCTTTGTCTCTCTTCATCGATGCTATCGTAGATTAATTGGCACCGCTGCAAATGTTCACAGCTGTCTACAAGATGTTGGTGAGCGCATCATGTCAGTCATGCATGCCATCACCAAGGAGATGAATTTATTTCATTCTTCAGGAAGATAGGTCTGAAATATGACCTAATAAAATCAAATCTTTCAGCAAGAGTTGGCAGAACAACCATCAATCCACAGGTTAAACTGAAAGGGCCAAGCTCATGCTGATACTGTTATTATTTTAACAGTTTTGCACAGAAATTTTAATAAAGTGGTCATGGGACAAATACTATTACATAATGGAAACAAGGTGCCTATTAAATTTGACATGTATAGAGCTTTTTACTCATGTGCCTCCAATCTGTCGAGAAAGGGTTACAGTTATGTTTTACATACATATGTACACATATATGTTTTGTAAGAATTGTAATAATAGCATTTTATATGGTAGGTGAGGTGATTATTGTTCTCTGATTCACTTAAGCATTTCAGGCAAAGGAACTTTGATGCATGTTTGAGTTTACTGCTGTGCTTTTGTGCTTTGCCAAACATAACCAGGCTAAAGCAGTTGCTTAGAGGCCAGGCATCACTTTGGGGATCCACATCTGAACCATGAGACTACCAGAGTGAACACCCAGGTTTCTGCATCGAGACCTCTTGGTGAACCGCTAGAGACTTAACATGAAAGATGGTATGTGGTACTTCAAGCCAAATTCACACCTAATTTCTGTTCTGGCCCGCTCTTTGAAATCGGTGGGGGAAACAGGCTGCAGGTTGCAGCAGTTAGCTCACTTCTTCAATTTATCTGGGATGACAGGGAATTTCTGATTTATTTTTAATACACATCTTTTTAGGCAGACTCAGCAAGTTTATTTGACTCTATCAGCTCATGTAAAAGAAACTCTGTCTTTCCAGGCTGCAGCCGTGACCAGGCCGAGGGTGCTGGGCTGGGTGTAGCTGGAAAGGGACAGGGACACTCAGCTGCAGCCCATCCACAAACCAGCTCTGATAGGGGCAGGATCTGTTCAGGTTGATAGAGGTAGCTACACCCTGCCATTAGCACATGTCCAGCTGTTTCCCATCAGAGGAAGGATTGAAAAAAACTGACTGGGTTGGGGGGTGGTTAGGGAGACCCTTTGGTCAGTAGATGGCTGGTGGTTCACAAGGTTGGGGTGAAATAAGGATCCTGAGTTCCTCTGTGAAGGTCTCAGCACCTCAACTACTTTATGCCCTTTCCTGGACAAAACCAGAAGATCTGCCCATATGAGCTTTTTTTTTTCCCCCCAGGTAAAGAATTGATTTGTCTGTATTTTAAACTGAAATGTTTCTGTAATAGAAAAGCTATCCAGTATTCATTTTTTTCTAAGAGCTCTTTGCAGAAAGTCTTGGGGTGTATTTCTTGGAAAATTATGGTTCTGTTTTCTAACTATAGTTTTTCTGTAACAAAAGCAATATAATATATCCTATTTAATGTTATATGGATTTTCCATACCATGTTGCCTGATTAGTGTAGCTAGAATGCAGTCATAATGTCCTCTATCAAATTTCAGAAAGTAGGAACCTTCAATTATGTCTCCTCTACCTTTTTTTTGTTTGCTTTTAAATGACAATATAATTTATCTAAAAACACTAACCAGATTCATTTTGATTTAGCTCTACAAACAAAAATAAAGCTAGCATTTGCCAGCCATGATACTCTCACTTTTTAGAGCCCAGTCTAAATGCCTTTATAGAGCTTGTTCAATGAAACCTCACTTAAAAGCTCACTGAGGGCTTGCTGTTGTAGTATTTCTCTTGAATGATGAGCACTGCTTGAAATGACAGTGCATCAATGTCAAGTCCTTGTATTGTCTCAGTGTTTCTAAGTTTCTTGAAAATAAAGTAACAGGAAAAATCTAGGTAGTGTGTGCATATTGGGGAGGTACAAAAGGGGAAAAGGAAATTGGCTCATCAGGACTTTTTCACTTTATTTTTTTAATGCAAGTCTGAAGAATGCCTGCTGTAAAATAGTGGTTTCCTGAATGCCATAAATCTTCCTGCTTTGGCAGCCTGTCTTAATTGTTCTTAGCTTTGAGTTATTCGTTCAAGATACATGTTCTTAATAGCATTCAGTTGTGATTTTTAGCCTCCCCACGAGAGAGGTGTGCAGTTGTGGGAGCCTGTGCTTCGCAGAAGTGTGTCCGTATAAAACTTCTGCAGGAGCTGTGATTCATGAACAGAGATTGTTTAATAGTCTTCCTCAGAGAGCTCTAATGATGTATTCTGTACCAAATGTAAGTCTATATCAGAGATACAGAGGGAGATTTATGGGGTTTGAAGAGGTGGACTTCAAAGCCAATGAGACTATCTGGAAATGTGCCCTTTTCATTGAAGTTACAAGCACTGCAAGGGCAGCCGAATCCTGCCGTGTTGCATGGATCGCTTAAAGGGCTTCGCAGCGCACGAGCCCTGCAGGGAGCTGTGTTGATGCTCTTGCTAAAGAAGAGGCAAGACTTGGGCTCCAGAAGAAAGCAGAGAATGGAAAACACTTGGAAAAGGGAGAAGATGAGAGCGGGCTGCGTCAGTGTTGAAGTGGGAGGTGCAGTTGTCCTGTAGGTAGGCAAAGACAATTCAATTCAGGCTTTTTGGTAGTTCCTGTGTTGCTCTTGTCCTAAAGGAAAGGTTATCAGCCATCAGGTTTCTCCTCCCAATGTTACTGGGTGTATCCCCCTCACAGCAGTAATGCAGGTGGGCCCGAGGCCTCTGAGAAAATCCGTGGAAATGGGATGAGGGGAAGGGATGCATTGAAAAGGCCTCCTCCTCTGCCTTGTCCCAGAGACATGTGAAATGGAGGCTCTTAGAGCAGCCTAGCTTTTATCCCTTTTTTTGTGCATGTTTTCTGGCTTTCAGCAGACTTTTCCTTTCTTTGCACAGGAATAGAAGAGATAAAAAGGACAGAAACATCCATCATTAATTATCTTAATGCTGCATGAGCAAAGAGTAGCTTATTAACTTATTATCTTTTTCTTTTTTTTTAATGTATGGGAAAGGTGATGAATTTAAAGCATAGAGCATGCTTGACCTAGTAGTTAAGGCAAAGCTCAGCAGGAGGCAAAGAAAAGCTAAAAATGGATCAAAAGAGAAGAGAGCAGGGAAAGCAAAAGACTAAAATAGTCCAGAGTCAGGCTATAAACTAATTATCAAATATGAGGTCAGAGGAAAAATCTTTCCTGAAGGGTTGGTGAGCCACTATCTGCTAGGAGAGTTATATTTTACACAGCAGTGCCACAGAAGGTAGTTGGCTCGAGCAGACATTAATCTCACCCAGTAAAGCAAAGCTTTTGTTCCTGCTGCTGCAGCAATGCTGAACAAATTGATCCAGCGGCTTAAAACAAGGCTAGAACACGCGTACTCCAGGTGCGGTCACTTGTGTTGCTATCATACGTAATTATTGCTTCTGATATTGATTTCTGTAAGGGTTTTGCCATCAGAGTTAACGGTCCTCTTGCACTGACTCAATTAAATTTTGCTTTAGACTCACAGCTGCTATATAGCAGGTGGGGGAGTGGACTGAAGATCTAGCTTCTTCCATCACAGACCCTATAGATTAATGTCGGAAAGGTCCTTAAATCTCAGTTATGCTAACACACCTTCTTACAGACTAAAGAGAAAAGGGTGAGGAAGGCAGTTGTTGGTGTTTTCAGCCTGGCTGCTTTTATAGTAGAAAGTGGGGAAGTTGGAGTCCCCACCCCAGGGGACTTCATTAATACTTCTCCCAGGTGAACTTAGCCCCTCACAAAAGGGCTCTTTGTATTTCGTCTTTAACCGGCTCTTTGTTTGGGCAGACATCCAGGCCAGTGAGAATAAAATGTCAATATTCTTTGTTGAATCAGTGGCTTATTCGTGCTCTAAGTTTCAAAAGAAAAGAACAAAATGGCAGTTTCGGAGATACCATGGTTATAATTGGGCATCTATATATATACACACACACACATGCATTTATTTCTGAATGAGGTACACAGTTGACTTTGAAAGATGTAAGTTTTGGAGAGAAAAATGAAACATTTCACAACGTTATTTCATTTAAAGTCAAAAGTGCCTTGTACATATACATATGGGCCATAATTAGCAGAGTACTTGCAGTCCTTATTTACAGCAAAACTCGACCAAAGTTGCTCTTAAACAACGTGACTTGATAGCAGTGTTTCCATTACATGGATATGGCTATGGATGAAAGGGGAATGCAGACTTCAGTTAATCCAGCCGTGTTTCCTAGAGGGTTAATGGTGCAGCTGGGAGTGTGTCAGTACTAGCAAGTTGCCCCTGAAGGGTTCCCACCCCTTGTTCCACAAGCCTTAATTCTGTTTATTTTTCAATTGTCCTTCTGTTGATAATTGATATCCCCTAAAGTCTTATATTGCTAATATATTTTGGAAGAGTGGAGAGGCTAAAAGGGGAGGCTAAAAATGGTCAGTGTTCTTGTTGTACTGCCAAGAGTAAGGACCAGATACTGGACCATATAAACAGCTGGTGGAGTCATCTCTTATCGATTTGTTATTTGAGCATTTATGGCTTTAATGTAACTATCCTGTTAATGTAGAAGGTAGGGAAATGCCATTGTCCTTGTGCTAATTGTTATGGCATCACAGCATGCAAGGGGAGATGGATTCCGTGTCATCAAAATATTTAGGTGTCTATGAGCAGGACAGGACAATGAATATGGCAATTTAAATTTGACAGTAGGGTCCTATTTCCTGGGTCAGTTTTCTCTGTAACAAATCAAAGCTTAACCTTTCATAGCTTCAGACAAAATACCTTTTTTCTTTTTTTTTTAGTGAGGTTCAGTTCTTTAATGCAGATGTTTATGTAAATGTCAACCTTGTTTTTCCCCTGGTGAATTTGTGCAGTCTCTAGTGATAAAAGGAAGGAGAAGTAGGGAAACTGCTATTGCTAGGTTTTCATTTCTGAATTTGAATAGAGAATATTCTTATCCTTCTCTGTGAAAGGCCATCAACACCTGGATACATACTTTATTTATTCCTTCCCTTTAGAGGAACATACGAGAACCATGCTCGTCACCCTTTTTGTTTTGCTCTGTTAATCTGGTATGGAGCTGAGACCCGTCAGTGGCATATCTTCTACAGAGCAAAAAAGAGGCAGAAGGAAATGAAATTTATCGAAGACTCAAATAACTTGCATTTACTTCATCTTGCCAGAATGTAAACTGAAGTGAATCTTTGATGTTACATGTACAGATGTTGTTGTTGGCATATCTTGTGGCAGGCACTAAGCAAGAAGTGACTGAACTACAGGAAGTTGAGTAGACCACAGGCATTCAACGCTATAGGGATGGCCCAAAGCTGCAACCTAGAAAAACACAATGATCCCACTCGATTCCTAATTAAAGCAGTGTTTTCTGAGATATGATAGAAAACGGGTGCTGTGCTCAAACTTCCATTTTAGTTGCAGTTATTGATGCTATTGATGACTTGGGATCAGTAGCCAATGCACAGGCACCCACACACAAAAAAGATGCATTTATTGCAATCTACCTGTTGTGATATTCAGGCATTTTCTTAGAGATACAGATTTTTTGGATAACCAAAGAGCTAACACATGTCTATTGTTTACCCATGAATTTAGACATTTTTAACTAGACAGAGACTCTTCTTTCACAGTTTTTCTGCTTTGTGCTTCTGGAGTGTTTGTGAGCAAGGAGGTTACTCTTGTCATATAAATAAACCTTTGTAATTATTTTAAAAGATATTTGTACTTAATCGCAGATTCTTGACCCCAAATATTTTTAACCTTAGTATTAAAATGAGTTTTAAATCAACATGTTCATCATGTTACATTTGTTCCTCTGGTCTGATAGCTGATAGCAGTAGAAAAGCAGGAGTTATGCTATGAGTGAAAGGCTCTAAATAACTATATTAGGCTTCTGGGAGCAATTCTTGAGCTTACAAACTCAAAACCTTTCCATAAGCACCTATGCAGAGCTTGGAAAGACTGGCTGAAACAAACTCATTTCAAACACAAGTGCAAGCAAGAGATGCCAATATGCTGTGTATCAAAAACCCAGCATCAGCCCCATGCGTGAACAAGTTGTGTATAACGGATGTAGTCAGGTTCTGTGGTGGGCATCACTAACACTATAGCTGTTTCCTCAATACACTGCTTTGACCTGTGATGATTTTGATGCTGACAGCCCGTCATTCTAACTCCCTCAGACTTGATAAACAGAAAGTTCAAGGTGGTGGGAGAATGTCCATCATATAGGGAGCCAGATATTACAAAATTACATTTGTAAGGATATGTGCAATCTGTCAAGAAATCTAGCACGATAGCTGTCAAATGTTATCAATTTATCGACTGCATTAAAATCTCTGTGTGTGGGGATATGTTTCATATCTGTATTCTTGACAGTTCCTGTTGGGGAATTGGAAGGGACATGTTTGGGACAATGAACTGTTTCTAATCAGCTGTACAAATGTTGATGAATGGCAGCAGATTTATCATCTGAGATGATTCCTTCCAAGTAGTTTTTTTATTGTAATACCAGGAAACTAGCTCTTTTTTTTTTTTAATGCCTTATTGAAATCATCTGGATATACTCTACCTAATAAAACGGTAGTCTATGGCTGCTGGACTTCCTGTGAGAAAGAAGGATTAATCAGATACGCACAGATGCTATAAGCAGGAATGGAACTTGTATCAGCTGCTGTAACATAATGGAAAATGTGTTGGATCAGAGCTGCAGTGGGTGTAAGATGGTTTAAGCACAATACTGGTCATGGGAGCCATAGCAGCTTTCCCCTGTTAAGGATGATGCATTTGTGTTACAGTTGCTCGCATACCCCAGAGTAGCTAACCAGATATGAGCCTTGATACAAATGCTTCAGAAGGTGTCGCGTGTCCCTTGCGATCTGAGAAAGTTGTTCTGGGCCGCAGTTATCAAAGTGCGATGTGAACTCGTCTGCTACTTGCCCAGAGCCTCTTGCAAAGCAAGATGATGTGAGCCATAAGGTGCTTATAAGATGCATGTGTTTAGTTGCCCGGCACTCCTGGGTGACTTGCTGATCAATGCACAGAGAAACTTGGGCTCTGTACTACGCAAGGAGCAATTGCAGAGTTGGTTCCCAAGTCTGAAATCGAAGAAACAAAGAGTAATGAGGATGTCTCATTTTGTGCAAGATGACAGCTTGCCAGCACGTCACCAGCCATTTCAAACTCCTCGATGCCCTGCAGAAGTGCAATGAGGTCTCCTTCTAAAGTCCCTTGTGTAATTTAGATTTATATTTGGAAAAATGTTTTTTCTGGTTTGTTCTATGTATATCATTGCAGTTGCCTCGTTGCTGTAATATTTAACTGATCATACATGAAGTGATAAGACTAATACATACCCTGTGTATTTCTCATCCAAGGACAAATATGGTTATTTTGATTTTTGGTGGTTTTTTTTCCCAAGCTTATATGCTGTTCTGTCTTGAAGGAAAAAAAGAAAAAAAAGTAGAGACTGTGATAAAGGGTGACTTATTTCTCTCCTGGATAACTCTTTTCTGCAGATGAGGACCATTAGTAAAATATGGTTGATGCTTTTATGCTGATTACTTCTCTCTACTTCTCTCTTTACACCTCTGGAAATAGCTAGGGAAAAATTGTTTTGCTTCTCAAAGAGTCAGTAAGTTCATCAAAAAAAAAAAAGTGGACACGCTCTGTCAGAGCATTCTTCTCTGCCTGTTACCTGGCAGATAAAGAGGGAAAAGCCTGAAAGAAGAAGAAAAAAAAAAAAAAATCCACAGAAGACCAAAATGAAGACTATGAGACTCTGAGGAGACCGGGCTGCAAGACAGACAGACAGATAGGGAGAAATGTAATGTCTGGCAGGGAGATAACAGGACTTGTGGTGTCTGTGGCCAAATGGGTTTTGATGAATGACCAGCTTAGTGGTGTTGTCTCTATGACTCACTTCTTAGCTATCTAAAGAGGACCCAACTAAATACTGCTTGTAGCTTTGCACTCAACAGTGTGTTTCCTCCTCCCCCTCTCCCGCCCCCCTCTGCCTCTGAATTTGTGGCCAGAAAGAGCTTGGACCAACTCTGTCCAGGGTAAAAATTTTGGTTTGGGAAAATAGTTTCATACCAAAAGCACGTTTTCCAATTTTGAAAGGAAAAACTTTTAAAAGGTCTTTTGTGACATTGATCTTAAATGAGCAAATGATAATGCAGTATATCTCCTCCAGCCATGCCTGTCTTCAAAGGCAACAATGCTTAAAATACAGCAATGGTCCCAGCAGCATTCAAGTGAACACACTATTCGCTCATCTTCACGTTTCTGCAGACATACTTAGGGGGTAGCTAGTCTTAAAATGTGCAGTGGTCGTAGATGCTTGCTTTGAGCTTGTTTTGCCCTCCCTCTCCCAGCCAGGCAGGCAGTGGCCTTGGAGCCTGGTTATTTATTTCCGTAGTTCCCAGAGAATGAGATGAGCAGACCTGGTGAGTGGTGACTGAGGAGGGCACAAGCTCAGGGGCAGGAAGGAGGGTCTGTGACTTTGCAGCAAGGCACAGAATAGCAAATGAAATGTCCCACCCACTTTTGGATGTTGGCAGGGACTCTTATTTTCCCCCTGCCCAATTCCAAGCAGTGTGCATGAAGCACTGAGAAAAGTGATGGCTATTGTGAAGATCCACAAATCCAGTGGATCTAACCAGACAGTTAAGGGCTTGTCTGCATGACAGCAGGCTGAGATAAGCAGGAATTTAAAAGGATATTAAGCTGCACAGCTCTCTAGCTGAGGCAAGCCTGCTTCAGCTCTGACAAAAAGAGGTATCTGCACAGAGGTTTAGTTCAGTGTTAACTGATCCACTGCGAGCTCTGATTGCTTTTGCTGAGTGTCCCTGTGCAGCTGAGGAAAGACAAGACGGATAAGCAGACAAAGGAAAGTGCTGAAGATTCTTCTCTCGTCAGCTGTATTAATTTTAGATGCTTCCCCAAGCCAACCCCCACCCACCCTTCCCCTCAGTCTTGGTGGCCTCTTTCATTTCCCTGCCCCCAAAGGTCCCCTTCATCCTGTTAGCTCCATATACGTTGCAATTGTGGAATTGCCCAGACGTTTTTAATGGTTAACTTGGAGTCCCTTATGCCCCCATGTGAATTTTGCACATAATTTTTCATATTCTTGAACTATGTCCACGCACCTTCGGGTGCCAGTATAAATCTCCAATCTTTTTGCTTTCTAAATTGCGTGGAGGGTTTGTTTCTGATTTGCAAGGGTTAGGAGAAACAAGCTGCAGTCCAGCTGTAAGCCCTATGTGTTTTATATGACTTTATCCAATAGCACCCCTGAGTAATATTTACAGTGTGTTGCAGTGGTTTCCATTGTTTGCCTTTAGCGCACACACATGAGCAAGCAAGAAAAAATATCTGCAGAGAACTGACTACTAACTCTTATACCTAACTTTGGGCTAGTTCCTGGGACTTCTAGGGGCAAAAAGATAGGCAAGACCTAAGAGCTAGAGTAATCATCGTCCTTCAATTGAATTGTGTCCTGTTGAGGAAAAACAAAATACATTTTGGCACATAAGTGAAGTCTACCCTTCCAGGACTGGAGATGTCATAGCTAATATGCAGCTCTTGGTATAGTCTATGGCCAGAAAGGGGTCTTCTCTTTGCTTTCAAAGCCTAGGATGAATCTGCCTTCCCCATCCTGTGATGAGCCATCTTAGAAAGATGTTGGGGTTTGGGTTTCTTTGAAATGCTCTCAGGCAGTCACCTAAGAGTCTGTTTGTGATTGGCACCAGGATGTGTTTGGTGTCTGTGGAGATCAATGCAATTTTAGGCAAGTCATAAGTAGAAGCTCTCATAATGTGCATCACGTTTCTTCACTAGCTGAAGTGACCGGCAGCAAGCTCTGAATGAGCTTAAGGG
>VZSV01000005.1:12189535-12232340 GCA_013398735.1 Nothocercus julius
TTTCTTTCTTGTTTCACTTAGATGGCTAGAACTGGTGCCTAGAACTAATTTTGCCTGTTTGATTTCTTATTCATGTTTCATTAAATTCATTCATTATTATCCTCTTTCTTCTCATCTCTCTTGGAAAAAAGAACTCACCATACACTACATGGTGCACAAACTCTCCACTGGGCCTTGGCTCTTCTCTGGGAGTGTTGTACCAGTCACCTTTTCTTTAAGAGATTTTCCATAAATTCTGGGGATGTTTATATGGATACAATTGGCTTTCATGATATGTCAGAGGATATCAGATTTGGGCTGTTAAGTGGTTGATCTGACTGGTGACATAGAGTAAACTGGGTGGTGACATGGAGGAAAAGGGAAGCTGGTCCCTCAGGCAGAGAAGATGCACTTTTTCTCAATTAAATGAAGGTGGACCTGGCTTTAAATGCTCAGCAATATTGTAAGCCCTCAGGATGAGGATGTGAAATGACTTGTAGCTGATCCTTCTTTTTATTTATTTATTTTTATTTCCCCACTCTCTTTTTGTTCAACACATTCCAGCTCCTGCCTGGTTTCATTGTGCAATGAAGAAGCTCCTCCTAAGCCCCTGGAACACACAGTGTGGGTGGCTTGGGGGAAACATTGCCTGTCAGTGCCAAAGTTGGGCAGGGGTGTGCGGAAACAGCAGTGGTAAATATTTGTTTGTTTTAAAACATTAGGGATGCTTTCTTTTCTTACTGTAATCTGAAGTGAGCCAAAATAACACAAGAACAATGAAAATGCAGGTTACCAACAAAAAGTCTTCTGCACTCCTCCTGACCTTCGCCTTTGCACCACCTCATCTCACTCTCTCAGCGTTTCCTGAGTGCATTTTAAATGATTCTGTCTCTTCCTGGCTGCTCTCTGGCTGTTCTTCATGTACAAACTTAAACCAACAGCTCCAAGTCAGACCCATGCCGGTGCTTGGATCTTCAGAGCCTTCTTCTACCTGGACAAGGGACTGCTAGTAATGTCCACCTTGAGGTCTCCTTGACATTGGTGCAGATATTTATATCAGCTAGAAGTGATCCTCAGGTTTTTTTTGTTTGTTTGTTTTTTTTCTTCCCTCCCTTGTGTTCAAAGGTAGGAGTGTTACCCCTACAGCTGCTTCACCACTTGGAAACAACTTAATATGAATATTTTTTCCTCTGTGCAAAGCCTTGGTTGCTAGAATGAAATAATCCTTTTCATTTGTTTTCCTTCCTGCCAAGAGGAGGATAGAAATGATGTCCAGGGGTTGTATGCACATTTGGTGAGGGGCCTTAGTTCTCTGGGCCATTTCAAAGGGGTAATTGCAGTTGTAACTTATAAATCATTGGGGAGGCATACAACTGTCCCCTCCTAATGCAGCTCTTTGCAAATGAGCACTGATTATTTGCTTCCTGGTAGTGTAATTGTATCTGCTCTGAACTTTCCATACGGATCGCATACCGCTGTGATTATGTATTTGCCTCTCTGGGGCTGCCAGATACATACAGGGAAGCACGTGTGAGCTGACCTCTAGCAGAGACTCCACAACTGTTGTTTCTTTCCCCTTAATCCCACTTCCATGCCACAGTATCCCTAAGAGGAGGTTTACCACCTCACCTATCTCAGTGGAACACAGGACACTAGTACCAGGGTATGTTTTATCCTGGAGGAGGATGTTTCGGCCGGCTTGTTTAGCTCGTGTAGGTGGCATCAATGTGTGCTAGGTTACAGCAACTGCAGTGGCTTAACTATTGTATTAACAGAACCATAATTACTAATGACATTTTATGGATAATGTACGGTATGGCTCAGATTTGAGCTTAAAAATCTGGGTGCAAGTTGGTGGAGATCATTTTAGTTGTGGTAACTGTGCTCATGGTATCATAAAACAGGGTCGTTGCTGCAACGCTGAATGATTGCTGCTTACACAGGCACTTACCATTAAGGAAAAAGCTGGACTGTTTTGCCAGCCATATTTCCTCCCCACACAAATAGAGGAAGCAGTGGCTCTGGGGTTAGCAGCACTTAACCTGGTACAAGAACAATGCTATCTATATTTTCAGCTACTCAAAATATCATAGAGAAAATAATCTATCGCCAGATTTCTTTGTGAATTTGGCATATCTGTGTAACGGAGTGGAAAAGCCAGCCTTTAGCCAGGATCCTAGTAAAGCCTGATGGTTGCAGTTCCAGGATGAGCAAGAACCTCACTCCAGGAAACGTTCTCCTGCCTAAGCCAGGCTTGTCTGGCCTTCTCTAGCTGCTTGCTATGAACCAGCCATGGCAGACACTTCTTTAGTTCACAGAATCATGGAATGGTTAAGGTTGGAAGGGACCTCTGGAGATCACCTAGTCGAACCCCCTGCTCCAGCAGGGACACCCAGAGCACGGGGCACAGGGTGGCAGCCAGGCGGGTTGGGAAGAGCTCCAGAGGAGGAGATGGCACAGCCTCTCTGGGCAGCCTGTGCCAGGGCTCTGTCACCCTCACAGTGAACAAGTTCTTCCTCACATGGAGGTGGAACTTCCTGTGTTTCAACTTGGACCCATTACCCCTTGTCCTAGTTATTCAAATTGTCATGGACTACTGTGAAGAAATCCGGGCCATAAAGGGAAGGGCACAAGAGAGAGTGAGTTGGTAGCACCCTGCCTAAGGTGCTTACCTGGAGATGCCATGCCAGTTCCACTGGATCCCAGTGCACATCAGATAAATGCCTCGTTCAGGGCTATAGTTTTGCCTGTGATGGCAATACATCCATGTACTTTGGTGTGCTTATGGCTTGCAGATACTTAGATGCCTAAATTTGGCATTGTCCTAGTGAGATTTTTTTTCTAAAACACATAGGACCCCAGAAACATCAATGTCTGTAGGCAATTTTAGATAAGAACCCAAATTGTGAAGGTTTTTCATTAAGACGTTTATAAAAGCAGGCTTTAGAATTCAGAGCATGTCAGTGCCTCACTTGCAAATCTCCTCAAGGTCAGTCATTCTGGAATAGACTGGAATTCACTGCATGAGTTGCTAAATATCAAGCTATTATCCTAACCAGTAGACTATTTCCGCAGTCATGTTTTTCTTTCCCAGTGGAGAAAGCATAAGAAAGAAAAACATTTTAAGAGGAGTGAAGGGAGAAGGGAGAGAGAGAGACAGAGACAGAGAGGAGAGAGGAAAAAAAAAAAAAGGAAAACCTTTGGTCTATTTTGGTGATAGGTCATTCTTCCATTCAAATCTTCCAGATGTAGATAATCAATAGAAGCCACTAGTAAAATTCATATAAAGATAATCATTTAGCCCATCTCAGAAATGTGGTATCACATTATTTGTAAGTCGGGAAACTCTGATATTGTTACAAAACTTCCATAAATATCCATCAGATATTCAAACAATGCTGTTTCATCATATCTGCAGTGATGAACTCTTGTTAACTTTGTTCTGAACCTTACTTAATTTTAAAGTTTAAAAACATGTTGTCTGTATGTTTATGTGACTATTGCCTTTCTGCTGTGGTTTTTCATGATTTAAACTTTGCTGATGACTCTAATGTTTGGAGAAGAGCCTATATCTAAATCCATGAGCTGAATTTTGGAGACATCTGGTATTAAATTTATCCCCATAATCCTCATAGCTGGTCTATTCCTCAAAGAGCAATAGTCAATTGAGTATCCCTAACTCTAGGGACCTTCAGCTCTAGGTCTAGGTTTACACCAGTAACTGGTATTTTCTGTTGTTTTCTGCCGTTTTACCCTTAGTAAAGAAAATACACTTTTTTTTTTCTCCCCCCCTCTCTTCTTCTCTTCCCCTTTTCTTGGTGGTCCCCAGTTTCTGCCTGTTGCCTGTGTGCCCCATCCTGCATGGTCACCCAAAACCTGATGCACCCAAATACCTGTTCAGGCAGCTGGGTTTGCTGAAGTCTTGAGATCCCACCCTTGGGGGCATTATTTCAAATGCCAAGCTCTCTCTGCCTGGCTCTGAGTTGGTCCTTTTGTGTATGGCATCACATGGAGACTATCAAGCAAGGAGGATGTTGGTCTCTGCTATGTATTACTTTGCTAGTGTTGTGAAACTAGGCCTTGGAAAATGAAATGTTGTGATTATTACTGATGGTGAAATCAAGCAGAATATGCCCACATTTGTCCTTCATTTTTTCATGATGGAAAAGACATTAACCAATATTTTGAAATTGCCTGTCTTTGTGCGTGCTCTCCCTAGGATCTCTTCTCAGCTTTCACACATCTGTATTTTTCTTGCATCCAGCATATGTAGTTGTATATATTCCAGGAAATAAACCTTTTTACATGTTTCTAGATGTTACAAAAAGGATAGGGGAATAAATACCCAAAAAACCTCTTCAATTGTTAGTTGTGCTTTATAGCATGAATTTAATGTTCAAACAGTTCACATAGTTTTATAGTGCATTGAATTATCCTGGCTCATGAGAAATTTTTGCAAATTAAAGTGAGCTAGTAATTATCTTCCAAGTATCCCTCAGTGCTCTGAGTAGCACTGAAGTAAATTTTAATGGCTCATATGCACTATATGCATCTCAGCATGACAGCATAGGTTTGGCTTTGCTGCTGTTATGGTCTATCTCAGTGTGTCAGTAAGTATTGGAAACAGGAGACAGATAAATCTTCTCTTAAAAATGTAGCTAAAATGGGAGAAACAGAGCTAGCCAAGCACTTTGCAAACTGTTCTTGTAACTTTTCAAACTTGTGAGGTTAAAAGAAGGTGGTATTTTGAGGGATAGTAAGATCATAATTGCAATACAGTCACTTGCAATACATAATTGGAGTCACTTCTATTGGATTAAGTAATGGTCTCTACAGTGTCTCTCTCTCTCTCTCTCTCTCTCTCTCTCTCCTTAGTGTTTCCAGTTTTTGCACTGTACCTAAGGAAGTTTCAAAGTATCTTTGTACCCCTAAAAAGAACAGTTAGCTTCCTAGGAAAGAATCAGCCCTTGACTTTAAAAGGAACAAATGTCAAACTTAATATAAATAAGCCCTAACCTTCACCAAAATTTGTTAGGCACGAAAACTTCTCTCTGAACTTTCAGTTGCAGAAGCTGCTGCAGTAAGCATCACAGAGCAATGTAGCACCTACTTTAGAGCAATTTACAGTACTGAGAATCTAATAAAGGTAGCTGACAAGTTAATTGCTGAATTATACGAATGCATTACCACCACTTGTGCACAAATGCTCTTTAATTATTTTTGGCATCTGAGGAAAGGGCAAGAAACCCTGAGCTAATAGACAACATGTAATCCATCTGTGTTTGTTTTGGTGCATCCTGGATTTGGGGAAGATACCGACCAGAGAGGTTGCCTGGGGTACAATGACCTTAGCGCACAGGAAAAAAAGTTGTCATTCGCTCGACTAATAGTGTAAAACAAGAGCTGCTTGTCTTTGGATTATGACCTGGTCACCTAAAGCATGTGGGAAAAATGTGCTCAGATAAAGGCTACAAAATTGTTAACGCTTTTAATTATGTTTAGATTACAGAGCATTATACAACTAGCAGTGTCTATGTTATTGAAAACCTTATCAGCTGCCATTCAGTGAATGGCCCAGCTAATAACGTGCTTCGTGGAATTTCTACATATATTTGTGTCTGGTGTTTGTCCAGCCACATCTTAAGGATTTTCTTCTGAGGCAGCTATCTGATCTTAGTCCTAGTCAACAATGGCTGTTTTATTCTATTATTCTCTGTCAGAGTACTTAGAGAAATTGTTTCCTTGCTGTCATTATCATTGCTTGTGTACATATTACACAGAGGAAAATGAGCAAAACATGTCTCGTTTAGACAGTCATCTGATCTGTTATTTAGCCATTGGCCTGTTGTGCTTTATTGATCTGTGTAGAAAAAGCCTTCAAACTGCAATTATATGGAACTTTTTAACAGTGTTGTCCAGTTTCATTATGTTGAATGACGTCAGCAGTTTATTCTGTTAGGGGGAAAAGGAAAATGATCACCATGAATAACAGGCTGTTCAAAGCTTGCAGCTTCAGGTGGCAGAAATAAAGGGCTTCAAATGTTGGCCATCCGCTGCTTCTGCGTAGAGCAGGCAGATCACAGAACTGTTGGAGCTGTCAGGGTCCTCTCTGAAGTCCCTCTCTGACCATTTGTCCAGAGCTGCTGAGGTCCTTCTGAATGGCAGCATGGCCACTTGATGTATCAGTCTTCCCAATTATGTATCATATGCAAGCTTGCTGAGTATGCATTCATTCCTGTCATTAATGAAGATATTGCAGAGTATTAACCCCTGGAAGACACCACTGGTCAGTGGCCTTCAGCTGGCCTTCATGCTACTGATCACTCCTCAGCAGTTCAGCCAATTTTCAGTCTGTCTCACAGTCCGCTTATCTAGCGCAGGCTCCATCGTCTTGTCCGTGGGCATGCTGCGGGAGACAGTGCAGAAAGCCCTGCCAAAGCCGAGATAAACAACATCCCCTGCTCACTGCCAGTGAATAACGCCTCAAGTGAAAGGTGGCTTGCTGGTGGGGCAGGGCATCAGGGTTATGTTACCACATACCTTTCCTTACTTAATACATTCATCATCCCCAGAGTTCTTCATGGAACCGGAATAGCTTGGTGATCAAAAACCTTGAGATGGGAGTCTGGTATCAAAGAAGCCATGAGGGACAGTGGGATCAGCCCCTCTGGGGGGGGACAATTGGCATTCTGCATTGCTGCTTTGGTGTGCAGGGAGAGGGAATACAGTGTTGGGCAAAGGAGGGAGCAAGGTTAAACAGGGAGGATCTTGAAGGAGAAAATTAATATTGTGGTTGTGCCATAGCCTTGTTCAGAACACTCTCCTTATCTGCAAAGAGAGGATGAGCTCGTGTGTGTAGAGCTGGAGACGCTTGGCACAAACTAGGCTAATGTCTTCTGACATCTAGCACAACCAGGTTCCTTGGAAGAATAAGAGGGGTAATCTGCTCCAGTTGCTCTGTAGAGCAGGAAAGAGATGACAAATAATAGAAATCTGTTAACTTGGAGTTGTTTGGAAATCTTTTCATCACAGAATTAAAAAACTTGATCTTTCATGAGCCCAGATCTATTGATCTGCATTTCCTAGTGAAAGTTTCCAAGCAAAAAGCTTGTCCCGAGATGCTATTTGAAAGCCATGCTTTTCATCTGTTGGGATGCAAATACTCTTGGAGGGGGAAAAAGCTCTGAGTAGTGACTGATGCTCAACAGTGGTCAAGGTGCTACACTTAGCAGTTTTCCTAACTGCTTCGTCCTTTCCCTTGCAGTGCAAGGAATTATCGTCTTTGCTGTCTGGTATCCTGCTCTGTGAAGAAGTGTAGAATTTGGGCATAGCCAGAATAATTGGGAAACCCAAATCCACTGTTTCTTTTGAATATTACAGTACCTATTTTGGGGGTTGCACTCACTGTGTTCACCGCTCCAGCGGTTGCTTTAGCACTCCAGGTGTTAGCACTAGGCTTCGCTCTCACACACTAACAGCCTATTAAGTTGTGTTCCTGGCAACGGGCCTAGCCAGGCATGCCAATTCATCACTCTTGCCCATATTACAAGAATACAGATGTTCCACGTATCACACACTCAGCATTTCCTTGGTAGTATATGGATGCACTGGCAGCCCAAGCTTAAATAGCTGCTTTGGTGACACCTGTAATGATGTGACAGAGTGGTGTCTTGTCATGTTCCAGGTAGGGTTCCTGCCACTGTCAGGCCCTAAAGAGGATGTTCCCAGTGATAACATAATCATTCAAGCTAAAATATTTAGGCAGATTCTAAAAGATATCAGGTTTCCAAACAGGTTTTTTTATTTGTTGTTTTTGGAGTCAAATCTATTGGATGGGCCTGTGGTTATAGCTGTTCACAGCACACCTGTTTTCATTAGTTACTCATATTTAATCAGGCCTCTGTACCAAATATGTGTTAAACAGGCCTAATCAGACCTGCGCTATTCACACAGCTCAAATACATGGCAGTCACAAGGTGGCTGGCTACCAAGGTGGCTTTTCTGCATAGGAATCTTGAAACCAGCTTTCTGCTTGATTTTGTACTTCCTTACCCAAATACAGTTTTCACTGGCATCAGTGAAATTGGCCTCTGTGTATATGTGTGCGCTCCCGCTTTTTCAAAGTGTCTTTTTTGCATGAGGAGGAAGGGAAGCTTTTGAATTTCTCCTGTTATCTCATATTAGCAATGTCTCCAGCATAAAACAGCCCATATTTACATAAAGTTTTTATGCTTACGGATGTATGCTGAGGAGTATAAGCTGTTTTTCCAACAACATTAATCCATTAGGACTTTTAAACATCTGCACTACATGTGTAATGACCAATAAAATTGGAAAAGTTTTACCAGAATGTAGTGACCTTGTTCTGCAAATGTTGGATCAAGAACTGTCTCTAAGGCATGCTGCCTTTCAAGATCATTTTGGTTTGTAGACTTATTGGATGGGACTATATTATGGTTGATTGGGAGCATACAATGGTAACAACAGGTCTCTTTTAAACATAACTAATTCCCATTCATATTTCCCATTCTCTTTCTCTTCCCATTCTCTTTGAATTCCCATTCTCTTTCTCCATATCTTTATTTCATCAGAAAGCAGAGCTGATGGGGCATATAAAGTTTCAGGGACAAACATGATCTCAGTGTGCAAAGATCTGCTGCGGAAAAATTTAACTTCTCCATAGAAGAACTGCAGTTACCGTGAAGACTTCTATTTCTCCACCCAGCCCTTACTTTTAGCAATCCTCCAAATATGTGCTTTCACTCATGCTTTGAACAACACATGTAAGTTGTTGGATTTCTCTTGAATTTGTTTCATTCTTTTTTAAATGAAAAATAAGATCCACATGCTGTGTTTTTGCTCAGTAACATAGTAAATAATACTTATGTTTTCTATTTAATTATAAGTAACTTTCGGATTACGAGCGAATTGTTCTGCGTTAGCTTTTTCTTATCTCATGGAGTCCCTGAGTCAGATTTCACCCTTGTGCAGTTAAGTGTTTTAGCATATTTTACTGAGACCTAAATCTGTGTTTAAAATGAAGGGTGTAACTGAGTGTTTTTCTCAAATAAAATAAGGTAAACTCATGCTACTTTCTAAAAGGTCACATGTGAGTCACTTCATTTACACACCTTAGCGGTTCTGAGGTCTCAAATCACTAGCATGCATAAAGTTAACCTGGGGTAAGTGTCTGTGGCATCCGGACTTGGTTTTCAAGTATATATTTTGTGAAAGTAAATATTGTTTCTCATTCGTATGCTCCAATATTTGCGTAAGATGTTGTTTGTGTGAAATTCCTAGCAGACATTTGCTAACAAATTATATTCACAGAGCAGCACAGCTAAAACAAATTCATTTACAGAGCAAAATAAACACACACAAGGTAATACAGACAGCAGTCATCTTGCTTGCACTGACAGCATTTTCATTTCATCACAATTGTGTTTTTGAAGGAAAAAAAACACACACTAAAATCTGAGCTAGAGTCTCCCTTTGTCTCTGAGGACAAAGAAAGAATGAAGATGCCTTAGGTCTCATTGCAGATTCTGTTTAGTGTTCATGATGCTTTAAGTAGTTATGCTGCTAGCAGGTAGAATAGCAACTGATTAAAGCTATTTCTGAAATATCTCTTTAGCTGTAAGTAATAGGTGTAAATATTTGCTCTGTAGTTATCAGTAAAATATTTTTTTTGCAAGTACCAAAAATTAGGAAATGAAAAAGCTGGTGGCATTCAGAGACATTTCTCTTTGACAGACAACCCAAAGAGCAGAGAATAGTGCTACTTTCATTTGGACCATTTTAACAAAATAGGAAAATAGGAAGGGAGATCTAATGTGCCTATAAAATATATATTTAACTTCTACATTGTTTGCTGCCCAAGACTACAAACAAAGTGTATCTGAGAGGCCTTAGTTTTGCCCATGTTTCGAATAATGTAGGGAATGATTAAAGATGCTGAACACTAATCTCATGGTGGTACATGAGGGACAGCTCTAGCTCATGCCCCCGAGCTAAATTCTGTTCAGACATTGAAGATATGTAATCTTTTTGCTGCCAGTAGATCACTTGGTTAAAAACGTCATCAAATATGTAGCTCTTTTTCAATGCCTGCCTATGTGGTGCCTGTCAGAGCTGGAAAGATAGATTGGTGTCAGATAACTACTGTTTGGATCCAAAAGGCTTTTAATAGCTGTATTGCGATTCCTAGGAGCTAGGCGGTGGTTCCTTAACAGTAGTTAATGGTTGTGTCTTAGTGACAGAAACAAAATAGGGCAGGCCAAACTCTTCCAAATGTGTCGTTAATCCAAAACAAGAGATCGATTCTATTCCTAATTTCATTCAACAGTTTATAAATTGATATGAGAATAGGGGTCATAGTGGAATATGGCTGTTTTGTTATATTTTTGAGAGCAAGCAGACTCAAATTCAAAGCATCTGTTGAATTCTAGTTGAAATTTGTTTCTAGAAAAGTTGTCCATGGGGACATTCCTATAGTAAGTCTAATATTTATTTCTGTTGTGAGACAAAATTGCATCTGCTATGCATGTTTTTGATTTCTCAAATTTTGAGTGAGAGCCAAATCTCCATTGCTCTAAATGGGTATAACTTTCTGCAATACAAAAGAAGAGGAAGAACAGTTTTCTTGAGATACAAAGCCACAGGAAGTATTTCATATGAGGAAAAGACTTAGGATATTTATTTTCCTTGTGGAGGCATTACATGTAGAATACAGGCAGAAATGATGCTCTACTGTGGCTGGTTTAAAAAAAAAAAAAAAAAAAAACAAAAAACACTAATTTAAATAGTTTTCTCAATAGCAAATTGGGCTGTTTTAATGAAACATATTTTTTTGTTTTTGCTTGAGCTCCTGCTTCCTGTGAGTACAATAATATTTCATTAAAAACCTAAATATTTTCATTCCACACGATGCCACTACTCCTTATGGGAGTTAGAGTATGAGGCACTCATATTCCAGTCCTTCCCAGGGGGCCAAGTGCCCTGACTGGGCTGGGCTAACTTCCAATGCTTCCAAGATGGTGAGGAACACAAACCCTTCCCCTTCCTCTGCCTGAACTCTTTTTTTTCTCTCTCAAATGTCTGAAGAAAATCTTTGTTTTTGAATTTCTTCCACTTTGATATAATTTTCATCAGTGTGCACAGCCAGGCCTTCTTCTCAGTGCTCATTTATCTGTATGAGAGAAGGAACAATTGTAACGACCTAAAGATGTCCCTACAAAGCTCCTCCAGCCTTATTTACTGTAAGATGGTGGAGGTTTTCATGGGCACATAGGCATGCAGAGCGTATATTCCTTTCAGTGCCTCATGGCTGATTCCTCATGCTATGTGTGCAGCTAGGTGAGAAGAGTGAGATACCTTTAGAATGGTATAATTTTAACACAGAGTTATTTGGGTTTTTTGGCTTTTCAGCCTAGCTTTGTTACTTAACTGCTCATCTAGCTACTTGGTGCATGAAATAAGTAATGTGGTCTGGTTATCTATTCAGAAGAGACTTTAAGTTCAACTTTTAAACTGAGTGTTTATTTTGTGTATGAGAAATTTTTTCCACTTTGGGCTATTAGCCGTAGCTGTATCCTGGCCAAGCTCCTCCATGAAGCATCAAGAATTTACTCGGTACATATGTTCACATCTCCCTGTGGGACTACCTTTCTCCTATAACCCAGTCTGGAAAAGGAACTCGCTACTAAAATGATCTGGACACTTTGTGCAATATTTCCTGTACTTAAGCTCATGATTTCTTTAGGATACCAGCACTGTTGGGGCAGTGTGTAAAATATGCAAGTAAACACAGTTTTACAGTGGCACAACTCTTTTATTACTCTAAATTATAGTTTTTATATATGTGAGTGGACATGTGCCAGGAGAGAGAGTAACAATGGGCTAGCAACATGGTTAGTATGCAGAAATCTTTATTGCTATGTTAGCATCAGTACTATGTGCTGGTCTAAGCTTTAGGAGCAAAATTCTAATTGCAGAAGGTCAAAAATGGAGCTACGTTTATTCCTGCTCACATGAGGAACTTCTCTGAGGCTCTTCTTCCTGCTGCCCGCTTGCCCCATGCTCTCAATAGGAGGTAGGTTAAGTAGCTCTGGAAGATGGGCTAGCCCAGCTGAAGAAACACGTCACCCATGGAGCTTCCTCTCTTCTCCATTGGGCTGGAAAGGGTTCCTTGGGTGACCAGGGTGGGTGTCTTAGGTTTGCCAGGTTTTATTATGGCATAAAATTACTATTTCTTCAAAGTAAATGTGATAGATTTAAGTCTATACCACCTATCGGAAAGCTAGATTTCTTTTTTCCAATGCCAAGGTTCAGCAAAAGGTTGGAAGGGGTGGGAGAGGCTAAG
Source organism: Nothocercus julius (assembly GCA_013398735.1). Classification (NCBI taxonomy): domain Eukaryota; kingdom Metazoa; phylum Chordata; class Aves; order Tinamiformes; family Tinamidae; genus Nothocercus; species Nothocercus julius. The sequence goes on from VZSV01000005.1 coordinate 12,201,876, forward strand.
AACTGATCCAGCCCTCAGGGTAGTAGAGGAGACCCCAAGGTAGTGGAAGAGTGCAAGATCACAGAGAGCAACGTGAAAATTCTCCTGGTAAATCCATTTTCAGAGGGTGATTTCTGGTGGAGACAAGCCCAAAATCTGCTGTATATTGGAAGAGTTGTTTTCTACCACACAAGGCTGTGTAGCAAATGTCTTTGAAACTCCTTGTTTTGCTTGTCAGATCGAACTCCTTCAAATATTTCCTCTTTAGCTTTGCATGAATGTTTAGTCCTGACATAAGATGTCAGATTGATTGCTTCACTCGAGACAAAACGGCATTTGCCATCAGGCCTGACTTGACGTAGTTGTTCATCAGCACAAGATGATGTTTGTCGAATTTGTTGAGACTGACAAAAGTGCTGGCTAGTGAATGTAAGATGAAACTAGGTTTTAACCTAGGTGTTTCTTGACCCCGATGCCCATATGTAGGGTGCTCAGATCTGTCGTTGTGTTGTGAAGTCCCCCACTCTGTGTGGGGTTTTTTGTCTGTGTTTTAACTGGACAAACTGAGCATACTTTGACTTTCAGCAGAAGTCAGGGCATCCAGGAATGCTGGAAATACTCCTTAACCCATTGACTGTGAACTCCCCCTCCAAAATCCTGGCCTTCGCTGCTCGTTTCCTAGGGAATCAAGCCTTGTGACACAAACTTTTTCTCAGTTAATGTCAGTCATCTATACTACATAAGATTGCACAGCTTGAAGTAGGTTTTCAAGTGAAGATCAAGTTCTCCAAGAAATCTGGGATCAGACAACAGAAAATTGTGCAGCTGAATTATTCATCACACCTGAAAATCTTGGCTGTTTATTCTCATTTAAATGCCACTAGTGTATTCCTCCTTTTCAGGCACTACATATCTACTGCAGAGGTACTAAAATTTTGCTTATAGTTTTATGTAGTTACTCTCAAAATACCTTCTGGATACTCATAGCACAACATGCTGTGCAGCCTTCTTGGAAGGCTGTTTCTTTTCTTCTTTCTCTCTTTCACAAGCAAGGATTGTATGGATATCTTGGTCTATCTTAGTTCTGCTATGCTTACTTTTTCAGGAATGAGATTGCTGAAGAATGCAACTGGTGAAGCAAAAGTTTTCATGGATTTGGACCTTTGTTCTCATTGCACAGTAGAAATGAACTTTGCCCTTAAGAGGAACGGTTCATTTTTTTCCATAGCTGCCGAGGGTATGTGCATTGTTCTGGATCTCTAGGGGCTCTGTAAATGTTGTGCTTCCTAATCACTGACTGTTGCGGAGCTAAGGATTGAGATCTACAGGTCAGGGGCCCTGTATCAGTTTTACCTTCCCCTCCAGGCATGGTGCAAATGTTTTCAGGTAGTCCTGGCTCTTGAAATCCTCCTTCTGTGCTCTGAATCACTGGCCTAAATTTTTAGGAATCTGAGTTTATTATCAGTGGAATATGAAATAAGTAACTTTTTGATGTTATTCCAGGACAAATAAAAATAAATTATCTTCTTTTGAGTATGTTAACTTTAAACTTTAGTTAAACTTGACAGTAACTGAACTTTTAACTTCAGTTTTTCAATTGCACTGATTATAAATGCTACCTAAACATTCTCTATAGCAACGCAGTGAACAGACTAAGTCATCATAATTTGGGAAGCTCGTATTTGATATTTAACTCATTGCAAGAGTGAGAAATTTGGTTTCGTCCAATACTTTTTGAGGTCTGTCAGTAACAATGACAAAAATGAACAAGACCACGTGTGTACTTAAGGGGAGAGAAAAAAGCAGGATGATTCAATCTCTAGATTTAATTTTCATGCTCTTGCAATCTCCGAGGACTTGTGTGACTGACAAGTTTAATAGCAAAAATCTGGATCTGAGGATCTTCATCCAGTGACCCAGTAAACCTTTGCCAAGTCATGATGGGTTACATGATGCACAGCCTGAGTGTCAGCTGAAGAAAGAAACACCTGGGACTCAAGAGCTGAAAAATCCATTTAAAAAGGAAATACAAGCTGAAGTGGCAAAAGGTCAGATACAAACAGCAAGGACTGAGGTAGCTTAGACTAATAGCAGGGAGGAGCAGCCATCACTGGAGATGAGGCTATTTCTGCTCTTGGATCATATGGATTTCCATCCCTGTTTTTGTCACTAGCAATACAGTACTATTGTGGCATTGCTCTTTCTGACGTGAATGTTCCCTAGATGACTATCGTGTAGCAACACCAGGCAACAGGCAGTCCTCTGCAACTGAAAAGAGCAGCAAATGTCTCCTTGAGCAACTTAGGTGCAAACACAAGGTGAAAAGATCCCCTAGGAACTGGTGACCTGAAAGGAGAGAGGCCCTGCTGCTGCATGGTCAGATTTGCCAAGTGGTAACACCACAGAGCTCATCTGCAAATCTGAGCCCCCATTTAATGTGATTTCCAGCAAATCTTTAATCAAATTCATGATTATGGCTGGCTAGCATTCTTATGTCACTTTTATCAGGATTTCTCTTGTCTCACCCCATAAAAAGTGCTTTTTATGAAGATGCAGAGAGGCCTACTGCCCGAGTGACACATCACCTCTTGAAATCTAATAGAGCTGTCATCCTTGTGTCACCCTTGTATCTGTTCAAGCCATCAGCTGAACATCTGTCCCTCCATATTTTGCACAGTACAATCTACTCTGCCAATGCCCTCCACCCAGCCAGGTTCCAAGAACTGCTGTAGTTTAAGTGTAGTTTAAATGCTTTCAGAGTGCGAGAACAGAAGGGGTATTTTTTTTCATTTTTTGTCAGCTGCATCTGATAAAACAACAATCTGTAGTGCTGGGTAGCCCCAAACATGTACAAGCTGGTTGCAAGCTATGCTGCAGTGTTATATTAGAACTGGAACTCTTCAAAATCCTTTCACTTGGAGTCACGTTCTTGCCAAATTTGGCAAGAAAGCCACATAATTTCAGTAGTAAAATCTGTAACAAACAGGAAGTAATTCCCCATTAACATGGAGTTCATATAAAACAAGAATTCTTCTTCTTACATTGAATTACTGACAACAGCATAAGCTCTTGTTGTTCTTAAGACCAGACTTCCAAAAACTAGCATGCAAGTTTCAGGTGTTCAGTGCTCAATGTGGGGGCAGTTTTTCTGAGACACTAGGTTACATTGAAGAGCATATTGAACTCTTTTGAAAAGTCTGGTCCTCTCTTGGCTGCTATGGAAGGGATACAAAAAATCTTTCAAAAAAAAAATAAAAAATGGCCTTTTGGCTTTTTTTTGATTCTGGCTATTTTTTGGAAATACTTTCAGATTTTGACTGGAGCCTCACACTTGGTTTGGTGCTGCCTACAAGAAAGGAAGGCGCAAAGAGCTCTTGACTCTAGAATACCAGTAGAAAGATGAAGAAAGGAGCAATGAGACTGGAAGGATCAGGAAGATGAGACTACAAGGTATGGCCAGAGCTTGCAGAGCAAGTTCCTTTTCCTCTGTACCCTAGGATAATGCACTTCAATGCATGTACCTAGAACGGAATTTCCTTTTCTTCTAATGAATGAAGAGCTGGGAATACTATTAAATTTAATGGATTTCATAGCACTAACTGTAGGATTGCAAACACAAAATAATCAAATGTTTTTTTTTCCTTGATTTGATGTTTTTGATTAAATGGCTGTAGGCATTCTGTGTGTTCTGAGTTGCGTTGCTACTGCTTCTGTTGGGCTCAAGAGTCAGCTACCAAATACTGAAGTAAATAATTACTTCTACTCCTATTTCTCAATTGTCCTTTTCAAAAATGACATTCCTTCTAATGTATGGAGTGTATCTGTTGATGCAGGGAAATTTCTGGTTTTGTGTCTCTGCCTACCTTTCTGTTTTCAACTCCGGATGAGTCAAAAGAGAAATGTCCTTTCCTAGCCCTATTTCCAAACTTAACTGCATTTGTTCTCATACATCTTTGCTTAAACCTGGTCTCAGAGTCAGGCCACATCCAAAGATGCCGTACGTTTAAAAAGCTGTTATTTGGATCAACATGAGATGGAGGATTTGAAAGTTCATCTTGAGGGGAAAAGTCATAATGCAGGTAGTTTATTGACTGTGATGGTTCTTAGTATCTTTGGAAAATCATTCTGTTACACCTTCCAAGAAAGACTGTCTCCCTGAACAGATAAAGCAGTTTATCTCAATAAATACTTGGATAAAAAATAAAGGATGCTTGCTGGTTATGTACATGCGGTCAAAATGGTTAAGATTAAATTGAGTTTGTGTCTGCAGCCTTTTTATGTACTACTGATAAACTCGTAATCAAAGAGGTAAAAGTCTTTTGAAGATTAAAGGAACTCCATGTGGATTTGTGCAACATATATGATTACAGGCAATGGCTAGAGGTGTTCTGCAGCAGCCAATGAAACTTGAGTAAGGGACGTTGGGCCAATTTTGGGGGGCAGATGGGACTTCAGCTGCCATTTCCCCAGTTCTGGGCACTCTGAGGTAGCAGTAGGAGTTAATGTGTGTTTGTTGCTCTTGGTATATTTCTTGTTCCTAATATAAACTGAGTTTTCACTGTCATCTGGAGAAACCCAGAAGGGATCAGGAAACTGTCAGAAATGTTTTGTCATGAAAATCCATCCTAACCTCCAGAGGGAAAGAAGAGTTTTTCCTACTATTTTCCATTGCAGCCATAGCAAAGACCAGAAAAAGTCTATGGCATCTCTGTCTATATTCACGTCTTCAGTGCTATTGATGTTGCATGGCTTAAGCTTTGTTCTCATTCTCTCTTACCTTCCAGTTTAGAAATACTAATACTTACAAGATCTCTGTGCCTGGTTATCTTCAGAGGAAATAGTCTCAGCACACCTCACCATAACCTTGTCCGCCTCCTGAGTTTGGGAGACGAAGGGAATTTTTGTAGACTTGTTTGAGGGGTCTCCAAGAAAAAATAGTTGCACGTCAAGGTCAGCGCTGACAAGGTGTGGAGGAGTTTATGATTAATATGCTGAAACTTAAACTGTTTGCTAGAGGCTGGTACCAAAATACCATAAAATTTTACAGCGAGAAGATACATGTTTGAGAAATGGTATACCTGGCTTCAAGTTAGCTTCAATGGACTGTGGCACAGCGGGGAGAAAGTTGGCTTCTTGTACATCTGCTAGGGTCAGCCATTATGTTGCTGGTAAATATCAGAGAGCATGAGAAATGGGATCAAGTGAACACGATACCTCGTGAAGAAAAAGCATTTCAATCATTATGAAATATCCGTGGAGTGTCCTTTGGTCTTGCTGTTTCCTGAGCACACTGGATTTTGTCTTGCTCTTGTAGAGGTCAAATTGTGTCATTCTGATAAAGCAGAATGGAAAATGGTGATGGCAGCCACTTCCCATGTGTTAGTTTTTGTACGCTTTACATTATGCTGCAGTCTGGCTTATCTATGGGCACAAGGGAACTCAACTAGGGTATGCAGAAAAGGCACTTTTTCAAATACATGAGCACTTGACATTTTAGTTTCAGCCATGGTTTATAACTGAAGTAATCTGGAGATTTGTTTTGATAAGAACCTGAATAGTCATTTTTGATTAACAGATTGCAAAGATCAGAAATGATATAGTAAAACTGAGGTCATGTACATTGCCAAAGGTAACACACTAGATTTGTTTTTGCAGATTTTTAATGCTGAACTTACTTGAAGTTTAGCCGAGCCATGGAATATTTGTTTATTTTGCAATCATTGCCTACCCTTCTGCTTTAGGTTTTGCTTGATTTCAAGAAGGGTTGGGATTGTTTGGGGTTTTTGTTTTTATTAAGGACATAGGGTGCACTAAACTTTTGAAATATCTAAACACCCTCAAGATTAATTACAGATATGGGTCAGGTATTTGATGCATCTTACCCATGTGTGAGGAAGCTGTTTGGGTTGGCAAGTCACCCAGAGGCAAGGAAAGGACTTGGTAGATGAGAAGCAGTCCTGTGACTTTTCTTTTTTGAGGGAATTATTGGTGAAACTGGACTTTGCACATTCTCCAGGAGCCAATTACTTCATATGTTGCGTTCTGGAAACAATACTCATTGGAATGATTTCATAGAATCATGGAATAATTAATTCCTTCCTTTTCTGTTTGGAAGGAAAAATTGCAGGTCATCTAGGGCAATGCCGACTCAAAGCCGGACCAAATGCTTTTTTCTTCTCTGTAGCCACCCATGAGGTAATTGGAGAAAGCAATTAGGTCCCTTTGTACTTTGCTTTCTCGTTTCCCGGCTGAACAAGCAAAGCTCTCCAGTCTGTCCTTGTATGTCCTGTGCTCCAGCCCTAGGCGATCTTGGTGGCCTCCACCGGACTCACTACGATATATCTGTGTCCTTCTTGGACACAAAACTCCCAAGGCAGCTTTCAAGGGGGAATACAGATTAGTCACTTCCCTTTACCTGCTAGCTGAACTCTTGCAAATTCAATGCAGTTGGAGGATGACCACCTTTGGTGCACGGCAGACACGTGGTCAACTTGCTGCTCACCTGGTCCTGCAGCTCCTTCTCTGCAAACCTGCTTTCTAATCCTCAGCACATGTGGGGATCATTATTTCAGATGCAGGAGTTTGTGTTGGCCTTTGTTGAACTTCGATCTTGGTCTTTGATGGAGTCATCCTGCTATCTAGATCATTATTGAGGATACTGAACACCATTAGCCCCAGCCTCTAATCCTGAGGACCTCCACTGATAACTGGCTGCCAGTCAAATGTCAAATTGTTGATGGTTGTTCTTTGAGCCTGTCAGACCAACTACTCTTCTGTCCACCCTATGGGCCGTCCATATTTTTCTATATGTCTCCAAGTGTCATCTGAAGCATCAGCTTGAGCAGAGGATAGCACAGACAAGTGGGAAGTTTCTGCATGGACAGGAGGAAGATGGACACCCCTTGCTGTCAACTTTTAAAAGGTGGTGATGAACTCCCTTGGTGTTTTCTCTTGGGAAACCTTCATTAGCCTATTTTGATGCTCCTGAGACTTGGAGGCCAGGTTTGTTTTCCTGAGATTCATTGGCAAATGAATAACCTGAATGAATAAGTCTTCCAGGAGATAACACTGCAGCAAGTTTCATACAGCAGAGGATGCTACGGGGAGTCCTCTCATTAGGTAAAAGGGCTTCAGACTGTGGTGGTTTAATCGGAGTGCTGGAGTCCCAGTCAAGCGTTGCAGAAGGCCACTTTTAAGTGCTTGTTTGCCAAATGCGGACAGATGACTGTCTCTTCCTCAACAACTAACCTCTTGTTTAGCTTTATTTCAAATGTTTACTTTTCTGCTGGGATTTCAATAAAAGACCCTTGTCTTGCAGTAACAGCAGCAGCAAGTCATCCAGCGCAAGAATAGGGTCTGTAAAACTGTCCTCATTTTGTGCTTGTAAAGCTCTTTGAGAGATCCTGCACTACCCATCCTGTGTTATGCTTTTGGAAGGAAGTTAAACATACAGTATTTTAAGTTATTTATGTAATGGTTAGATCATCAGGACAAAGGGGCTGCTAGTAGCAAGTATTAGGTTTAAGGTTGGACTCGATGATCTTGAAGGTCTTTTCCAGCCAGTATGATTCTATGAAATCAGATTATTTGAGTAATCTTTCTCAAGAAATGAACAGGAAAAAAAAAAAAGGAGAAAAAATGAGGCTCACTGACTAGGCATACACTTTAAAGTATGGAAAGCAACTCCTGTCCAGGTCCAGAGTGGGGCTGCTGGTATGGGCAGCATGTATGCATGTCACCTCCCCGCAGTCACAGCTTCCACTGCCCTGGGAACAAGCATGTTCTCCAGGGCAGCTGCCCAGGAGCCTGTATGTTAAATATCCATTTGTGTTTTCCTTTTTTTCCTTTCCAAGGCTTAAACAGAGCTAAGCTGGAGGGAATAGGCTGCAGCTGGGGGAGGCTGCAGGGCCTGCAGCACTGCAGCTACGGGGCTCTGCAGCAGCTTCCACTATCCCCAGCACTAGTGCAATATCCCCCTTATCTCTTCTCCCAACCTCTGGAGCGGCTGGAGCAAGGGGCTCAAAGCCTTCCTCGCTCCTTCTCCCCCCCAACTATTGTCTGCACCATGTGAGAGGGATTAAGAGGGAGAGCAGTGGAGCATTTTAAACCTGCTCTCACCATGAGGGCAGCGGGGACCTGAGTTTCTTTCTGCAGGAGTGTAAAAGCAATGTATCCCCTTCCAAGGGCAAACCTTAAGGATTCTTTACTGTTTTTAGGAAGGCAGAATGCTTGCAAGGAAATCTTCCCTGCAATGCCAGCTTTCTCCTGCTCCTCCCCCTTTCCCCTCTGCCTGCAGGGCTCCTGCGGCCATTCCCAGCCTCTCCAAAAACCCTCGGCCTTCGGAGCCTGCCCTGGCACCCCAGGATAGTGCCCCAGCTTTGTGTGGGATGGGACAGGATACTTCCCGAGGGCTCGTTCCCCATAGCAGGGAGAAGGTGGCTCGCAGCCTCCACGATGCCTGTAAAGCTGCACTGCAAAGAGGGAACCAACCGTAGGGTCGGGTTAGTCCTTACCTTACGGGTGTGCGTAAGGTACCCGTTGCCTTGGGAACGGGGAGCAATGTATGTAGCTCAGAGCGGGCAAAAAAATGGCCCTCTGGTCAGAAAAAAAAAAAAAAGACCTTTCCTCTGCTGCCACTCCTATTACTTTGGGGGAGAAGTTTAGAGGGCAGGAAGAATTGCACTGCCCTTATGCTCATATGCTTCTGTCTCCTATTATTGCTTCTGGCCCCCCATGAAGCTGTTAACAAGTTGTGTGCAGAGTGAGAGCATGAAGGAGGTTGCTGAGGGCACCGTGGTGGAGGCGTTTGAAAGCCACCCCTGCTCTGCCCCAAAGCACCAGCTCGCCGCTTTTCAGTGCGATGAGCCTGGGGCTTATCCTGAGCATCCTTTAGGCATCCCTCTGCCCGCGTCTGCAGCAGACCCTGCCTGCTAGGGAGCAGGTTAGCGGCGCATTTCTTAGTCCCGGTTTCACAAATATGAGCCGCAGTCCAAGATATATATATTTAGAGAGAGAGAGAATACGGAGCCTTGTTTGATATCTTCTAAAGGACAAGAAAGTCAATCATGAAAATCTCCACCAGGGTGAAATAAGAGACAAGACACTGACAGATGCAAAAACAGGCAGTCAGCTAAGGTGAATCCAGTTATTTGTGGGATTGCAGGTTTTTGCTGTAGAAATACATCACACAGAGTAGCCAGCAGCACAAAACTTACTTCGGCTTGACATTTGTTTTCATAACTGCTATGCAAAGAGTAAAAATGCGTCAGCTCTTAGTGTTCCATGCTCCTCTTACCTTTTTGTTGCAGCTAAGGAAAGATTTATCTTTACCCTTTGATGACCACCATCGTGATTCCTGCTGCTGTCACTTGGACTGTAATTTTAATCATCTACAGAGGCTGCACTGATCTTTATTCTGACACTGAAAGATTTAGTGGTGGAGTGAAGCTCTGGAATCAGTGCTAATGTGTCTTTATTTGAGACTATTTAATAAACTCTCACACATACTGCGCATGATTTACAAAATGGGCCTTCAGTGGCCAAGTGTGGGAAACCAGAGAATCAGCAAGGACTCATCTTCAGCGAGCAACAGATCCTGCCTTATGGGGAATCACCCTGGCCTTTAAATTATGACCATAAGTCTTACCTGCCCAAAGGAATCATCTACTCTAACTTCTAAGCAAGGGCAAAAGAAAAACTAACTGCTTGCTCAATGCATTTTATGAGATGTGGCAGCAGAGTTGTAAGTAGCCAACTAACAGGCAGAGTGAAGTCTCCTCCCTTTTCTATCTGAGCTGACGATGTCCCAGGTAATAGTAGTAATAGCATTCTGAACCAAAGGCCATAAAAGACATGGTATGGATCAGGTAGGCTTTGATGGAGATGTGCATGGCTAAGCCAGTAGGCATTCCCTGTCTTTAACAACCTTGCAGCCAAGTGGCTAGAAGTTCAACATGTAAACACTCAAAAATCATAATAAAATAAAATAACATTGGCATTCTTTTTTGGCAGGCAATGTGCCATCGGGGCCATGTTCTCCTGTGAAAATGTCATGGAGACAATCTGTCCATTCCTACCCATCACATTTCTTTCCGTGCCCGTGGCTGGCAGTGCGCTTCCAGCCATACGCAAAACCCAGGCTGCCAGCTACCGTGGTATTTGCAAAGGTGAAATCAGGCAGCTGTTGAAAAGGCTTGTTTGCTCCTGATCAGTAAAGTTGAAGAGCATTTTATGGATGACAGGCTTAGGCAGTTCCTCCGAAGTGACTTCATCTGCTTCCTTCTGCTCTCTGATTTGACTGTGGTAGACGCTGCACGAACTTCATAGTAAATGATGTAATAAAAGGTTATTAAATGATCTAAATGTGTTAAGAAGTGTTATCTATAAATCAGTATAAAATATTGTAGGTTATTTTAAGATCCTATTATCAAAAAAGGAGGGTTTTTTTCACTACTTGGTTAAGTAATTATGAAACTGTATGCGTCTCATTCAACTTTCGTATGCTGTCTTAAATGTATAGTTGTTAATGAAGAGTGACTAGGCCATTTATTGAAAAACAAATGGATTAGTATGATGAAAAAAGAGTTTGTGCTTTTGTGTGCAGGTAGTCCCGAGAACAGGAAGAGAAGCCCTCAAAATGAGAATGCCACAATGTGTCTTTACTCCAAAAGAGAGTTCTGAATTTGCCCTGTTAGAAAAATCTATCTCAGTGACCTGAGTGAAGTATTATCTAACTGTCTGAGACACAGCCCCATAATTCATGGGTCATTGACATAATAGAGAAGATCAGTTCTGTCTATTGTATCAGCAAAAGGACTCCTAATCCAAGGATTATTAACGTGGAAAATTGAAGGGGCTGTTACAAGCTTGTGGTTTATTAGACTATTGTGGATTTAGGGAGCTTTAATTTGAAGATTATGGACACAATGGAGTGCAACAGATCCCTTGACAATGTGCGTGGCTGGGCTTTTGTACAGGAGAAAGCTTCTGCCTAAATTCTGGTCTTTCTCATCCCATAGGATACTTCTTAGAGAAACACTTATGGGTCCATAATCACCTTTGAAACTCATTTGATCAAAGGAATTCAGAAGTCCACTTCTCTTAAGATAATGTTCCCTGAACTCTCTAATCCGGAAACTGTTTAGTTCTAGCAAGGTTTTTCTTACTAGTTCTTGAATTGCATTCATTGTCTCTGTTTTGTCTTGCAAAGGTTTGACTATGCGTCATTAGCTCCATACGGTTCTGCTGCAGTACTGCAGAACTGAATGTACCTCTCATGTTAGGAAGGGGCCAAGAAATGAAAGCTTGGATCTCCAGCTGCCTCAGGAAACAAGCTTCTGGTCCTCAGCACCGTCTCAGAGAAACTGAGGGAGTTTCTCTGCTTCCTGCCCACCTTGATAGAGTAATAGGGATGTGGAGAATTTGTTGGTATGGAGAAGAACAATGACCAGCCATAATTTGGAAGAGACTCCAGCTGCTCTGAGCATTGACCTGGGGAGAGTTTCTTCCTTAGCCAGGCATCTTGCAGTTTGCTTTTCTTATTTTCTGTTCTTTCGTTCCAGAAGCAGGAAAGGGAGCAAAAAATCATTACACGAAACACGTTACGAGAAGTACTAAGCTTCAGGTGTGGTGAGGGAGATTCAGACTGGGCACTAGGGTAAAATTTCTAACTGCAAGGATATTTGAGAATGGAAGTAGGTGGTCTCCAGAGGGTGTGAACCTCCATCGTTGGAAGTGTCTAAGCTAAGATATCTATGGTAAAATATCTTCTGGGGAGGATTTAGCTATAACAGATTCTGCCTCGGAGCAAAGAGATGAGCTGGACAACCTTCCAGCTTGATTCTCTCAGATTTGTGTTTCCAATAAAGCAGGAGAGTGCTGTGGACAGAGCTAACTTCCTGGATTACAGTGTTTTGATGCTCTCCTTGAGTTCGAGCTCTGTATAAGACATCTGTACTGGCACAGATTGGATTTGTGGCTCTTTTGCAGGAATGTTTGCAGCTGTGCGTGGACTGAGGAGAAGCAGGGAGGAAAGCCAAAGTGCCATCTGTCCCTGGCACAGTTGCTTTTATTGCACTGAGTGTGATTCAGTTGTGGAGCTCCTTGCAACTGGCGCAAGGAGCTACATCATGAAAAGGATCAAAAGGATTTACACAAATCTGTGGAAAAGTAGGACCACGAGTGACTTAGCTATGATGGTTCAGACATAATCTCAGGCCCTAATTTTCCAGGAACTGGAGGACTGTGAGGAAGAGCAAGCCATACTCATCCTGTTGTCCTGGCTCTTTCCCTAAGCCTGGTCATTAAGCCTGGTACTGCCTAATGTTTCCACTCAATGTCTTTTTAGAACCAGACAAAACCTTAAAAGCCTTCCCAGTGGGGAAGGGACTAAAAGAAGAAGAAAACCATGTGAAACAGACTGTTATGGGGGACACCAATTAAGGGAGGGGAGAAAAACAAAACAGGAGGAAAAAAAAAAGGGGGGGGAGGGAGCAGGGAAAGTAGGGAAGGTTACAGGATCAATACTATAAAACTAGGGAATGGCAGGAATTCTTGCCCTAAACCTCTCCCAAGCCAGGAGTGGAGCAGAGATGAGCAGAGTACTCTCTTTTCTATCCCATTGTTAGGCAAGGAGTCAGAAGTGACATGTGATGGTATTTAGTGAGCAAAGCTCTGGTCAGCAATGCTGTTTCCTACTTTTGCATCTATTTTGAAAGAAAAGGGATCTTGGAGGAGAAAACATGGGCATCTACAGACTCAGGAGAGTTTCTAGAAGCAGCATTGTGCGGTAGGACAGTCTCTGCCTTCTGAGGCTCTGATGTGTACTCAAGGCTTGTGTGTTTTCTGTGCAAAATCCTAGCAGTCACGCAGAGCTGCAGTTAAGTCACTGCAGACATTGAGGCTTTATTCACTCACCAGCCTGAGTGATTATTTTAATTGAAATAAAGTAGGTGTTTACTTGAAATAAATTCCCCTTTGTCAACTAGGCTTATATAAAACGGATACTTTCTTTTATATTTAAATAGAGAACATTTAATATTCAGTCTAAGAATAGTTGTTTACCACAAATAACTATTTCTTTGATATTAATTTTGACTTCAAATATTTACATTTGCTTACTTTTCCTCCCTCTCCTCCACCCCCGCATTTACTTATATTTCTCAGGGAATCTACATGCTTTAGAGTAATGTAAAACAAATGATGGATTGAGTGCATTTGCAATGGCCTTTGAAAACTATCCCAGTGCCCATAGGCTGCTCAGTTTTATTTCTCCAAGTGTTCCGTGCTTACTGCTGCAACATGTCATCTCCACAGCCAGGAAGTTGTACAAGATATACAAGATCCAAGCCAACAGGATAAAATCCAAGTGATCTTTTAGCCAGCTTGTGAAACAAATTGAATTTTGTGACCCGGAACTCAAGAAATGAATAACTGAGTGGTCAAACACAGATGGCCCATATGAAGTTTTCTGTGCAATTTCTAATCTGACACATGAAGTGTTTTACATCATTTTAAAATTTATCAGGTTTTGGAGCACTAGATTATTTAAGGAAGCCTATTTCTTTATAATAGAATGAAACCTGTGAAGAGCTCAGTTTTAGAGGACAGCAGAGCTTTGAGCAGCTCTCAGGTTTTGTTTTGTGCAATTATTGAGGTAATGTTCCAACCAAATCTATGGATGTGCTAGTGGTGAAGTATTCTGAAACCCCAGACCATAAGAGGTCTTTAGACTAAGCAGATTTTACAAACTTGATGAAGCTGGTCTTCAGATTCATGAAGACAGGATGTGGTTGCTAGTCCTTTTGCAAACTCAGTTCTCCAGTTAAGGTTCAAGCTGTCCAAAGCAAAAGCAATGATGCCTGTCAGGCTCTTGCTGGTGATGGTGCTGAATAATACCAGAAAGTGACTATGTATGGACAGGGAAAAAGGGACCTTATCTCTGACCTGCTCTGTTGAGAATATGCAACTTCTGCTGGAGCTAAAAATTCCTGATTTTTGGAAAGCAGGGAATGTCCATCTCCGTGAAATGGCAGTGCATCTTTTAATGGTGACAGTCTGGGCATCCTCAGTCATATGTCACTCTGAAAGATTCAGTTAGTTTAAAGCCTAAAATACTAAACTCTAAAAGGAGATGGAAAACTTTTCTTTGACTTCAGCAGATACCTGTCTCAGATATGCAGCACTTGTTAGGTTATGAAATAGCCTAAGGTCAGTATTTCATTTCCTCTTCAGCATAGTGCTGAAAGGCCAATAGCTGAGTGACTTGTTTCTGGTGTTTTTAGTCACTGTTTGCAATTTCTCAAAACATTCACACAATCACATGTTCTCTTACCTCTGATGTAGCAAGTAGCTAGAGTTGGGTGAACAGCTGGAGTGAAAGGGGCGTGGGAGGTATGTAAAATTTAGGTAGATGAGATAGTCTTCTGGTGAGTATATATAGAGAGAAAACACATAGAATTTCTGGAGCTCAGAGGCATCACCGTCCCTGAGATTGCAAAATATAATGCATACTTTGGTTATTTGGTTTCTAGTGCTCAGGAGAGAATTATATCCTAGTTCAAAGTCTCTTGATGTTGGACTAAGCATAACATAATCCAGAAAGCAGAATGGTCTTATTCAGCAGTGCCTTTCAGAGGAGAACCTAAGGCCTGTTTTGCTGCTGTTTTTTGTTTTGTTTTGTTTTTTAATCACACAAGGGGTCCCAAATGCCAGGAGCAAACAGGGGCTGCCTTTCCTATTCCTAGCAGCGGTGTATGAACCCCTGAAATCTAAGGGTGCAGTGGAATAGCACCATCTGAATAAAGCTCCACCAAATTCTTAGTCACCCAGACTAGTTCTCCCCCGTCTCATGGCTTTCTGTAACATGCAGTGAGATGTACAACCTGCAGGAAACAGCTGATGCTGATCCACAGAGAGCCTTGCTACTTTTCCTCCTCGGCTTTGCCAAGACAACCATCCCTGCTGTGGAAAGACAGCCAAGCTTGGAATTTCTTTTTTCTTCGTATGATCAAAGTAGTCAAATTACATTCTGTTGGAACATTGCATATTAGCATAGCATAACATCACTTTCCACATAACTGCTTCATTATCCATCCAAAGGAGAACCTGGCAGTGCTTTCTGTATTCAAAGTATTTTGGATCAGTTGTTATATTTGTTGTTGGTCCAGAAAAAGGCAACTTTAATCTGGCCTCTCAATTGGTGCTTCTCCTTTAAAACAAAAAGTTTTGTTTGATATTTAAACAATTATTTAGGTAGCAAACTCATGCATCCTCTGCTCTTGCCAGACTTCAGCAGACTGAATTTCTTTGGCTTTGCTTGTTGCAGCAGATAATGCAAATTAATGGCCTGTAAGAGCATGCAGCAAGGTGTATCCTGAGGAGTAGATGGATTTCTTCATGGTCCTTCACAGGGAAACATTACTTAGAAGCCTGTTGTGACTCTAATGCAGCGAATAAGTTTAATTGTTTGCATGTACTGCATACAGAAGGAAAAGATCTTCCATGGACTCTTGTCTAGTGTCAAAATTTGCTGACTTTTCCTACAGGAACATTAATATGTGTGTTTATTAGTCCAATAAAGGACTATCATTTAATGTCCCAACCAAACCTTACTAGTAATTGTGATCAGCAGGTTCAAGGCAGGCAGGAGCATCAAGCTACAACTAAATCGTGCATAGGTTTTTGGTGGTGAAAGTGTTTTGTTTTTTGTTTGCTTGCTTGCTTTTTAGCCTGGTTTCCAAAGGAGTAGATTTCTGTTGGTCATACTCTGCATCTGAATACGTTGCTAGGTTTCATTCGAATTTGACAAACAGGTAGAAATGTCAGCAATATCACACTAAGCAGCTACTCAAGAAAAAGTTGCCATGTAATCTCAAGTAAATTATTATTTTATCACATTAGTACAGAATACTAAGGGGAGAGGCCACTCCTGCTGTAGAAGATGCTTTGATTTTGCTTTGTGTGTTGTTAACCAGGGACGAGCCCAACCCTGAGCCAAGGGAAACAAGGCTTTGCAGCTTCTGTTGCTTATAGATTTTCTTCTTAAATGCTTTTTTAGCCTCACCTTCAGATCTGCATGACAGTTCTTATTAAAAACATACAAAGATGTTTTTTTCCATTAAACATTGTGCAACTCTCTTGGGAGATATGTTTCCAGTATTATCTTTACTCATATTTCTTAAACACAAAAAGGAAAAGGAACTTGAGGGCAGAGGGCACAGAAGCTTCCTTGGAGCAGATAGGACGGTAATCTGAAAGCATCAGGTGTGGTACAGAGGCAAAACACAAATTTATCAGACGTAGATGACAGAGGGTGATGTCTCCATGATCCCAGAACTCTGATTGGAACATGTGCTTTCACTATCAAGGTTTTGACCTGTGAAAGTCCTCCGAATGCTCATAAAACAGTGAGCTTCTAGATGTCAGGCTTATTGCATGGCAGGAAATAGCCAGGGGGCTGTTTTTCACCCCAGTGGTTTCAGTAGACCATCCTTACCAACTGCCTGCCTATTCACGTGGGGAGAAGTTCCTGGAGTTGAATCACACCTTCAAGTCAGGAGCTCTCCAGCTCTGCACGAGCATCTGCTTCCTAAATGTGAAGGAAGATTCCAATATGAAGCAGAAATATCACATAGGCTGTAGGCAGCATCACCTAACAGAATGAAGACAGTAGTCCTGATGTGCTCTCCATACTTTTCTGATGGAAAATATTTCATAGGTCATTCATGCCTGCTGAAGGTGAGAAGAAATTCTGTTCAAGTTCTGGTATTCATTCCTTCATCTCTCTTTTTAGTGGACTTACTGATCAGAGCACCTCATGCCCTTGATCTTTCTTTATGAAGAAGAAAATTACTATTTTTACCACTTTCCAAATAAGAAGAGTGAGGCAGAGAAAACTAAAACTGTTGAAATGAATTAGGAGAGAGAGAGGCACACAATGCAATTCTCAAAATTCTCCCCAGATGTTCAGCTCTCCTTGGCACCAAGCATTAAAGAAATTCCTATGTCTTCTATCCAAATCTTTGCAAACCCAAATCCCTCAAATGTCTAGCACTAAATTATCCACCCATGCTTACAGAAGGAATATGAAGCATCCCAGGGAACTGATCCTTGTTCATCAACCAGAATGGTATTTAATGGCTGGCCTTTTCTTCTCTCGTGTGGTGCATACTAGACAGTTTGCCAGTTTGAACTGGGCATATTTTAGCTGCTCAAATCTTACTGAAGAACACTCTCAAGCTTTAACTTGTTTAACCTTTCCAGGAAAATCCCTCCCACCAGAAGTTCAGCTGGAACTGCTTACTTAAATTAATTTTGCAAAAACAGGAACTAAGCCTTAAAACCATTATTAATAAACAGTTTATTTTTTAGTGAGGCATCTAAAGTGAATTATTTTCCATTTAATTAAAGACACTCACCTTTCCAGCTGCTTCTCTAATCTGCCTAACCCAAAGAACACAAATCCAATGGGTAACATCATCCAGTAACATCAGGGTCTTTGGTGCAGGAACAGCATTTCCAGAGCTGCTTCCTTGTGACTCCAGGAGTTCCTGGGCCTCTGTTGTAGCTCATTTGTAGAGGTCCTAATTCTCATGCTTTAACTTCTGAGGACTCTGTCTTTTAACTAGCAGGTTGTCCAATTTTGAGGATGCCATGTCTGACCAACAAAGTGGGCCCAGACTCCTTTTTATGCTTTTTTGCTTATTTTTCTTGAATTTAAGTGTGTTGCTTCACTCAAGTAGCTTAGCCATAGCCACTCGAGAAGAGCAGGTCCTGTAGCCAGCAACTCAATGACCCTTCAAGCTAAACTTCTGTACGCATTAATTCACTATGAAATGCAGTGGGATGCTTTGGACAACTAGTTGGAGAGAGGAGCCTGTTGGTGTTTGTCACTCATAACAAACAAACAAACAAAATCTCATTTTTATTCCTTTTTACAGCTGGCTCTTGATCAGCCTCCTGAGTTCAAGGGCAACTAACTGAGTTCATGGAAAGAACCATTGAGGGCTATAAAATACAAAGACACCATCCTGGCTCCAGAATTCACTGGAGGGGAGTATCTTTTCCTGAAGTAGCTTTTTTTAAGACTCTTGAGCCATCTCTACTGACCAAGTGCCTGCGCGTTAGCGAATGGATCATCTGCACAGTGACATCAGCACCGGTTTGCCATTAGATGACACTTCTCAGAAAGGGGATTTTAGTCTGTTTGATTACTTTTCTGAGCCATTTGGGGAAAAGCACAGACAAGAAAGCTCTGTAGGGCTATAGTTTGTTTTTAGTTATTACCTTCTTTAAAACAATATTTAGCCATCTGGTGAGACAAGTCCTTGTAATATTAAGGTTCAAAACTGAAAGCAACACCCGGCAGAAGTGTGCTGGATCTGTGTAGAGTATCTGTGAGGGAGATTTGCATCGCAGTTTGAGGGTTACAGTACATTATTACAAGAATCCTTAAGGGCTGGCACACTGGCTCTTTTGGACATTTTCTCACCTTCTCAATTTTTAACATTGCTAGCTCTTGCACTCAGCCAAGCTGATTTGTTTGCTTATTTATTCTTTATAAAGAGGAAATCTTTTTAGGCGGGAGAAAGCTGGAAGATAAGGATGAGAACGGCTTTGGAGACTCTCTCCAGGTTTTCTGGTTGGCAGCCCTATTCGACTGGGGTGCTGGCTGATCCTGGGGCCCCCTTTTCAGGAGGCAGGATCACTAAGTCTGAGGACTGTGTTTAGGGGGGCTTTGCGGAACGGCTCCTTTCGTGCCCTGCAGCAGGGCTGGAGCTGACGCCGTTTGGCTGAATCGGGGCCGGTGTTTGGATTCAGCTTCATTTTCCGCTACGGGCCTCCTGGCATGCCGCAGAGTTTGCTCCAAGCGTGCCACTGTGCGCACTCAGGCAGCAAAGCGAAGGGAGGGAGGAGAAAATTCCCCGCTTCTGCAGTTCATGGTGTTCTTCTAAACTATTTATAAATAGGTCTAGTGCAGCCAGTGTTTGCATTTGGACTGCCTCACTGTTCTCATTTTCAAGGCTTCTCTTAGGTCTGAAAGTAAAGGTCGAGCTGACTCCCCTCATTTGAAATAAAGATGGGAAATAATTTAACCCTACAGTTAGGTGACTCAGGGCGGCAATTCCCACAGAGACAAGCTGGTCCTCCCTCTCACACGCTGCAATGGGAGAAGCGCTCAGACCATTCTCTGCTTTCCCTCCCCTCTCCATTAGCTGATGACAGTTTTAATTTTCTTCATCCTTTTAAAGTGATCTCCATGCACATCATCTGGGATTCATGAAGTAGAGCCACATGAGCTGCACACTTCTGGCCTGCGCTCACCAGAAGCCCAGGACAAGTTTTCAGCTGAGTTCAAACTTCTCCCTCCAGTCCGCAAAGGGATCACGTATGGCTCTTTTTCCCTCTCAAATAAATAAATAAATAAATAAATAAATAAAAATAAAAAAAAAAAGAAATCACACTTTTCCCAGAAAACAACAATCTATTCTTGTGACGGATTGTTTTTTGTTGTTTGAGAGGTGTTTGTGGGTTGACAGGCATCTAATCTCACATTAAGCCTGAAATTGTCGTAAATACTTATTTACTTTTTTACTTCGATAGACCAGGAAGTCATCCTGCCTTTAATGCTTTCTGTGCTGACTTTAGCTGAGCACTCCATGCCAAGGGCGTTAATATCTATATCACTGGTGAAGGGACAGTACAGAGACACCAGTTTCATATAAGAAACAACCAAAAGTCTAGATGGGATTATGTGGCTTCTAGGATGCAGGGAATCAGGAGCAGCCTGTAAAGCAGTCTTTAAATTGTACCACATGTATGTAAGAATCCTTTTACTTCTGCATGGTGCAAGTGAGGAAAAGGTAAACCAGGTGAGGAAGCTCTGCTATGTCTCATTTTACCACTATGGGCATCCTAAGGCTGGCAATAACCAAGGTCTCAATGGGTATTTCCTAAAGGTCTCAAACTACATCCACATTAAGAAAGTAAGGGTTTGAATAAGGGCATACAAGATTCACCTCTGATGCTGAAAATATAAATATATATTTTTTTTTCATATAATCAAGAGTGTTTTATGTTCCCATATCCACAGGCCATAGTTAACAATCTTCTTTAGAATATCTCTGAATGAAATGATACATTTGATTTGGGGTAGGATACTGAAAAAGAGAGGTTTTAGAAGTTCTGAGCATGGGGAATGTATGTGGTTGGTGCATTGTGAACCCAAACAAATATACACAAGACTCTAAATGTTGTTTTATTCCCTCTTTAAGGTATTGAGCAGAAATATTTGTATAAAAGAAGGTGTGTTACCCCAAAAGGTCTTATTTCTACTGTTACTAATGCCATGTCATGAAGAACCAAACGGACTGTAAACTCCTTGCTCTGCGTGAGCTATGAGTTAAGGCTGGGATGAGTGTCTTAATGTTAAGTCCTCACCACAGAGACAGGTTCTCACTTTCAGAATGGGTTCTGGGCAATAGGGATAGAGGTCTGTTCAGCGCTAGAGCGAACTCATGCACACTTTTACTGATGCATGTTTTTTCACCCAACAGTTATATGCACAAGTGCAATTTCTTCTAGTGCAAAGGTACTAAAAATTCATTGTGGCTGTTGTCTTTGTCTGTGCTCAACTTTTCTCTGTCCTGTACGTCTGAGGCGCCCAGGAACACTTTCAATGCAGAACTGTTGCTCTGGCAAACAACTCTTTACTCTCTGTTTAGAAATCTAATTTTCTCCCCTTATTTGTTGTGGTAACAGCTGCGTGGCATTCCTGTCATAGTATTGCTTTACTAATTTTCCTTCATTTTGCATTCTCACAATTTCAGCAATTATCTTTGGTATAGCAGCTATTCTTGTATGAGCTGCAATTCTTGCAATAGATGGTCCCAATGAACACTGCTAGGTGTCATGAAATTCCTGCCCTGATAAGACCATATCCCACTAAAGCTTTTATTATTGACTTTTACTAATTTGTTTGGGTATGCACAGGAAGGCTTTGATGTGATTTACCTCAAAAGTTACAGCAAAGTGAATTGACAAAAAAAATCACTGTTCAGAAGTAAATCATTTTATCTAGAAAAATGAAGTTTATGGCAAGCATTTGAGATAGGTTTCTGTACACAGTTTTTTCAGTTGTTTAAGGCCCGAGTTCAATGCCATAGGTTTTAGTCTTATGCATGACTGAAAAAAGCAAACATACAAAGCCCTCCTCATGAGAAAGATCTCTGTATTTCTAAACTCTTTTTAACTATGACAAATTAATTATTTTGGTGTGTTGCGATTTCAAAACTAATTTTTTGTAGATTTAGTCCGGGTCAAGAGACAGCCATATGTATGTGTAAATATATTCATAAAAACCTTAAAAGTTGAATTAATTTTTATATTTCTTCTATTCTCATTGATTAAATGTCACACGCTAAATAATTCCCATACCCATTAACATATGATTTGCCCACTAGTAATTATTTTGTCATCCTTACTTCCTCAGGCTATTTTCAACTTTAAGCCACTGTTAATCCATGACCTTAGTGCTTTTGTCTCCAGGTCTGAATTATATAAGTATTATGGAACAGGGATTGAAGTGCACCTCTTTTGGCTCTATTTTATAATTATAGTCAGCTGATTGGCTTTTCTATTTCCATTAACTACAATAATAAAGTAAATTTAGCTCCTTTATGAAAGATCATGAGATTTTTTTTGCAGCATGATAAGGCCAAGTAAGAAATAATTCTACGGGAAAAGTGAAAATGGAGGAAAATAGCAGACGTCTGCTTTTCTGAGTGTTTGGGATTCCTGCCAGTTGGACACAAAGACAGCTGAGGAGAAAACATACCCCGCACTCTGCAGTGGCCACTGCAACCCTAATTGAATAAAATCTGCTGACAGAAAAAAAAAAAAAAAAAAAAAAACCACTTTGGTCATGGAGCTGAAATAGAACAGAGGTGCTTTAAAGGGCTTATTCTGTAGTGTGCGTCCCCTCCAGATCTTTCTCCCTCCAACAGGCTCTCCAAAAAGCAGAACACCTGCCGAATGTCGGGTTTCCTTTTGGATGCAGAGGAAGGGCATCGTATAGCGTGGCCGGTTCTCCGGGCTCCAGGCAAGCCATCTGATTCTCGTTTGAAATGGTATCTCTGAGCTGCTTTTGTTCAGTCACTCATTTTCATGAAAGGTTATAATCAAAAGGCCAGACTTTGGGAAGAATTTGGCTCCTTTCTAGGATACTGATTTTCAAGTGGCATATAAATAAGAGGTCACTTTTCCCAAAGAGAGTATTGCCCTATCCTCGGTGCTATGGGAAATCTGCCTTGCACCTCCGTGGCTGCATTTGCAGGGGGGAAACATTGCTGACAGTCTGAGTCAGTGGCCCAAATTCTCCTCCCTTTATCCATATAACCACATGAAAGCTGTTGCCTCCCATCCACAGAGTGTGCATGAATAATTTGCTTGGCATGGAACTGGAGCTAGCTAGCACAATAACTATGCTTTTGTAGGCTCCATGTGTCCCTTGCCTTGGAGCTTTTCAAACGATACAAAACTCTGGTTCTGTGACTAAAACAAGAAAAGCTTGGGCAATGATTTGAGAAGTACTTGGGAGTGACCCAAAGCTCATGAAAGGACTCTTGGCTTCACTGGATGTTCACCAAATCCATAAGGGCCTTGAGAGTTATATTCAGACCCTATATTGAGATGGAGATCCTGGAATAACCCCTGTATTCTGCAAGGAGATTGTTTTTTGAACAAATGCAAGAGAGTCCTAATTGCTAAACACTTCAGAAACATTGGGGTTTTTAGCTGTATTCTCAAACTATGTTCAAGAAATATGTGTGTGCACATATACTGCCCATCCCTCTTCTTCTCTAGGCACTGAGTATTTTTGATGGAGGAGAGTTCAGCAACGGAAGCGTAAACCTTCTGTTTACATCTATGAACAAGATAAGGTACAAATTGCTGCAATACAAACTTCCTTGCCGTGGCCCTCCACTGACCTCAGCTATAAACTAAAAGGAAAATCCTTTCTCGCAGTTGCAGCAAGTTCGAGTATGGAGGGCAAAGCTTCAAGCAGCAAAAGAACTTACAAAGTCTGCTGGATGTTTTTTTTTTTTTGCCACTGCCATGTGAAACATTTGATCCCCTGAGCAAGGAACTTCATTGCTATGGCATGAGGGCCAGAACTAATGCACTGATAGACCCATCCTTGCTGGGGACTCAAGGCACTTTTGACTGTGCATTTGTTCCTGTTTCCTGAAATCAAGAAATGAGATACATGTGCTTTGGCTACAAGATTGGGATAGAGAAATGCTCACTTTTCAAGCATTTCAGAAGAAAAATTGGTAACTGGCAGCATACATCTATGCCACTGTATCACACACTCCTGTCTTTGTTCTGGAAGCTCTTTGCTGAGGCAAATAAATTGGTTGCAAAATATGTCAGATTCTGCCAAGTGAACACGAAAATAATTAGATTAAAAACCTACCCATGCATTGTCTTGTTTCATTTATTTATTTATTTATTTATTAGGTTTTTAGATGCAGAAGGAGACAGATCTCTCAATAAGCTGGTTTCTATTGACATAGGCTGGTTTCTGCACATAGGAACCTGATTCTCTGGTAACATGGACGGGTGACAGGTGGCTTGAAAGAGGAGGGCTGGAGCATGAGAAGGGTTTTGAGGAATGGGACAGGAAAGGCAGTTCTGCCTTTAAGAGCTGCAGTCACAGCTCTGACCCACTGAAAGGGCTCACTAGTGGCCCCTGACAGTCTTAGTCCTCCTGCACACAAATGGCATTGAAACGACATGCTTTTTATCATCAGAACTTGTCAATCTGGGATTTCAACAGCTATACCTATTTTGGTAAAAATTTCTTCTATCAAAGCACATGAAATGTCAGGGGATTCAAGGGTTGAGCTTTGCAGTGTGACTGCTGCATTTGCACCATGGCAGGTGGTGTTGATGGTGATGATGACTGTGATTATGTTTGCCCAGACCCAGGTGGGACTCAGACTCCTTTTTGCTTAGACTGGCTCCATGGAGAAGCACAACAACATCACCCCAGCGCAGTTCACCTAGCGGCAGATCCCTGGAAGAAGGACCAGTGCTGTGGTGAGGAACTTTGCTGTAGGTTTACCATGTCAGAAAATTTAACTCTTGGCTCAGGGGGCTGTTCTCTTTTAGTAGTACCAGGCAAAAAAAAAATTGTATGTGGTTAGCTAGACACTGCTACTTGTGTGTGCTACCCAGGGCTACAAAATTATAGTTCTGCTGCTCAGAGAGGTTAAATAATTCACAAAACCAAAGGCAATAAGCATTTTTGTTTTGATGAGCCCAATGTCCATGCTGCACACCGCTTCTCTGCAGGGTGTCCTTTTCCTCTTGTGGAGTTTGTCTTAATCATGGGTGTCAGGAGATGTGAGCATTGTTCACAAAGTAAGATGCATCTAGTGGTCTTGGCCAAGGCCAGCATCTCCCTGTACTGGTGCTGCACAAGTTAAAACAACCACCTCGTTGGTAGATGAAGAGGTGCTGACTTGGACAATTCCCAGTCGTGAGCATGGGTAGATAGAGGCTCCATTTTCAGTCCTGAGTTAATACTGTAGCTAGCAAAAAGTGGTCTTAGACCCTCAGTAGGTTCTGGTGTTTCCAAGAAATGCCAGTTAGGTCAACAAATCTGTTAATTTTATAATGATTTCCAAGTCATGCTGCTTCCCTTTAAAATTTTCTGGATGAAAATACTAGGGGTATTTAAGAATTAGGCTGGTAAAATAGGGAGAGAAAATTTGGAAATAGATGGCTTACAAAATTGAGCCTAGTTGCCATTACCCAAGTTCAGTAACGTTATTCATATGCTAGTGTCTACAGAAGAATAGACCTGAAAATATGGCATGTGTATCCCAATACACTTGGATCGTAGGACAGGATGCAACCTCCTTAGTAGAGCTGCTGTATTTCTAAGCACACAAGCTGAGCTACCCACATGCCCATCTCCTTGGGGCTGACATAGGTCTGCGGGTTAGGAGGAGCTCTGCCTGGACTGTGTTTAACAGGAATGCCTAAGTGGCCCAAAACCTCTAGATTATGTTTGGATAACACTTCTGGCTGGGAAAGAAAAGTCATGTCCTCAAACTAGGTATATGGGTCCTGGTGTCATCAAATTCACTACTGCTCTTGTACCTAACTATGTCATATTCCACGTTACAAAGTGATCATATTTAAGAGGAATGTACATGAAAGCAATATCTACTGTATACTACTGGTAGGGTTGTTACAGAACCCTTTTCTAAGGGTTCAAGACCTTCTTTTCATTCACAACCTAAATTTGCTTATGGCCAATCTATGCCCATTTGTTCTTGGGTCAGTAACCATACTGCTTAGTCCTCTGGGTGTTCTTAAGGAGGGCAATCCTGCTCCAGCTCATCCTGTCTTGCAACCAAAAGACAAAATAAGCTTGGTTTAGAAGTCTTGGGAAGCTTGAGGACTATCCATGTTTTTCTGTGTGCTTAGATTTGATAAAACTAGCTGCTTGTTTCACTGAATGACAACAGATAAAAGGAAATACCTCCCCGTGCAATGAACAATTCATGAGTGAAAGAAAGCACTGTGGGACTTATTTTGGAAGAACTGCTTAATATTAGTCTACATGTCTCATTCTGCTCCCTATAAAGTTAAAGGAAGAGTCATACTAGCTGTCCTCCCTCCATGGAAAGAGGAGACCAGAAGAAAAACAGTCTGCATGTAAGTGCAGTTCACTTCAGTGGCTGTCATTTTGAGTAATTAACTGATGATCCTGACAAACATTTGCTTCCAAAGAAATAGTCTGTCACAAACGTAAACTCTCAAGATCCTTCTAGGCAAACCAGCACAGCACTCGCCTAGAAATCACTCTCAGCACGTCTGGTATCCTGTCTTTGTAGCCAAGCCATGCAATAGATTTAAAAGAAGATTGTTTCTAAGAAGTTTTAGCTGCACTGCTGCAGATTCCCTTGAAAATAACAACAGCTAACACTGAAACCATCAGCTTTGTCTGCATGAACCCTCCACCTCTAAGAAGATCCAAAATGTCCAGTTGTGGTTCTTTGGAGAGATCCGAGTCTTCGGTGGTTTGTGAAGGGAGTGAAGGAGTTACAGCTGCGAGGTGGAGAGCCTTGATGCTTCCAAACAGGGGTTTATGTTCCATTAATTCTCTCAATGGCAGCCTGGGCCGAGTGGCACGATGTGAATGTGGTTACGTAGGACGTGGCCAGTGCCCTTCATCAGTGCAACTCTCCCTGCACCTGCCAGAGGGTTTGGTCATAGTGAACCTTTGCCATCAAAAGAAAGGTGTTTAGTAAATGAGAAGGCAGGAGGACACAGAGCAGAGATGGATGATGGAAACAACTGGAATGGAGAGGACAACTCTCCTTTAGCTCTGCAGATCATCCAGAATTTGCATGTCTTTGGTTGCATCCTGCTCATTCTGAACCTGTTCCTTAACATCTCACCTAAATTCCAACCTCTGAATTTCTCTTGTGAGTGTCCCATTTTGGTTGCACAAGCAGAGCTTGACCAGGAAGTTACAAAGCCAAACCTTCGGACACCTGAGAGCAAAGCAAAGATGCAGGTGCAGATCTGCAGCTCCTGTGTTCGCTGTGCTCAGGCTGCACAATAGCTGCTGTCATGAGAAACAAGCAGCTCGTTGCAGATGGTACATCTGAAAAGAGAACATGCTTGCCTCTCACTCACCCAGGACAAATATGACAGAGTTGGGGAGAGACCAAATCCCTTTTTAGATTTGCGTCACGTGTTTATATGCCGCATTCCCTCTGCCTAAGCATCCCCGATCCATTCCTTGCCAATGCTGCCTTCAGAGGAAATGAAGAAATTGGATGCAAGCACAGGAAGGCTTTGTGGGAGGAGAGATCCTTCCTCAGTGTGCCCTGCAGTCAGCAAGTTAGAGACTTGCTGAAAGCCTCATCTGCACCATCAGATTTGAGCAGCTTGTCTTACTCCCTTCGCATCTAAGGAAGGAATAGTTCATCACTGCTTTGCTCTGGAGTATATTTTGGCTGCAGTAATTAAGTGATGCCAGTAGTTGTACAGCGTGATAGAACTGCCATGAGATTATTTCCTCCTTCCTTCTCTCTCCCAGGCAAGCTGAGCCCTTAGCCATCTGGGCAGCGTTTTAAAATATGTTGGTTTGCTGTGATGAACCTTGGGGAGCACAGATGTCTTTTAAAATTAGTTATCTTGGTTTTCAAGGTATTGCATCCTGGTAATGAAATGATATATATGATATACATGCTTGTCAAGTGGACATTAATAAGCATGATGTGATATGCTGTAAAATACCCCCTAGAAATCAGGACAGATGTCCTGATTCTGCACTTCACCAAGTCAGTAGAAGCTTTGCCCATGAATTTTTGACAGAAACTGTATTAGGCCTAAAACATTCCCCATTTTTAGCTATTTTTAGCAATTTTTGGATTTATTTCCAACTGCTGTGGACTTTCTGCCACTACACAAACATTACACGACTATCACAGAGATTCCCTCCTAGGAGACATCTCTTCTTTTACCCGGCTGCTCTGTGATATTCTTAGTGAAATCAAACGGTTCAGGGTAAAAGTATTTGGTATCTGTAAGATGCCTAGCCTTTTTCCTACTCTAGTAGAGGTTTATATTTTATCTCTGGAGGCAATCTACCATTTAGAGAAAGAATGAAAACAATTCTCCTAAGAGTTTTACAGCTTAATAATCCTTGGGCTGACATATCACTTTATGCATGTAGCCTACACGCAGACTCTAGTGGGAGCTGGAAATGGTCACGGGGTCAGAGCTCCACAACTCCTTGTCCTTCACCCAGCCATCTCAGTTTCCTCTCTGTAAGGCGATGCTGATACGTTGCAGAGTTGTTATAACAATTGGTTTATTTGAATAAAAGTACATGGCCCAAGGGGTAAAATTTTCTGTACCTGCAAAACTTCCAACATTCCCCATTTGCTTTTTGGTGTGGGATTACAGCACATCTGTTCTGTTTAGTCCTCTAAATGTTACTGTTAATGATTTGGCAATGGCACCTGGAACCTAACACAGATGCACAAGTACGTAATATCAAAAGTTAAAAGAAGTGTATTGATTTATAGCGTGACAAACGCAAAAGATAAACCAACATAATGTCTAGCTTGATGCCTTAATTTGCACAAAAATGGGAAGATCCAGAATTAAGCATTCCTTGGCCACCTCAGGTCCTGCTCCAGATCACTGCTGTACTCCGAGGGGTGGGGGGAGTGTTCTGCACATGCTTGTCCAGCCAAAGGATGTGTGCAACTTGCAGGCACACTACGCTCACCGGAGTGTGCGTTTTCCATGAGGCAGATAAGAGAGATGTAAGCAGGAGGAGGAGCATGCAAACAGCCTGCAGCAGCGCTGGGGGCTGGGGGAAGGCTGAGAGGAATCGTTACGTCCATCCCAACTGACCTGCTAACCCGGGAAGTCTCATGTGTTCGCTGCAGCTACGCGGGTTTTGCAGTACCTCCCACCAAGTCTTTATTTTCTCCTTGTGAAGCTGTTTTCTAGGATCAAAGTTGTTTGTAAGGCAAAAGACGAGCCAGTTTGCATGCAAGGGGAGCAATACAAGAGACTTGTTTTCTTTTCCTCCTTCACTTTCTTTTCCCAAATGCAGGACCCAGGCAAATAGGATGGTCCCTGTAAGGACAGGCTTGTACTTACGTTTTCCCTGCACACATATTACAACTGTGCAGAGGGCTGACTCCCAAGGGGGATAAAATTCCTGCCGGAGAGCACTGGGGGCAAGCGAGCCGACCTGAACAGCCTGAGTCTGGAACAGGCCGAAGGAGAGCCAGAGTTTTTTAGCCTGCCTGACCTCAGACAAGTTGCTTCAAAATATGCACCTTGGAGCACCGGCATGGGACCAAGAGTTGAATTCTGCCCTTGTTTTGCATCTTCCAGGCATCACTTAATACCTCCTTCTGCCTGTAAAATAACACGGACCCAACAAAAGCAAGCTGCACTGTAGCGATAAAAGCACCATGCTGGCATTGCTGTGAAACGTAGGCACTACTTCCCAGCCCTCTGTGTTTCTTCAGATCAAAACCCAGAATGATCATGGGGTTCAGCCCTGGCATGGTAGCCCAGGGTGAGCTGGTGGCTCCTTACGCAGGGTCCGATATAGGGGCAAGGGAGAGAGGCAAGAACAGAGAATGCAGAGGCTTAAATGGCTATGGTAGAGATGTTAAGCGATACATTTAAATGCTCTTAACTATGATCAAAAGAGTTGGTTTGGCATGGAAAAGTAGAGAAGTTTAAAAAAGAGCAGAAGACTTTCCTCCATTCAGAAAAAAAGTACCAGAGCAGCCTGGCTGCTACACACAGAGGCAGAGAAGCAAGGGAGGTGGAGATCCAGGCAGCAACCAGCCAGCCATGTGCAGGGAATGAAATCCTTCACTTTCCAACTGCGCAGATTAGACACGAGCATGAAAATATGTTTGCTGCCTTCGGTTATCTCGTGGCATTGGCGAGCGAGCATCAAAGGGAAACAGTCTGTCTCTCGGGATAATCACCAGGCAAGCAAATGGATGTGGTAGATAAAGGAAGAGGATGCTTACGCAGAGCAGCAAAGAGCAAAGATTAGCCACCGAGGCTCACACTCACCTACGAGAGAAAGGAAATGGGAAGGAGGGCGAAAAGTTGGTTCCCTTTAGTGTAGTCTTGCAGCAATGCATCCTGCCTGCAACGCTGTGCTGAAGTTTTGCCCTTGCAATCAAGTTCTTGTCTTGCAGTTTACAGAAGAGGTTCTCGCAGCTCAACTTCTGTAGTATTTATGTAGGCAAAATTCCCAGGGTTTCAAGGGGATTTTTCCACGGGTAGGTATGGGCTCATAGGGGTTACTTTTGACTGGGTAAGGACTTGGAGTCTGCACAGTTGCCATACCATAAGTATTAATAGATCCTTCCTAATAGGAAAGTTATTTGAATTTAAGATTTCAGCTTAGTTTCTCTAAGCTCTACATAATCTATTTACTTACACTACAGTTTTCCTTATGCACTTCTCACTCTCCAGCTGTAAAGGTTCAAAACATTGCACATTATAAAACCTTTCTGCATATTAATGGAATAGCATTTTATATAGGTAACACCATGTTTCTGGAAGGACAGGAGAGGTTTTGTTACTCTTCCAAAGCCTGTCTTTGGTCTACGGAGCAATTCAGTCTACTCCCTGCTCTGCCCCAAAATCAAGACCTTATCAGTCCTTCCATGGGTCATCTCCCCACTTCTAAAAGGAGGACAATTTGCTTTGGCTTGTTTTCCTACCCTCCTGGTAGTACACGCAAAGATTTCAGATCAGAGGGTGTCCCACGAGGATGCTTATTGAGCTCACCGCTGCTGAAAAGGACAAGGACTAACTCGCAGCTGTGGGATGCCGCTTCTCACCCCGTGCAGGTCTTGAGCGTGTGTGACCCCCCCACCCCAGGAGCCAAATTAACTTGTTAAT
>VZSV01000005.1:12235638-12291881 GCA_013398735.1 Nothocercus julius
CCTCTCAAGGGGCATGTGCCTCTCTCCCCTCTTAGCCAAGCTGCTGGAGAAGCTCAGCGAGTACGAGATCGTGACTCCTACCCGGGTGAATGAGTTTGGCGAGCCCTTGCCCACCGATGTCCACTTCAGGAGGAGACGGCGGAGCGCCGGCCCCGACGCCTGGACGGCGGCCGCCGCCGCCTCCTCCTCATCCTCCAAGGCGCACTACCGGCTCTCCGCCTTCGGCCAGCAGTTCCTCTTCAACCTGACGGCCAGCGCGAACTTCATCGCCCCCCTCTTCACCGTGAGCCTCCTGGGCGAGCCCGGTGCCGAAGAGCGGCGGCTGTACGCGGAGGCGGCGGACACCGACGTGAAGCACTGCTTCTACCGGGGGCACGTCAACGCCCGCCCGCGCCACACGGCCGTTATCAGCCTCTGCTCCGGGATGGTGAGACCCACCGGCGGCACCGGGCTCGGGCCCGCTCCGGCTCGACTCGGCCCGGCCGAGCGGCGGCGCGCCGGGGCGGAAGCGAGGAGGAGGAGCAGCAGGGCGAGGGTGGGCAGGGGCTGGGGCCGGGGCCGGCCCCTTCCCTCGGGGCGCAGCGGGTCGGGCCGGGCCGGGCCGGCTCTTTCCCCGCCCCTTCGCGCTGGGACGATCCCGTTGGGCTGCGGCGTCGGGGGAGCCCCGGGCCCCTCGGGGCGAAGCCGCCACCCAGCGGCACCCCTGGCGGGGCAGGTGGCCGCGAGAGGGACCCCCCCCTCTCGCCCTGGGGGGCTGGCGAGGTCTGGGAGGGGGCGACGCGACCCCTGAGGCTTCCCGTCATCCTGGTGCCTTTGCTGCAGGGGTGCTGGCAATGCCAGAATAGGGTGAGCAGAAGCTCTCTAGGGCTGCCCCCAAAGCTTTCTTATGAGCCGTGGGAATGGCATGAGCGAGGCCACTCTAGCCATGCTGGCCTCAGCTCTTCCAGCCAACCGCAGAGATGTAGGGTGGGGTGCCTGGGGTCTCCCCAGCAGTGCCCACCCCATGGTGGTCCTGTCTGTGTGTTGCACCCAAAGTCTCTGCAGCTCTAGATGCTCCCCTGGGCAAGTGTGGTCATGCCACCGCTCAGCCCCTTCTGCATGTACTCAGACTGAGCCAGGCTGCCGTGCATGCACATGGCAGAACAGGCCTTATTTCCAGCAGCGTGGTGTGGTTCCCAGCCTAGGAACCATAGGAATGCCCATAGGAATGGAGTCTGGCCGGCGTCCTCCTCTTGTTCTCCCTGTAACTCTCTTTATGTGTGTTCCCACGGGCCCAGCGCTGCCCACGTGGGCGCTGCGGTGCCTTTGCAGGGGCTGGGCACGGGGAGGAAGCTTGGGAAAGCCGCACGCCTCCGCTGGGAACACCCCTGTTTTAGGTAGTCCTGCTGCCTCCGTTGTCGTCACCCAAAGCTGACCGCCTGTCTGTCTCTGTTCCCTCACAGCTAGGCACGTTCAAGTCTCACGACGGAGACTATTTTGTAGAGCCGCTGCTATCACTTGAAGAACAGGAGTATGAAGAAGAGCACAACAAGCCACATCTAGTCTATCGACACCGAACACCTCACACCAACTCTTCAGGGGACAGACAGACTTGTGATACTCCAGGTAATCATTTTGTTACTTCTCTTAATGATTTTGGCACTTGAAAGGGAGCTAATTTGCGGTGAGATGTCACTAGGTTCACTGAAGGCAAAAGCAAGCAGGGATGTGATGTTGAGGGACTCCTAGAAATGGTAGTGTGTGTGTTAGGACCAGGCTCTTGATGGTACTGCTGTCTTGGTGAGAGATCTTGGTGAGAGACGTGGTGGTGTGCCTTTGCTTGCCAGTAGGCATTTCTAAAGAAGCTGTGTTCAGGAAAGATGTTCGTTTCATCCCACAGACTGGTGAAAGGTCCTTTGGGTTCTCTTTTCTTGAACAGTTCATGAGTCCTCGCATTTGCTTTCTGTCTTCTCCTAACCGTAATTCTGCAACATCCTAATTCGATTTGCTCTTTGTCTGAAGCTCTGCCATCTTAATGGCATCGGCTCTCTTGGCCTTTCTGCGCCTCCAGTCCCTCCTTCCCAAAGCTGATGGAGAGTTGCAATGGCTTGTTTCTTTCTAGGGGAAATAAGAAGGTACTAACACCAACCCTGACAGTTCTCCCCCTTTTAACTGCTTTCCAGGGTTCATTTTCAAAGGCTTTTTCTCTCGTGGCCCTCCTACCACTAGTGCTGTCTCCATGACCTCTTCACTCCCTATCCTAGGCCTTGCACATATGAAACAGCTTGAGCCTTTTTATCTCCCCTTTCCGCGTCTCAGTGAGCAACAGCCCTGCCCCTACTGCCCCTGTTATCTGAAGTGGCCTCCTGCTGCTCTCTGCTTAGTTGACTTCCTGATTTTTCACAATTAATCCTCTCCTTTGGCAGCAAATACCCAAGTTCTCTCTGAAGAAGCTTATTCCTTAGGTCTCCAGTTTCACCTGCTATTTCACCTTCCTCTTTTGGCCTGCAGCTAGATCTACAGGAGCTTAAACAAAAAAAGCCTTAAACAGTAGGCCCTGATGGGCTTCCTTTGCGTGGGCTGAGAGCTGCCGCTGTGCTGGAAGCAGGTGGAGTGACTGAGGGAGCAAAGGTGCCATCGAGGAGAAGCACGGTGCAAACTGCAGGCTACGTTTAACGTATGTGGCTCACGCGGCACCTGTGGCCGTGGATCACGGCCGTGCTGCTGAGCCGTCCGTCTGTTCTGTTCAGTTTGCACCGATCGCGCGATGTGCCAAGTCGGAAGATGCTCTGATGCTCTGTGTGCGGTCAGAGCAAATGTGCTAGTGATGTGTGGTTTTTCTCCTAGAAGACGTGTGGACGTGTGTCCACATGCAAACGTGCGTGCTAGGGGCCAAGGAGCCTCTCACAAGGCTGTCATTGTTTGCCCTTCCAAGGGTTGCTGCTGGACTATGCCATTCTGGTTTCTCTCTTCCAGCTGTTTCTGCTCCCTTCTTTGAGATCAGATGCAGGAGACTCAGAACAGTTGGAAAGAAACACGGAATCTGGCACATTTCATCAGTAGCCCTTGGAGGAACGGAGCAGCAGATCACGGGACTCATTGAATCCAAGGTAGCTGGGAGGGCTCTGACAATCATCTGTGGACTTTGCATTGTGCAATTTTAACAGCCCCCTGTGTTTCACCTGATTATGCATATCAGAGTGTCCCTTTAGGGTCCTATTCTTCTGGATCACAATTCACAAGAATTCTCTCTGTCTGCTGTACTGTCCACACTGTGTATCTCTCCTCTCTTTCCAACAAACAGTGCCTCTTGATTGTCTTTAGTGTTTCCTTTTCTTCTCAGTTGCCTCACGTGTAGATGAGGCACTTAAGGACATGGTTTAACAGGCATGGTGGTGATGGGTTTATGGCTGGACTTGATGGTCTTGAAGGTCTTTTCCAACCATTATGATTCTATGTGGTGGAGAGAAGAGGTTTAGCCCCTTGAATAAGGGTTTAAGCATTCCAGGTAGTCTTGCTTGTCCTCCCTTGGCTGCAGTCTCTCTTTTACACCCCTTTTCCAGTTTTTGATGGGGAATACTGCCTGGTTGTACGTGTTTGTGAGCAAATCTTGGTCACCTCGTTTAGGAAGGAGGTACAGGGCACCATGGGGAAATGCCAAAGCTTATCCTCTCCCCTCCTGGTTGTGTCTGGTAGAAAGAACAGACTTTGTGGCTTTGGAGCATAGGAGAAAACAAAAGAATCTAGCAACGCTTGTTGTTCTGGACAGGCCACATCCATCACTTCTGCCAGAGAAGAAGGAACGGTTTCATGAGAATTTGGGAGTTCGTTGTAGTTGTAGGCTGTTGTGTGGATCCAGCTTTTTGTCCCAACAATGTGTGAAAAGGTGTGTTTCCATTGTGAGCTCCTGGCAAGAGGCAAAGTTGGCCCCAAGTGGCAGTTCAAATCTGGGGAAGTCTCCAGTACCCACCCTGCAGTGAGCAGGGCAGAGAGAGCTCACTGCAGGCAGTGGTGCTGTGAAGAATGTCCTTCTGATAGCGTTCTTCCTGGAAGTGATTAATAAACAACATTGGTGTTTCCTTACCGTAATGACGTAATCCTAGGCTTCTTGAGTTTCCCTTGTGAATTGCCTGGTAGATCCAGTAAAAGTTCTCATTTCCAGTGACCTCCCTGTTGTTATTTTTAGTTTTCACCTTTAGCAGGTCAGCTTGGAAAAACAGATACCCATCCTTTTGACTTGATTAAGTTTTAATTAGCAGTTTCTGATAACTGTGTTTTGGTGTGCTGATATATGAGACGTTCTGCAGATGTTCTGGGAAAAAAAAAAAATCTTTCTCCTCTGAGTGCTGATGGATATTGAATGCAAGCTGTGCTCTGCACATAAGCTTTTATAGCGTAACACAAGGGTCTCCTGGCAATGTGCTTCAGCCTTCTGGTGTATAGCTCAACAGCAGTAATAAAACCCTTTGACAAAGTTTTCCTTGGGGTAATGGGTAATGTAGTTTCAGTCATAGGAAATGGTGCAATTTCTCCTCTTTCCTTTCTTTTCATTACTACCGTGAATCAATTTGTCATCTGGCCTGGCTGAGGAACCTGGCAGAATAATTAGTTGTGTTTGACTGAATAGCACTGACAGGATGAAGACTTGGCCAGGCCGGCTGTGTGATATCGTTAGGTGCCGCGCTGCTACCACCCATTGCTTTGCGACAGCAAGCTCTTCCGATCCAAATTATTAATATCCGCTTTTTTGAGGTGGAGGAGGAAGAGAAAAGAAATTCTGCTCCTAAAACAAGAAAAAAAAGGAAGTTGCTCATTGCAGGGCCCGAGAACTGAGTTTTCCTGAGCTCCGCAGAGGAACAAGCTGAATCTGATGATAAAGAGAGCGTAAGCGCATCCTGCGGCGCGATGGACGGCTCTGCCTTCTGCTGTGGGCTGTCCTGTCCCCAAGGGAAGGTCAGCAGGAGCTGCTCTCCTGGCCAACCTGACCTGCTGCCAAGAGCAGGGCTGGCAAGACCAACCCATCGGTTTCCACCTGAAACCCTTAAGTTTTGGCCTTACAAGGAGATATCCCCCTCTCCAGCTGCAAAGAGGAAACTGCCTCCAGTTGTCATCTAAATGAACCACTTCAGGCCATCTCTTATTCCATTCCCTAAAGCTTCCTGTCCCTGGGTCGCATGTCCGTTGTTTTACCTGGCCACTCTTCAAACTAATTCCTTGGCTGTTTTTATATCTCCCTGTTTTTATTTGTGGCCTGTCTCTGCCATTGAAGTGTGGGGATTATTTTGTTGTTGGTGGGGTTTTTTTGTTGTCTGTTTTTTTTTTTTTTTTTTTTTTTTTCCACAGTGATTGATGGTTTCACTAAAGTGTGTGGGGCTTGGTGGGACCCACCTGTTCATAAATCCTCTCGGTCCTGTAACAGTGCCATCTACAGTTCTGGTCTTTTTTCCTCCCATTCTCTCCGTTTTTGTTTGGTTGTTTTTTTTGTTTGTTTTGTTTTGTTTTTTTTTTCCCCCCTCTCCTCTCCCTTGTGTCCTTTTGCTACCTCTTCTGTCCCTCCCCCCTCATGTTTCTGGTGCCTCTCTGTGTCATTGAGATCAGCGTTTGCACGTAGACTTTTGTTCTTTGCTTTTCTTGAGCCCTTCTGTTCTTGTGTTTTGGGGTTTTCTTAACAACCCTTTTGCAAAATTTTGGACGATAACTCTGCCTGTGGTCCACCTCTTGCCCTGAGACAGCCCACTGAGCCACAGCTGCCCTGTGGCCATGGGTGCAAATACCAGAGTTGGGCATTTGAGTCTCCCCACCTCTCTGGTTTTGCTGTGTGCTCAGCTATTTTATTACTCCAAACTTTACAGATTCCTGTAGCTTTGACTGTGTCCCTCTTCCAGGATTCCTGAATGAGCTCTTTTGGGCTGCTTTTCCTTTGTTTCCACTGTGTTGTCATTCCTGCTCTCTTGATTAGTTAAATGCCTCCCTGTTTCCTCCAGCCTGCAATGCTGCTTTTGCCTCATTTTCCATAGTTCTTTCTCCTACTTGGGACCCTGAGATGAATAAATTGAGGGGGAGATTTTATTTTTATTATATATATATATGTGTGTGTGTGTGTGTGTGTATATATATATAGTGTGTGTGTATATATATATATAGATAGATAGATATACACACACACATATATGTATGTGTGTATATATATAGATAGATATACACACACACATATATGTATGTGTGTATATATATATATATGTATATAAAAATATATCTGTATGTCAAGCCAGCTGTTACCATGGCTCTGAGTGCAGGTAAGCCATGCCTGTTCTGGTGCTCATGTCAGACAGGGCTTTTGGGGCTGAATTTGAGAATATTGCTCAAGGGTCTGGCTTAAGTACCTTAATGAAGGTACTTAAAGGAAGAATATCCACCACATGCAAAACTCCTCATGCAGAAGCAGCAAAAACACTCCGATGGCGCCAAACTAGTAGGAAGACGATAAGAGCTTTTTCTGGTTTTTTTGGAAGTGAGCCAGAGGGTCGTAGCCAGCAAAGAGGCCTTCCAGCAGTTCCTGCTGTGGTGGGAGCAGTTGTGGAGCCAACTTAGCTCTGAGCAGGATGGAGCAGATCTTACCTGCACCTTGCCCATACGTTCAGGGAGATGGGGGAGCTGGTGACTTGTCTGTGGACGTTGCTTTCCAAGGACAACCAAGCTCTACCTGCGCAAGCAGCTGCTGGATGTGGCCTCCAGAGTTGGCTTTCCAGGATCTGCTGGAAACCAGCACCAAAAAAAGGTCTCTGCAGTTCCTAACAGGGCATTTAGCAGTAACCTGCTAAAGAAGTCTGCTTACTCGGGGAGTAGTAGTCTTTCCTTTTTTCAGTTACATTAATGAGTAATTGGTAATAGGTTACACTTTCAAAAGAATGTTAACGTCTCTTCCCACCAAAGGTGACACAGAGCAGTCACCAGAGCTGGGGGTGGCTGCCCTCTGCCTTGAGAAACTACAGTCCTGGTGTCACCAGCTTGTTTCGTACCATCCCATCACTGTGCAATAACAGCACCGTTGCAACTAGTTTGGGGCAGGGTTTGTTAATGTGTTATCCGAGTCGTGACCGTGAAGGACCTGGGAGTGGATTTGTTGGGAGTCTGGCAGCATGGCTAAAGCCTGACCTCATCTGTTTTCATGTAGTGTAATCTCACAGCGGTACGAGTGGGTGTTGCTCCTACCCTTGCTCTGGCTTGGGGTGTATTCCTGATGCTAGAAGTGCAATGGTGCTATGCAGGACTCAACATGGCCAAGTGGGCCAGAGGCAAATAAGTCATACCTGTTCTGCAAGTCATGTATGCTTGCCATAGTCTTATTTTGTAAAATTTTGAGAGATGGCAAAAACATCTAATGTGTCTTTCATGGGACTCAGTTTTTGTACTCTTGCTCTCATGGTGAAATCCCAGATCCATTAGGATTAAGTTCTTGGTCTAGGGTACCTTTTTTCTATTTCACTTGGATTGTTTGTCTTGCCTCTGGTTGTGATCTTACATGGACCCAGAAGTCCTTAATCCGGCAGTATTTGGTTTCTGTGCGGTTCTTCAGGCATCCTCCTGGGTCTCGCGTAAGTGAAGCTTGTGGGAGATCCATAGGGAGGTTTCCTCAGCGCTGGCTTCCAGTTGAGCAATCCTTGAGCTCACTCAAAGGTCTGTTTAAGTTGTCAGATTTACTTTTGGCTTCAGGGTAATACACTGACTTCTATCTTTCCCTCAGAGAAATTTCACGTTTTAAGGAAGTGAATCGTCGTTCATTGTCAGATAGTGATTATTTCAGGTTTCCTTCCCTCCCAAAAACAGCAAATGAGAAAGTTGCGTCATGAGTCCTGTATGCTAATACAATTAATTCTATTTCTGGCTTCCTACTGAGGTAAAAGCACATAACAACCAACTAGTCCTTAGTCAGATGGGCCTGGGAGGTCAAACACTAGCCTTTCCCATACCCATCTGGGAAAAGGAACAGGCTGTAATGCATGTGGTCTTCTAAGGTCTTGTCAAGTGCAATATACCCTTACAGTGGCTTCGGTTAAAAATATTCAGTCCCAGCCACCAATACAGATCTCATAATTACATTTTTCTTCTGAAAATTTCTTCCTGTTTTACAAGCAAGGCATGTGCATGGTGTTGGGGAGGGCAGGGCTTTGCGTTTATTATTTAAAATGTTGTATCAGTCATCCATCTGATAAGAAAGGCTAATTTTGTAATGGTAGAACACTGTGGCTAAATGAAGATTAGTTTAGTTTAATTATTTCTTGCAACTTGGTCATGGTAAGTAAACATAGTTTAAATATTCTCCTGCAATCAGAGTGAGTGTACTTGCAACGTTGCAGCTATTTTTACAGTGTCTGTATGGATGTGTGCTGAAGAAGGGCAGATGGGACAGGCAGTCGGGCTTCACATTGGCTTTTTCTATCTGTATCCTGCATCACACGCAAACAAAATTAAACAGGCTGACTCTGTGGCTTGTCTTCCCATATGCCCATATTGACGTTAACAGCACTGTTTTCCTGTGGCCAACTGTTAGGCAAAGTTTCTTTCTTACTAATGGGTTATATTTTTTTTTTTCCTCATCTTTTATTGAGTGTTAATACAGAAATGTAGTGATCTCCCTGTTGTTCTCCTTGGCTTGGTACCTGGCTTGGTTTGAGGTACCACTAGACTTAATTGTAGATGATAGTGCACTTACCATCTGGTCATCCTTAGGACTAAATGCCATAATGTTTCCACACCTGATGCAAAACTAGGAACAGTGGTGGGTTTCTTGTTTGTGTGTTTTATACCTGATATAAAGGTAAAGCTTCTTATTACTTGAGTGGTGAGGCTTTTGTGATCACCAGGACGTGGTCTGCAGTGGGTTTCAATCTGCTGGAGAAATGATGTGTTTTGTAAAAGATGGATCTGTCTGTCTGAAGTAATGTTTGGCCCTGCTCCATTCATGCGCTGTAGGTTTTTTCCATGTGTTTCAGTAGTTTTCCCAATACAATAGCAACACTGAGGTAACAACAGACCTCAGACAGCTTTTGGAGTATTCTGGGGACTGAGCATGCACCATACTGAGTGTTTTTTTTCCAAGTAGAGAAGTCCATGTCAGATAAAATTTGTGAAGTCTGTATTGCCTTCACGCCCCATGTGGCAGCACTAACTTTGTCAATCAAAACAAGAAAACATCTTTGCACCAGGAACTTTTGCAGACATGGTTTTAAGAGGTGGCGATGAAGAGCTGTCAGTCGCCATGGCTTTTGTCTCACCCCTTAAGCCCCTGCAAAGGCATCTTTCAGAAATCTCTGTTTTGTTACTAAGTCTTCTGAGCAGAAGAATACTTGTTCATCCAAAATAATGCAGAAGAGTTGCTTGCTCTGAAGATTTCGCTGTGAACTCGCTCATTCTGCCCTTGTGATGGGGCAGCTCTTTCTGCAAGGAAGAGGTGGCATTACGCTGCCTCAAAAGTCACACTTTGGATTTTGACCCCACCAACAGACCATTTTGCACAGTCAGATTTCCTCAGTATGGACTCCCACAGTACCTGAGCCTTCATAGTGTCACTGCCTGGTGGCTGAAGCAATGTACTTATGAATTATTTACAATCAAGATGCATTGTAAGATGCATTAAGAGCAAGCAAACAAGCACGGGAGTTTGGATCTCCTCGAGTGACCTAAGGTTCAGTAAGTACAGCCTCCAAAGCTCTCAAATGGATTCAGGCGGCACAGAGACCGCAGGATGCGCTATCCCTGACAGTTTTCCTGGTGTGCTGAAATGCCACCAGTGTCTGCCACGGTGTCCTTGGACCCACAGCCAGGCCTCGTGTACGTATCTGCTGGGTAAAACATTGAGATGTCCTTCAGCAAAATGTCCAGCCCTCGACAGAGTCGGGATGGCTTCCATGGGCCAGTTCCATGGGAACTTGTGCCAGTGACTTTCAGTGCTGTAACTTGCTATGAGATATGCTTTAAAGCAATTCTCTACCAATCTGGTGGTGCGTTTTGCACCTTGGTTTATCCGTTTCATTTTGCTCTGCCATTGCTGACTCAGTCTGACTGGCAAAGATTCTCTAATGTGAGGACCAATTTGAGCAATAAATGACTTCCAAGTGTGAGATGCAGTTATTTTGGCTGTAAAATGATCTTTAATCATTTTCTGCCACATGCACATCTCATATGCGGCTCTCAGCTTTCTTAAAGAGGCAATTCATTGTTTTGTTCATTAAGCTAGTTTGTCTCCTGGGCAAAATTGATAGCTTTCGGGTACAACAATTGATGGCTTTCGGGTTTTACCTTAGGCACAGGGAAATTCTTTAAAGCTGGAATGCATTCACACATACATCACTGGGAAAGGAAACGTCTAGAGTATGTGTGGTCTTTGGTCTCATATAGTGTTAAAGCAGGGAGTATTTTCTTCCCCCGGGCAGTTGATTGGTGCTAATTACAAGTACATAGTTCTCAAGTGTTCTGATTGAAGCAGCAGAAAGAGGGGCCAGGGTTGCCCCAAAATATGTTGTTGGGCTCAGCACCTCTGCTGAAACCTCCTGCCTTGGCCTCTTCTGCATCATACAATGCACAGCAAGGCTGTGGGGTGGCCAGGTGGGATGTTCCTCATGCTCCGAGAAACTGGGAAAGGGTTTCTCATGTACTGGGCAGTGGAAGCTGAAGCCGATGCTGCAGTGTTTAAATAAAGGATGAGCTTTTCTTTATCGCTTTTTTTAACTGAAAAGCTGAAAATGTAGCTGTTTGTACCTATTCCTTGAACAAGAAA
Source organism: Nothocercus julius (assembly GCA_013398735.1). Classification (NCBI taxonomy): domain Eukaryota; kingdom Metazoa; phylum Chordata; class Aves; order Tinamiformes; family Tinamidae; genus Nothocercus; species Nothocercus julius. Next base: position 12,246,395 of record VZSV01000005.1, read on the forward strand.
GGATTTTTATTTTTGCTTTCTCTTCTCTGGTAGCTTCCATAAACTTTAGCAGAAAGGATGCCAAAATACTGGGGGGGGGGGGCGGGGAAGGTTGTTTGTTCATTTTTCTTTCAATTCTGGTAAATCTCTTCTAAACAAGCAAACTAACCCAAATTGAAATATGGTTGTGGTTGTGTACTTTTGGTCTCAGAGTCCATTTTCCTCTGCCTGTATAAATCCTGGACAGCAATAGGAAAGGGCAGGTAGAAAATGAGGCTGTAACCAAAAAATGATGAAATGTTTAAAAATAGTAACCAGAGCTGCTGTGGGATCATGAAGGGTTTGCTCCCACAGCTCCTTCTTGGATCAAGGGGTTGGGTCCCAAGCTCATTGACTGCCCAGAAGGAGCTCAGATTAATTTTTCTCTGCCTGATGAAGGTGTGCAGTAAATAATTAACTTCTAAGCTGTAATTTTATCATTAGCTTAGCTGGATCAGAGCAGTGCTGGGAATGTTGTAGGCTGGCCAGTAAGGAGCAAACTTCGCCATAAAGATCCTAAATTTCGTGTCCAGGAAACATTTGATAGTCAGTTGGTTTTAAAGCCCCATGCTCATTTTTGAACAGGGAAAGGATGTTAATGCTGTTAGCTTGAGAAGCAGATTTTTGTTTTCCTTCCTTCTCTCTCTCTCGCTATCTCTCTCTTTTTTTTTTTTTAATTTTTATTTATTTATTTTTCCCTTCCCTCCCCTGCTATGGGCAGCTCTCATGAACTTGGAGCTAAACTGAAATTACTTTCATTGTCACATGTCTTGTTTAATTGTGCAAATTGCTTTCTATTGCAAGGACAAGTTAATGTAGAAATGGAAAGGATTAGAACTGTTGGGATAAGCGATCTCACCCTTTCTTTTAATTTTGGGTTTTAGCATAACAATAGCTACCACTTCAAAAGCAGTCCCTGGCTCTGCCCTGTCACCCTTTCATGCAGTCAAAGTACTCTCTTAGTGCCTGATTCTCCACTGCCCTCTCCCTTGGGAGAGATCCAAAGTCCATTAATCGGTGGGAATCGGCTGTAAATCAGCTCCATGGGCTGAGGCTTCTTAAAGAAGGGCAATCAAATGGCACTGGAATGGAAGATGCCTTCAAATCTGATGGACAGCATTTTATTAGCCAGTTGAAACCAACATAAATGACTGATCAAAATTCAGGCCAGGAGGAAGGAATATCCCTGTCACGGTGAATGTCACAGGACTGGGCCTCTCTTTACTTTTTTTTAAGCTTTCCATAAAAAGAAGAAAGCAAGGAAAAAAACAAATCAACGTACATCTTCAGGACTGTCTGAAGACACTGCAAATACTGTGTTGTCTGATTAAAGCAAGCACTGAAATACACACTACTGCAGCAGCTTTTTAGCCACTTAATCGAATAGTAACTGCTGAATTTGTACAGAGACTAGCTTCATTCTCAAATTATTGATTGGTAGTTTGCATGGGTTTAAAGCCTAGGATCTTGAGCATGCTCTTTGGGGTTTTTTTTTTTTTTTCTGTAAACTTAAAAATATGTTCTGTTACTTAAACTCCTGCAACTACTACTGTGTGTAGGTAGATGTTTTTCAGGTCATTTGCAAGAAGTGAGAGAATGCCAGGAAAACCCTTTAACTTCCTGCTCACCGTTAATATATTAACATCATGCATCAATGCAAAGCCAGGTGGAAAAATATCACACCCTTTTCAGTGTTCTGTGTTGCAGCAGTAATTCTTCACTGTGAAATTCAGGTTTTCTTGTGCCTCGTGAGCATTTTTTTTTTTTTTTTTTTTTTTTTGCCTTTGCTTAATTAAACTGCAGCAAAGTCCAGCACAACCGTTTTTATTTTGACCATCTCAACATTGCAAGCGCAGGATCAGCCTTGCTGGGCACTTGGAGTGCTTGCAGAGCCTGTGTGCAACTCCTGCTCGAGCTGGTGGGAGCTTTATGCACGGGTTGTGAGCAGGGCGCTGCCATTAGTGTTTAATTTTTTACAGATGAATGTGCACCATCCCCAAGTGGAGTTATACACCAGAAAGATGGGTGAAGATAACAGCTCACTACTATCAAAGTCCAGGGGAGGCTTTCATGGGACATACCCCTGCTCGCCTGTGTTTAGTTTGACAGTAACTAGGTTGGCAAACATACTATACCTGACTGTTGTCCAAATGTGCTGTACCTTTCAGTGACTTTGTATGTGTTTGTTTTGGTTTTTTTAAAAAAAAAAAAAAAAAAAATTACAATAATCATGCCAGTGCTGATCTGAACTCCGCCTGCTCCAGCCCTGCTGCTGAGCATCTTGCCATCTTCAATGTGTTTCTCCTGTGGCTCCTGAGCCTTTTGCAAGGCAGCAGCTATTTAAAAGGGAGCTGGATGCCATGCCTGGTCTTCCTCTCACCTTTAGAAGTTATTTGCACTCCTGTTTGGCTTCCCAGAGTGCCTGGCACGGAGAAGTTGGGATAATGTCACAGTTGCCCGCAAAGCCGTGCCAGCATGAGAGCAGAGCCTTGCCAACCCAACAGCATTGATTAGTGCTGAAGAAGCAGGGCAATCCAATTATAATCGCAAGCGCCATTGGCTTCCACGAATTCTTACTGAAATAACAGTGAACTGTGCTGCATTAAGGTGGTCTGGACTGTGACAGCAAAGGGGAATTCATAGGGCTTATGGAATGCAGATTAAGCAAAAGAGTTTAACTTTTAAATGCTTTTTTTACCTATTTATGTGTCTGGTGAAAAAATGATATTTTTGGATGGGTAGATGCTGGCCAAGCCACTGAGCCTGCCTTGATATTTGAAAATATATTCCTTAATTTCTTGCTTTGGAAATTATTACAAAGTATTCTAAAAGGAAACTACTCATGAAGAATAGCTAAGAAGTTTCCTATCGTTTAAATCTTATTTGAGTATATTGAATATTCTTTTGTTCCCTAATATTATACTTCCTCTAACTTACTCAGTTGGTCAGATAAGGAAATGTGATATTTTTCACCAGCGTGACAAAATTAAAGAAAAGCTCTAAAGCACAGGACGGTTGTCGCCTGGAGTCTGGAGTAGTTCAGATCGGGGTTTCTATTACTTAGCAGAAGCGAACAGTCCCTTGTGGATGAATCACATTCAATTAGCTGTTTCCTACGATGAACTGATTAAAAATTAAGTGGCATCAAATACAGCTGATTTTTCTCTTACATTTAAATAATGCTCTAATTACCTACTAATCAGATGGTAAATCTTAATTGTACACGTTCCATATGTTTTACTTGCCTTCTCTCTGTCTTTGGTTTGTCGTCTTTGTGTCAGCATGGAGTATATTTTCAGGCTGCTTTTATGTTTGGCCTAATTGAATATCAAAAGCGGTATATGTGAAACTTCCTGAATTCTATTCTTTAGCCAGTGGCAGCTGTGCTATTAGATGACCTTTACCGTTCCTGTAGCACAGAATAATAAAGGGAGGGGGGGAATTGAAGCCTAGCCATGTTATTGTTAGAGACAGAAATAAATCATATATAATTGCCTCACTATGAAGGCCAAATCCTGCCGTCCTTCATGCCTGAGTTAGAAATACCGGATTTGGACCTTTGTTTCCTGTGGTTTCCTGGCCACCTTGGACGTGCCCAGAATCCTCACGATGCCGCGGTGGGTAATTACCATTGGCGGCTTCGAGCTGCGGCCGAGTTCCTCCTGCAATAGCACAGTTCAGCTTTGGGAGAGCCTGTAGGTGACTAAGCGTCAAGCTTACGCGTTAAGCCTCATTGACTTCAGAATGACTATTTGTCTTCAAAGGTTAAGAAAAAAAATCAAATTTGGGGTTATGTGGTGGCCTTCTACCAAGTGCTTCTGCTGTGGCTCTCTATTTAGAGCAAACCCGCTAACTGTTGGGTGAAATAAGTATGTCTCTTGACATAACCTGCATATGGTTTGGACAGGACTCAGTGCAGAGTGTACATTATGCCTTTTTTCTGCTTTTTAATCATAGGTCATGAAAATAGTCACAAAAAGAGCAAGCGAAAACACTGGAGAAAACAGTGGGTAGAAAGCAGCATGTTGTCTGACATGGAGATGTTAAAACACAGCCTCGACGTGAAATCGTTCTCTATGGAGACCAACAAGACGGGGAACGTCAGTGACAAGAAGAGCCATAGAAGGACAAAACGGTTTCTCTCTTACCCTCGGTTTGTCGAAGTGATGGTGGTGGCTGATAGCAGGATGGTTGCCTACCATGGAGCTAATCTGCAGCACTACGTTCTAACATTGATGTCAATAGTAAGTATTGGAATTGGAGAAGTAGTTTTAATCCACAGGGTTTTTTTGTTTGTTTGTTTTTTTCTAGTAGCTGCAGAGCTTCCTTTCTGCTCCTTTTTTACATGATGCCGTCCATTTGCTTCAAGTCAGTGTGGAAATGTTTCTGGGATGAGAGTGAAGCTTGGTGAAACTTGGTTGGGGTTCATGGCTCTTAGCTGCGTTTTGCTGGGAAGTGAGCAGCATCCAATGCAGTCATCTCCCTGCGGTGATTTTTGTCCCACTAGAGGATAAAAGTTCAGTAGATACGTGATCTAAAAATGGCCATGTCAAAATGAGGCGGTAGGCAGAAAGAGTTGCTTTTGGCATCTTGGCCAGTGGTTGTCATATGTTGGAGCACAATGATGCTGTTATTTGGTGAAAGGCTTGTTAAAGCAGGACGAAACTTTATGTTTCTGCAATACCAGCAGTTTTCTTTCATTCTAAAATTGTGCTGCGGGTAGGACTGTTTCTTTCAGAGGTGTGCGGAGGGTTCACGCATGGTCAGATAATATTAGAGCTCAGGACGGAGCAGAATAGCAGCTCAGGACAAAAGCAGTTGCAGAATGGAAAGCTTGCTTGTGTTGTCTTAATTGTCTGTTTTCTTGAATGCCAGCAATAACTCTGGGCGCTTCTTTTTGGAACAGGTAGCTTCTATCTACAAAGACCCAAGTATTGGAAATTTAATTAATATCGTTATTGTGAAATTGGTAGTGATACATAACGAACAGGTAATAGAAGTGATTTTCTTCTGCTTTTGACAGTGACATCTGTAGTAAACCCGGTGATAAATAGTTAAAGTATCTGTTTTATGTGTGTTGCTCATTAGGATGGTCCTGCAATATCTTACAATGCCCAGACAACATTAAAAAACTTTTGTCAATGGCAACAATCCCAAAACCACCCTGAAGGAAGCCACCTTCAACATGATACAGCTGTGCTGGTTACCAGGTGTGTTGAATTTTCTCGTTAAAAATATCACCTGTTGTGAGTCAGAGTTGCAAGCTACAAGCTTATAATAAATGCAGCTAGGGGAAATATTTGGTGTTTGATGTGGGTGTAAGGAGTGCAGTTAGGAGAACGTATTCCCCATAGAGGTGGAGGAGTCTGAAAGGGTCAGCTCTGTCCAAAGTCTGACCGTGGACCCAATGTGATGAAAATCTCGGACAGTGGTAGGGACTTGCTTCAGGCTCCTGTTGGATGGTGTGACAAAGTCAGCTTGGACGTCCAAGAACTGTTTTTGCCTTTTTTTATTATTATTATCATGCTTGTTCCATAAGTCATTGCTGCATTGAAAATTAATGTGTCAGGTCTGTTCTGCTTTCAGACAGGATATTTGTAGAGCACACGACAAATGTGATACTCTGGGTAAGAAAACTCCTTTTCTTTGTCCTTTTTAGCTTTTGTATAGTGCTAATGCTAGTTGCATGTGCTGAACTGTGGGTGACATTTCCTTTGCTATTGTAAACCTCTCTGTTCTCTTCTAGGTCTGGCAGAGCTGGGCACAGTTTGTGATCCATACAGGAGCTGTTCAATTAGTGAAGATAACGGGCTGAGCACTGCTTTCACAATAGCACATGAACTTGGCCATGTGTACGTCTTATGTAAATGCATTTACATTTAAATAGCCCCAGATTTATGCTAGCTAGTACTTGCCAGCACTAGGAGTTGATACCCGCTGAGTCTAATTGTCTGCAAGGAAATGAATACACCTGGGTAGGAGAGGCGCCACCAAGGAAGTCCAAGCTGTGGTGTGACTCTGGGGGAAAGTGGGATGCTCTGCAGCCCAGCTGCAAGCAGCAGAAACAGCAGACCCACAGTTGAGGGAGGCAGAAGGGCTTTTAAGAGTGAGCAATAACAGGGTACCCAGCTGTCGAGCAGTTTATGTGGAGAGGAGCAGAGCATCCCGTGTTGTTGGGTCTCCTGGCACCAACATGCAGCCAAATCTCTGAGATTTCTTCAGTGAAGTCTTGGTCAATCTTTTGGCACCAGCTGACTTTTTGGTCAGGGCTAGGTAGCTGGGTGCCCTGGGGAGGATCAGGGCAGGGGGCATGGGCGCATTTCACCCTGTCTTCAGGATTGAAATCTCCTCAGGAAAATTCCTGGAGCTATCAGTGCTCATTCTGCCTTGATGTGAGGCATTCATGAAGTCAGCAGAGCAGATGTGTGAAAGCAGGGACTTGGCCAGTGTGGCTGGCAGATGCTTGAGATATGTGACCTTGTTGTATCTGCTAAACTACTTATTTACAGGGATACTTTCACTAAGGAGTTGCTCGTGTTACTGGCTGTGCCCAACAGAGATGCAGCTCAATGGAATTTCCCTCCAATGGAAATTTCTAACTGACTTTGAAAAATTTTTTGAGTGCATAATGAAGAAAAATCTCTTAAAATCACAGAGCTCTTTATTCCCAGAGATACAGCTCTGTTGGGCAGCTTATTCCATTTAAAACCACCTTACACTCAGTTTGCAGTGGTTGTGGGATGGATGAGTTCTTAAGAACAGATCGCTCATTGTTTTAAGCTCTTTTTTTCTATGCAAAAGGCTGGCTCTTGTTTAAATGAGATTTCCTGACAGAAATTTCCCAAAGGTTTGGCTTTCTCCACACCTTAACAGCAGCTAATTCCTATGCTAATGCTGCCCCAAAGCTGCTGGAGAGGTTAGAGGAACTCCCAAGCAGCAAATGCTCCTTTGTCCTTTTACAGGGAGCAGAGGAAAGCATTGGCTCCTTGGAGGCCATCTTAATGGGATGGAAACTCCCAGGTCCTCAAGCATAGGATCAGACTGGGTCATTTCCCCTTTTCCACTTCAAGTAGCAAAGCAGTTTAAGCCGTTCTGTCTCCGTGGTGTACTTGCCGCATTCTTCGATGTGTCATGTGCTTCAAACTTCGCCTGGCTCTAGGTTGATATTGATGCTTGACGGCATCTCGTGAGCCTACTACGTAAAGTATGAGAGCCAAGTTTGTCCCCGGTAGAGCCTTATTTAGGCAACAGCACAAGGAATGAATGTGGCCCAAGGTGTTTAGCGGCTTTAGAAGGCGCTGTACAACCAACCTCCTGTCCTGAGGCTTGGGACAGCAGTGACCAACAGGCGCAGGGGACTCCTCTGCTGCAGAAACTTAATCCCCCTGATCACCTCTTGGCTCATTATCTCAGTTCCAAAGCACTTCCCATTTTCATCGTGGTGGGGACGGTCTCCAGCCTGCCTACAGGATCACAGCTATCAGTTGGAAGGGAAACAGCATCTTATGCAAGGCTCCCCTAAGCACTTGTCATGCTAAATATATGCAATAGCAGCATGGAGAGCTTTAGTAGAGGCCCGTGTAGCCTTTTGCAGCCAGGTGCTAGCAGGACTGTTTGAAACAGAGCCTGCTGGTCCTCCTGAATATGTGGGTGTTACTACTTGTATTCCATAATAGCTACCAGGAGCGCATCTAGGAAAATTCTTGGTCTTGCTCATTTTTAGTTCTGGCTATTGCTCTTGCTATACTAAGTACTTACCACTTACCCGGCTGTACTTGTCTGTGCTGTGTTCCCCTTAGATTTAACATGCCACATGATGACAATCATAAGTGCAAAGAAGATGGAGGTAAAAATCAACAGCACGTCATGGCGCCAACGCTGAACTTCTACACCAATCCCTGGATGTGGTCAAAATGCAGTAGGAAATACATCACAGAATTTCTAGAGTAAGACCTTACTGATCTGTGTGTTAGGCTATCTTTACTTATGTATATATCTCACAGGATGCTGGTTAATCCCAAATCCCCCTGTGGTGTGTTTGGAGGAAATCAGAGGCATTTCTGTGTGCATGCACCCTTTACATAGAGCAGGAATGTGCCCTTGACATCCAGTCCCTGCCAGCTCTGCCTTATGATTAGCTGGCAAGCAATGGCCTCTCTATGGGGAAGAATAAGTCTTCCCCTATGGATATTGCTTTTAAGGAATGTGCATTCTCCTCTAACCTGAAGAGTGAGTTTTCCAAGACCTGTGGACCAGATACAGAGTCATATCCAGCATAGAACCAGATGCAGAGCATTGGGAGGCAGACGGAATCTGCCTTTCTGCTCCACAGGTCTTGAATAGCGCTAGTTGGCTCTGGGATTGCAAGACTGCAAGGAGTCCCCGGCTTGCTTAGGTGCGTAGTGACTGTCCGTAGTGATGCCTTCGCACTTCTGATGCGGAGCAGAAAGAAACCACGATGGTTTTCAAGCAGATCCAGGAGCTTGGTACCTTGAGTGGTGGTTCTGCATGCTGAAAAGAGGAAAAATCAATGACTTTCTTTCTAAATGTATTCCAACGTTTGCTTGGCAGCCAAAGGAAGTTTTTTGCACTGTCAGACATGCTTTAGCTGGGCTGGTTGCCAGCATTGTGGGAGACGGTCATCATCACAACGTGGGGTGGTGGTGAAGGTAGGCAGCTTCCTGTGCTCCATAGTTGAGTCTGCAGTAGCTGTTTTGATGCTTGTTAAATATGACAGATGGGGTGCACACCTGGTGTAAAGGTAACCAAGATAAAAACAAATGTTTTGTAGTCTTACCACTTCCCAGTTTAACACCATTTTCCTGTTATATGTTCTAGCACTGGTTACGGGGAGTGTTTGCTTGATGAACCTTCATCAAGAACTTACACATTGCCTCAGCAGCTCCCAGGGCTGATTTATGATGTCAATAAGCAGTGTGAGTTAATTTTTGGACCTGGATCTCAAGTGTGCCCGTATATGGTAAGTGCAATTCCATGCCTTGGTTTTGCTGGCTTTCACAGATCAAAATAAGGCCTCCCAGCATTGGGTGAACAGGGGAAGGGGCTGGTGTAAAGACTACACCCACCAGCTGGTTAGAGCCTCAGCCCCACTCATTGTGGGGATGCAACAAGCCATCAAGTTACTGTGGACCTTGTGAGTTAACTATAAATCCTCGCAGGACTTTTTGTTTGTTTGTTTTGTATAGGATCATGCATCCAGTAGGGTGTGTGGCAGCTGGGATGAATGTATTTAATATTTCGCTGTGTTCAATAACTTAAGCAGATGCAATGTCGGCGACTTTGGTGTATTAACATTGATGGAGCACACAAGGGATGTCGAACTCAACACACGCCTTGGGCTGATGGCACCGAATGCGAACCCGGAAAGGTCTGTAACACCTTGTCTGTATGTACATTCGTAGCTGTATGTCCTTCACATTCATCCTATCCCAAGGGCCAGCGGTATAGAATACAGCATCTCTCTCTAGCTTCTGCCCAGAGCAGCTGTGTGTGTTCTAAGCATTTCATACAGGGATGGGGGAGCTGTATCCCAAATAATGTGAGTAGAATCTACTGCTTGGCATTGTTTTCTTTACTGCAGTGTTCTTTTTTTTTGAATGCTTATCTTACTTTTTAAATTAATATCCTCAAGTGAACTCATGAGCAAAACTTTTGCAAAGCTTTCCTAGAGTTTTATTAGAAATTTCTCATGTGATGTGAGTAATTAGTAATTACACATAACATAAACTTGACAACGGGCTTCTCATCTTGACAGCTTCAGAGTAAAATATAGAACTAACTAACACTTTCTATATGGAAACTTTTTGGCAGTTTTTTCTTAAAAACTTTTTATTTTCGTGTGCAATGTTAAGTTCCAAATTTTTTTCCAAACTAAATATATTTTTGAGAATAAGCTTTTAGTTTTCACTTGTTCAGATCTGGAGAAAAAATAGCGGGGAGATGTGGGCCTCTCTCTCTCCCTCTCTTCCCTTCTTTCAAAAATGCCAAGTAGTTTTCAGCATTTTTCTCTGAACAAAAGTGTAGCTTAAATTGCTCTTGTAGCAAATTAATGATCAGTAGGTTAAAACTTTCATTACCTTGAAAAGCTCAGCATATAAACTCATATGGTCTTTTGAACATCGATGTTGTTTTTGATACACTTTTTCGCAAAGGCTGTGGGTCTCCCTGGCAATTAATCTTTTGTTACGTGTGTCTGAAACTCATTTGTGAACAGTAATTTCATTCAAAGCAATGGGTGTGATCTAGCAGTTTGCCTTCATTATGGAAAAGTGGAGCCAACCCAGGTGCAGACTTGGTGTTTTTAAGGTTGGTAGTGTATGGCAGAGATATTGCTGGAATCGCAATATTGCTGGAATTATTCCTGCAGTAATCTCTGGAGCTAGTGGTATATCAATATGCACCATTTTATGTAAAATCGTCCCCCCTTTTTGGAGTATCAGAATAAAGCTTATGCATCTCTGAAGTCCTGTCTAGCCCCACCTAAGTGGGACACCTCTGACAGTAGATCTTGTATCTTCAGCTTCTCCACTTGTGAGTTTGGGAGGTGCTCAGAGCTGTCTGTTCAGAAATAACTTTTTTTTTTTTTTTTTCTCTCCTGAATTCCAAATATGTGAACTGCAGTTTTGTGCAAGCATATCTGTAGTTACCTTGGATATGACCAGAGTTGAGTTCATGCAACTGTGGATGAGCAGCACAAGTTTAGATAAGGGTGACCTGAATTCCTCTGCTGAGAGCTGGCAGGATCTTGGGCAAGACTAATCAGTTGAATCGTCTCCAGGTGTTTGAACATGTTCTGGAAGAAAGGTTTTGTGTGCTCTATCAGTGTGTTGGCCTAACTCAAGCTTCAAGTTTGGATCATCATAACCCCTTTCCTCCCCACTATTTTTTTGGGCTTGTAGAGTGCTGAAGTGTGAGTCCAGGAGTGTGTTTTGTTGGAACTAATCACAGTTTTGGTGCTCTGCTGTGGCTAGGAGCCCTGTCAAACTGCTGCATGCAGACTAATACCTTGCCTGGTCTGCATGGTTCAAGTTCATGATATATGGGTTGGCAGACCATGCTGATTTTTTTTATGGAGGTACCTTTGGAAGAAAAAAAAAGAGAATCTGAACAGCTAAGAAAAGTCTAGCTAAAGCTGCTGGAATATAGACTTACCCAGGCTCTAAAGTTATTTTTAACTGAAACATATTAAAACAATGTGGGAGTAGTAGTAGCATATGCGTATTTTGGATGTGAGGGCACTGAGATTGATACCATTAAATCAAATAACAAGCCTAGACTTTGGCCTTTGCTGGGTGCACACCAGTCATGGTCATTTACTCTGCTTGGCAGTGCCCGTGCCTCACCAATTTGAAATAAATCACTGCAGGGCACAGGAAGAAAATAGAGGCTCGCACACTTGGGTCTGCCTCTCGTGTGGTTTTCAGGGTTGTTTTAAAGAATGGTAAGAGCAGCATAGATGAATAAGTAATCATTTCTGTCCCCTCCCTTACGGCAGCAGGTACCGTATAAGTTATGCATGTGTGAAGCTTCACAGCACTTGTCTGCCCCCCTGCTAATCTATTCAGCCAAATCAGCCCAAGTCCGGGAGCTGGTTTTGGTGAATTATCCAAGGCCCCTGTGGCAAGACAAAGGGAAGGAAAAGCTGCTATAGAGTCTCCTTCCCCACCGCCGCTCCCCTCTTCAACTTCATGTCCGTTTAAGTTATTTTGAACCTGCTCCAGACAAAAACTCTTTTATTCTCTCCGCTCTCTGATCTGCAAGCCCCTAGGATAGAGCACCCTGGCAGACTTTTTTTTTAATCTTTCTGCTGTAATTCGGCTTTGGGATTATTTTTAAAATAAAAAAGACACGAGGGTTGCACAGCCAGACTATTCACAGTGTGGTTCCAAGAAACACCCCTGCATTTCCATAAGAAAATCTTGCTGTTTATTTAAAACAGCTGCTCTTTCCCCCCCACCCCTTGATTCACTATCAATTTGCTATCACTGCAAGCTCCCAATTTGGAATAAAATCAAGAGATTTAGGTAATTTCCTGGTTAATCCTCAACCATTGGATGGTAGACGTATAGATCATGTCACGGTCTGTTAGCTGTGTACATTCACTAGTTAGCTATTCAATCTGCGGGTCAACGGTGCCAAGCACGACCGTGGCTACATATTTAGCTGTGAATGTCAACATTTCTGCAAGAAGTTCTGCTCCAGGACAGTGTGGTTGTGCTAGTGCCGTGTGTTTTTGTATGCTGGCGGTAGCTGCCAGACCTCCTTGTCCCTGTAAGTGAGTGTCAGGGTCCCCATTCCGCCCTCTGCAAAGGCCAGGAGGAGGGATGCGTTGCCAGGGCTGGTCCTGCAGCACCAGAACTTGGCGTTTCAGCCAATTTTATTGCTGTCCTCTACTGGAGCAGGGGCTTTTTAAGACAGCATCTATCTGGGGAGTCAAATCTTCAGGTGGATGAAATAAAAAACCATCTCCACTGCTTTGCTAGCTCTGCCCCATCTGTCTGCACGGGTTAGGAGAGTGGCAGACAGACAGCTGGACACCGTGAGATCTCTTTGGCCTGACTTTGCCAGGAAACTGAGCAAATGACACTTCCTCAAAATATTCCCTTAGGTTTATATAGGGGATATTTCTTGTGGCATTGAAGAAGCGTCCTGCGTGTGTGAACTCCCCATCAGTTTTGGAAACCCCTTAGAGTCGATCCTTGAAGTAGAGATGAAGTGAACAAAGCGTGTTGATAAATTACTCATTGCCATAAAGATCATCAACTATTTTCCTGCTGGAACAGCACCTGGTGTAGTAAAATATTACCAGGGACTGTTTCGATGATGCATCTACAATTTTTTTTTTTTCTTGAGTTCCTAAATTTCTTCTAATTTGTGAGCAATCAGCAATGTTTGGGTTTTGTATAATTGCAAAAATGTAGGCATCCAACAGCAAATAAGCATGCCTCCAGGGTGCTTTAAACTTCCAGGTTTAAATCTGCTTTAGCAAGAGCCCTTCAGGGAGAGGGAAAACTTTGCTTTGGGGGTATTTTTTGGTATTTTTCTGGCAGTCCTGGTGGGGCTGGGATGTGCCTTTCCCCTGGGTCTACTCTGTCTGGAGAATTCTGTGTACAACCAGCACACCCAGAAGAGATTTAATTTGAATGATAAAAATAGTGGAGGGAGAAGGGTGCCAAGGTAACTTAAACCAGTTCTCCAAAGAAAATAGAGAAGAGTTACAGCTGGCAAATACAAGTGTAGACCAGGCCTTGGCAAGTCCCATGTTATGGCTGAAAAAGAAAAATACTTTGGAGTGAGGAATTCTCTGGTTTTATTTGCCCTTTTGAGTTGGAACTTTCTCTCTTCCTCTGCTGGGGCTCCGTGCAGCTGTGGAGAGGTCTGAGTTTTTCCTGTTATTTGCAAATGTTATCCCTGTTGCGCGTCCCCTATTACAACACTCAGTGCTTCCCGCTGCTCTCCAGGAAATTGGATAAGCTGTTTTTTCAGGAGCCACCAGCAAGCAGGGAGCGCTTGGTGATGATGCTGGTGATTGTCCTCGGTCTTCTTCCCGTAAATCATGCTTCTGGGCTCTGTTCTTGCCTTCCTTTCTCCATTTAAGGGTGCAAAAGACTGAAGCTGCTTGTCTTCCTTTCTCTGCAAGGAAGATAATGCAATTTGAGGGGAAAACCCCGAAGAGGTGCTTGAAGCTAGAGCCAAGTACAGAGCACGGTCCCCAGTACCCTCCTTGCTCCTGGAAATTTGCTCAGCTGCAAAATTTGGGTAACAGAGCAAAAGTGAAAATGATTTTGGTGGTGTTTTGGTTTGGGAAACCTTTATTGCATTTTGAACAGGGTATTTGAGGAAAAGCAAGTGGATCTTGGCATCAGGACTGATGACTAATGAAAAGTAACGTAAAATTCCCCTTTCCTGTGTGTGTCTCGCCCGCAGCACTGCCGGTTCGGGATGTGTGTCCCCAAGGAGCGGGACGCGCCAGTGCTGGACGGTGCCTGGGGCACATGGAGCCCTTTCGGCACCTGCTCAAGGACCTGCGGCGGGGGCATAAAGACGGCGATCCGGGAGTGCAACAGGCCCGAGTAAGTGCAGCAGCGGTACGGGGGAAAAACTGGCTGAAATCCCTTTTTTGGGCATGGCCCCCAAGGGGCCTAGAGTTTTGGGCCAAACTTTGTATCAGAAAAGTGCTGTAGAGAGGGGATGGATCATGGGGGGGGAGCTGGGCTGCATATTTATCTGTTTTCTACTGTTTTTATTACTGTTTGGGCTGGTTTTGCTGCTGCTGTTGCAGGGCACCTTGAGCATGGGGGCTGTGCAGACCAGCTAAACCTCAGCAGAAATCTGCTCACAATAAAAAAAATAAAATAAAAATAAAAAAGGCAGCACTTAAAAATGTTTGCCATCACCACGGAAGACAAAACCCTAAACCCTTTGAAACGGCAAAGAATTTTGCCATGGGCTTGGAGGCAGCAAGTGCCCAGCCTGCAAAATATTAGCGCGGGGTTGAGCAACCAGTGTGAAAACAGCCTGGTTACATAAATGTTCCTCCTCACCGACCATTCCTCCGGCCCAGGAGGGCAAAGGGGGTCGAGGGGCTGGGTCTGCCTGCAGAAATAGCTCTGCAGGCAAAGCCATCGGGCACATTCCCGTCTTCCCTAGGTGCATCCCCCATTCCTGCAGGAACTCATCTGCTGTAGCCTGGTCCACAGAGACTTTCACTCCTTTTGTTGGGTTTTGCCCTGATAGTTTGCATGGGTTCCCACCATCAGTGTTCCCCTTCGCAGGACATTGCAGAGACATCGCAATGGGAATAAAACGTGATCTAAAGTCACCACCACACGCTCTCCCTCATCTCCAAGCTCTTCAAAACTACCCTGAGCAGGACTAATTTCTACTTCGCCACCTTCCATCAGGCAGGAGAAACCAAGCCACGTAGCTGGAGTGAGCTCCACAATAGTTTCCTTTGGCCTTTTGTATTCAGAGAGGGTTTTTCTCTTTCCAAGCTTTCCGTGCGCAGGGATCTGCGGAGGTATCTTGCATGCCGATGAAATCCTCCACTAAATCTGACACGAAAAATGAAAGCCCTCCCCTCGTAGCTGGCCAAAAATGAGTGCAGCTCCTGTCTCCATCTGTAATGTGCTCTGACACCTACATGGATGAGTACTTTGCAGGACTGTAGGAAGCTATAAGCCTCTGAAATGGAAACAGACTGTGTTTTGACATACACTTAAGGAATGTATTAGCTAACCAGATCAGACCCTTCCCACCAGGATTGCTTCCTTGGGAATTGCGGGCGGGATGGTACGGACAGAGCCCGCGGCTGCCGCACGTCACATACAGTGCCTGGGGGGCAAGCCCTGCTTTCAAAGCAAGGCATAGCGGCAGTGTTATGGGGGGTAGCGTATTCCGTAGAATGGCGATCCCTGGAGCTCTGCTTCCCAGGGTGGCTTTTGGAGTGGGTCAGTGGCACGTGAGCTGGCTCACATCTGCATTTTGGTCTGTTGCCAGACTCCTCTGCCTGTGCCGAAACCCTTCCATATCTGATGTGCAAAGTCCTCTATGGATGAACATGCTGGTTGCTGGCTATGTGGATGCCAGGGCTCGCTAGGATGCGGTGGTGGAGATCTCAGGCTCTAGCTCTCCTGGCCCACCCTGAGGGCAGGGATGCCGGGGCCTGCGATGGGGTTCCTCAAGGTTAGTATTTGGGAGCAATGCATTACATGCTTGAGTCCTGTTGAGATGGAGTCAGAATAAGCCCCCAATATTCTCTAGAGCTGTTGTCGTATCCCAAGAATTTTGCCCTGCTGGGAGGCATCCAGCAAAGCATAGGATTATGTGAGGGAATATCCTTAGATTGAAAGCCAGAGTCCGTACCGGCCTGTGCTTGATAAAAGCAATGATTCAGAGATACAGGGAACGGAGGCAGAGCAAGGTTTCTCTGCATGCATTGCTTCCCGTTCCCTCTGAGGCACGTGGTGGATGATAGTTATTCACGAAAACATTAGATAGCGCTGAAGGATCCAGTATTTCTTCATGACAGTGAAAATTGATGTTATATGAGGCTGACTTGTTTTTCAGGGTTAGCTCTATTCTGTTTACTCAGACTTGATGAAAAGCAATACTAAATCTTCAAGGATTTAAGAATGCATTAAAATTGTCAGGGTATCTGGGGCTGTGTTGAACTGCCAGGAGTGCAAGCGTGTTCAAGGCCCCAGCGCTGGTCTCAGGGAGATTTACTGCCACTGTTATGAATCTGACGGTTTGAAACGAGGTGGCAAGTTTTAGCATCCTTTGGTTTATGGCGAGCCCGTGTGTTTAATATAGCTCAATCTCATGGATCATGTCTAGAAAAACGGTTAGTCCCTTGAGGTCTTCAGATCTTATTAGATGTGCCCTTTTTTAAAAAGAAAAAAACAATTCTGCTGCCTGTTGTTATTAACTAATTATAATGAAAGGGAGACCTTTATTTACTTTTCTCTAAGTAAGACTCTAACCTATACAAGCCTGTTTTCAAAGCACAGCAGCGCTACAGAAGTATCTGTGTTTTCAAAAGCAGGTAGAGATGATGTTAGCGCTTCTTGTGATACTGCAGTTGCAAATAGCTTGAAGACGTGAGAGAGATGAATTGTTATGGGTGAGAGGAAAGACACTGCTATGCCACCTGGGCTGTTGATGTGTCTATCTAAAGATATACCATAAAATTGTGCTGCTCTAGGGGCTTGCTGCCTTGTCGTGCATAGAGACCCTTATGCGTGCGCATGGATTTTCTGTTCGTGTTGTTAAGGAAACCCTGACTGCATACGATGTGTGCACCTCTGTCTTATTTGTGCCTTTTGGAAGTTATTTAATTTGCACTGTAATATCATTTCTTCTGTTATCCAAGGATAGCAAAGCTGCTTGGTTGGTACTACAGTTTTTATTACAGTTATTAATTGCAGTAGCTTGTAGTAGTCCTGACACCCCCTGAAGGCCATTTATCATGAATAAAAACCTCATGGTAGGTGCTCTGCTGCCTTTCCAGCTCCCCACCAGAGGCGACCTCCTCTTGCATCGCCCCACTTTGCAGCGCAAAGGCAGCTTTGCACTCCACAGTATTGCCTCATCCTGTTTCTTCCAACCTCTTCTGCAGATTTAGGGTTTTTTTTTTTTTTTTTTTTTCCTTTTTTCCTCTCTTCCTGGAGGGGTCTGGTGCATTTGCAATGTCAGGAGTGAGTGTTTTTTTCTCTTTGGAAGACTTAAAACATGGGGCATGCTGTGTTTATTTCATAACGATGGGCCCGCAGAAGGCTCCGTGTAAATGAAGGTCATACAAAATCTTACTAAGTTCCTCGTAGAAATGGCCTTTGAATTGCCAGCGAGCAAGCTAGCCTGTGTCCCGAGGGTGTTTTTCTAGCAGCATTACATTATCCAGCAGATTTCTCCTAGGTCTATCTGCTGACTTTTATGTGGCTTGGATCATATTCCAAGCTGATACAGTATTCCTCTTCCTGTAAAATTGGCATGAAGTTTGGGTTGTTTTTTTTTCTTGTTTTCCTGCATGGTTTTATCTGAAATAAGTGAAGATTAAGTTATTTAAAAGTGCCTAGCATTACCATTGCTACCTTGAGGCTATAAATGCCTAAGGATGAAATGCAGACTGGCCTTTCAGCCCTGCAAGGGAGCCAGCTGTGATTTCTGGTGTGCTCTGGTTATTTGCAACCCAAGTGATCATATGCAAAGTCCCAGCCACCAAAACTGTAGGACCGATGGGGGTTGTGGCCACTAGAGCTGGTCCCCCAGCTTATGGTGTCCCTCAGTATGAAACTAAATCCCTGCCTGCCTTAGGAAAAAGGTGTTGCTCCTTCTTTCTGGCTTCTTTCTACTGCTGCATCAGAGAGCAAATACTCCTCTTTTTTTTTTTTTTTTTTTTTTTCTCCCCTATTCTATTTTTTCCTTTCTTTGGGTTCTATATAGTCTTTTTGTAAGACACCCACATGCTTAGTCCTTTCAGCTGGATGTTCGTTAAAGCTACGCACAGACAAAGACAGGTCCTTCAAAATGGCCTTGCAAGTAGCTGCTGGACAAGCTGCAGGACTAGAACCAAGTCCCGTCTCCAGTCTGGTCCCAGGGTCATCCGGCCCTACGGGAAGATGCACTGGCAGGGCCTGCTCTGTGCCAGCGTGGTCCATAGGAAGGTCTTGGATGATGGTGCCTTCCCGGACCTTAATGTGGGTGGAAGCCCTTGTGCAAGAGCTGGATGGAGATGGAGGCTGGAGATGGAGGCCTGGAGAGGGTCCCCATCCAAGCAGAGAGGTTCAGTGGATGCAGGAGGCCTAGAAAACCACTCGGGGATGAGGCAGAGAAAGACGGGGCTATTTCTGTGTCTCCGCAGGCCTAAAAACGGTGGCAAGTACTGCGTGGGGCGCCGCATGAAGTTCAAGTCGTGCAACACGGAGCCGTGCTCGAAGCTGAAGAAGGACTTCCGCGACGAGCAGTGCGCCGACTTCGACGGCAAGCACTTCAACATCAACGGGCTGCCCACGAACGTGCGCTGGGTCCCCAAGTACAGCGGAAGTAAGGAAGGGAGCGCGGCGGCCCTCGCGCCGCCTGCCGTGGGGAGACCGCCCTAACCCTTGGAGACCGCCCTAACCCTTGGAGACCGCCCTAACACGCTCCTGCCTTTTTCCCCCTTCGCCCCCAGTCCTCATGAAGGATCGGTGCAAGCTCTTCTGCCGCGTGGCCGGCAACACGGCCTACTACCAGCTCCGCGACCGCGTCGTCGACGGCACTCCCTGCGGGCCCGACACCAACGACATCTGCGTGCAGGGGCTCTGCCGGGTGAGCCCTTTTCCCTGCCCTTCAGCGGGGGCGAAAGGCGGCACCAGCGCCCGGTTTTGCGCGGCGGAAAGGTCGCGTTTCGGCACTCCAAGTGTCCGTCCCCACTATGAGTGCTAAGCAGTCTGGAGCTCTTGGGCTGTGCCTGGGTTCTGGGAAGAGCCTTTTGTTGCTGAGCCTAAACACAAATTTGGTCCTCCTTTGGTCTGCCCTGGGTTTTCTCGGTCAGATACCAAAGACTTCTTATTTTTTCCCTTTTGCAGTTATTCTTCATGCCTTTTTCTAGGGGAATTTTGGCCAGCTGCTCATGAGTCAGCAGCGCCGTGGGCTGGTGCTGAGCCGTGCGGGTCGCTGGCAGCAGAGCCTTGCCTGGGAATACCCATGCCCCGCTTCCAATGGCAAAAAATGTGGGAAAGGGGATGATCCCCCTTCCTGAGCAAATATGGTATCCAAGAAGCAGGTAGTAACAAACTGCTTCGGGAAGATGTCCCAGCCGGTCTTAAGACATGGCCTGGTGCAAACTGCCCCTCTGGTCTTACTGCGTTAAAAAGCCTTTTGTTTAATGGCGTGGGATGGCCGTGCTGTTAATCAGTGAAAAAAATGCAGGGAAGCAAAGCGATTTGTCTCGTGGCAGCCTTTTCTTGCACAGATCTTTTGTGCGGCTTAATTTGGGGATTTCTAAATGCTGTGTTTGCTTCATCTAGCTTTTTGCTTTTTCTCTTGAAGCAAGCTGGATGCGATCATGTGCTGAATTCAAAAGCAAGAAGAGACAAATGCGGCGTTTGTGGTGGGGATAATTCTTCGTGCAAAACTATTGCAGGCACATTTAACACGGTGCATTATGGTAAGAATCTGTTGCTAAAAACTTTATAGAGAAAAATGCAGGTCTATAAAATCCATTTCCACACTTAATCTACAAAAACACTGATGCAAAGTACAAAATCCTTCCAGCTATCGCATATTCTGTTTTATAACTATTTATGCTATCCCTAAGTGAAAAGTACTGGCTTGTGTAACGCAAGGTAATTTCCCCTCATTTCACTTCCCCCATAAAAAGCAAATGAAATGTCTGTGTAATAGCCTTGACTTTCTGTTAAATCTCTCCCAGGCTATAACGTTGTGGTCCGCATCCCAGCTGGTGCCACAAACATTGATGTGCGTCAGCACAGTTACTCAGGGAAACCAGAGGATGACAACTACCTGGGTGAGTGGCAGCACTTGCTTCAGTCCAGAATCACACCTTGCTCTCTGGTTTTGCTGGTATTTCTGCTGGCCATTTTCTGCTAAGGAAGATGAAGAGCTCATTTAAGGAGATGTTTCCTTAATGAAAGTATTTCTTGCGTGCCCTGCAAACATAATGAGGAAGGTCTTGTTCCATCTCTTGGTGCAGGTCTAGTTAATAGGATGGCCATCCTTGATCTGTAGCTTGAGGGGCTCATGGATTGTAAGGAATATCCCCTGAGGGTATCTCTAGAGCTAGGAAGGATTATCGAACCTGTTCTGTGGTGGCACAGAGCTGGGAACAAACCAGATTCCTGACTTCCTTGGGAATCTCTTAATCCTGGACTAATGTGTCTCTGCTTTCACCATCCTCTGGTTGGAGAATAAATATGCTATACCTAGAAAGGCATGTTTGTGCAAACAAATTCAAAGAGGAACTGTTTTCTATTCCATTGAGAGAAAAGCTTTTGACTGCACATAGACTAAGCCCTGCTTGTCTCTGCCAGACAACGTCATATAATTGAAAAGAAACACCCTGCACCAAAGTTGTTTTAATTTAAACTTAATGATAACTTGGCCTTAACCACTGTGCATTCATAATGACCTATTAATTGGTGGGTTTGTCTCCAGAGATGTATAAAAATATGCTTGCGATACAATGCAAAATCACTGTGCTGCATGCACGTCTGCTGTTCCACCAGGCCGAGCAGCTGTTTACTCTGCAGTGAGCGCTGTGAAGGGCAGCTAGTGAAGATAATACAAATGCAGTTTGCAATTGATTTTATACCTGCCCTGCAGAAGGCTGGTTTTGCACCTAAGTACTGTTTGTGTCCTGAGCCCATTTTGGCCACTCGCAAAGTGGGGAATGGGGCTATGGCCCATGGAGGATGATTGTTGTTTTGGCTCCATTTCTCTCCTTTCGTGCACTGTCAGCTGCGCTTCTGGCACCGGGGTCCATTAATCAGATCTCTGAGTAAGGCACTCCATCCCATTTTGCAAGGACAACTTGCCCAAACAGTATTGCTGTTGCAAACCTCACTGAGCTACGATAGCTTTCCATCCTGAGGGAGAGGATTTCCCCATTTTCCTAGGGGAAAATAAAACAGCCTTCCTCACACTGTATCAAGACTCGTCCCCTCACAACAAGCCCCAGGGAACCCCTCTCTTTTTGGAGGGCCCTTAATCTTTTTGGGAAGCAACAAAGTAAAGTCTTCTTTAATGTCACTTTAACATTGCTGAGAAAGAATTTCTTCAACTTAGGCCCGAATGCGAGCAAAGGAGAATTGTGCATGTGCCCACTTATTTTGCAGCTCACTGGCTGTGAAATCTTGGGCCCTCGATACTGTGAACCTTGTAGCTGCTTAACAATTTAGGAGGAATTTGATGTTGTCATCAAGTCCAAGACACAGTCCTATTCTAGAAAGATATAGTAAAAGGAAAGGAATCCTTTAGCGTGTTTTAGGACTGCCTAATGACATTAAAGCCTCCGAAGGAAGGAATTTGGCTGAGTCTGGAGTTTCCTTTGTGAATTTGCCTCCATCTGTATGTGTTTGCTACCAAGAAGGGTTTTGCTTCATTATCTCTTCTCGTTCAGTGTAAAACCTTCCCTTTTGGTGTTTTGGTGTTAAGTTTGGATTTTTCAGTGCAGAGGCTTTGTAGTAATGTAGCTGTGATGGGTGAAATGGTGGGGAAACTAACTTAGGAAATTAGCTACATAATCGCATTAGTGTGAAGTTGTGCAGCAGACTGCTGTTTTCAGGAAACTGTTCCTTTTATAAAGCATTTAGGCTTTAAGCCTTCAGTACTTCCACATACCTTAGATTTGGAATAATAGAAATGTAAGGGAGTGGGGGAAGGACAGATTGAGAAAGAAATACTAACCAAACTCCCTGAATTTGTCCAGTAGAAAATGGAAATTTGGGCAATTAGCTTATGTGGTTGTACCCCCTGGTTATTTCTTTACCCTTGGCTCTGGGGTGAACCATTTGGGAGCAATTCTCAATTTAACGGGGCTCTGCATTGGTAAAAGAAAAAGGGAGGATGACTATAAAACCTATGCTGCTCCCTTTGCATCCTCTCTGTTTGAGGAAAAACAGCAGACTTTTTTCACCAAGCCCAAAGACAGGGGCCACCGAGAGCGTGTGACCTCTTTGTATGTATATATGAGTTAATTCTGTGTCTTTAGTTCTTGTTTTTTGCACTTATGCAGCCTTATCTAACAGTCAAGGAGACTTTATATTAAATGGAGACTTTGTCGTCAGTATGTTTAAAAGGGAAATCAAAGTTGGGAATGCCGTGATCGAATACAGCGGATCAGATAATACTATTGAAAGGATTAATTCTACTGATCGGATTGAGCAGGAAATAACACTTCAGGTGAAGTACATATATGTCGTGCATGCATCTGTTGGGCTGAACATGGTCAACAGTTTACCTGTCTTATCTTTTTTTGTTTTTTGTTTTTCTTCTTTTCTCCCAGGTTTTATCAGTGGGCAATTTGTACAACCCCGATGTTCGCTATACATTTAATATCCCCATCGAGGACAAGCCGCAGCAGTTTTACTGGAACGCCTACGGCCCGTGGCAGGCCTGCAGCAAGCTCTGCCAAGGTAGGTGCTCGGCGATGCTTCGGAGACGATGCCCTGCGGCCCTGCACCTGCCCGGGATCTCAGCGGTGTTGACTAATACGTCCCTGTTTGCGTTCCTTGGGATTCCCCCATTACGGGCTCGTGATGCCCAGGAGCAGCTTGCAAGGGGTAGTACTTTCCTGTGCACCTAAAACGATGTGTTTTCCTTCTGTGCAGGAGAAAGGAAAAGGAAACCTGTGTGTACAAGAGAGTCGGATCAGCTCACGGTGTCAGACCAAAGATGTGACCGAATTCCCCAGCCTGATCCAATAACTGAGCCCTGCGGCACAGAATGTGAATTAAGGTGTGCTCTACTCTGGCATGTATATAATTACGTCATCTGTGTGTATATATATTACATCATGTATATATTTATATTATAAGTTACTCTTCTTTCCTTTCACCTCCTGCCATAATTGCTCTTCTCAGTAATCTGCTAGATTAAAAAAAAAAAAAAAAAAAAAGTAGAAGTTGCCTCTTTGTCAATCAAAGGGGAGCGACATCCTCCAGCTGTATTTTGAGAGGCATTTTTCTACACCTTCAGATTTTTCTTCTTGGATGGAATTATTGCTAAATGTAAGGAATCTCTCACCTAACCTTAAAAAATATACCTGTGCAATATGGTGCCTGAAATTCTCCTCTTCCTGGGTCAGAGATGGTCGGCATGGTCACACCAGCAGCCCACAGACAGGGGAAAAGCATGTGCCCAAATCACAAGAGTAACTGAGGCTCAGATGCCTCATCGAGTGCTTAAAGTGTAGCCTGGGCTTGAGTGCCTAGCTGGGCTGGGGCTGTCCCTGGACAGCTCCCAGTGAGCGTGTCCCCACTTGCAGTTGGAATTGATGGGATGTCTCCCTAGGAGCTACAACCTGTTTTCCTTTAAAAAACAATCACTTTTCATATCTGCAGCATAAACAGAATGGGATTAAACAGCTACTGGTGAGGCAGTTTAGGTTTCCTGAGAGGTGTCTCTTTGGCTAAGCTAAATCTGAAGCAAAAACAGGTTGGTTCTTCTGTGAACAAACATTGGGTTGATGCCATGACAGCTCCTGTCATTGCAGCGAGCTGGAAACTTCAGAAAGGGAAATACAAGAGTTCAGAAGCTGTCAGCAATGTAAGGGCTGCCTGTAACTCGGGCGCTATTGACTCCGAGTCCTCTTCGCTGTTGTTGTCTTCTAGCTTTGCTAACACGGCAAGTTTTCCCCTCCAAGGAGCAATCCGTGGGTTAGCTGCCTGCTATTCCTGGAGGGCTTTGAAGCCACGCAGCATTGCCTTATGCTGTAAAGAGTTAAGACTTCCAGCTAAAGAGCATCATTCATTATCTACGTGAATTATCTACCTGTAGCCCTAAATCTCAGCGCCGCATCCCACCTCGCCAAGGCAGGCGTGTTCCCTTGGGCTCCGTGCCACCTCGGGGTGGCTGACGGGCTCTGCTTGGCCTTGCTGCAGGTGGCACGTGGCGAGGAAGAGTGAGTGCACTGCTCAGTGCGGCCTGGGCTACCGCACGCTGGAGATCTACTGCTCCAAGTACAACCGGCTGGAAGGGAAGACGGAGAAGGTCGACGACCGCTTCTGCAGCAGCCAGCCCAAGCCCAGCACAAGGGAGAAGTGCACGGGGGACTGCAACGTGGGAGGCTGGCGGTACTCAGCATGGACAGAGGTAAGGGGGGCTTGGATCTCCTTCACGCGTCCCCTCTGAGGACACTCTCCAAGCTGTCAAGTCTGTAAATGACCTGTGAAACTTGGCCACGGTGCTTTCACTGCCTTCTCTTGAGGATGCTAGTCTAAGTCAGCCTCATGCTCCTTATTGTCCACCGTGATGAATTTATGCTTTGAGCTCTCCTGACACTGGTCCTCATCATGCTAAGCTCATCTTTTTGTCCATCTTCTCCCATACAAGGCCACCAGTCCTGGAATCAGCGAGACTGTCTTGCCACTGGTGGAGTATCTCTCAAACGCGTTTTCTTTACGTTTCTTAGCATAAAGCCTTTCAATGGCCGAGCAAGTCCTTGGAGGCCAAGGTGGCTTTCCTGAGTGAACCAGTGACAGAGAGGAGGCTGGTTAGAGGAAATAAATAGGTTTTTGGCCTGCGATAGGGTAGCAGAATGTGTTTACTCAGCTTATTTTCTTCCCAGTGCTCTAAAAGCTGCGGCGGGGGCACGCGGCGGCGGCGAGCCATGTGCGTTAACACCTACAACGACGTGCTGGACGACAGCAAGTGCAGTCAGCAGGACAAGCTGACGGTGCAGCGGTGCAGCGACTTCTTGTGTCCCCAGTGGAAAATGGGCGATTGGTCTGAGGTAGGTGTTGCTCGACAGCCAGGACCCATGGGCTGCTGCCTTGAAGCCTGAGGCATCATCCTGCAAAGAAATTTTCTGTTTTTCCCTGCCCATCCATAAGCAGGGTGTGTTGGAATTGGCATCATCTTGTTTTCTTTGTGCATTCTGGGGGCCATATCCCAGGGCACCCACTGCATCTCTCCCTGCTCTTTAGTACTGTCACCTCTGCTGCTGCTAGCTGGAGTCCTTCCTCCTTCAAAATGCAGAAAAAAAAACCCACACGTTAATAGACTTTTTCCCACTGCAGAACCAAGGGTTTAGGAGGACGTTCTTCAACGGCTTCACCTTTGTGGCCAAATAGCTCTTGTTTTTGTGCATTACATCCTGTTAGGAAATAATGAAAGAAGTCACAGGGAAACGAGGGTGTTGACTGACCATGGTTCCCAGCAAAATATCTCTGTT
Organism: Nothocercus julius; assembly: GCA_013398735.1. Lineage (NCBI taxonomy): Eukaryota > Metazoa > Chordata > Aves > Tinamiformes > Tinamidae > Nothocercus > Nothocercus julius. The sequence goes on from VZSV01000005.1 coordinate 12,271,827, forward strand.
CCGATTCTAGCTCCTGTGAGCCTGAGCCTTTTGGTGGTGGTGGAAGAGGCGCATGCAGCCTGTGGGAGCTGCAAGATCTTTATCATGATCTCTCCAAGGGCAGTGCGTTTGCTCTATTTTAGCAAGCCTTCCTGGCCCTGTTGCACCCCACTAGAGCCCTGGCAGGCAGCGCTAAGGCTTTGCCCCACATCTCACAGGTAGAACAAGTTGCTGTATCATTTCCCCACACGGCTGTTTTCCACACTCCGGTCTATGCCGCAGATCGGTCCCTGCGGGGCAATCCCTTGTCCTGGGAAAACGCCCACACATTTTTCAGTCCCCGTGGCTGCTGGTTAAAGAGACGCCCCTGGGTTTCAAAGCGGTGCTTTGCAGCAGGTTGCCCACGAGCCGCAGGGCAGCGCTCGCCCTCGGCACCGCTGAGCCCGTGTTTGCTCCCCGCAGTGCCTGGTCACCTGCGGGAAAGGGCACAAGCATCGCCAGACCTGGTGCCAGTTCGGCGAAGATCGCTTAAACGACAGGTTTTGTGACCCCGAAACGAAGCCGGAGTCGGTGCAGAGCTGCCAGCAGCAGGAGTGTGCGTCGTGGCAAGTCGGACCGTGGGGCCAGGTACCCAAAAGGCACCGTTTTCTTCATTTTGACTCAGTGGCATGACTGTGCTAATTGGTTTGTACACAAAAACACCCTGAGTTCAGCATATGGGCAGCAGTGCCTGTACCTGTCCTCTTTGCTAAATTTAATCTGTGTTATACTAAATTGGCTGTGATTTTCAACAACAGCAATAAAAAAAAAAAAAAGGAGTTTCCAAGGTTATGCTCCTAAATACATATTTAGATACTTAAATACATGCCCTAATTTTCACAGAAGCTGCTTCCATTGTATAGCTGTTATTTTTAATGTTTTCCAGTTTGTTTTTTAAATATTAAAATGCAAGTGGCTTGTTTCTTCTAGAGTATTCTGGCATCTTGTTTTCTACAAAGCCGTTAACTTTTGGCTTGAAAAAAAGCAGCAGCAAAGCCAGAGCAGTTGCCCCAACCAGACTTTGTCCCCCATCAGCAAAATTATTCATTAGCTGGTTGTGCGACTGTAGGTTTGAAGAGCTAGTTTGGAAGTAAGATATGATCCTGTTTCTACCAAACCATAATTCACTATGTTCAGAAGACTAAATCTTGTAAATGTCCACACCTACATACCTGAGGACAAGAAGTGAAGCAGTAGTGCATTGAAACTTTGACCTAATATGAAGCCTGAAGCAAAGAGAAGGAAGGATGGGTTTTATTTGCACTGTTCTTGCTCCATGCTCGGCAAGGCTGCTCGGTATTTCCTAAATGAAGCTGCTGCTCGGAGCCCGGCCATTTCCTCCTATTTTTCCTCCCCAGTGCACTGTGACCTGTGGACAAGGCTACCAGATGAGGGCTGTCAAGTGTGTGGTAGGCACCTATGTGTCAGTGGTGGATGATAACGAGTGTAACGCTGCAACCAGGCCAACAGATACCCAAGTAAGTACCATTATTCCCATCCTCATCTTCTGTTCTGATGCCCCCCGGGCATGAATAACTTTTTTTCTTAACTGATGGTCCCTGTTGCTAGGGCACTGATGCTCCTGAGAGTGCTCTCGTGTATCAGTGGGTCAGATCTTCCCCGTGGGGTATAAATCACTGCTGCTCGCTCAGCTTGGGTGAGGATGCGAGTGGCTCTGTGACCTGTCTTGGTGGAGATCTTGGTGGAGGTGCTGGATGGCCAGATCATCAAAAAGGCAACAAGCAGCATGTCATGAGGGCATCAAGCCTTCCTGCAACAAAAACTACCTTTGATTATGGTTACCCTAGTCACAGTGTGGGATGCACGAAGAGTTGTGCAGATTCACGACTAGAGCTGGTCCTAAGAGCCCATGAGCTTGGTAGGAGGTTATGGGTGGGTATAGAAAGACAGAGAGTATGAGGATGAGCTGGGGCAACATTCGCTAGTGGAAGAGGCTGGAGTCTTAGTGCAGTAGATATCTCCTTTTGGCTTGCTGTGAGTCTAGATGCTTGGCTGCTACCTGGGCTTGCTTGGCTCAGCACTGTCACTGTGTAATGCTAATGACAATGAGGGGCTGTTGCTTCTCACGTGCTGGATGTGCCAGCATAGTGTGTGTTCCAGCTCCAGTCCTAGCTATAACCCCTCTGGGCTGGTAAACTGAGAAATACTGGCCATCCTTTGGAAAGTTACTAAAGAGGCTTGCTGTGCCTGGTTTGCTTGTACTTGGAAGCAAACTCCCTGCAGATGTACATTCCCCTTGCAAGCTTGTGTGTCCAATGGTGTCTGAAGGAGTTAAAACAGACTATTATCATCTGTCTATCATCTAGGGAAATTGTAGTGCTGATGCTGTGCTCAGCTTTGGTCCTGCATGACTAATCAGAGTTTAACTAAGGCCACGACATTTCAGAAAGGGCTGTTTTTCCCATGTATGGAGACCCACTGCGCTATAGTCAAGGGGTAACAAACCCACTTGTCATCAACTGTTGTTCAGCATGCACATCTGCTGTATAACTAAAATGATGATAATGTGGCAATCATTTATTCCACTTGTCAGGAACCTTTGCAGTGGAGATCAGTAGGAATTTCCCCTTTTTGGCAGCAAATACTTGTTGGCTTGTGGAGTAAAGTTACAGCTATTCATTACTGATGTTGCCATACCTCTGGTGAGATCCAGACAGGACCAAAACCCTCCAGTTAGGCACTGTACCTATGCCGAACAGGAGTGCCTGTCCCAAAAACCTTGCGTTTTAGCATCCCTAGGAAGCTAAAAGACCACTGAAGTTCTGCATGTGAGGCCCTTGGATGTATTAACAGCCAGTTTTGCTGGCTCCCTGTGAGGATGCCCAAACACAGATGACCAGCATGCAGGTTGCATCTTTTCAAGGCACTGTTCAAAATTAGACTGAGGAGATGACTTACCTGAAACATCTGCAAAGTTTTCATGCTCTGCTTTGTTTTCCTCCTTAACCTCATGTATTTCCCTCACAGGACTGTGAAATAGCAGCGTGTCCTCCTCATCCAAATAGTCCTGAAGCCAAGAGATCCTTATCAGGCATTCACAGGACACAGTGGCGATTTGGATCCTGGACACCAGTAAGTGTGTGCTGTAATGCTGTTAGGATTATTTTACAGTAGTGTGCTATTTTTAAGTGCATTTAACCAGCTTTGTATTTCCACACCCTCGCAACGCGTAACAAGCAGCTTCCTAGCGGACTTGCCTGTCTGTCTTTCCTAGTGCTCGGCAACGTGCGGGAAAGGCACCAGGATGCGATATGTCAGCTGTCGTGACGACCAGGGCTCGGTGGCCGACGAGTCAGCTTGCTTCCACCTCCCAAAGCCGTCGGCCACAGAGATGTGCACCGTGACGCCGTGCGGGCAGTGGAAGGCCTTGGAGTGGAGCTCCGTAAGCATCGTGCTCCCCCGCACAGAGCTGTGTAGACCTCGTTGCTGGAAAAGGCTTTCAGCAACCTGTTACGTTTGCATGTTCAAAAGGGGGGAAATGGAGGTTTTCAGTTGCTCGGTATTAGCAATAACTGCGTGGGTGTTTTCTAAAGATGAAAATGTGACCGTGTCTCCTTTTTCCCCACTGTAACACAGTGCTCAGTGACTTGTGGTCAAGGTAAGGCAACGCGACAAGTGATCTGCATCAATTACAGTGACCAGCTGGTGGACAGAAGCGAATGCGACGCGGATGACCTGCCCACCACCGAGCAAGACTGCTCCGTGTCTCCTTGTCACCCAAACAGCCATGATTACGGCAGGCCCATCCACCCTTTCCTCTACCCAGATCATCGGCTCAAGCTGCAGCCGGGAGGCAGTGCCAACCGAAACCGCGTGCACGTGCCGGGGGGCAATCAGTGGCGCATCGGCCCCTGGGGTGCTGTGAGTGCCCCTGATATTTTTAATCTCTTTCATTCCTTCCTGGGCAAATTTTGGCTTTTTTTTTTTTTTTTTTTTTTTTTTTTTTTTTTTTTTTTTTTTTTTAAATGTCACTGCATGGGGGAAGGAGGGAGGGAGCCCGGGGGATGGCGCCGTGATGCCACAAGGCTCAAGGCGTCCGTGGGCATTTGTGTCTTGCAGTGCTCCAGCACGTGCGCGGGGGGCTTCCAGCGGCGGGTGGTGGTGTGCCAGGATGAGAACGGATACACGGCGAGCGACTGCGACGAGAAAGCCAAGCCCGCCGAGCAGCGGTCCTGCGAGTCCGGGCCCTGCCCACAGTGGGCTTACGGCAACTGGGGAGAGGTGAGCACGGCCTGAGCCCCTTCTCCTGGCGCCAGCGGGAGATTCGGTGGGGGGGTGCTGAAAAATGGAAAAAGGGAGACAGGGAATTTGGGCGACGCTCCTTGGAAAGAGTGGAGCAGTTTCTACTGAATGAGTGAATCCTAGCAATGGCTTGATATTGGTTCTGGTTCCATTTATCATGAGGGAAAAAATTGTTTCTGGGCAAAGGAAAAGACTACAAAAGTTTATTTATTTATTTTGAAAGAAGTCTATTTTATCTAAAGGCCTTCTTATTAAAAACACCTGTCCCTTCAGAAATTTATCACAGATGTTAAAGACTTTAACCTCTGATGTTAGGCTGGGCTGGCCAGTATTGCTGTAGAGCAGGACCAGTAACTGGGCGGTGATAAACAGGAGCAGCCGGTGGGATGTCGGGGGGCGCACGGGCTGTTTTGGGGGAGATGTCTGGTCTGCAGTGGGCTAAAACCAGTGGGTCTGCTGAAGTGCTAGTGCGCAGAGCTGCCAGTAGGCAGTATTTTAGCTGTCAAAATTGTAATTCCTGTGTCCTGTGCCAACTTGCAGTGCACAAAGCCGTGCGGGGCCGGGACAAGAACGCGGCTCGTGGTGTGTCAGCGCCCGAACGGGGAGAGGTTTACAGATCTGAGCTGTGAAATCCTCGACAAGCCGCCGGACAGAGAGCAGTGCAATGTGCAGGACTGTCCTAGAGATGCTGCCTGGAGCGCTGGTCCTTGGAGCTCGGTACGGCCATAAACTCTTTCTCTTTGTGAACCGTTTTTGGATGTTCCGTAACAACCAATTTTTAACTTGCTTCAAAACGAGGTGCTAATGCTTCATGTCTTAAAAACTGCACTTAAAGAGGATTCTTGACAATGTGTTCAGAATAACACCTGTTCAGGAAGGGCTTTACTTTAGGGGAGCTCCTTTAATTTAAAAGGCACTTTCTGCTACGTAACCAACTTCGGCCGCGTTCCGACACTGTGCAAGCGCTGTGCATTACGACTCTGGCTCCGACTGAGTTCTTTGCATACGGATCTAAAGCTGGCATTTAAGCAGTACCTGTCAACTGAAGTTAAGGCATACCGATACTTAATGGTAACGCTGCACTGCGCACCTACTGGTTTACATGCGTGTTCTTTCCAAAAAACAAGGTGACAGGGGGAAACTTGTACTAAATTGCATTAACTCACAAGCATGTACAAACATGCATGGGGTGTGGGTGTGTTCCCACCCAGACATTTTTGTAGAAATACGTGCCCATGGACATCTGTGCTGTATTTCTATCCCCATGTAAAACACAAGGGGGTTGTACCATGCAGAGGCACTGGTGAGCTGTTCTCATGCATTTCTTCAGTTCTGGACTGTTTGGGTCTGACTTGATCTCCAGCTGCTGCTTTAGACGTTGTTAAATCAGCAAGGGGTCAGCAGGATGTAGGAAGATTTAAAACCATGAGTGTTTTCCCATCCTGGAGCAGGGATACGGTGCCGTTCTCAGGCTGGGCATGGGAGATCCGCGCTAGAGTTTTGCACCCCGTGGCTCTGACCTGCTCCTCGGATGGGATGTGCCGCTTTTGGAGTGGCCTTCAAGTAAACGTTGAGCTTGAGTGTATATTTTGTTATAAAGTAGTTAAAGGAGGTTTAAAAAAAAAGAAAAAAAAAAAAAGAAAAAAAGAATCTGACTCAAAAGCACTTTATGAGCAAAGACAAAAAAAGGCCTATTTGTAGTATATTGGACTTAAAAGTTTTGGTTGGAGGAGTCATCTCGCTAGCCTGCAACTTCCCTCTAGTTTCTGTGGATGCTTTCGGTAACATTTCTCCAGACTCTCATCATACCTCAGTGAGTTATGTAACAGCCATAAAACTGCTGAAACTAGCGTTCACCCGGTGCTTCACCAGGACAAGGGACAGTGATGTGACATATTTCATTCGAGGTGCTAATGTATCACTTGTACGCTGATAGCTGGTGCTAAAAACGAGTGAGCTGAGCTAAGCAGAACTAGCAAGCCATGCAGTTGCTTTTCTCCTGGAGTTACCAACTAAAAGTTGCTGCTAACCCTTATCATGGGTGCTGGAACATGTGCGAGAAGTGAAGGCCTGGGCCGAGGTACGTTGCGTTTTGGTGTCCCGCAGCAGTCGGCATCCCCCCTGCCACCGGAGCAGCCCCTGGGGCTGCTATCTACGGGGTGAATAGGGGACCGGGGCTTCACGTCCCTCCTACAAAATACACTACGTATACGTCTACCTCGTGCTACTACTGTAGGTAGTAAAGCCCAATTTTTTATTTTTTATTTTTTTTTTTAACCGTGGTATCACCTGATTTGCTTTAACTCTGCCCTTGACTGCAAGCATTGCTCTGTAGCTCTCCGTACTTCATCGGTTTAGATGGAGTGTCACTACCATATTTTTTTTTGGTCACTTTTGAAACAAGAGTATAGTATTAGCTGAAACTTTTCAGCAGTATGGATTTATATATTTATGTAAAAGTGTATTTATTTTTCCAATATTGTTATTTAATTTTATATAAATATTGCCTACATTTACAATGTTTAATGTTAATGTTGAAGAGTGAAAATTAAAGACAAGTAGAATGTAATCATAAAGGAAGTTGTATAATGATTTCTTGACTCTTTTGGTATCCTTAGTTTTGCTAACTTTTACTAAAGTTTCTGCAATGGTGCTGCAGTGTTCCATCTTTTGATTCACTTTTATTTGCTTTGTTCTCCAATGGAAAGTGTCATTCTCGACAGTTAAACAAATGCAGTTAAAAGTGTATGGATCGGGAAGTTTGGAAAACTAATTTCTCGCAAGCATCTGATTGGCTCAGCTTCACACAAGTTTGGTGGAAATTAATACCGTAAAATCCATACAAGACAAGAGTCCAACACTCAGTCCTTAGGCAAAATTACCCTGCAATTTGATACAGTAAACAAGTGGTTTTATCTGACTGTTTATTTGGGCTTTAAAGGGAGAATTAAAGGAATGAGCAGGTTCTGAGTGTAAATGATAATCCCATAATAGGAGACTGGTGAGATGCATTGTCATTATAATGTATGTTCAAAGAGGGCTAAGAGAAGGCGATACCTTTTATTTCCTTGCTTCTTTAAGAACATGTATTTAAACACTGGAGAATTGTAAGCCACATGATCAACTTTAATTGTTTTTTTTATTAAATAATGCTTTAGAAAACATGCAGAGTGTCACTGGGGTACAGAGAGTTTTTTTTCTCCTCTGAATGCCTTGCTATGGGAACAGGCAAAGACTTATTTACAGACTCTGAAATAACAAAAGGAAATTGCCCTGTGTTTTTGAGGGGGAGGGAAATGGTCACCAAGGGTAAATCCACTCCCTACAGTAATCTGGACAAAATTCTTTTTCTATTAAGTTAATGGCAAAGAAATTTTCATGGCCTTTGAGCAAAAACTGTCCCCTGTGCTTGAGAGCTCTCCCTGAAACCATGTGGAGTTTCTTGAGGAGCACAAATATGAGGAAAGGAGCTGGAATGCCTTAGGGCATCTCCTCCCCTTCCAGTATATATATACATCATTTAAGCTAATGGGATCTGCTGTAGCTGGGACATGGATTTTTAAGCAGGTGGCCTGGCCTTTGCATCCCACGCTTGCTGCTGTGTGATTCCTAGGCATGTTTTTATCAGAAATGTGTCAGTTCTAGCAGCTGGGTGTTTATGTCTGGAAATAAAATTGTTAGTTCTAAGTGAGAGGAAAAAAAAAAAAACAGGTTGAGAACAAGTCTGTATCTTTTTCTTAAGAGAAATAACGGTGGTATAGAGTTTACCGCAATATACGTCTGTATCCTGCTACAATTAATGACTGGTGGATTTCTTGTGCTTTCCTGATGAGAAAATATATACAGCTAAGGTAAAGCAGTTGTATCCTACAGGAGTGTCCTGGTTCGGTTGGGTGAGTCGTTTGGATTTCATTGCATTGGGTTAGTAATCATTTGAGTTTGACCTGTGGACAGTGTTGGGTTAATTTGTTAAATTATAATTTTAAAAATAATCTCTACTGTGCTTTGTTGAGAACTTACCACTCCTTGGTATCAAAATTTCTCAGTTTATCAATTTTATCGATAATCAAATAAGCAGAAATGCTGATATCTTATTCACTGAGGGCTTTTTGGTCTAACAGCGGAGAAGTGGAAGCCTAGGGTAAAAACATGGGAATATTAGCTTGCTAAACCCCAAGCTGTCTCTTACGGAGATTGATATGAATTCAGCTTTGGTTTCGGATGGTGATGCTGTACCCCGTTAGCCAGGGCTGGAAGGTGACAGGGTCGGTAGCCGAGGTCCTTGCCAGGCTCTTGGCTGGCCCTGTCGGTGCAGGGATGCAGGTAATGGCAGTGTCACTCCAGGGACAAGGTAGGAGGCATGCTGACACTCAGGAGTTTCAGTCTCAAAATTGGTGTCAATGGGAAGTTTGGGTTAATTTGCACTTCATCTTCTCAACCTCCTGACCTATTGCTTGCAAAGTGCTCTCCCTGTGAAACCCGTGAAACCCGCTGTTGTGTCTGTAGAGACGCCGGCAGCGACGGGGGCTGTAGCAAAGCGGATGCAGACCGAATGAGAGCTGCTTAGCCTATTGCTGCCTGTCTGAAAGCTGTCTCCCCGTCTGAGAGCTGTTTGGTCCCCTGGGTTTGCTGCCTGTTTTCTCCCCAGGATTAGTCAGAGCCGGTGGCTCCAGGATCTGCCAGTTCGGCATGCTGATAAAATGCAGAGGACTTGTTGGCTGTAGTTCCCACATCAGAAAAAGGCTCGTGACAGCTCCGAGCGCTCTGCTTTTATTTAAAGCAGAATTCCTTCGCTGCGTGTGTCATCGATCCCCACCGTGCCATGAGGCCATTGCCCACGGCCCCCGAAACGCCGCGTCTCCCCATGTGCCCTGTGACGCCACTACTCTGGCCGCCGGCCTTTTCTGCTTCTCCTTGTGTCCTTCCTGGCACTCATCCCAAAGCCTAAATTTAGTCGGGGTTGCTGCTTTCCACGGCTCGCTCCATTGCTTGGTCCATTGGGAGAGCAAGGGCTGATGCTGTCCCAGTTAAGTTTCCTCATCCCGTGGCACCGTGGCACCTCTCCCACTGGGGCTAGTGGCTCTAGCATGGTCACAGGTGGGTAAAACCAGTGGTGAGCCACCAAGAGCCACCCTGCTATTAGTGCGGAGCTGCTTTGGCTTCAGCAAAGCCATAGGCAGTGAAGTATCTCTTCATCCTCTACTGCTCCTGTGTAATTCCCAATTCCTGTTTTCATTTTTACTCTGTTTGCCTGTCATCATGAGGTCCTTCATTACTTGTGTTATTTCTCCTTAAATGAGGGGGAACTGTGTATATTTTGCCCTCAGTTCTTTCATCTCCCCTTTGCTACAATGTTGGAGAAGTGGAAAGGACGGGGCAGGAACGTCACCCCTAACCTCCCAAGTGCAGGGCTGGGTGCTGGGGAAAGGGACGGCCAGGATGTCCCATTGCTCCTGCTGGAGTCGGAGCTGGCTGGAGCCCGACTTGCCTTGGGAAGGTGCTTTCCTGTCCCTTGATACCTTCCCCCCATCCCCAAATGTTGCATTGTTTCCAAAGCTCCTCAATGTATGTCCCCAGTCAGAGCATCATTATTCCCGGCTGTTTATCTTCTTTTACATCCCATAGCATCCTAATGTACTACAAGAGCACTTGTCTTCCTCCTACCACAGCGAGCATCCCAGCCTCCCCAGCAGACCCCTCCAGCGTCCCGGTGACCAGGAGTGCCCTGACAGGGATATCCCACAGGGAGTGGGAGTCCCAGGCATGAAGGTAGCACTGAGAGCTGTAGTGATTGTTTGGCTGCGTTTAGTCGATTTCAGATTTTTTTTTTTTTTTTTATAATATTTCCCTTCTCACGCATTTTCTCCATGCGATGGTGACTTTCTGGTGCTCATACAGCACTGTTAGGGCACCGTGGGTGGGCTGTTGCTTCAGTCGGCATGTCGTGGTTGGACCTTGGTGACTGATAACATTGTGGAACCTGATACACGTGCACACGCATAAAAAAATAAAGCCATAAATAAAACTGCACTGGCCAGGAACGTTTGTCTCCCAAAGCACTAGCTTTCTGTGCAGTAATTGAAATAAGTGTTAGGCTGCAGGAAACACATTAGGGCAGCAACGTGCCTTCAGGGACGAGCTGTGAAGTTCAGCCTCCCCAAGCAGCTCCCTGAGCTGAGAAGCCTGCGTGTGTCTTTGCCCATGTTGTGCATTTACATGTCCCAAACTACGACCATAGCTGCTGTTTGGATCCCATGGTCTTTCCAAACCTTGCATTTAAAACAGGAGCGTGAGATGATGAGGGACACCAAGCACAAGGGCACTCGCTGCACCTCTGACACGCACAGTGACTGATGGGGCAGTCATTAAGAAAAACAGCATCGTCCATCTCCTTCCAAAGGCCTTAATGTGCGATTCATGTTTTGCTTTTTACTAGCTCCCAGGGAAGGCAGGCGAGCCAGCAGTGTGTGTGAAAACGCTTCTGATGCCCAAGACTGCACGCAGGCAGGCGAGCAGTGTTTGATCACTGCAGCCCTAAGCCAGGATAGGTTTTATAAGGCCAGGGAGCAGCAAGAAGCTCTGTGCTGCTGCACACACCAGGTGCGATGCTCCCCTGTGAAACAGGGCTGGCTTATTGCGTATGTCGCATCAGATAGTGTGGAGAAACGGGGGGCTTCTAAATGCTGTTGTAATACAACTGTTCACCTAAAAAAAAAAAAAAAAAAAAGAAAAGTGTCAGTTTGCCTAGGCTGCTTGCTGTTTCAATTGCTACTTTTTAAGAGTGCCACAGCATGGAAAATAGGTTTCATCAGTCTCTTGTGCATCCCGGCATATTGGCTTCATTGAGTAGCTCACACATTTCCTCCTAATTTGAGGAAACAATATCCAATACTTCCCACCCTGGGGAGACCCACGATCTCTTCCTCATGCTATTCCTTTTTACTTGTATTTTTGTTTGTTTGTTTGTTTTAAGAAGTTGAATAGGTTGTGCCAGCAGAGACACAGCTTTTAAGGCAGGCTCCATGTGTAATGGCCCCATGGGCCTTTAGGGAGGTAGAGAAGGTACTTTGGAGCAGATGGAGGCAACAGAAAGGGTATGAGGCTTCTCCTCTTGCTGCACTTACCTGTTTTCCTCCCATTTGTTCTGTGATGTTGTCAAGCTGAAAGAAAACCATTCTATTGACTTCAGCTCTTGGGACCTTAAATCTTGGAAGAGTTAGCAGAGTCTCTGCCCAACGGAGTCATTTTTTCTGGAACAGTCTCTGCTGTCTGGGAGAATTGGCTCCAGGTACATGAGCCTTCTGCTGCTGTAACAAATTAGGTTGAACCCCTTTTTTAAATAAATTTCTCTTCTTTACCTGTCACTAAGCATCATTCCTGCTCGTTCAGCAGTTGCCCTAGCTTGGCTCAGCGGTGGGAAGGTGAAGGTTGTTTTATTTCTCCCCCTGCAAATGTTCAAGTTGGAGGGAGGCTGTTCATGCATACGTGCAAAATATCAGGCCAGAGCTGCACTACCTTGCAGCTTTGAAGCCAACGGCATTCATGTTCGAGTGCCACGGAGCACTTGTTGCTGGATAACGTGCAATAACTCGGATGCTTTTAAGCAGCAAGAAGCGCTCGGCTCTTATCTTGGCTCCGGAGGGGCCATGTCAAAGGGCTGCGGTTTCAAAGCTACCAGCGTCCGATAAGAGGGCTTAAGCTATAGCAGGAGAGGGATGTGTGCTAATGGGATGACAAAATGCAGATTTGTGCTTGCAGGTGCAAAAATGACATCCAGGAGCACGGCCCCAATGCAGCGGGGACGTGCGAGTGAGGAGCAGCATTGCGGGGCTGCCTCGTCTCCCTCGGTTTGCTCCGTCGAGCGTTTGCACATTCCAGTTCAGGCGGCTGCGGAGAGCAAACGAGTATTCGCTTCTAGTATAACCCTTAACGCGTGGAAATCTCAGCCTACAAGGGTTGATTTTAATTTCCTTTCAAAATGTCTCCCCTGCAGAATCTGATAAAGATGTTTCTAGGCTAATTCTCCTGCCCTGTCTTTCGTGAGCTATCAGAGTTGCACTTATCTCAGGAAATTTGCCTGGTGATCGCCACAGCTTGCATTCGTTATCTCAAATACCTCCCAAACCGTAGGCCTGGAGAAGTGGCCTGACGGCATTTTTTGGAAACTTTTCTCTTTTAGCAGAAAACTTGCCTAGATTCCCATGGACAGTTTGCTACTCAGGGAGAAGCTTTGGGATCAGGTCGCAGCCTTGTTGCTTTAGTGAGGTCTTGATGAAGGAGATGAACCTTCATCATCAGCACAGGAGTGCTAGGGAGGCTGCGCTGAAACAGCCCACAGGTACCAGGTAAAATAATCTTCCTCATCCTTGGCCTTTGAAACAGAAACCGAATTTCTGTGGACATGAAAGCATAAGCTTGCTAGGTGGGAAGAGAGCATGGCATTGCAGGAGACATTTAGCATCGTGTTCCGGCCTCCCTGGAAGCAGAGAATTTTTTTTTTTGTCATATTTATTTAAACTTTCTGTTGCATGTAAGCAAGCAACTTGCCAATCCATGGCACTTTAACAAATCTAATTGTGCAATAAATGCAGTTCCCCTAGCTCTGCAACTCAGATGCTCTTAGGGAAGTCCTTATTCTGCATGTAAAGCACAAGGCATGACTAGTGTCCAGCCTTTTCCAGCCACTCACATGCAGCTTTAATGCTGCACCGATGCCGTGTGTGGCCACAAGTTGCTCCACGGCACCCTCACCTTGTCCCTGTCTCCGCAAGAAGAACCCGTAGGGTTTATCCCAGCGTTGCAGTGGCTGTAACTGGGCCACGTCCCTTTGCCATAGGCAGGAAGGAGGGTTGCAGAACAACGTTGCCCAACGTTTTGGGCAGGCTGATGTTGGACATGTCTGTGTCTATGAGATCCTTAACCGCGGGAAGCTGGGAGGCAAAAATACTAGTACGGTACCTTGACTTGCACCCTCAGGGCTGGATCCCAAGATGATTGAAACCAGTAGGAGTCTTTCTGTTGACTTCAAAGATCCTAGGATGAGGCTGCTGTTCCACAGGGAGGCACCCGCCTTCCCAGTCCTTTGAAGTGCTTTCTACAGGGGAGAAAAAAAAAAAAAAAAAAAAAGGAACCAAAGAAAGAAAGAACCCTCTGAAAGGAGTGTTTTTGTCTCTGCTTTTCAAATGCTTTAAAGAAGCCAAGGTCAAAGCTTACCTCACCATGGCATCGTTATTGATAGCTAGCCTGAGCGGCTGCAGCATTTCCAGTGATGAAAAGAGTTTGGTTAATGAAATGCAAAGTTCTTCCAGGGTCAAAAATAAATGATTAGGCCAACTGGAGCAGCTAGGTGTATTGCTTCCTAAGTCACATGGCACAGAGATGGAGTGCTCTATTAAGCTGTTTTCTGCATGTGGCTTACACATGCTTAATTTCTGCCTGACAAACAGAAGATGAAAATACCTGCGAAGAATTAAAAGGTAGTTATGGAGTAGACTCTTTGTAAAGGAATTTTCAGTCTCTAATAATTGGTTGCGTTAGATTTATTCAACCTCCCTTCTCTGTCAGTACAAATGAGCCCATAACTCACACGTATGTGAAAGCAAATGGATGTTTTGGATCCAAAAAGGCACAGCTGCCCATCTTTAATTTGTATTAAAGACAGGCATAAAAATGATTGATTGCAGCATCTTGAGAATTATATCTCAGTATTATGGAAATTAGTCCAATGACGCCTCGGACGCAACGTGCACCGCTGCGTGCCTGCCGCCCCGCGTGTCCCTTTAGCTGTGACTATCATGTTAGAGACAGTGGTGCCAAGCCATCTGGAGAGCGTTTACTGATGGTCAGCTCATACGAAAAGTATCAGTGTCTAGTCCAAAGATGGAGGGAAATATTAGTTTCTAACTGGGTTTGGTAGGATTCGACATCTCCATCTTGCTGCTCCCATTCATTGCCCCGTAAGCTGAAAACGCTGAGAAATTGCAGGTGACCTTCTCCCATCTTTGGCCAGAGCGCATCTTCTCGGATGCACCGCAGCGTCTCAGGAGCGCACCAGGCATCCAGCATCCATGCGGATGCGGAGCAGGGTCGGGCTCCCACGGCCAGATCTGTGCTGGGGCAGACACCTAACGAATGGCCTTTTAATCCCATTGATTTTCAGGGAAGTTGGCTGGCTTTGTGGCTCCATGAGGGCCCCTACAACAGGAAAAAAGCTTTTTTCAGGACATTGCTTATACATACTTTTAAGCATCCACAGCCTTATGAGTTATTCCCCTTTCTCTCCACGTTTGTCTAAACTCTTCCCTTTGTAAGCCTTTGGGACGAGTTATCGGGCTCTCAGTGTTTCTTCGTGTACCTCTTAACACCATAGGGGATGAATGATTTGGAAGTAGTGCTATAATTTAAAATAATCACAGCTGTCAATGCACATGCCAGTTTGGAGTGTAATAGATCTTCCAGAGCTGCTGCATATATAATCCGTATTTTGTTAGGTTCCAACTGTATTCAGAGCCTGGGAAGACTCTGGCCTGTAATTTATTTCTTAGCAAATCTGTGGACGGAGTGACTCCAAAAAGGAGCAAGGAGCATCGTCTCCACCATTCTGAAAAGAAAGCAGAGCATTTATTTTGAGAGATGGCTGAAATGCTGTTTGTGCCCATGAATTAAACCAGGATACTGGTGATGCAGCATGTAATGACTTGCATAACATTGTAATGAAGAAATTGAAACAGTCCCTGGGTGCATCATGCTGAGTAAGAGGCTTGTTCAACAAGAAACTGTCATATTAAATTCTTGTCGTGATTCCGGGCCCCTTTGATTCCTAAATCTTTTGGAGGAGACTAATCTGAAATCAAAGTGAAGTTGCTTGGGGTTTGCATGCCAGAAGTGGTCACATTTGAGAAAGTTCAGTGAACCTGCAGAGGGAGGTTCAAATTAGTTGCTTCACTACAAAGCTTGCAGCTAACATACCTGCTGATTTGCTTTCTGCTTTGATTCTTCGTGCTCTGCCTTCTTGCCTTCTTCCGAGTCGTTTTCAAAACGCATAAATCTTACGGGTGAGCATGTCCTGGTTTCCGTCTTTGTTTAGTAAAAAATGAAAATCGGTCTGCAGCTTTTGCTACAGAATAAAACAGACATCAGTTTTAAAACTGTGGACATGGAAAGCCCCTC
The DNA here is from genome assembly GCA_013398735.1 of Nothocercus julius. Taxonomy (NCBI): domain Eukaryota; kingdom Metazoa; phylum Chordata; class Aves; order Tinamiformes; family Tinamidae; genus Nothocercus; species Nothocercus julius. The sequence continues at coordinate 12,287,277 of VZSV01000005.1, forward strand.
TTTTTCTCCTCTGCCTTGTGCTCTGTGCAGTTCTTTCCCTCTTGAAGGTGTTTTGTCGTGCCGTAGCCTCCCCATTTGCCAAGAGCTGACCTCCCTCTGTACTGAGGTGAAGGGAAAGGGTCCCTTTCAAGTTCTCCTTAGAGATGCTCAGGGCTCCTGCCTTGACCCCTGTGAGCTGGCACTGCCCCTTTGAAACCACCCGGGCAGTTCCAGGACCTGTGCCCTAAACCCTGCCAGTCCTGCTGGATGCCCACTGCTTTATAACAATATTGACATTTTGGAGGGATTTAGACCAAGAAAGTGGTCCAAAACACAATGCAAATGGGAACATGTCCAGTAGGTTCAATTCTGCCCCCTTTTATCCCCCTCAAGCTCTGTGGGGGCTGCTGGGACACCCAGTGATGGCCTCTTTGGTCCAGTTGGAGCAAAATTCCCTATATAGTCCTGGCCTGTGTATATCAATGTAGACAGCCCTGTCTGAAAGCTGATTCTTGTTACTTTATATTTGCAGTGTTCTGTCTCCTGTGGAAGGGGTCAAAAGCACCGAGCTGTGTACTGTTTGTCAAAGGAAGGCAGGCATGTAGAAGAAGATTATTGCAAGCACCTTGCTAAACCCAATGTGCAAAAGAAATGCAGAGGGGGCAGATGTCCGAAGTGGAAAACGGGAGATTGGGGACAGGTGAGACGCACTTTTGCATCATTTGATATTCCTCATCTGTCAGACTGGCTAGAAACTGCTTTTCCCCTCGCTTCTGTCCTCTTGAATTTTTCAAGGGTAAATGTTTCAAGGGCCGGATCCTCAGGTGGTGTAAAACAGTGTAGCTTCATGGACAGCAGTGAAGCAGCACTGATTTGTACTAGCTGAGAACATGGAAACTTACTCTTAGTATCCAACTGACAGCAAATTCCTTGCTGTGTACTTTTAGCTTCTGCTAGAAAACCCATTAGTACATAATATTAAAGAAAATCTGCTGTTATTCATGTTTATAGTATTGTTACTATTTAAATATGTCACATCTCAGGCAAAATCCTTAGTTTTGAGAAAACTGAAGTTAATTTTATTATCAGCTTCCTGGGAAAGCCTACAGAACAATCAGAGTTACTCATTAAAAAATGCTTTTCACTACCTTTTGTTTCTCAACAAGCTCATTACTTAATTTTGCTTCATTAAAAAGTCAGGCACTTTGATGTTTAGAGCAGAGGTTGCTGGAAATGTGGAAGTGAGTGGAGTTATTAAGCATCTTGTTTACTGACAACCTGTCTTGAGCCCTTGTTTTTCTGAAAGTGATAGAATTGTCAGCACCTTGAATCTGCTGCATCACATTTTTAGCTCTGAATCTCAACTTTGCCTCTACCTCAATAATGTGGTAATCGGCAGAATAACCAAAAATCCCAGACTAAATGAACTGTTAAGTTGTAAAACATCATGTTCCCTTGGAGTCTGTCTCCCAAGTTAAGATACAAATCCCCAGTTCTCACTGTATGCAATTCCCTAAAACATAAGCCATTGGCAAATCTACGTGCACACACAAAAGTATTACGACTAGAACATCATACTGTTGCTAAATGCCAAATACCAAAAAAGACAATAAACCCATTGATGTTTTATGTTTGTTTTCGCACTTGCATTTGTCTTTTAACCTTAGAATTCATAGGATGGCAGTATTTGCCTTTCCATGCGTAATGGGATAAGTGTGGCTTTCACCATGGAGTTTGCTGGTTTAGGTCCTATCCGAGGACCCAGGGGCACCCACATAGCCCTGCTGAACTGGGCAGGACTGCACCCATATTGAAATTTAAGGTTGTTTTTTATAATCTTCAGGACCAAAACCTCGATTTTGTACAAGAAGCCACATTGGGAAAATGAAAAGAAACCTGAGGCCGTTAAATAGTCTTGTCATATCCAATTTGCTCCTTATTTAAAGTGACTACTCCTGAAAGCAATTTTTTTTACAGCTACTAATTCTAACCATAATAACGTAATGGTCTGTCGATTGCTTTAAAATATGCTAATTTTAATTGATAAAAATAGGTGTTTTAAAATTCAGAGCGTGCCGCCACATGATTGGAAGTAATTTTGTGCACAAGGAGAGAGAAGCCAAAGTTAATAGGAGGATGAGGTGATTTATGGCCCGGGGTAATCTTTTGTGACGAGGCAATTAAAGAATATTTGTGTGCTAATGATGGGGCTAAGAATAGGCAGCGTTTCCAGCGCGAGGCAGCCGAGCTGCGGCCGCTCCGATCGGCAGCGCCGTCCCCGCTGCTTTGCTCTCCGCATATTTGGCATTCGGCATCTGGGTAATTCTTTCCTAGATTGCTATGGATCCATCTTCCGATGGCAAAGCACTTTGAATATTTGCATTAATCAGGAGGAAAGAGGAAAGGTTTTTCTCCGCAGGCTTTAAACATGCTTACGTCTGCACGGAAATGTCAGATTTAATGTGTTTGTGTCTCCTAAGCGGTATCAATTACAGTCATTTACTTTTCATGTAGTAAAAATACTAATATTTATTCTGCTGTCTGATATTTACTCATTTCAGTTCGAGACTGAAATCTAGCCTTGTGTTTCTGTACGGTAGCACTTCTCCATAGCTGAGCTCACATGCTGCGGTTCTGGGATTGACTTTCCTGGTAGGGAAAGGAGTGATCCTAAAAAAACGTATAGGACCCCCCTGAAGGGGCAGATGGGCTCGTGGGATCCCATAGAGGGATATATTAGAGTCAGCCCCTCGCTGAGCTGAATAGCTCTGGGTCTTTGGATGCTCAGCGGTCCCAGCGAGTTGCATTTCTGCAAGACAGAGAGAAGCCGCCCAAGCAGCATAGTGGAATAAAACTGTCGGGATGAAACATCCTTGTCACTGTCGTACAGCACAACCCTATCAGTCTGAAGCCGGCCATAAGCCAAGCAGTGCCGGTGCAGCCGAGCCGGAGTCTTCCCAGCAGAGCAGATCCGAAATCCCAGTCTGGATGTGCCGGGAAGACTCCTGTGGCTTCAGCTTGCCGGATTTCGCAAAAGCTTGGCCAAATTTTGCCTGACTAGGGGTTTAGTACTGCAGCCTGCTTGCGGCACCGATTCAGCCCCAGCAGCCGCAGGGCTGCTCTCATCCCCAGCGCTATTCCCTAAGGCCGGGGTCCGTGCTGTGAGTTATTTCTGCCGGTTGCATTACAGCCAGTGGTACCAAGCGTGCTGAAAAGCCCCAAGCAGCCCTGAGCCCCCCGGCGCACGCACCTGTGATCCCCCCACGGGAGAGCATCTTTGCTGCCGAGGGCGTTTCGCATCCCTGCCGCTGTCCTTCTCCCTGGCCCTGCTGCTGTCCCCGCGCCGTGGCCGCTCGTCCCCCGCTCGGACGGGCGCTGGATGCAAAGCGAGACGCGCCGCAGAGCAGCGCGTGTCCCGCAGCCGCCGTTCCTCCACGTTAGTGGGCGTTATTCGGGTTATCCATCCCTGGCGGGACGCTTGGGACAAGCGGCGCGATCCATCGCAGCGGCGAACGAGAAGCCTTCGCATTGCCCGCGACAGAAATCTCCCCGCTGCTTTTCCGAGTTATATGCCCAAAGAGAAGAAAAAAGAAAAGGCAGTCTCTAAATACCCCTTAAGCCAAAATACCTGCAGCCAGGAGCGTGTTTGCAGCCAGCTTTTCCGTGGGTCTGCTTGGCTGGAGGGTGCATTCGGATAGCGGATCAAGCGGAGCGTTACACAGCAATGCTTTGCAGGAGTAGCCGGAAGAGAATTGCTTCCCCATTACGCGCCACTTAATCCCTTGCCTTAACAGCACTTGCTTTGATAGGTACTGCAATAATTGGCTATATTTTCCTGGTTCCTCCTGCATTAATGAGGTTGCGTGTATTAATTGTTCGGTCAGCAAAGGGGTACTCGTATTAGCTGTGCATTAAGTTTGTGCCTCCTGATTTTTACCCACCATCTTTTCTAAGCACGAGCTCTTTTTTTCTTCTGCATCTGCAGAATATTTTATGATCTTGCAAGACAGAACCCATAGCAGAGCCAAACTAAGCACCACTAAACTTATCATAGTGTGCAACAGGAAGAAGTGTTGAGCAAAAGAAGAAAAACAAGCCATTAAAAGCACTGCGGCATAGATGATAATTTAGCAGAATCCAGGTTTTTCTCCCTGTGTAAAAGTAGGGAGAAGGGTGCCAACAGTATGAGGAAGGAATCATGAAAAAGAGCAGTTAATTTAGGAGGCCTTTGTTTCCTTAGCCCTGCAGTTAGTCCTGACTTGTGCGCTGTGCATTTAGGGGAATGTAAATAGCATACTGGGGGGTGTCGTATTGTACCTCCAGCTCGTCCTTGTTGCAGCCCCTCTTCTGTATAATCCAAGCTTGCTTTTCCTTAAGGACTGTTTGCAGCACAGGGAATATTCCGAATTGTCCTTGCTTTGGAGCCGGGTGCACGGAGACCGCTGCTATTGCGGGGATTTCTGCACTCTGCATCTTGCCCATGCAAACCGGGTTCCTCCTTGGAGCAGGGTGGGGAATGCCCCGCGGTGCCGAGCACGCCGTGCCGCTGCTCACGCGCTGTCCCTCTTGCAGTGCTCGGCGTCCTGCGGGCGAGGAGTGCGGCGGCGGCCCGTGCGCTGCCACGGC
>VZSV01000005.1:12295536-12311944 GCA_013398735.1 Nothocercus julius
TTTTTTTTTTTTTTTTTTCCAATTCTAAAATATTGAAGCTGATGGATTGATCCTGCTTGTCCATGTGTAAGACTTGGGAACCACTCATAGCACAAAATCCTGGTCATTTGAGCCTTAAAAGATGTTTCCTTCCGTCCTTCCTTCCGTCCTTCCTTCCATCCTTCCTTCCATCCTTCCTTCTTTCCACAGGCTGCCCAGAGAGGTTGTGGAGTCTCCTTCTCTGGAGATCTTCCAGACCTGCTTGGACACAACCCTGTGCCACATGCTCTAGGTGACCCTGCGTGTGCAGGGAGGTTGAACTAGATGATTCCTAAAGGTCCCTTCCAACCTTAAGGATTCTATGATTCCTTCCTTCCTTGCCTGCCTGCCTTCTTTCTTTCTTTCTTGCAAATGCTGGGACAGGGCAGGGGAAAACTAAGCCTTTCTGTTAAATTTGTGGCGAGCCATTCCCAGGGCCTGAACTACAAGATCAGATTTTAGTTAAAGCTATAACATTTCACGTCTTTGAGCTTCCGACATCCTTTGAAATGCAGCGTTTCTCCCATAAATTTGATTTATTAACGCAGCTCAGGTATTGGTAGGAATTTGTCAGGCTTTTACAAGGCACCAAGGGTCACGTCGAGCAAAATGTAGAGCAAGGTGTCATAGCAAGCAGCAGAGCTATTTGAAACATAAGTTCCTTCTGCCCGTAGGAAGTCTCAGGTTCTCACCGCGAGCTGGGGTGGAGAAGTTACAGCAAGAGGCTCCATTTCCATGAACTGGCATTGCCCCCTGCCATATTTCAGGGTAAAATTTCCAATGGTACCTCGTTAGCAAAGCCTCCTTGAGAGGAGTATCCATTTCAGAGAGCAAGTTCTTCCTCCCAGGTTTGGGCTCCTGAAGGTATCAGTGACCATGTGCCATGACCCTTCTCATCTCTGATTTTCAAAGGAGTTTAACTAGAGTTACCATCACCTTTGAAGGGCAGATATAGAGCTCTTGCTCTGCTCCTTTGTTAAGATTTTTGGATGTGGGACTCATAAAGAGTAAATGCCAGGCTGTAACCTGAACCGATGAATAGCATCTTGTCACGCACTGAGATCAACTTTGTGCTTCTAAAGAGGAGCATCTTCATTTTCATGGCGGTCTAACATACTACCCTGCAAAAGACTTGTTTTTTTAATCTCAATAACTGAAAGAACAATTCACAGAAGGCTACCAAGATGCCCCTTGGGAAGCGTCCATGTTCGTCCTGCTTTAGGATGAACATTTTTGCTTGAGCACGTGGTCCACCTTACCTAATATTGCCTTATCCTGCAAAGTATGTACGTGCTAACCTTGAAAATAGCATGGTAGTCTTCTCAAAATAATTAGTGATGATAACAATGAAAAGATTAATAATCAAAGGAATTGTTTCTGTGATAAAAATTAAGACTGTGTTTGAAAATTTTGCTGGACTGGTGCCTTTGCTGCTCACCTTTAGTACAACAGAAACCATCTCTGTCTGGTTTCTGGGACAGAGCCCATGAAACCATGGGGCAAAACCTGAATCCCAGATGTTTGTCTTGCAGTGCTCCGTGACCTGCGGTGTTGGAGTCATGCACCGCTCGGTGCAGTGCTTAACCAACGACGACCAGGCGAGCGGCTTGTGCCACGCGGATCTGAAACCTGAGGAAAGGAGGACGTGCCACAATGTCCACGACTGTAAGTCTGCGGATTTGCACCTTCCTGTGTGGCTTGAGTGTTTGCTGAGCTCCCAGAGATGGGGGACCAGCAGTGGGACCATTGCAACACAGCACTAGGGCACTTGAAGGAAATTTCCTATAAAGAAACGTGCTGTTTTGGTGCTTTAGATACCTCACAGAAGAAATTTTTATATACAGCTCCTCCGTGACTTCATGTATTTCTCCTCCCTTTCAGGTGACTTACCCAGGAGCTGCAAAGACGTTAAAAATCTCAAAGGTGTCACTGAGGATGGCGAATATTACCTTCAAGTGAAAGGCAAGACTTTAAAGGTGTGTTTTTTGACAAGGGATTGATTGGCAGTGCAAGAGGCCCCTACATGTGCTCTTTACCTCCACCTTCACCCTGTCTACCCTCAGTTTTCAAGGCCATCCTTCGGCACGCGATGCATGACCAAACTGTGGCTTGTCTATTGTTCAGGTCTATTGTTCTGGGATGCAGACGGAAAGTCCAAAGGAGTATGTGACCCTCGTGCACGGGGATGCAGAGAATTTTTCGGAAGTGTATGGATACAGGTAAGAAATCCTGTAATTCCCACCCTCGTGGGGCTTTGCTTTGCCACAGCAAGGTTGTTTCCGTCATGCGTAGGAAGGGTTTTCTTTCAATTCAGGTTACATAACCCAACCGAGTGTCCGTATAATGGGAGCCGGCGCGAAGACTGCCAGTGTAGGAAAGATTACACAGCAGCTGGGTTTTCCACCTTCAGCAAAGTAAGGCTGGACCTGAACACTATGCAAATAATAAGTGAGTAAACACAGGGCCTCACCATTAAAGAAAAAAAATGTTTATTTTACACAACTCTAGTTGTAACTGCAAGCCAACAGAAGTGGTCTAGTGAGCAATGTGCCTGAGCTCTCCTGTTGCAGAGCTGCTTTCTAACTCGGTCACTGGTTTGCTGCTTCATGCCTAAAGAGGATAACTTGCATAAATCAGATATGCTATTACTATTTCTCCTTAATACAGGAAAAAAAGCTATGACAGTTGCTGTTGCACTTGTTATGCAGAATGAATATTTGTGCATAATAATTTGTGTGCTGCCAGCAGATGAGGTGATTTTTGGAAGGATTTTGTTTCATGTACCGTCCTGTGTCCAGACCAGACTCAGACTTCAAGCATAACCAGGGTAGAGCGCCGCATTTTGCACAGAGCTGTTTCACCAGATGTCCCCCCTGAGACCAGGAATTCTGCTTCGGGCTAGTGCTAGCATTGGTGCTGCTGAGACTGTTGACCAAACGAGAAGGACAGAGGAATGCATTTTACCTTTTTTTTTTTTTTTCCCATGCAGACTTTGCATGGGAAAAAAATGGAAAAATCAGAGTGAACTTCAGCCCTGCAATATAAGTCATAAGCCTGTCACTGCCACCAGCACTGGTGGAAGCCAGGGGCATCTCCCCAGCCCCAGGAGGAACCAGCAGCATGCGTTAGGGGTAGAGTTTTCATCACTTTATCAATTTCCAGCAAGTGTCTTAAATATACAAGATACAGTAGTGGAGCTTTTTTTAACAACTAAGTCCTCTCTTATAAAGTGACTCTTTATCCCATAGTTGCTTCTCACCCTGTTCTCAAGCCATGAGACCTCCCAGGCTATTAATCTGCAAAAAGCTACTAACAGTCTGTAAATGCTCCACGGGAAAGATCCCAAGGGAACCACCCCCGGGGGAATTTGATACCACCTCTCTTTGCATTTCAAAAGGAGCTGGGCACCTACCTCTGTCAGGCAGAGCTATCTCAAATCCCCATCTAAATGAGTCTCTTAAGAGCCATCCAGAGCAAAATACCCAAATTCCCTTTGAAACTCAGTCTCGTTGTTGACTGGGACATAGAGACCGCAGGTCTGGGAGCAGAGGGGGAACAAGTTTTGAGGCAGCGTTTTGGTTTTATTTAGAAGGCAGATTTAGCAGGTCCCATGTCCTTTTTGTATGTGGTTGGTTCGAATCACTGAGAAGTTTTCTGATAGAGCAATATAACCCAAGTCGTGGGTTCTGGTTTTGTTGTTATTTATACCCAGGCCCTAAATTGCTGGTGTACCTACATAGACCTGTGCATGTGAGCACGTGAGTGTCCCATTAAAGTCAGTGAGACTTCTTGCCTGCTGAGAGACGCATGCGTGATGATTTCGGGGTTTAATATTAAAAGCCCAGCAAATGAGATCTTGACTCTCAAGATCAATGTATGAAACCAGTTCTAGTGAATTTAGGCATTAGTGAAAAAGCATATTTACATTTTTTTATCTCTCTCTCTCTTCCTGTATCTTCCTTTCCTCTTTATTGACCAACTCTTTTCCACAGCAACTGATTTGCAGTTTGCACGGACACATGATGGACGACCGGTTCCTTACGCCACTGCTGGGGACTGCTACAGTGCAGCCAAATGCCCACAGGTATTTGCCAATAGCGGTTCTTAGGGATTGCTGCCATTTATTATGTCCAGCCCTCTATTAATTACTCTTGATCACATCAGTGAGTGTCACATTCTCATCTTGTCTGTCTGAAATTTTTTCTCTGTATGGAAAGTACCTTCCAATCCAGTAGGAAAATACTGAGTTATGACCAGGCAACCAGTGGGACTTGCAAAAAGATCTTCCTCAGTGTCCCAGCAGATTGGGAGTGGTGGGGACAGGGCAGCTTTTCATAGGGACAGGCACTGTTCCTGCGGCCTAGAAAAATGCTCCCATAGCCATCTGTCTAGCCCAGTTGCTTGGAAGAAATTTGCCTATCACAGCAACAGACCACAGAAGGCAAATTTCTTCATCTCCTCTCCTCCATCCCTGTGCAGCTGGCATGACTCTGCACAGCTCAGCGGCTTCGGGATTGACTTCTTACCTTGGGAAGGCTCATGCGTGTCAATACGTGTCTGCATGACCAGTTTGCTCCTAGCTGAAAAATCAGCCTTCCGCAGGCAGCCAGCACCTGGAGCAAGGCTAAGGGCCATTGGGTGGTCTGCAGCATCCACGTGGCCGTGGTGGGCTCTAGGTCAGCCTAGGGCTATGGCCAAAGGATCCCTCGTCCTGTCTGGAAACGGGCATCCTGACAAAGGGCTGGTGGGAAGCGAAAAGGGAGGCTTCGGGGAGGATCTGCATCACATGTAGGCACAACCCTTCTTTTTTTTTCCATCTGTTTTGTGCATTTTGAAAGCAAGAGCAAATTAAGTGAAGGATCTTTTTAAGAAAAGAAAGCAAAAGAGAATTTTGATTTTACTGAAGCTGCTATTTATAAAATAGCCACTGTTTGCTAAATAAATAAGTGAAATAAAGCCCAGTGTAAAACCAGGGCAAGCGTGCCCTCTCCAGGTAAGGAGAGAGAAGGGAGAGCAGAGGGACTGTCCCCAGCAGCTGCTGGAGCATCAGGCACCACAGCCTGCCATGGGAAAGCCAAGGATGCCCTCAGCTGGCAGAGCGAGAAAAAGCAGTGGAAAACCTAGGGGAAAAAAAAAAAAAAAAAAGGCACTGAAATCTGGAGAGAAAAGCCCCTCCTACCCTGCAGCCACAAACGAGAAGAAATTCCTAAGGTGAGCCATGCTGCAATGTGTACAATACTTGCTAACTGCTTTCGGAGCTGTGGAAAATTGCAAGTTTTGCCCGCGAGATTGTGTTGGAAAAGGGACACAGCGGCAAGCTGCGGCAGGCTGCGTGCCGTGCCCGAGGGCCACTCACTCTGGAGATAATCAGGCTTCTTTGCTTGTTTTCTTTAGGGTCGCTTCAGCATCGACCTCTATGGAACGGGCCTGTCGCTAACAGGAACAGCCAAGTGGCTCTCGCAAGGGAATTATGCGGTGTCGGAAATTCAGAAATCCCCCGTAAGTTTTAATTCTCATGGCAGTCACACCTGCTAAAGGGAAGCTCCTAATTGCCTCCAGTCACGTTGTCTTTCATAGCAGCGTTCCTCTGAGTGAAGACCATTAAAAAAATGAAAAAGATCCAACATCTGACATGAGAAATGAAGTGTCACTCATAATTGTAGGCGAGGTGGGGGGTGGCCCTGGCGGGTTTAACTCCATCTGAATTATTGCAGTTAATTAGTGAGCCTGCTTAACCGTGAAGCTGGAAACACCGAGTGCTGTGGGGATGACATGTCTTTAATTAGTTGTCTGAGTTGTCCAGCAAGGAGCCCGTGCGCAACATGCGGGACTGGCATCGCTGGCTGCATTTGGATGCAGAGCAGTCCCCAGAAAGCGAGGCACAAAGCACTGCGGTGGGCTGCGAGCTTAAGGTGTTTGTGTAAAAATGATGGGCAGGACTGGGCAAAACCACTCGTCTTGCAAGAGAGGCCAAGTGAGTTGTTCCAGAATATGACTAATAAAATACAAGGCACATGTGCCTTCCAGCTGGGCTGGCCTCACCTCGTCTCCTTGCATGAGGTCAGAGTGCCGCAAGTTTTTAGAGAATCAGAGCAGATGAGGTCAGAAGGGACCTCTGGAGATCACCTAGTCAAGTAGCATCACCTGGAGCTCATCATCTAGGACCCAATCCAGTCCTCTCCATCTCCATGGCTCTGGGGAGTCCCTTGCCGATATGGGACTCTTAAAGGACTGTTTTCAGCAGAATTGAATGCCACTGCTCAGATCACACCATGCTAAAAAATCCTGCCGTGCAGGTACATTAGGGACAGCAAGATGCCCCCCAGGCTAGTTTTGGGAGTTGCTGTGCTCTTCCTCTCCCCTTCCAAAAGCAGAAGCCAGGGCAGCTGACTTGGGGCTGCAGACACAAGAGTGACACAAATACGGCTGTCAGAATTAAATTGAACCATAAGGGACAGGGAGTCTAAGAGATGACTCTTACCTTGATCAGCCGGTGACATCTGTCAAGCGCTGCTACGCGGGTGTAATTGCTGGCAGGAGCAGGAGAAAGAAGGGAATAGCAAGAAGAGATGATAGCAGCCTGCTGCAATCCCTGATCAATAGTGTCAAGGACAGCATGGAGTTCGTTTAGAAATAAATGCTTTGAGCAAGCTTGTCTTGCACTTAAGCCCAATTTTCTGATAACTGAGGGTTGAATTCTCCTCAAGAAGACGGCACAGAGGTGCCAAAAGGAAGGCCAGCTGTAGATCTCACTTCTGCCAGTATTAATCTATCGACTCGAAACTGGAGCTGTTCCAAGCACTGCTCCAAGCTTTCCTTGGTCTCAGTCTTCATGGATTTTTCTCAGTAATGTCTTCAAATACCCTTTCCTTACCCCATCACAAGTAAGGTACAGTTGTTGTCCAGATGTGTTTTCTCCTGCGTGAGTCAACAACTAGTTACTCACTGTGGGGGCAGTTTGGAGAAGGCAGATGGATGCTCTGGAGTTATCCCTTCAAATGGCCTTCTCCTTGAACATGTTTCCATGCGATAAATCAAAAATGCCCTTTGTTATTTGCATTCACCATCTGACCTGGTAGTATTAAAGGCGATTACATTTGCATGCATTTAAATATAACTGTGATTTTGTGATGGGTTTAGTGCATAATTTGTTTTCTTCCCAAGACATCTGCTATTAAAAGCCCTGGCTAGAATAACCCATGTCTGGACCTTTAGCAGCACGATATTCCTGAGTGTTTACCCTGCTGTGAGATATTCTTTCTGATTTTGCCTGCAGGATGGTACCAAAGTAGTAGGAAAATGTGGCGGTTACTGTGGAAAATGTACTCCATCGTCCGGAACAGGCCTTGATGTTCAAGTGTTATAGCAATGGTAGGTTCTCTCTGAATTAGGGGAAGGCTTTGCAAGGATGCCCTGTGAGAGGAACACACTGGGCAATGTTTTCAGAAGGGTCTGATTTCCCGAAATCTGCTCATCATTAGATCTAGGGTTTAGCCTCATGGAAAGCCAGTGGAGCAGGGGTTGAGAAGCTCTTCAGGATCTGTGCCTTAAGCCTGTGGTTACTGGGATTTGGTGTAATACTCTCAAAAAATGCCCCAACAGTTGTGCTGAACTGCTAGGTGCTGCAGCGCCTTATGGAAACCTTTCCAGCACTCTGGTATTGAGGCAGGCAGCCTTGTTCTTGTTTCCATTTCGGTGCTTAGGGGTTTTGAAGGCAAAGCTGATGATCTTACTCTAATGAGCACCTTGTCTGTGTTTTCCAGGTTCTCTGCAAGCAGACAGCTGAGCTGAGATGAATGAAGGATAGCGATGCAATACCTCTGCCTTCCACTTTTTTTTTAAAATCTGTTTATGTGTGTATATAGATTGCATATTCTTAATGTACAGTATAATATTTATGTTTGGAATTATTTATTTTGATTTAATATTTTTGTACGTAAAATCATTCTATTAAGGCTGCTTTTCCTATTTTTAATTTTTTATTGTTAAATCCTGCAGTCAAACCACTGCATTTTACGTACTCTACATTATATGTAGCATTATGACAAGTGATACTTTATTGTCACTGTATTCAGTTGTTTACTTTCAATCGGTAATTTTCCTTCAGTTATGGGCTGCTCTGGCCCTTAACGGTGCTACACAATCTGCATAGGGGTATTTTTGGTATTTCAATCTGTCTTTGTGCAAGGAAGATAGACAAGATGTGCTTAAATTTTATTTTAGCGATCAGGCCGACAGCACTCAAGGAAAACACGACAATGAATACAGTGCTAGTTGCATTAGCAATCTTTATCTTTTAGGTATGTTTTGAATTTCACATGACCTCTGTGGCCAGTGCTGAGAGTCACTGGTTTGGTGCTAACATGGTATTTATTAACGCTCTGTAGTTGTAGTTACTTAAATCCAGTGCCTTTACCAGTGAAAAGAGGAAGAAAGCAGAAAAAAATGGGCAGCCCGTTCCAATAAATATCAACTCCCCCATTTTGGAAAACTCACGAAAACAGATTGCAAAGTCAAACCCCTTTTTTTGTAGGGCTACTGAATGAACTTTCATTTTGGGGGGAAAAAAAACAAGGGAGAAAAAGGAAAAGAGTGGATTTCTCTCCTAATTGCATGTGCTGCGGTGCTTCCGGGCTCCATCTGGAAGCGGGGGCACTAGCGCATCCGAGGGAGCCTGACGAGCCCATATGCTGGGCTGCTCCGCACGGGAGTCGCTGCCAAAACCTGCCGAGAAGCCGCTCGCACTCCCCGCCGCATCCCCCGGGGTGGCATCGGGGACCCGTGCGAGGACACGAGGGCGCCCGATGCCTCCCGTGCAGTCCATGCGTGCGGCGCCGCGGATCCCGGCCATCGCAAACCGGCTGCTCCACGCCTCATTCTGCATCGCTGCCCACATTCCTGGAAAGGCACCGGTGCTCGCTGCGCATCACCGGGATGCCGGGAGCGAGCGCCGCCTCGCCTGTACATAGCCTGCCGCTTACAGCTCCGCGCGCTCCGCCAGCCTGCGAACGGGGGTGATGTGACCAGGTTATTTTTGTAGTCTATGACTATGTCCTGTATCTTTCTCTGCATTTTGCTTTAGCAATAGGAAGATAGTGTCCATTCGTCGCACGCTCGAGGGCAAGCAGGAGCCCAAAGTCTAAGTTTGGTTGGGGTTTTTTTTCTGGGTTTTTTTTTTTTGAGTTTTTTTAAGCAAAAAATTGCCAGCTTTTTGGAAGACCAAGGAGGCTTATCTGCTGATTCACATAAGTCTCTGAAGTTGAGGTGCAGCTACCTAAAAAAAAAAAATATCGAAGCCTTCGGGGTCTCTCATGAGTCTTTCATCTGCTGCCACGTTACTCCCGTCACTAGCGACGGGACGGGGAATCGCTTTGTGGCCCAGCAGCAGGATCGAGAGCCGTAAATGCAAAGATTCCCCAGAACTGGTGCTCTGCGCTCACTCACGTGCCCCTGCAGTGCTCCACCGTGCTCGCAAGAGGGAATGAGACGATTTTTCTCATAATTTTTGGATTTTTTTTGGTGGTGTTTTTATAGTACATAAAATAAGTAGTATCATCATATGTTGGAAAGACTGATATTTCACCTATTCTGTATGCTTATGGGTAGCAGTGATAAATTATGCGTTTCTGAGAAAATGCCAAAAATACTGTTTCAAAGAAAAAAAAAAGGGAAAAGGACTAGTAAAGGAATAGTGATTTTTTTTTTATAATAATTATTGCTCATATATAACTTCTATAGGGGAAAAGGGAAAATTGCACTATGAACTTTAGGGATAAACATTGGTGCTTAGAAAGTACAGGCATATTATATTTTCGCTAATGAAGTGAATGGCTATTTATAAAAAAAAAAAAAAGTATTATTTAGACCTGTACACATTCCTTTCTACTATATTGTTTCATAACAGTTATTAACAAAGCAAGAGAAACGTAAAAATAAAAATTAAAAAAAAGGGAAAAAATGATAGAACACGATCTTTTGAATCATTAATGTGTTTCATTAAATAGGAACAAGCTTTGAGGACCAGAGACATTTCTTGTTCAGGAAACAATTCCGGGCCTTGTATATCAATGCCATTATTTTTCTACATTTTTTTTTTTTTTTGCAAGCACTTTGCTGTACAGTGTTTCTTTTCTCTCTGATTATATTCAAAAGGAAATGAAAAAAAACCTGTAAGACACGTCTGTATGGTCTTTCTGTATTTGCCATCGTATTTCAATACCTGTGTGCTATTATAGAGGCAAAATACTTTGTACACAAGGGAATAATACATTGAATGGTAAACGTTCACATCTGCGCCAGTGTTTATTTCCCAAGCTTTGGGTCACTTGTCGGATTGTCTCGTGCAAAGGGAATGAGGGAAAATAATATTCCCACATGCCCACTCCCAGCTCCTGGAAGTCCAGTTGCTTTAGACCTTTCTGAACCTGTTATGGCCCCTGGTCTTGCGCCATCCTCCTCTTGCCTGATCGAACACCTGAAGCTTTGGTACACCAAAATATTTCAGTGTGTGCCATCATGCTAGACTGTTGGAAATTCTTATCTTGAGGCATCTAGTTTTAAATTGGGGTATTTACTAAAAAACTTTATTCTCCTGCATTTTCATGCATTAAAATAATACTGAAAAATTGAGAGAGGTAGAAATGAACTGCAAGGACAGCCTGGGGTTTGAAAGATGAATTTTGCACAGAGGCACTTACAGGCCTTGGCTCTTCCTGACGCGACTCCACTCGCTGCGGAGATGATTGAGGGCTGACTTGGAGGAAGCATTTCTGCAATGGGAAGAGTGTTAAGGTGAGACAGTTCTCCCTTTTACCAGGTGCAGAAATTCAAACAAAAATAATAGTACCTCTTAGCAATGACAGTCATTAACACTTCAAGCAGCTCAGAAGAAGGGATAAGTTCTCTCATCACTTGCACTTCTCAAATCAAGAGAAATGCCTTTAAAATGAATACATTAGGGTTCCTCCAGAAGTCGCTAACCTCAGTGGCAGTTGTTGTTTAGAGGAAGGCGATGTCGGTCTCTTTAGTGCACACATTCCAGGATACAGCTCTCTAGCTTGTGTCCTGCAGGAAGATCACCAAAAATGGTGCCTGTCAGTCTTGGACCATATTCCAAGTGTTTTGGCCCATGCTGAATAACAAAGGGGATGAGAATCATGGCATTCAGGGAGCAGATTTAGCTGAAATGGTTCTGACTTCTCTTTGTGATAGTGAGATGAAGGATGCTGATGAGGTATGTTTGGCCTTCATAGAATAGTTTGAGGTCCCATTCAAAGCTGCTTATTTTCGATGCTGTTTTATATTACAAAACACAATGCTCTGTTTTAAAAAAAAATCAAAACAAGAATGGAACACTGTTTTGAACTAACTTGTATGCTTCCTATACTTTTTTTCCCAGGATTTTTTTTTTTTTTCTATCTCTTTCTAGTTTTCAATATTGGTTTTGAGGTGTTTGGACACATGATTTATTGAATGTACATACACAGAGATCATATTTAGACCATTTTTAAGCCAGGTGGAAGTGGAAATGGATTTCTGCTTTGTGAAGCTCACTCAGCAGTTGCTCCTTCAAGGCTATGGCTGGGTATGGAGTGTATAGGCTGAGCCACGGTGCTGTAAATCTGTTTTCACCGTGACAACCTCAGCTCTGTCGAGTGCCTCGGTGCCCAAATGGTTTACGTGTTAAGTGTCCTTGCAGACCTGGGCATATGCCTGGCTTTAAGGTCTTGGCTAAATTTATGTCACAATCAGTGAAAACAGTCTGCAGCTACTTGAATGTTTGTTAGCATTTGCCATCCTCCTCTTGGATGAGGGGATGAGAGGCAGGAGTTGGTAGCACAATCCCTGAAAACACTCCTTGTATGGCTGTGCTGGGGGAGGCTCTGGGCATGTTCTGCCTTGAAATCATCACTTGGCTCCATTCACATGCTTATAATTTCCTCATCCTTCTTTAATCTGTGGCTATGTTTCAGATGAGCAATTAAATTAATCAGTCCTTTGCTGCATTGTCCTTTACTAATCCATCCTCGCTGCCTTGCTGACCTTTTCTCTTTGAAGCTATTCTCCGCTTGCTGGCTTCCTTCCCCCCACCCATATGCAGGCAGGATTTTCTTTCTATTTTTTTTCAAGTAAAATGCTTTAATTGCTTTCGCTCAAGGTAGGGACGGCTTCCTGCAAAGAACTGACGTGCCTGCGCAAGCAGGAACGCGGGGAGACCTGCTGCAATGGTCTTGGTGCCTGGCCCTTCGCTCAACACACAGATTCACGGTGTTCAGGACATGCAACTGCTTTGCCCTTGGTCCGACCAAGGCCTGGTGCAAACAGATCAACAGCTAAGAGCATCCAAGGAAACCTTGTCCACAACTGTCCTCCCAGGCCGGGTGAGCAGGGAGATGGTTGTGCTGGCACGTGCTTCGCTTTGGATGCATTTGTTGGAGACATTCCTTGGCTCTGCAGAGCCCAAAGCAAGTCCAACCACTCTCATTATCTTCTGCGGGCTGGTTCTGCTGTGGGTGGAAGGTGCAGGCGCGTCGCGTGCGGCCACGTAGCTCACCCGAAACTCCTGCCCAGCGCCTGGGAGCAGCCGCCTTCGTCAGGAGCCCCGGATTAGCTGCTCATTTCCTTCTCCTCATCAGCCTTCCTCCATGCTGTGCAGATAGCATGCAAAGCTTTTAAGGCATGGTGTGCATTCAGGCTTGTTTTTTCTAATTTGATCGTTGCCTTTCAAGAGCTTAAATGTACTGGAGCGCTTAATCTAGGAGCATCACAGGCTGTAGACAGGAGGTAGGTCCTTCTCTATTTTCCTCTTGGCCAAAGAACTGGTATCTCCAGATTGCTGAAAATGGCACAAATAGAGATTGCCAAAAACTGTGCCCAAAAGCGAAGACATTCCTGACACTTCGCGGATCATGGACATGGTTTTCTGTGAGTTTTACCTTAGATCAGGTACGCAACTTTTGCCTCCCCTCCACAACTGCTGGCTGTCTGCTCCTCTTGGGCATCTCTCATCTCAGTTTATCATCAGGTTTCAGTTGTGCAAAATGGGAAGAAAAAGACTGTTTGCCTTACCCCTAGTGAAGAAAAAAGACAAGTAGCTTAAAAAAGCAAAGGGCCTTTCTGCCCACAGAGTGGCAAATGCTTCTTCAGGGGAACCAAATAAAAGCTCCTAGCGCTTCCCCAGGCGGGTGGCAGGATGGCTTCGCTCCCACAGCTGGCCCTACCTCCTGCTCAGCAGGCCGTACCCCAAAGAGATATTTATATATATTTTTTTTTTCTTCTTTCTCCCTGTTCTTCTGGAATAGTCCTGAAGGCATGAGAGCAGTGTGGTCCAAACAGAGATGCAGGACAGGGAACGATGGTGAAGAGCCTCAGTTCTGGGAAGAGCTGCTGGGCTGCTGGTGGTGAGCATGGAGGGACACGGAACCGGGAGCCAGATGGAAGGACGCAGAGCCGGGATCCAGACGGAGCCTCCAAGCACAAACACTTCACCGCGCTGGCACCAGAGGGCATTGAAGATTGATTTAACTTCCAAGCACCACGGGATCCACTGAGATCCTTCCACATCCCATGACTCCAGCTTTACCGGGAGAGGGCAACTTTTTTTCCTTTTTCTTTCCCCCATCCCCCTCCTTTTTTTTTTTTCCCTTTTAAAAAGTTTTTTTCTCAGCTCCTAACTCCATAGCAGGGGGTTTTCTCAATGCAGTAGAGCTGCTCTCAAAGTTTTATGGGTGTGAAGTCCAACTCCCAAACACTATTTATGGGCAAACTGAAGACTGCCTTCAAAATTAACAATAGATGACTATAAATCTTACTCAGTTACCTAGCAACTAGCACAGCCAAATGCTAAGGTTAAAAGGAGAGGGGTTGTTTGGAGCTACCTTGGCGAGTACATAATGGCCCCTTGCATTCCTGGGTGGGTGGACAAAACAAAATCATGTCATATTTACAAATCACTGTATTGATAGAAGAAATAATATGAAATTATTCATTGCTGGTTTAATCATAATAAATGACAAATAATTACAAAAATGCTTCTATTTTACCCAGATGGCTGCGCTAAACAGCCCATGCACGTGTAGAGCAGCCTGCAGCAGGAGCCTGCTAAGATGCTGAGCCCACTTTGCTCTTGGTTTCTGACATCTGAAGTTGTGTGCTGCAGATTAAGGGTGCAATAAATGCTCAAAGTACTTTTGACCAGTGTGAATCTGATGGAATATGCTCAAGAAAACCTACGCAGTTTAAAAAAAAAAAAAAAAAAAATAGCATAGCATGATTCATCCGGGCCTGGGTTCCTGTTATGCACAGCACAGATTGAGACTCTGTGTCCTAACTTAAATGAGGGTTTATGCATAATATTCTCTGCCAGCAGCAACTGGAAGGTCTTGCAGCCAAAATGAGTGGGAACACTGATTTGTCTCCCTTTCAGGAGACCCTTGCACATTTACCCACCGAGGGGGTTTGGTGTGCAGGGACCAAAGAGAGATTTTTAGCTTGTTCCGGGCACTTCACGTGCGTGTACTGCTGCCTCAGTGCCCTGGGGTACCATAAACCTGTATTTCTGTAGTATTGGGTATTACATACTGGGGTATAATATTGGGAGGGGGGGGGAAAATGAACATTCCTGTCATTTTCTTGCCCTCTGCAATCCCTAACTCCAGTAGAGGAAAAGGAGCTCTTCTCACAGCACGGGAGCGGATTTGGGGATGAGAAGGGCTGCAAGACGTGTCAGAGCTGGGTGGACTCAGTTGAAACAAGAACGGGATGGGGAGAAGATGTATGGAATAATTTCAGTGTCAGTAGAAACAACAGTTTGTCAGATAAAGTGTCTGGCATATATTAACTACGCTTTGTTTTTCTTTTACTGAGCCTATCTGGCAGTAGTATCTGGCACCCTCCCACCCCAAGCTGAGTCCTTCTTGAGCAGAGATTTCACTCAGTTTTAATAAAAAACCCTTTAGAAAGAGCCTTTTGCAGCAGCACAGGTAGACCTGGGGCTGTCTGTCCGTGCCAGCCCTCCCAGCGATGCCGGGGTGAGCAGCACCCCCGTCCTGAGCACGGCGAGAGCCGCGCGGGGGAGCCCATTTCCCGGGAGCTCTCGGCTCTCGGCAGCTGTTCCGGGGGAGGAAGGAGAGGAGCGTTAAGGCCAGCGCGACACCGTCTCCCGCCTGCATCCCGGGGCGATGTGCTCCTTATGCGGCTCTTGCAATGCGGCATTCAAGCATCCCAGAAATGCAGACGGAACCCTCCAGAGGGATAGGGAGCTTGGAAAGACGGGATCTCCCTAGGGCACCGGTGCCAGCGGGCACTTCTGCCATGAGGGGCTGCTCTCAGGGGCCCAGCAGTCCCGTGACTGTCCCCAGTGCCAGCCAGGGCAGTGGCCTTCCCTCAGGAATTTACCCAGCCTTGACTTACTTCTTCCGCTTTAAACTCCTAGCCAACGTCCTCAGCAGGCACCTTATTGAGGGCGCACGGCACCGCTTGCAACAGCAGACGTAATTAGAAAGGATTTGCGGGTCACCTTTAAAGCACTTCCCACAGCACGCTGGATCTTGTTATAAGTCCTATATCCAATAAGGCTTTTATTTCAGCAGTTCTAATTGGAGTTTTAAATATTCTAAGTCTTATGCAAGACGCCCCAAAGTGCTGGCAGATCTCAGGCCCTCTCCTGCAAGACGCCCATTCCCTGCAGTCCCCTTGACCTTCAGTAGAGATGATGGTAACTTGGCACCCTGGCTAGTACATATAGGAGGTGCAACATATATGTCAGGACATTTTGATATGAGCTTGACGCTTGTCCCACTATGGGGTGCCCACTTTGGGGCAAAGTGTGCGTGTATTTGAAAGGATTGCCCCCATCCCGTGTTTATACATGTCTATACCAGCAGGCGTGAGAAGGAAAGCCAGAAGGAAAAGGAGGGAGAGAAAATTTGGCAAAAGGTGCTTCATGCCCCCACTAATAATTTGCTAATAACTGCAGAAAAAAGTTGCTGCTCAGCAAGCAGTGAAGAGCAGCTCAGTGGGGATCTGGGCTGCTTGTCCTGGTCACTGAAATGTCCCTGTGCTGCACACACTGATGAATGGTGCAGCCAGGGCCATAACCTTGGCCTTGGCCCCCTGAGCCCCACGAGCTGCCTGCTTACCCCTGAGCTGCACAATCCCAATGTGCCCTTGAAATTTTTTGTTTTTCTTTCTGAAATTCCTTTTTTTTTTCCTGAAAACTCTTGCTGCAGAACGTTTTTCTCGCGTCTCACTGCCGCGGGCTGGCTCCCGAGCGTGGCGACGCCCGCCAGCTACGGGGGCGCGGCACGGGCGGTTCACTCTGAAGCGGAGTGATGACAGCGCGGCGCGGCGGGGGCGGGAGCGGTGCGAGCGGGCCGGGTTCTGCCAAGGC
>VZSV01000005.1:12312009-12347968 GCA_013398735.1 Nothocercus julius
CTCGGCTCCGCGCGGCTCTGCTGCCATGTTCGGCCGCGGCTCTCGCAAGCGGCTCTCGGGCCGCGCGGTGAGTGCGGGGGGGGGATCTCTGCCGTCTGCCCTCCCTCCCTTCCTCCTCCTCCTCCTGCCCCGGCGCCGTCGTCTGCCCCGCGCGTCGGTGCCCTGGGTGCCCCCCTGCCCTGCTCCCCGCGCGTGGGCGCGCGCTTAACCCGGGCGTGCTGCTCCCGGCTCTCCCCTCGTGGATGTGTCCCCCACCGTCCCAACTGTGCTGCTCGCTCCTCGGCTGTCCCTGTTCCCCACGGATGTGCCCACGGGCCTCCTCTCCCTGTGCATGTGCCCCCCACCTCGGGTTTAGGTGTCCCCGGCCCTAGGTCTGCTGCACCCCAAGGGCCCCCCCCCCAGGTGCGGGGGCTCCCTCTGCCCTCCGGCCAGGTGTGGGTTCCCCCCACCTTGGTCCCCGCTCCAGGTGACCCCTCTGCTCCGTTGCAGCTCTCGGCGCCGGGGGAGCCGGAGCGGGGCCAGCCCTGCAACACCTGCGGGGACCAGTGTCCCGGCTTCGCGCTGCACAAGTGGAGGTAAGAACCGCCCCCGCGCCCCTCACCGCGGCTCCTTGGCGGCTCCCTCCGGCAGCGTCCCGAGGCGCCTCCCTGTCCCGGCTCGCCTGGGGGGTGAATCCGGCTTGTCGGGAGCATCGTGTTGGGCTGAAACGTGTTCCCTGCCCTGCCTGGGATGGGAGTGCTCCATGTTCCCAGCAGTAGTTACTTTGGCTTGAGGGACTTTTACTATTATTATTTGCTTTTTTGTTTTCTCCTCACCTTAAAATCTTTGCTTGCACCCCAAGTCCAGGGCGAATGAAGGCCAGGTCCTGGAGCAACCTGGTGCATCCTCACCAAGGGCAATAAGCTCCTGCTTGCAGCCCTCACCTTCCCTCTATTCCCGGTACCAAAATGGACTGGGCAACCCCTCAACAGGGTGCATGTGGGGGAAAAACATCTGGTTTTAGCTATTTTTGGCATGTATTTTCTTAAAACCCTTAATGCTAGTGCACGAGCTCAGGCTTCTCCCACCTTGCGGTGTCTCCTCTGGAAGTGAGTTCCCTGCTCCAGGGCAACTGGGGACTTGATGCTATTAAATCTCCTGGGCCGTGACCTCCTGGGTTAGTAGGTCGGGGAGGCCTCGGTGGCCTTTTAACCTTATTTTGCAGGGTATGCCCTCTTCTTTGGCATCTGCTCGGCTTCTTGGGCATCTCGCGTGGATTAAAGTGTGGGCTGTGGGCGAGGAGAGGGCTCCGGGCTGGTTTGCAAGCACTGACTCATATCTAAAGGTTGAGCCTCGCAAAGCGGCGTTCAGGATGCGGCTGGACTGGGGGTGCAGGTGGCTCGTGCTGTGGTCCTCCTGCCTCCGAGCGCCCCATGCCGCTGCATCCCACCTGGCACCTCTGGAAGGTGAAGGTGGCCACATGTTCCGCTGGGAGAGTCGATTCTCTACGTTAAGAGATTTATAAGGTCACCCCAAACATCTCTTTTTTTCTTCTTCTCTTCCTTGGGGCTTATCAAAGCCTCTGTGTGTCCTAGCTTTCCTCCCGACGGAGCCTGGGGCTAGCAGGGCTTGTCACGCAAGTGCTTTATAAAGCTGAAAAGCACCAAAGAGAACTTTTAATTGTGGGCTATAAAGAGACTAGATGGTCATCAGAGGGTGCTCTGGCTCCAGTCTCAGGCAGGGTGTGATGCTGGGGGTTGCTTTTCACTATGTCCAAGCCCGGCAGCTACCTGGCAATGGGGTTGTGGTACCCCTTTGGTGAGCACTAGCGCTCAAGCTGCTTTCAGGCAGCCCTGGCTATTTGGGGAGCCTAGTTTGGGGTGTCGTGGCTCTGCTTGGGGTGAGGGGTCTCCCACTGACACACTCTGCTCCGTGTGCTCGATCCTGCTGAACTCCAAGGTGGCCCAACACCAACCAGGATTTCTGCTCTAACCGGAGGGCTGCGATAGCCTTTCCTTGGGAAGGAAGGGGTTAGCCTTGCCCCCAGCATGGCAGGGCTCAGATTAGGGTTAGGATGCGCGGGGGTCAGGTCCATTCGCTGCTGGTGGCTCTCCGTCCCGCTGAGCTGAATTATGCTCCGATCACGGATACCTTGTGCGGGGAGCTAGAGAAGCCCAGAGCCCTCCTTCATCTGCATTCGTGCCTAATTGCCTTGATACAAGAATAATTAGGCAATTAAAGCAAATAAAGGCAACCTATTGGCCTCCTGAAGCAAAACACAATGGAGAGGAAGTACATGCATTTGTTACTAGTGAGCGGTCTATTAATGCCCAGGACTTGTAAGCAGGCAAATTATTAATAATAGTTATTTCTGTAGGTCACAAACGTGCTCAGGGGACTGTCCCCTGTGCGCACTGTGGCGAGGTCCCTAGCTCGTGCTGGAGGTGTCTGCAAACATCTTGCCATGCAGCCTGAAAGCAGAAGAAAACAGTGCTTTGCAAGGAGATGCAGCGATTAAGGCTGCCAACACAGATCAATTAACCACCAGAGATTCATAAGCCTTTTTGTAAGCCTTTAAGAGCAGAGTTTTGCTGATAAATGTAAAATTTATTTATTTATTTTCCTTCAAAAATGGATATTGGTGGCTTCAGGGAGAAGGAAAAGAATTTATAAGCTTGCAGGCACTCAAATGGGAATGTTCCCTGCTGTTGATGCCAGCATTGTGTATGTGTAATTATGCAGGACTGTGTATTACCTGGTTACCTGAGATTTTCTTTTTTAAAGCCTGGTCTGTATGGCCATTTCATCAAGCAAGCAAATTGCTTTGTCAAATGCCAAAGATATCTGCCCTTAAATTCCCTCGAAAGCTACCTTTCTCAGATGGAGAGATGGTGTTGAGAGTTGGTTGAATTTATCAGTCTTGGAAGCATATACATACTTCCTGGGCCAAGGAAATCACTCAGGAAAAATAAATGTATTCTACAGAACAGTTTTCAGAGTAAAACCACTGTCCACTGAGAGGGGTGGGTGGTGTAGGGGAAAAAAAAAAAGCTGAAAGGGGATTCCAAAGTAATTCAAAAATATCCTTGATTTTAGAATATATTTCTGTACCTTTGTAATCTTGAATTGTAATCCCAAATTCAAGTTAGTCGATGAATTTTCTTGTTAATGTGTTTGCGTATTTATTATTATTTCAGTGGAAGCAAGGTGTTAACACCATACGAGCTTCACATCCGCTTGGAATTAGCGGAAGTTTGGGTACCCCAGATCTTTGCCTTTCACCGTAAGGCTGAAATTCAGTTTTAAATCATCCGGCCCAGAACGAGTCATGACAATTTAGGCTAGAAAGTGAGCAGTTTGTCTGAAAAGAATGTAGATTGAATTTGTCATCGCTGGGCTGGGAGTCCGTAGCGCCATTCTGTGAAGACACAGCTATCAAACTAGTAACTAGTACAACCTCTCTGATTTTTTTTTTTTCATTGGCTGAACAGCAAAATGACTCCTTGCTCTAATTGCATTGCTTTATTTTATGGTAGCCTGTCAGTAAAGTATGTAAAGGGCTGAAAAGCTCATCTGTGTGGGCCGTGGTCTTGAGGATGGAAATTGGCTATAAATAACAAAATCCCCATTAATATAGGTTGGTACTTGAAAGGTGGCTTTGTGTGGAAGAAAGTGAAATCAAATTCAATAAAAATCTCCAACTCCTTAGGAGTCTGGTTGCTGTTTTCTAATCAGATCTGCATTACATTAAACTGTGTGCCATTCAGCTTGTTAACAAGCTTTGGCATTAAATAAAGCTGTCATTGGGGTTTGGTGAGTGAATGGCCATTAGAAGTGTCTTTTGCATAATGTCTTGCAGAGAAAAGCCTGCAAGAGAGGTGGTCTGGGAGGAGAAAAGCAAAGGGAATTTATAGCCTATTCCTAATGCAATTAGTTGGAATATGCAAACCTTAAAGGTGACAAACGGCTACCAGTTTGAGGAAGAACGGAGTGAGGTGCTTTGACTGCCTTTAAGACTTCCTCAAAGACCTTATTTCTCATTTACCCCGGGTAAAGTGAAATTACAGACTTGGTGCTGTATTTAAAATACACTGCTGCCGCATTCTTCGCATTAAAAGATTGACATGTGTTTAGCGTATGCTGACATGTTTTCCTTTAGTGTGTGCTGTCTTTTAAAAAAAAGTCTTTTATGATAAGATACTCTTAAAATTTCAAGAAATGTTATTATTCCCTGACTTGTTTCCAAAAATGTCGGTGCTTTGGCTTAGCACAAAATTTAGCACAAGCTTTAGCACAAAGGCAAGAAACACGAGTCCAAAGACTCTGTTCAAGTAGTGCCCTGATGAGACGAGGGGAGAAGCAGCCCCTGCTCCAAGAGGGAAGGTGATGAGATGCTGTGATGAGGAGAGGCAGCTAAAATAACATTTAAAATGGGGTCTAAAGCCTTGGGAGAAGCCTTTGTTGCCATAGTTGTTATTCTTGTTTGCAGAAGCATTCAAATGACAGTAATAAGCATGGCATAAAAGCAAAGTCTATCTTCCTGAGTTCTGGGCTTCAATGTGAGACTGTGTTTACCTTTTTTTTTTTTTTTTTTTTTCTCTGAGTCTTGTTCCTCTTGTATGTGCCCTGTAATACTTTTTGTCCCCTGAAATCTTATTTTCATGAGGAAGAGAACTGCTTCTCTTCATGCTTCACATCACAGTCTCAATACCCCAGGTATGTGTTTGTATAGCAGGTGATGTTTGGTTCAGCTTCCAAGGCAACCATTTACTTGACTCTCAACTCTATATTCAGCAACATATGAGTGAAGTTTTGGTGCATAGAGATGTTGCAAGCATTCTCTTGCTTCAAAAACAGTGCCTTACTATAACATGCTGAGGCCAAGTCCTGCAGAAATTTCATTAGATGGGGCCTTGCCTCATCTTGGAGCATTTGCAGTGACAAATTTCCCAGTTTTTCAGGAGGGACCAGCTGAAAATCCCAGATAACATCAGCTCAGTCCAGAGGCGCATGATCGATTAGTACATCCCAGACCCCACTGAGCTGAAGGTTTTTCTTTGACCTTAAGGGCAAGGCTAAGCTGGTGCACCAGGCGAGAGATGCATGCAGCAGGATGGTGACCTAGCTGATAAGGTGGCAGATCTGAAGTTATGGGACATTTTAAATTGCTCAGTGGTGCCAGATAGGATGCTGTGCTCTTTCTTGCTGGCTTCGGCTGGGATTTGCTATTGCTAGTGGATTTTTCTTTTCTTTACGCTGCAAGTTTGTACTGTTCCCAGGCCTCTGGACCTTATCTGGTTTTATCTGCAGATCAGCAAATGCGGCCGACAGAACAATGAGACATTTGGGATTTGTTTGTATCCTGAACTTACGCTTGTCCGGAGCTGGTCCTTCCCGCAGGAAGGACCTAGCTGGCATATGTACGCCTCCCAGGGCATATTTTGGTCTCCAGTTTGATTACTGGTCCACAGAGCAGGAACAATATTTTTTAATGCAGCGCATGAATGAGTAACGCTGAATTCTGAAGCATTTGTTTCTACTTCGGGAGAAAAAAAAAAAAAAAAAAGTACAGATTATTGCTTCCATATGTTTCCAGCATTTTTGGTAGGTTATGTATCTCTCGCGCACACGCTCCCAGTTTTTTCCTTTCATGAATAACATACTTTGTGCCCCCTCTCCTTTAGGATTCAGATATTCTCCACTTCTTTGCATGTTTATTTGAAAGGCTTTGGAGAGGTGAGAATAGCAATACTTTATCTTGCCCGGGTGTATGTTTGTCTTGCTTCCATGGCGAGCAGCATAAGGATCTGTGATTTTAATCGAGCTTTTTCATTTTGCAATGGGGAGCCTGCCAAAATAGGCCAAGCCCACGGCCAGTGGAGAAGTGACACCACGTCATTCCATCTGGATGGTATCCGTCTCCATCGGATACCATGGTGGTAGGGATTTTGCCAGCTGATCTCCAAGCTGCTCACAAAAAGGGGATCGTTGGCTTGGTGTTAGTGTCGCTTTGTCATGAGCAGCTTGGCAAGGGAGAGCCCTGTCCCCGATGGGTGACCCCCGTGCCCACGTTGGTGTCCTTCAGCCTGGTTCACGGACGATTGGGGTCTGGTGGCGCTGCCCTTAGGCCGTGTGTCTAGGCTTAGACCCTGTGTTTAGACCCTGCTTGAGCAGGGTTTGGGCTAGATGATCTCTAGAGGTCCCTTTCAGCCTGAACCGTTCTGTGATGTGCCCTGGGACTCAGTCTGGGAGGATGCTGAAACGGTGCCGCAGTCGGCACCAGTGAGCTCGGCTGCCCTATTTCCTTCTCCTGTGAGATCAGGCACTTGCGTAACTGTTGGAAAAATGGGGGTCTGGTTTTCTTTGAGTCTTCCCTCTCGCCCGGTGTCTCCACTGTGGCACATTCTCCGAGACGTGGCGGTGGCCCTGGACCTCGTGGTGGCTACATCCCTGGTCATGAGGTCCTGCTCATCCCTGTGCCAAGGAGTGCCCAGGACACCTCGGGATGGGCATTGGAGAGCTGGTGGATTTGAGAGCAGGGATCTGAACGTGGGTTTTTCCCACTGAGAGACAATCCTTCTTTTCCTAAGTGCTGACCGAACCATTTCATTGAAGTGACTCCGAAACTATATATTTCTTTTTGGCCTGTCCTTCTCACATCTTCATGCCCTGCTGTTGAAGCAATGCCTAAAACAACCCAAACTGATAAGGTATCCTGTTTGTATTGGCTGGGAGACACAATACGCATTTTAGCAGCGCATTACAATATTGGAGGCAATGTTGTGCCTGGCAAGAGGCCTAAAAAAAGTCCTTTAATTTTTGGTATGTGATGCACAAAAGAGCAGGTGAGGTATGTACTTGTTTCCGGGCCAGCCTGGGGAGCCTGTTTGAAGTTCTCGACTCCTTTACAAGCTGTGCAGGATTGTATTGCAAGGGCTCCGAGCGCTTTGAGACGCTCCTTGATTAAATTTCATTTGAACACAACAGCCCTCGTCTGCAGCCGGTGGAAACGGAGCAGCGTCCGGCCTGCTCGCGCCCAGCTGAATTGCTTAGAAAAACTCTAATGACAACAACAAAAACCCCAGTCGTTCTTATGGAAATATGCATAGATGCTCTTTTTAAGTCTTTCTTTTTTTTTTTGGTGTGCATTTCAAACATGTATGCTAGATTTATGAGTGGGGTGAAAAACCACTAATCTAGTGTGGATTTTGCTCTGGTTTTTGAGGTTTGTTATGTTTCTTGAGTGGAACTGGGGATGGAGGGGGCAGAACAGAAAAATATACTGAATCCTGGTTTTCACCTGAGATTTTACTCCTAGACTAACCAACCCACGAAACAAACAAAAAAAACTGTTGTTTTAAGTTTTTCTGGAAGGAACAACTACTGCTGGTCCTAGCATGCAAGGAGTGAAATGTGCTATCAAAACTGTGCTATCACTCCTGCCCTCTGTGTTGCCTTCCTTTGGCTGTATTTATATATATATATATATATTTTTTTTTTTTTTTTTTTTTTTTTTTCTGCTGCTTTTCTGGTGCGTTGCTTAGCCACACTGGCCACACTGTTCAGCAGTAACAAGCTGTTGTCAGGTGAAGCAGCATCGCTCCCAGGGCGGGTTGCACCCCGAACGCGCGGGTCCCGCGGGGCCGTGGCGGTGCCGCGCGGGCTCCCGCGTCGTGGTGGCACCTTCCTGCTGCCGCGCTCTAGCTGCGTGCCGCTCTCTGCCCGTTTCTTTTCCCTGTGGCATTGCTGTTTGCCTTTGAAAAGTCGATCGCTGGCTTTTTCAAAGGCTTTCCTTCCCTCCCCGCCCTTAATCCATTATTATTATCCCGGTGATTCACTCTCCAGATGATCGATTGCGTTTCCATCACCCGTCCTGCAAGCGTAGCGCGAGCTAAAGGGCCGCACGCAGGATCAGTGGAGATCTTGGGCAGATGCTTTGCAGCTCGTGGTATTCATTTGGATATTTACTCTTTTTCCCATGAATAATCTTGCAGCGATCCCGAAGGAAATCCAGGCTGGTGACTCTTCCCGGTGCATCCAGCATCCTGGCACTCTGCCGCTGCTATCTTAACGCTGGAGGAATTTATAGCACTGTTTCACCCGCTATCAGCGGCCTTGGCGCAGATGCCGATGCTGCGGTGGTAAAAGCTGCAGTGCCACTCGTGCGGATAAGGAAACTGTATCAGTGCAATGAGGGAAGTCCCGACGGACGAGCAGAGGTCCCTCTCCGCTCGGGAGATGGGCCGCGGGAGCCAAGCGCTGCGCTCGCTCCGGCGCACTTCCCAGCTCCTGGCAGCCGCAATGGGAGCTGCTTGGCCACAGCTGTGAGCAATTAGGAAGAGACGTCTTCCCCCCCACTCTGTCCCTCCCCGCTTCTCTTCCCTCCTCCTCCTCTCCTTGAAACGGAGCCACGGGCCTCGGGGGGGCCGGGGAAGGAAAGCCCCTCGCGGCTCGGGTGAGATGGAGAGCGTGGCCGAGCGCGCCAGGGCCTGGGGACACCCCTGAGCTCGGTGGCTCGCGCAGCCCCGAGGCCACCGCGCGCGGGGACACCGTCCTCGCTCGCTTGCCAGCCAAGGCTTGACAGGGGCTAACGCCGTAGCTTGGAGCCGGATATTATTTAGATCCAGCCAATGCGAAAAAATATTTCCATGGCAGCAGTAACCATAGGAAACCTTCCCAATGTGTCTTGGGTGGTTCCCGTTTCCTCCTCTTTGGCTGTTCGCTTTCGGAGGCGGCGGCGTTGCGCTGGGTGACCTCCCCGCGCGCTCGGCCGCTGCGAGCGCCCTGCCCCGCGCCCTCCTCCTGCGCGCTCCGTCTGGGCAGCAAAAAGGGCTTTCCAAGGGACTCTTTGCGCGCTACTAAGTCTCAAAACTGCCCTTTGCCTTGTGGGAAGTCAGAAAAGTGTGCTTGATCCCTATTATCCAAGGCATGAAAGTGAACCGGCTCCCCGAATCCGGTTCTTCCTTTTTATAGTGCTGTGGAAAGATGCTTTTATGTTCCCCCTGGCTCAGCCAGTGATGCTTGGCCTTCCACCAGAATGAAGAATCTAGGACAAGAATTGCTTAGAATAGCAAGGCAAAAATTTTTTTAAGAAGAAGACCAACTTTTGCAGGGTGGGGAAATATTGAATAAAAGATTTCATCAAAAGATAGAAATCTGAAATATTTTCCTCAGCTTCATCTGGACACACTTACAGGGCTGCCTAAGAGGCGGCTTGTTTTCCTGGGTACTGCCTCATCTAGGAAATCTGATCTGCAAAGCAGATAGAGATGCTGGAAATGGAAAACTTTGCAAGTGAGTCACTGCGCCGAACTGGAAACCAGTTGTGCCGGTGCAGCCGTGCGGCTCAGAAGGAGCTCCGGCCCTGAGCGCGGAAAGGGGGTGTTTGCGAGCGCCCGGGGGTTTGCTCCCCTCCGCTTGGAGGCATCGAGGTGCCGTTTGGGCTTGTTGGGCTCGTGTAAATAGCCCTGGCCCTCTTAAACGGAGCCGTGTGTTGAGCCCAACGCCTTGCAGAGCAGATGGGCCCCGCTTGCAGATCCAGACCCCGTTGCAATAGGTGCTGCACAAAGACAGGTTTAAAAAAAGATGCCTCCTTCTGCAGAGCGTGAAGTGCGAAGCAGCAGCAGAGAGCAAGTTTAATCTGTTTCTTGGCTAGGTAGTTGCCAGGAGCCACGCTGAGCCCAGCTCCAGGGCTGCGCTCGTGCTGGCGGAGGGACGCTCTCCCTGTCCCTGCTTGCTCCTTGCTGTGCCATCGCACCCATGGAGTATTTAATTTCATGGAGTATTGAATTTGGAGCTCGTGGCTCCACACCAGTGTCAGCTGGGAAGCTGATCTGTCCGAAAGAGAACTGGTTAAAAAAAAAAAAAGTGGGTTTTGTGCGTGTGGCACCTCCATTTGCCTCCCGCTCGGGACCAGGTCCGGCCGGTGCCACGGGCGAACCTCTGCTCCGCGGCGCTGCAAGGCTCGGCGCCACCGAACCAGCCCTTTGCAGATTGCTTAATCACTGTTTTTGCAAAGCCCACGGCTGCAGAGGAGTGGAGCCTTTGCCTCCTGTTCAAAGAGCTGGCAGGCGGAGCGGGACGGTGCTGATTAGCTCTCTCCTCCCGTGCCAAGCTGGTCGAGACGTTCATCACGGAGCCGCGTCCGTGCCCGCGAAATCTGTATTCCACGTGCCGGAGCCGCGGCCCGTTACGTGTCAGGTGTGAGAGGAGCCGGGAAGGGAGAGGACGCAAAAAGTTAATTCCTCAGTGTGGCTTGTGTGGTGCAGCTCAAGGTTTTAATATCGGCTCCATAATTTATTACATGATGTAGAGGCTTCAGATACATATTTATTTCAGTATGTTTTATTATTATCTTTCTGGTAGCAGAAACAATGGTGTTTTACAAAAGAAAAATGGTTTCATGTTTCTGTATGATAATTTCGGCTCTAATAGATGGGGAATCTGTTGAAGTGTGAAGGCTATCTGATAAATGCCGGAATAATAAAGCTAGATTGTTTGTCCTGATTTCCCTCTGCTATTTGCAAGCCTATAAATAAAACATCTCGAACGGTGTATGGTGCAGGTCCAGTGCCGACTATTTACTTCCTGCTCATGTAACCTATAGGATGAGATGTAAATCCCTCAGTCTCTCTTGCAGGGCAGCTCTTGCAGGATGAGCATTGACCACTGCACTTGAACTGATCAAACTTAATTTTAATATATATATTTTTTTCAAAGTGCCAAAGCAACAACAACAACAATTTTTCTTTAAACAAAGAACTGTTTGTCTTAATGTACAGCAGAGGGCACTCCATATTGCTAACCTGGGTATTTGGCTGTTCAGTGACTCTGCAAAGGATAAAAACCCCACCGTGCTTAAATTATATTTTGCAGAAATTAAATACTCCATGCATGTGTGTTTGCCTATATATGTGTGTGTGTATATAAAGTATGTATGTATATATAGTGTGTGTGGTTGTATATAAAAAGATGTAGGGTGGCATATGTATAAAAATAATCCTCGCACGTAATATAAAACTTAAATATTCATAGCCATTGCTGGAGTAGGGGAAGCACATGCTGTGTTGATTAATGCTCAGCCTGGTGTTACGCTGAGCTTCAGGGGGGATTTGAGCATGCTGAGAAGGGAAAACACAGAGGCCCTGGGCAGTCCAGGGTAGCAAACTTCCACTTCCTTGCAAAGACACCAGAGGCTGGAGGCATCTGGGGATGTTGGAGGGCCTCCTTCCAGAAAAGCTGAATTTGGGGGGCAGTTTTGGAGTTCAGTGAGACAGCACCAAAGCCGTTGAAGTCGCAGCATGCATGGGGTGTTGCTGTTCTTGGCAGTTTTCTGCTGCAAGTCCACTGGGAAATCCCATCCAGTGTGTTACCTGGAGACCTGGTCCTGCAGAAATTTATACACATGCTGCATCTCCCAGTAGTGGAGACTGGGGCTGTGCCATCTGTAAAAAGGTGTTTCCAATGGAAATGCACTTAAACAGAAGTAAATATATACAAAAATACCCACGGCATCAGGATTTTCTCTGCTGCTGTGTGGCCGTGCTTCCTGGTGAAGCCATGCTGAGCTTTCAGACTGAGCCATTAATTCAAGAGGAGTTCAGGTTTTTCTCTGTCACCCTCGGCAAGCTGCATGGTTTGGGCTTAATCTGAGCTTCTCCAAAAGGAAAACGCCTGCAAGGAGCAGCAGGTCTCAACACTTGCATTAAACGTGGGGCCGCAGAGCGAGAGGGCATGCAAGTAAAGATAACCAGTTTATGCAAAATACACTGCTGGATTTTGCTACTGCATCTCTGGGCTGGAAAGATCAGAGATGTATGGAAATGTTGGAGGGGCTTTAATGTAATGGGTGCTAGTATTAAAGATCAAACAGATTTGGATGGTAGGGACTCATCTGATATTAGAGTCGTAAGGGTTTGTTTTGTTTTGTTTTGTTTTTTGCAGACCCTGGAAGGTGGGAGGGCTGTAGACCTCGTTATTGGGCTTAAAACAGCCTCTCTGCGGGGTTGCTGCAGGAGAGTTTGCTGTTGCCTGGTTATTTCCGAGCACGCTGTGTGGCTGGGACGTGGAGCACGTGAATTGCTGCAGGAGTGCAAGGTGCCCTGCAGGCTGTGAGGGACCTTGTCCCTGGATTAGCTGTGCCCTCACCTCGACACGCTCCGCTCCTGGCCCGCGGCCGGCAATCCTGGCGGTCCAGCTGGAGTTGGTCTGGGAACGACTGCTTCAGTCCCGGAGCTGACGTTCCAAGGGTCTCCCGTGTGAGTTTTTTGGAGCCTGGAGGTTGCCAGACCCCTCCGAGATGCTCAGAGCCCTGGGGCTGTTGCAGGTGGGTGCAGCAAGGCCATGGGTTGACTCAGTTCCTTGCTGTCCTTTCTCTCAGCTCTGTTTCCCCCGTACATTGCAATGCTGCCTGTTTCTGCTAGTGCTTCATGGCTGGAGGTTTCTCCTGCCCATGAGATTTTCCTTCAGTGCCAGTGCAGGAGCCGCCTGAACACACCACGCTTAGCACACCTAGACCGCGGCAGCTCCCGGCTCGGTGAGCAATTGTGGTTAGGAAATGTTTTGCAGGAGCTTTTTGTCATTAAAGCGTATTTGGCAGCGCGTGCTTAGACAGGCTGCGCACATGGGCAGCCCCAACACGGTGCTAGAGGTCTTCAAGCCTTCGGAACTCACCTTAGCCAATGTCAATAGAAATGAAACTACTTGAATACACAGTTAAAATATGTTGTTATGTTAGCATGTGGACCTCCATGCAAGATTGCTGTTTAACTGTAGTCATTAAAGGACCCCCGTGGAAGAAGGATTGGAGGCTGGTAAAAGAATTCCCAGTCTTAACTACTTCTTCGCTGCCAAGTGGGTTTTGCGCTGAGGCAAAAGGCATCTGGGTTTCAGATATTTATATCAACTTTGCAACTGCAGAACGTTGCAAAGGGTAAGAATGAATGGGTTAAAAGATGCTCCATACTCCCTTTCATGTGATGAAATCCAGCTGCCCAATCTCCTGGCTTTTCCTTGCAATGCTTTTGTGCATAGTGCTCCAAGTCTTGGTAGCAGATAAGCTTTTTACCAATGTCTAGCACGTCATTGTGGTTTAGATCAGTGGTCTTCCTGGACTTTTCCAGATGATGCTGGAACTCAAGTAGTTCATAAAAGGAGCAAGTAGCCAAACGGACCAATAAAAAGGGTTTGTGGAAAGGCCCCATATATTTTATGAAGAAAGAAATGGATCCTCTAACGTGAGGGTTGTGTATTGTAAAATTTTGCAGGGCTGCTAGCACTGTTAAATGCTGGCTTTTCCTTCTAGCCACTCTCTTTAATGGTGTGCAGTAACTATCTAAACTTTCTTTTTGGCCTGAACTCTCCCAAGGTTGGGGTGAAATCCTGGCTCTGGGGAGGTCACAGGGAAATGTGCCGTAAGTTTCACAGGGACCTGCAGAGTGAACTTCAGTCTGAGACCAGTGATGACAGCCT
Organism: Nothocercus julius; assembly: GCA_013398735.1. Classification (NCBI taxonomy): domain Eukaryota; kingdom Metazoa; phylum Chordata; class Aves; order Tinamiformes; family Tinamidae; genus Nothocercus; species Nothocercus julius. Next base: position 12,325,459 of record VZSV01000005.1, read on the forward strand.
ATGAAATAAGATGTTAGGCCATCCTGGGTCATTTTAGGCCAAGTAGAATGCAGCTTCACATCTTCTCAATGCCCTTTGATGGCAACAGCTGCAGTGAGAAGGCAGAGGCTTGGCATGACGGTGTTTCTTGCAGGGAAATGCCTTTGTGCGATCCAGGGGAAGTTGTTTTGGTTGGAGTGATGGATGGGTTTGCAGCGCCAGGACAGTGCTTGCACATGCAGCAGTTCTAGCCATGGTAACCCAAAGAGTGAAATTTCAGCCCTGCACAGAGGGCAAAGCGAGGCTTATCAATGATTTAAATCCCCTCAAAGCCTTTTAGAGAGCTTAAAAATGGCTGTGTCAGGGAAAGTTCGAGGGCTGCCCTGTTGGCTCAGGTGGATGAGATCCCTTCTCCTGGTGCTGCCATGAAGCCTGTAGGATGGAGAGATAGAGAAGAGGGCACAGGGATCATAGGAAACTGCACCTCATCCCCTTTCTGTCTTTTAAGTGACATGCAGGGAGCTGCAGAAAAGGCAAACTGAAGGGTGTTTTGCAGTAGATTGGATGCTCTGTGTGTCTGTGCTGTCTGCAGCTCCCACCTTGATGCTGCCTGACCCCCGAGACTTGAGCTAACCCGTGTTAGTATTCTCCTTGTGTAGCTCAGATTGATACCGATGGACTGCAGAGATGTGACGGTGTTCATCAGGCTCGAATTTCTTAGCTGATAAAAATTTGATGCCATTCTTCTCTCTTGGCCCCAAAGGGCAAAGCAGCAGAGCTCAGCTAATCTTACGCGATCCGAGGGTTTTTGATGTGGCAGCTCACGAGAGCAGCTCCTGCTGAACTCTACAGGTTTTAAAACAGGGGCAAAATCCTGGTTTCCAAGCTGCGATTAATATTTGGCTTCACACCCAGTCTCTCAGCTCCTAATTGCTGAGCAGAGTCAGCGGCGGTCTGGGCCACTGCATACGAATGTGGGCTGCAGCACGGTCCTTCGCCGAGCCAGGGATGGGGTGGGCCCCGCTGCAGCCAGCTCAAAACTGGACCATTTGTTTGGAGCAAACGACCCTAAATTCTCTAGCTGCTCTAGTCACTGATAGAGGATTTTCTCCAAAGGCGGTTCCTCATAGTGCTGGATTAGCCTCGGCAGCGAGTTTTCCATACTGAGCTCACTTGGCTCACGTTAGTTTTAATGGGAGCATGGTGGCATCAGGGCAAGGTTTCTTGCTTTCGCCGGCAGCTGCCGTTTTGGGCAGGAGCTATTTTATTTTTTCTTGCTAGCGAGCACAGAATGTCTGCGCAAGTGGCAGAGCTATAGCCGCTTTGATCTCGGCGCCGATATGCCTTTAAGGCAGCCCCGAATGATTTTATGCCTTCGCCCCAAGGTGCTTACGCAGAAAAGGGTGCTTTAGAAATGCAAATTTTGTTTGAGAACTGATTTTTTTTTTTTTTCTTTGCTCATGCTCGATTCGGGGTAAGGCGGTAAAAATGTAGCATTTAATTAAAGTTGGTAAAGGTTTAGAAATGAATTGCTATAAACATAAAAGACATAATCAAATGCCTACCTAATCCGCACCTTAAGGGCACATTAAATGCAGAAAGAATATAATGTGTCGGAGACTAGGATTGAAAAGTGATGAGGATTTTGGGAGCAGATCTTTTATAGTTGGAGCTTCTAAATTATTTTACTGCAGGCTTAGGGATTTAAATATCTACATATTTTAGATAAGCATAAAGCAGCCAGGCCTCAGCCGACGCAGTTTGACATCAAGCTGCTGGGTGGTTTTAGCTATAAACCTCTCCAGCGATACAGCGCCGTGCCTCATCCTGACCACGGATGCGAGGAGAACGAGACCTCTGTTGATCATCGCTTCTGCCAAGGACTTTTCCCCCTCAAAAGTTGACAGCTGTTTAGACAGAAGCACCTGAGAGATTTGCCTTATTGGAATAAAATAGGGCTGTGCATCCACTGAGAAAAAGGGATTAGAAAATGGGACGTGGTCCCCGGGCCCTGGTGGGCAGCGTGGGTCCAAACCCGCCGTCCCCTGGTAGGATGGTGAAACAGTGAATTGCAATGAGTCTTTAGCTGTTGGGGAGCTTAAGGAAAGGGTAATTCATGCATTGGCTGTGTAGCAAAATTGGTGTAAAACCCTGCAGTGGTATTTGGCTTGTTTTTTTGCGTCTGGATAGAAGCTGGGTTTTTATCTATCCACTTTCCTGGCATTGCGGTGGGGCAGCATAGATTTGGCTGGGCAGTCACCGACGTATTAAAAATCCAACCCTGTTGTTTATAACGCTGATAACAGACAAGATGGTGTTAAGAAATTGCCTTTGCCAATAACATCGGGAAAGGCAGACTTGGAGCAACGGAGGAATAAGTGACCATCTATGTGACGCGGAAGGAAAAGGAGCCAGGGCTCAAGGAAAGGGGACCAGATGCTGGACAACAGAGCGGCAAGGTGCCCAGGTAAGGTGAAATGAGTCCGGTGTCTTATATTGCAGGGCCCCATGGAAACGGGAAGGACTTGCTCTCTCTGTTGAATTGGGCTCGGAGCCAGGCGAAAGAAAACATTTTCCCAACGCCAAATGGAAAAATGCAAGACAGACTTCTTAAATGAACTGTTAAAGGAATATAACTGTGAAAAGAGTAAGATTTCTGTGCACCAGGGTTATGCATTTAACAGATTTGGATTGCCTGCAACCTTTGCAGTTTGGAGAAATCTGTTGCAGAAACGCGGGTTGTGCTCAAGGCAAATAGCAGCATCTCATCGCTGGGTTTTGCTCGGGAGGAATGTGCAGTGTCTTTCTGTCCTGTCAGGATTGCCGTGTTTTTTTCTTGTCCCTCTAGCCCTCTCCCCTGTGTTTCTCCAGATCATTGGCAGCTCTAGTCATGCTTTAAAATAACCCAGGCTAAAAAGTGTGATTTGCGTTTCAGCAATTTTTGATTACACCCACGTACTATATTTATTGCCGCTTAAATCGTCTGTGCTAGCTTGAGATGTGTTTCTTTTAAGCAGGAACAAAACTTGACTCTGTTGCTAAGGGAAAGAAGATATTTATTCATCGGGGCACTTCTTCAGCATTGTGCGGCTGGTAGCCATGGAGGAGGAGCACGAGGAAAAGAAATGGTCATAAGCCCTTTTTGTTATTGTTGTTGGAGTCCTGCCATATCTACTGATGGTCAGCAGATGTCTTTTCTCCAGCCCCCTCCCCAGCATTGAGCATCTTGGATTAGAGGTGCAGTTTGCAGTTCTGTGCATGGTGCTGCCTGATGCCAAAGCTGTAGGAGCCCCAGGGAAGGCTCTGCTGGCCTTGGCGAGTCTCTAATCCCATAGGGAGGGAGGGCATTTCCCAAATCCCCCACACACTTTGGCTCTGCTCCTTCTCTTCTTCCATGCTGCCGATGGAAGCAGCACCAATCCAAAACGTACCTCTGCGTACCTGGTTGTGCTGCACCTGGCTGTGACACCCCATGATACTAGTCTATATATATCTATTTATAAAATATTTAGTTATTTATTCTAAATCCACGTTGGATTAGAAGCACTGAGAGCCCAAAGCGATGCCCATGGCTGTGTTCCCTCCCCGTGCTCCTGCTTCCAGGGGCCGCTCGGCGATGCTGCTAGCTCGTTGTCACAGAGGTAAGAGGTTTTTACTCCTAGCTGTCATAGCAACGGGAAAGTATTGTTTTGACGGAGAGCAAATTAGAAATTAAATTTGTCTCTTTGCTGGCAAGTGAACTGCTCACTTGTGAGAAATCTGAGCCGCGTGGATTGGGGAGAAGTGTCTCTGTAAGTACCACTGTGTGTTTCCGAAGTGAGTTTTGCCAACACATCCATGCTGGATGCACATGGAGTGTCCCGTGAATCTCAGCGTTATTTGATGTTAATTTTAGGCTGGAAAACTTCTTTGGCATCAGAGTTTGTAACCTGCTAAAACATGGGGGAAAACAGGTCCGACTAGTTCCTGGAAGCCAAAGGTATGACTCCTCAATTACAGCGTTTCTGTGCCCTCCACTGATGTTTGTCTTTAAAACACAGACAAACAAGCAGTAATTTCTTTGCTTATAAAATCTGCCTGGCTCTTACCGGGAGCGCGGCGCTCCATGCCTAGCGCAGAGGAGGGAAGCGGAGACAGCGAGTCGGCTGCCTGGTACGGCCTGCAGCAGGGCCGAGCAGGAGCAGCGCCAGCGTCTTCCCAGTGCTCTCCCGCACCTCCAGCTTCGGGACTTTGGAAGCCAGATGTGATTTCTAGGTGTTTAGTAACCCTGCATCATTTCCTTCCCCATGAGCTTGCCGGTCCTCCCCTTCTGCCACGTCGACTTCTGGCCTCCACAGCCTCGTTTGGTACCTGCTGCTCGGGACCTCATTTCATTAGTCTTGGACCTGTCCCCCATGAGCTCCCTTAGGTGCTTTTACCATAGAGGGTAAAGCCTCCTCAGCTTGCAATGGGGACTTATTGTTTGAAGTTAAAAGAAAGAAAAAAAGAAAGGCTTTCCTTTGAAACCACTTAGGCATGCATTCTTCAGCATGAACGCTGTAAACCCTTTCGCTGTGAAGTGAATGAACCCTTTTCCAATGTTGTCCAAATAATTTTGGAGGTTTTTTCTTTCTTTTTTTTTTTTTTGTTTTGTTTTGTGAGATATCTTATCAGCAGCGATGTTTGTAAATGTAATCAAGCTTTTTGGTGGCGTAAACAACTTGTGCCTAACATCTGGCGCTGGGGCACTGCCTAACGAGAGCTGCGTGAGTCTGTTGTGCTTTGGTTAGGAGAGGTCTCACGAACTCCAGTGACAGATGGACACCAGGAGCTTCTTCCAGATTATATGGGAGCCTAGGAAGCCTAGCATGGAGTGAAACAGGCGGTCCCATCATCTGAAGTACTTGCAACAAGTCGTCTAGATGAGCTGTGGGTGCCCAGCTGCCAAAGTAGGAAGGGAGTGAGGGGCCACCTGGAAGATAAGCAGGTCCATGTTTCCAGAAGTGACTCCGGGGCTTGCGGCCAACCCAGCTTTAAGGTGTCTGGCTTAAGATAGGAGTGGTTCGTTGTGCGTGTCAATAGCTTGCCTTTCTATTCTCTTATATGCTGTTCCTCTCTAATGGGCTCCGCTCTTGTACTCTGCAGTGCTGGAGGTGTCCTCCGATGGGGATGCTGCCGACTCCGAGCCCAGCACCTCGAAACCTTGAACTCCATCTATTACACGAATTTCCAGGGAGGGAAGAGAAAAGAAAGAACTTGTTTATCTGAAATGCTTTAGCGTGGCAATTATAACAGCAAATTCCCTTTTTCCCCATAGAAATCCGTGAAGAAAGCTCTTTCCAGCCAGCTTTGTTCTTAAGCACTTGCCATTGATTTGTAAAATCCAATCCGGCTGGGGCGAGGCACTGTTATCTTGCGCAAACCACCCGAGAAAGTCGATGCTAACTTCGAACATCGATTTCCCTTTACCGTCTGACTTTGGAGAATTTGTGGCCAGCTGCTGGCAGCGCTCACACCAAGCCTGAATCCCCCTGGTCCGTTATCGCCCTGGTTAGGTCAAATCCTCTTCCTTTTCCCCAAATTGAGGTCTGCAGCTGTGCAAGGTCTTGGCACGCTCGCGAGCAGTGGGTGTCCCAGGTAGATGGAGTGGGGCAGCTGCCCGCCAAGGGTAATTTTGGTGAGTGCTGAGCTCCTCGCAGTCCATCCATGACTCCTGGCTAGCTGGTAACAGGCTTTTTGGGCATTATTTTTGCATGTGTTGGTCTTTGGTGTTGCCAAAGTGCGTTGCACACAGTGTGGGCAGGCTGATGAGGATCATTATATGGCTCTTTTCTCTCCTGTGTATGAAAAGGCAGTCCAAAACTACTTATATAAAAGGCAACATCTGTCACGGAAAGCCTGGCCCAAGCAAATTACTACTTTAGGTCCTCATGTGATTCACGTCCTGGCTTGCCAGAGTCGCCCCGTACCCGCGGCGCGCTAGCCCAGCTGCGAGCGCTGCGTCTCCTGCTTTCCAACCCACGTCCGCCTCTTAAAATAAGAGGAGAAAAACGACTCGAGTCTGTTTTCCTGCAGCATCTGCAGGGCCCTGGAAGTAGTTATTAGAGGTGAAGTCATGGGGATGTGTTGGCCCCAGGGAAGGGTGGAGGCGCTGCCAGTGTCCCGGGGCAAGGTGTGCCCGGGATGGAGGAGTCCCCAGCTTGTTCTCACATGGTTTGGCCAGACAGGGATGCCGGGAAGCTCCAGACCATCTCTGCAGCAGAAGCCCTCCATGGGCTTGCAGTGCCCCGGCCGCACCGGCAGCTCGAGTGTAGCTGTTCTTTCCTTATTCCACACAAAACAGAGTTGGAGCCTCGTTGCCATAGAAACCAGCCACCCTAATTATAAGGAGTTTGATTCACTGGAAGTAAAAAGCTGTAATTCTACTTTTTCTTACTAAAAAAAAAAAAAAAGCCATATATATATATATATATAGTGTGTGTGTGTGTATGTGTGTATATATATATATGTATGTATATATGTGTGTGTGTATATATATATATATATATATGACCAACATACCATAAAATGATAACCCAAACCTGGAGAGAGATTAATCCTGAGTGTTTTCCAACGGAATCGTGGAATGTGTGGAATACACAAAACGGAGCTGCTCTGGGAGCAGCCCTCCTGCTGTATTCACGTTGCTGAGCTAGATTGGCCTCAGCAGGGCCACCCTTTGCCCTCTGTTACTTGTGCTGGACCACAGCCGCCTTCAGAAAAGCATCTCAAAGCAAACCAAAGTCGTAGTGCGCTGTAGGGTTTTATTTCTTTATTTTTTGCCATTGCGTTGTGTGTGGCATGAGGAGAGGAGATAAAGCCCAAGGGCATAGGTGAAGGTATCTCCTCCTCGTTTCGGGAGCTGCCGAGAGCTCGAGGCTGTCTCCAGGAAAAGTGCTTGGTACCTCTCGGTGTGGGGAAGACTCCACAGCTCATGAATAGCCCCATTGAGCAACTTCTGGGCTTGAAGTTAAGCAGCAGCTTAATTGTTTTGCCAGATCTGTTGGAATTCTGCTAGTTGTGCAGAGAGCACGATGATTTACATTAAAACAGGATGCGAGTCAGTATGTAAGTACTGTATAAAGAATGCAATGTGTGTGCAAAGCGGCCTTTTCAAGTGGTCACCCAGGTCATCAGTCCCATTAGGGTGTCCTGTTGTTCTTTTCAGGGAAATCATCTGAAAACTACAAAATTAGGGAGTGTTTTTGGTCTTTCTTCCTGGCTTTATTTTTCTGCAAGCAAGCAGTGAGCAAGGAAGCGAGGGCCGTGCACTGGTCCAAACATCGGCTGTGTTTGGGTCAGCAAGGTTAGCAGCAGGGCAGAGATTTGCACATGGCAATGATTATTTTACTCCATTTTTAGAATGTGCTTACTGTGGTTTCAAACTCAAGTTCATCTTGTAACACAGATACTTAAATCCCAGCCTGGAACCTTAGTGTAGACAAAAGTATTTAATACTTGCTAAATCCCTATTCCAAATAAACACATGAGAAAGTAGCTTTCTGCTTTATTGGTGCAAGAAACAAAGCTGGTATTTTACGATATGTCTAGTTAAATTCTGCAGAGTAGGCTCTTTGGAGCCCCAGGTAGATTTGCTTACGAGGTGGAAGCTCGTCTCCCGCTTGAGATAGTTGTCATGTTCTTATTTCCTCATTTCATTGCAGGAGCAAGACCTCGCTGCAACCCTTGTTGGGTAATTCTGGTAACTGCGTTGGATGGGTGAGAAGCTAAATTGCAAAGAGCTGGAAGGCCGTGGTCGACCATTCACTTTAGCTTGGCCCTCTTGGGCTACTGTGTGTTGGATGGGGGTCCCTGTGAGCCCAGCTCCTTGGTCAGTTAGTGAGGTTGGTCCTGTTTCCAGGGTCATCTGAAGCTTTGGTTGCCCTTTGGGTGGGTGAGCTGTGCCAGTCTGCAGCTGTCCCTCCTCGGCATGCTCGAGCAGCCCCAGTGTGGCCGTGTGCTCTCGTGTTGAAATGCCTCTCCATCTGCCCTGACCCATGCGCGGTCACTCTTTGTTTGCAGTAATGAGCTAAAAATCCTTACACTCCCCTTTTGTGGTGATTAATGATGAAATCAGACAGCCTTTGGACACCTGTGTGAGTAATTTGGGCATGAGAGGGCGGCTGAGGCCAACAACTTATTTTGGTAGGAGAGCGTGAAGGCGTCCAGTCAAGCTGCATCTTCGTGGTTGCTCCTTAAGGTAGAATAGCGTTCGCACCGTTCTCGTGGCACCTCTCGTGGCACAAGAGCACCTCTCAGGAGGTCTTAGTTCTGCAAGGGGTTTCTGGGGTCCTGATAGCCGTGATTCTATGGCAAATTGTGCCCTTGAAGCTGCATACATGGGGGCTTTATCGAAGGTAGCAGAGTTACTCCGCTGCTTGGTTTCAAGTACGTGCTTAAGTACCTTGTTGAATTGCAGCAAAAGGCAAGCAGGACTCTAACTGGGCTTTTTGGGGACTGAAGAAGTTGTTCTGCCTTTGAATTCTTCAAGATTTTTACAAGACATCCCTCCCTGGGTTTAAAAACCCACCACCGTGGGACAGCCTATCGATGTCCAACAGCTGTGACCAGGTAAGAATTATGTCTTGAACAGAATTTATGAAACCACAAATTACATTTTGTCTATTGAAAATTAAAACAGTACTAGTGGTTTTAAACTAATACAAAGGAACCACAGTTCTTTTTTTTTTTTTTTATTTAGCGATTGCCATATGATGGAGATATATATATATATATATATATATAAAAAACATATTTTTAGCATAGCCCTTCCTCTCCCCCCCAGTGTGTGGAATGTATAAATATATATTGGACATTAAAACAAAAATTATAAAAACCATTAAGCAAGAATAGCACATTAAAATGTATTTTACATGTTTGTCTTAGGCTCAGTTAGCCATATGTTAAAATAAACTTCAGCAATGGCAGCAATTCTTATTTGAGATTATGTCTTAATAAAATAGCATGTGGGTGGTAAATACAAGCAGATACATTACTGTGCAGGAATCGGGATTGAGGTACTTTATGATGTTTATCCAAGCCATCTCAATTGCATGTAGGATCCAGGTGACTGGCGTTTGCTTGGTAGAGGTCCCTTGTGTGGCCCACTCAGCAGAACCCTGACGGTCCATTTCTTCGTGTTGCTCTACCTGTGTAAGGTAGAGGCTCTCCAGTGCAACAGCAACGTGCATCCCATCCTCTGAATAAGCAGGGAGGATGTTTCAAGGGCTTGGGAAAATATCGTAAGGAGGCTTGTTGTGCATGGGAGCTGTTCTGTGATCATGATGAGGCTCTTGAGCAACCGCCACCAGTCTCCCTGCTTCCCACTGGCCAGTGGGACGTCTCCAGTAAGCTCAGCGAGAGCACAGGCAGCAGTTTCCTGGGCGAGTTAGGTCTCAGCGCTCATATTCCACTTAATAACTGGTGCTCTTTGCCAGTGCGTGTTGTGCTTGAAGTGCTGCCCTGCTTCCTCAGCGAGTGTCTTGTGCTGTCTCAGGGCAGGGTTGCACAAGCCAAAGATACTGGGTGGTGACTTGTTAAACCAGAGCAACTCATCTGCTCTCTGGAGTCGGGCTGCACGCTGCATTTCATTAGGGGGTTCTGGAGACCACATCAAAAATGCCAGTCTCCCAACCCCGTGCAGGTGGTCCCTCCCTGATTCCCATTTTGAGGGTGGCCTTTCACTTGGCATCACACTCGTCGCTTCTGCGGCAGAGGCCGGGATTGCCCTCTCATGTTTTGCCAGTGGATGATTGTGTTGTTTTTAAATTACTTTGCTTGCCGCTTGCTTTCTCCTTACTGAGAAGAGGAGAAAATTCAGGGGATGCTCCTTAAAGCTGGAATTTCAGCCATTATATTTGCTTTTCCCTGAACCAACACTTGGATTTGCGTTTTGACATCGCCTTTTCCCTGACGCAGGGATCTGCAGTAAAGCACAGTGTGATGTTCTCTTGCTTTCTCGTCTCGCACTGGTGTTGCAGGGTACAAAGCAGCACCCCCAGGGCTCGGGTCCGCTCTGGTTTGAGTCCACATGTGTGTCTGTGGGTTCTACCCCTGGGATGTTGTGGCATGCAGGAGGCTTGTGCATCACAGGGTAGGATTTTGGGATCCACGTTCACAGTGCGCAGGCCGTGGATCCTGAGATTTCCATGCTCTGCCAGCTCTCCTGGGCTGTTTATCTTCGTGGCTGATCCTTTACTTAACTTCACATTTATTCCGGATTTAGCTCCAGGTGCCTGTTGTAACTGGAGGGGCTGCCGTGGCGCTGGGCTAAACTCGAGCCAGATGCTACTGGAGCCGGGACCACACAGGGAGAGCCGCGAGGATCGCGCTGGGCGCCTCGCGGGGCCACGGGACGCGTGTCCCCGGAGAATCCAGCCCAAAAGGCGTCGGGATGGGGCCCTGAACGTGGCGCGGTCACTTGGGGGCTGCTGCCACCGGCATCGCCAAGCGCAGCTGAAAGCCGTGCAAAGGCTCCCTAGCGAGGCGATGCAGAGCCTCGTTAGTAAGCACTAGGTATGGACATAATTAGCTCCGTGCAGCGGTTGCCATGGTGCGCGTTAGCAGCCGGCGCTGGGTTAAGCCCTGCCCAGCGCTTGGCCCCTTCGCTCCTTCGCCCCAAGAAGGGACGCGGCCACGGAGAGGGGCTGCGAGCAGGCGCAGGGTCTCCAGCGGGAAAGACGAGCGGCTCCGAGGGGCCGGCGGGGCTGAGCGTGTGCAAGGGGGCGAATGCAGAGGGGTCTCACAGTGGCAAACCCCAGGATAAAGGGAATAGCCGGAATAGCCCCAACTGTGGCTCCAGTAGGGTGAGCATCATCCTGGAGCTTCTCTTCTGGAGGACACTGGTGTCAATGAGAGGAAGGAGCGCTTCCGACCACTCTTGTTTTCTTGCGTTGCTTCTGGCGACCAGATGCAATAATCCTGTTCTTTCCTAGAGGGGATTACGAGGTCTTCAGGGTGGGGATATTCGGCTGGTCACGTGCAGTGCCTGGCTCCGTACAGGGCTGCCAGGGCTTCCTCCTAGGGCAGGAGGTGTTGGGCACGTAGTGTGGAGTATCCCGAAGGGATGATCTTGCAAAGGAAACTGCTTCCCGGCCTCCCCGGGGAGGCCCATCTCTCTTTGGCTCTGATGGGATAAAGCAGCTTCACTCCTTACTTAAGAGTAAACGGCAAGGTAACAAGTGCTTTGCTCCCGGCAGCGGGATTGAGGATGATCATAATAGGATTTTAGGAGAATTAACAGGGCAGTAAAATCAAAAAGAAACCCTGAGAAACAGTAATGAGTACAACAGGATAAGACCCATTCTGTCCATCCGCCTAATAGTTTTATATCCTCAAGCACTTGGTCTAGTCTCGTCAAAATGACTTGAGATGTGAGGTTTCTTCTTCCACTCTAGCATTAGGATTATTATTATTATTTCTTGTTTCTCCATGTGGTTGGTGCTCTGGCGTTTGCATGGGTGTCACAGAACTACAGGAGACATCCTGAACTCCACCTCTTGGGAAGTTCTAGGGGTAAAAGTGCCCTGGTGCCGCTCAGCTGGGCACCGTGCGAGCTCAGGGGCTTTCGGATGAGGACGAAGGCGTAAAAGCGGGTGCAAAGCGGGGGGCACGAAGCAGCCTCCTGGCCAGAGCCAGCCCTGAGCTTTGGGCCACGCACAGGGAAGGGCCCTGCCTGTCCCCAGGCTCCCGCGGGGCTGGGTCCAGGGCTGCCAGCTTCTAGCGTGCAGTTGTGATCCACCAGGCAAAATGACGTATCTCGGGGTGTCATTTGCTCATTACAACATAAAAATTTTATCCTGGGTTTTTCACTGTGCTGCAGCCAGGATGCTGTTACATGTGATTTTTTTTTCTAATGAGGAGTTCTATCTAGAAGTGCATTTTCTCTCAATGACCCGTTGAGTTGACGTTTTTTCCACATCAACTTATTTTTATAATTGCATCATGCTTACTGATTCTGGCTCACGAATTCATAGCACTCAAACGTTGTAACTGCAAGGCAGGCAGCCTTTCTGGGGAGGATTGCATTTAATAAATACTGTGCAGAGGAGCAGATCCAGTCAATTAATTAGCTCACATTTAGCCTCGGTAACGAAGTGATACACGGGGCGTTTCTCTGTGGAGCTGCACCCCACTTAGGGCTCTGCCCACAGGCAGCGGGAGGAGACATCAAATTATTTCCATCAGTCCCTCATGAGGAGATGAAAATCAGCGAAGTGCAGCTGATGTTCAGAGCCGAAGTGTGAGCTGTCCCCACGCGTTGCGGCGGTGGCTTGTCCCCTGCCGAAGTGCGTCTGTCTGTCTGGTTAACTTGTCGTGTTCGTCTGCCGCGGTCCCCTCGGGAAGCTTGGTCTTTGATCGTATGAATATTTAAAATACGTATATATGTATGTCTGTATATATCCACACACATTTTTTTTTATATATGGATATATATATATAAAATATGTATATATATATAGGGTGTGACTCTGCTGTGTTTACATGAGGACACGCTGCTTTTTCACCCATACCACACTGCTTTTTCTTTTGCTTAGGATCTCACTCAGAATTTTCTTGGGCTGTAGATAGCTGCGGTGTCTTTTATTTTAATGACAACAGCCAGCAGGTAGAGCTCCCTTTTATGAGGTCCCTAATGAGATGTTTTTGCAAATAATTAGGGGAAAAAAAATCTCTTTATTGAAACAGCTGATAAGCAGAACAATAGTAGCACAGATGAAGAGAAATAATTTGGAGTTTTTAGCAAAGTAGACAGAAACTTGCCAGGTTTTTGAATGGATTTTTCCCAAGGAATGCTGGTTTTGGCACCAAACATCTGCCAGTTGCGTGGTAGTCGCCCTTTTCTGCAGCTCTGATCCTGCTCTTGCAGGATCTCTGCTGTTGACTTTCCTGCCTAAATGACTTGCAGAAGTAATTTCAACCCGCGCTGAGCATTTCTTTAAATCACTGGCAAGCAGGAACATTTCAACGTCTTTGTGAATAATATTTCAATGGCAATTAAACAGCTTTTTAATAGGGTTTACAAAGGGATGGAGAACAGCATTTTTCTCCGGATGTCATTTTTTCCAAAGCAGAAGTGCCGGTATGTACTGGGATACTTCACTAATGTGATTTATTACCAGTTTTCTTAGTGTATGGTCTTTCTAAATGATTTTTGATTAATTCCAAGGATTTGTTTGGTTCCCTTCAAAGAGCTAAGAAGAGAGTCCAGTTTGTCAGTTTGATAGTCTAAACTATTTATTGAGATCTGTGTGCTCTGATTATCACTCCCTCCAGCCCTACAATGGTTTTGTTTACCCTGGATATGGGTTTATGGACTGCACATGGAAGTGCTATAAATTTGAAACAACTTAGACTTGTTTTCCTCGCTGCCTGAGGTCTAGCCACTCAGTCCATCCAAGCTATCTGTCAGAGAACTGGGCGAAGGATTTGGCAAGGCACATGCAAGGTGTGGCAATTCTCCTTTTAATTCCTTTCATTTAAGATAAGAAATGCTGTATTTTGAGTCAGTAAAACACCGCAAGCTTAAAAAAAAAAAAAAAAAAAAAGACATATACAAAAGCACACAAATTAAAAGGGAGATATTGCAAACTGACCCTAGAAAATGCGATGTGGCAAGAGCAAAGTATAATTAAAAAAAGAAAAAAAGCTTTCTGCAATCTGTTTATGAGCGGTGTGGTCCCATCTGGAAGCCATTCTTCCAGGCATCCTACACAATAGATCAGTATTTTGCCGTTTAATATGAGTCTTGCTCCCCAGAGCATATAGTGTATCCAGACAGTGGATGCATTTCTTATCATCCATATTGCTCCGTGCATACTGCACAACCTGACCTTGTGTCCATACAGTCTCCCGGGTGCCATTGGGTGACATCTCTCGTAAGCAAAGAGCAGTGTGTGCCAAATAACAGAGGTCATGGTGCTGGATGTGCCCATATTTATGGGGCTGTTAACCATCATTATCCAATTAAATTTAGACTTTGTTTTTGGACCCTCTGACCTGACAGACTGCTAGGGTGGATTTTTTATTATTATTTTTGGTGTTTTTAAATCACAATCTCATTTTGAGAAGATTGAAGAAAAAAATTCTTTAGAGGATGCTGGGCTGCAGGATCAGTCTGTACAAGAGTTGTACCTTGCAGGCAGCTGGGCACCCACGCTTAATGTCACGGGCTTATCCAGTCCTTCAAAACCCATCGTATGACATATTTACATGAAACCTAAGTAATACTCCTTAAGATGGGAATGAGTTTTTTTTTTTTTTTTTTTTCCCCCAGACGTTATGGATGGGAGAAGGTGAGAAGTTCCCATATTAGTGGTGCGGGAGCCTCTCCGGGCTTCGCTCTGGCGCTGCCTGGGTGGGTGCCCAGGGTCCCAGCATTGAGCTTGAGCCTTGACCTAGCTGATATCCACCAGAATTGGTTACTTCAGTGAAGAAGCATTTCAGTTTTTCCTCTGTGTTTGTCTGGGAAGAATTATGTTCACCCAAGGAACCATAGAAACAACAAATAATAACGGCAGCGCTAACTGGCTTGCTCTAATCAGAAGCAGACTGTTGTGGTTATATTTGAGCATTGTCATTACAAGCAACTCTGTAATGATAGTTCTTTGTTGTTGTTGTTGTTTTTCATTTGCATCAAACAAATTCCCTGTATTAACATTAACAGCTTTCCATGGAGCCCAAGGTATTTTCAGATTGGACAGGGCTGTTTCAGCCTTTGGGGAAGATTTTTGGTCCCTCTTCAAATCACCCGAGATAGTTCCGCTAGGCAGATTGCTCAAGCCAGCATGAACAGTGTGGAAAATAGCATGCATAGGCTTTACAGTCAATAAGTGGTATATGGCTCTGTGCCTTTGGAGACCCGGAGCGTTGTCCGTTGAATATTGACTTACTGAACTGCATTTATGACGTCAAACGTTTGGAGCATCTGAAGAGGTAAAGACTGAGCATCCATCCACTAAAAGCAGCTGAGGCTATTGATGGAACCCTCAAGACCTTCTTACATGCAACTTTGGGTTTTGGTATGTGACAATTGGGTTTATTTGTAGAGCGGAAGTCATCTTAATCGGAATATATGTCACCGAAAATACCATGGTTAATCTCTTTTCTCTCTCTCTTTTTTTTTTTTTTTTTTTCCTGAGGAAACATATTTCAAAGGCCTGTGTTATCATTGTGCGTAGCACTGAGAAAGCAAATCTGTTTGGGATGATAAGTTGAAAAACTCTTTCAGGCTTGGCTTTAGAAACTAGTAGTGAAAGTAGTTTCTGCTAATTGCAGCTGTGGTATTAATTTAGGTTGCATTTTGGGGACAGGATTGTGCCCTAGAGAAATGTCTTCTTATTTCTTAGGGCAGATATAATTTAGGAATCCAGATGGATTTGTTGTAGGTTACAGCACAGAAGTAGGTTATTTCCTTTGTCTGAGCTCTTAACATCTAGATAGCAGGCAGTGTCCTCTAACAAAGCTCAGCAATTTATGGCTAAAGGAGTGTTATGAGCATTATTGAGTTTTCCCTGGCGCATTTAGCTGCTTTTAGCTGCACTCGATGGACCCTCAAAAAGAAGGAGAATCAAAGAAGTGGCACGGGGCTGTGTAGCAGCAAAAGGCAGAACGGCTCTGAAGCTTCCAGAAATGCAAATCTATGAAGTTCTTTGGTTCCACTTCAAATTTTGCATTCCAATTGCTTCATCCTGGTGAAAGGATGAAGATGCAGAGAAGCCTTTTCTCATTTTCTTCCTCTCCAGCCCCCCTTTGGATTTGATGGGCTGCTTTCTGCTTCTCCCAAATAACTCTTAAGCAAAATCTCTGTGTGGTTCTGCGGTGAGGCAGCTGTGCCGTTGGTTAATCTGCTGTGTCATCTCCTCAGCTGAGACTCTAGCCCAGCAGCCCGGGCAAACACATCTGGAAAATCCAGCAAGTGCTTAGGCTGGAAATGAAAATTCTCCATTTCACGTCAAGGGATATTCGATTTAATTCCGTGCTCAGTTTTAAAGGTTTCAGAGAACTCTCTGAGTTTTGGGAGGCTTGGGGCTCCCGTCACCTTTTGTTCTCCTTTGGCATCCAGATGTTAATTATGGCTGCAGCAGTGAGCAGTGCTGAAGAGCCTGTTCCCACCTGTAAATACACGTGAAGGATACATAGTACCTTGGCCGCAGCAAGCACACACTGCCCCTCTGTTTATGTGATAAGGCACAACTCATTAACACTGTGGAGAAGTGGTCCAATACTATTTGGTACTAATCGAGATTTTTTTTTCTTTTTTTTAGTGGAAAAGACCTCTGTAGACCTAATTTTTCATAAACTGCAAGCTTAGTAGCGACCAGTTGCCGCTCACTGGAGCGGCTGCCTCCACACCCATGCACTCAGTTCATACTTAATACGGGTGATTTGTTTGGTTGTGAGGCATGGAGATTTTCAATAAGCCAAACTTAAGAAATAAGGGAAAAATAAATTCTGCAAATGTCTGTATGTGCTGTGTTTAACTATTTTTTCAGACACAAGCTCAGCCTGGGTTGTTATACGCTTGGGCGTAGGAATATGAAATAGCAGTTGTGTTGCTCTACTCCGTGTTCCTGCGTGCACAGACATAGTCAGGGTCTGAGACGTTTGCTACTCCTTGCGAGTGCAATTACCCATGTAGACAACGTACATAGTCCTTGGGGCCTGGAGCTGCTCCAAGTGACCTTTTGGGATCACTTCTGGCCTTCTTTTTCTGTGATTAGTTGTTTGAAATATTGACCTTGTATCTTGTGTGCACATATAGTTTTGCCATAGTACACTAGTTTTATACCATTCCCTGATCTTGAAAATAGATTTGTGAGGTGTTAAACATTCGTCAGAGATTTACTATTGAATTCTGTGGTCTTTCAAGGTTCCCAGCAGTCGCTGGCTTCAAATCTTGCTGATACATATTGCAGAAATCATTCTCTCCTACGGTAATCTTTATAGCAGAGAGTATCTTGGCACTGATCAGACTCATCCTACCACTTCTACAGGAGGCAGTTTTGAAGGCTTGGGCAGGATTGTCACCTCCACCTTGGTGCCCACAAGCGCATACTGGTGTGTACCTCGGTTCCCACGTAGCTCCCCGCTGCAGCGTGCAGAGAGGCTGAGGAGGTCATTGCTTATTTATGCACTTCTTGAGTTAATGCTGCCTCTTTTCCCTACTGCAGAAATACTGGAAATTCCTGACCGGGGGTCCAGAAAGTCCAGGTGGTGGCCCGAGGAGTCCTTTTGAAGCCCCTAGCTTGTAGCCATAATATATTACTCCTCAACTGTTACAAAACTGCAGTCTTTTTCTATATGGTCCTTAAACATCGCAGCCTTCTTTTGGGTTTCTAAAAGCCAACTCTGCCATGTGAATATTGGCCAGTGGTGAAGGTGTCCGGTGTTTTTCTCTGGGAGATGCAGAGATTTGCATTGAGTCCTTGTGTGGACTTCATGGGGTTTGATAAGCTTGTTGTGTTACGCTCTCCCTTTTTCCTGTATGATAAGGGATTGTAGGAACCTTAATTAGCAAATTCAGGCTGATCCATCAAATAACCCAGCTGAAAGACATTGCCTCCTTCATGTATTCAGCAGACAGAAGCAAAACATTAGGACTGCAAGTCACAGACCTGTGTGAGTGTAATTGGGAGGGAGGGTGTCTCGTGATTCCTGGGGTCTTTGCTTGGAGTTATGAAATAAATTATCCCTTGTCATTTTAATATTTCATGAAATCCTGCGAAGTGATGGCTTTCTGGGTGGATTAATACAAAAGCTGTAAAATTCATGTGTGCCCTATGTTATATGAGCACCAAACAGGGCGCCAGAGATTCTTAGCATCACTACTATTTTTATGTTGGCTTTGGCAGTGATGAGCGAGTCCTCATCGCAGGTGAGGACCTCAGTGGTGCGAGCAGCGCTACTTCACCATGCGTTTGCTCTGTGCGCAATAAACTGGTTTCCAAGGAGTTTTCTCCCTTCCAAAGCCAGCATCTCCCCTCCACTGTCAAAGTCTAGTTCTGTCTCTGCTAAGCAGCTCGCAGCGACGTCAGAGCCTAACGATGCTGTCCCGGACCTGCTGGTTCGGGACCGCGTCTGCGAGCAGCTCCGTGGGCCCCAGAGCACCCTTGGCTAGCAGAGGGGCTTGTTGCCCCTACCCTTTAGAGGCTTTGGGGAAATTCAGGAGAGGTTACACCAGTCTTTGCCTTTCCTTGCCCTTTGTGGACGGCAGGCCTTCCCGAAGTGCCGCGTTCAGGGCCTCTCTGCAAGGACTTTTCTCCAGCAGGAATGGCAGGGTACAGTTCTGCCGGTGACGTGCAAAAATCAGATGTCACCAGGGGTCCAGCGATAATAAAGACAATTTGACTTTTCATACTTGTCCAGAATCTGTGAAATGCTCTTCGGGAAGGGGTCTGCCAGCTGTTCCCTTTCATTATTACTATTTATTATTATTTCTTTCCATCCATGAAAATCCAGCTGCTGCCAAGGCCAGGCTTTGCCAGGATAAGTTCAGGTGCTGCTTGCTGTGTGGGTCAGAGCTCTGCTGTGCTGTCCCCTCTGAGGTGCAAAAATCCCCTAGAAGAACTGGCTGTGCAGCTTGGTTTTTGGCACGGGAAGCAGAGCAGATTCCTGGCTCTGGCTGCGGAAAACCAGGCGCTTTGGCAAGCTGGGGTGGCCACAGCACATGGTACTGCCTGGTCGCAGGTACGTTTTGATTGCAGTTATCTAAATGTGTTTTTAACCTGGGGGTTATTCTGCAGCGCCCTGGAAGGCTTTAAACAGCCTTTCCCACGTGCTTTCCGATGTGCCATGTTTTAATACTGCTAGCAGGGAGCACAAAAAAGCAAGTCTTTATTTCTTCCTTCCATATTTCCTTGCTTTTAAACTAACAAACTAGCGCGCTTAAAATAGCCAGGGCGCTCTGTAAAGCGTAAATATGCCAGCTCTGGTTTTGAAAGAACGTATTCAAGCTTCTGAACAAATGGTTTGTTTATTAAATAGAAATGGTTGGTTGTTTGGTGAATATTTGGTTGGAATGGTGTTTCAGGCAGCTATTTTTCTTCCTCCAAAAAAAGGTCTTGTGCTGCAAAAAATGTGTAGAATGTATTGATTACTCGAGCAAGAAAGGGGCAGTTGGCAACTTATTTCTGTCTTAAGGAGTCATGCAGGATGTGAGTCTTTAGCCCAGTGTAACTAAAGTGTTTGTGCCCATGGCGCTCTGGTTTTGTAGATGAGCAGGGAAGGTGTAAGCAGAAACCAAGCCCCGTATTTATGCAAGAAGAAATCGAACCTGGCAATACAAATTTGCGCTGTTAGCTTGTGACGTGGCTCTTGGCTACCTCTCAAGCGAAAAGGCAGAGGTCCCTGCAAGCCGCCTAATCAAGGCAATTATAGGAGCAATTAAAAGCGCACGGGTGGACGTGCTGCAGAAGGGACTGCAGGCAAGTAGGGAAAGCATTAGAAAGTCAAATGGGAGAAATGCAGCAGAACTGGGGCTGGGAATGGAAAACAGCTTTCCTCCGATGGGGCGCAAGGTGATGGGTATGGCTGGTGGTGGATTTGTGCTTTTGCTCTGCATTTCAGCATCTGAGCTGTGTTCCCGTGTCCCATTTGGCGCCAGAGCAAGGAGGAGAAGGCAGAAAGGGCGGGTTTGGGTCATCTTTGCCCTCTCCTGACTTTCCAGCCCTCCAGCTCTGGATTGTGTCTGCCAGGGAGGGGAAGCTCCTGGAGGCAGCCTGGAAATGGAGCATCTCGAGATGCTGGGGACATCAGGCATCGCACGGGGACCCGCGTGGGTTAACACGAAGCATCCTGCCACAATTCCAGCCAAAGCAGAGCACCATCTAGCCATGTTCTGTTTTTAATATCAGCTAGCCAGTACAAGGAAAGTGATGTCAGAAAAATCGTCTTTCAGTGACAATGTGATTAATTTCTTTTAAGAGGAAAAAAGGGTAGTTTTTTCTTTTTCTTCCTTTTTCTTTTTTTTTTTTTTTTTTTTGTCATTACTTAAAGATGGTCTGACATTAAAGAACTTGTGATTAATTGCACCAAAAGGAATATAATAGACACCTTTTCATGGTATCATACGTATTTTATGTGATTCTGTGGTTACCTAGTTAGTTCAAGGCAGGAAAAATCTCTCCCAGACTGCTGTAAAGGATGTTAACTTCCTTTGCCTCGTTATAGATTGATCTTTGATACCCACCTTTCTCTGTGAATTGTTTTATTCCCACGAGTGATACAAGCCTTCTGATGGTTTCCATATATTGCATTTAAGTAGTTCAGTGTATTTTGGAGTCTGTGTGGCAGCATTTTTTGCAGATTTGATGATTGCCTTATTTTTAACATTATATGATGGGAGAAATTATATATTGTTTTAATACCTGAATAATCTGTGCCATTGACTTCACATAAACTAATATTTTTGTAATAGGCTGAGAAATAATACTTTTTTTCCCCTATTTTTATTCTCTGGAGTGTGAATGTTTCTCCATCTGTGGTTTGCACTAAAATGGATTTTCAATCTCTCTGAAATTTCTGCCCCAGTCCTACCAATATTTGCTTAAGAGTAATCAGAGCATTACCTAAATCTCTGTTCAAAGCAACAGTGACCTTAGCAGCAGTAAGCAGTAATTGGATTATTTTCAGAGATGTAGAAAGATTCACTGTAATAACAAAAGCAGAAATACCAAACGATAACACCACTTGTCTGCAGCACTGTAAGCCGCAGCACTTTCTGCAGCACGTTTAATAGCTTAGCATATTATGAATACGGAATAAGAAGAGCGGAGATTTGGGCAATATCGGTTGCCATGTGGGTTGGGGTGATGCCCATTCTGTGCGTGCAGGAGTTGGGATTCACCCATCCCTTGATATTTCCCTAATTTAGCTACTATGAGGTGCCATTCCCCCCCACCTTTATGGTTGTGCCTTGAAAAAAAAATACCATTTTTGGCTGTGTGTTTAGTTTCTAAGCAGGGTTGCGAGCCAGGCAGCCAGAGCTGGTGGCAGCAAAGGGACAAGCAGTCGCGGTGCACATGAAGGGCTCTGCAAAGCAAGGAGGCTTCTTGGGGAGAAGTGGCGTTGCTGGGAAGACAAATTGGATGCCGTTTGGAAGAACAAATCCATAACAGCCCGCTGCCGTGCAAGCCTGATTGCCTCTCTCCGTGCTTTTAATTGTAATGAATTATATGGCTCTGCACAGCAGGGTTCCCTGCCTCTTGGCTGAAACTTGTGTAATTCACGTAAGTGTTTACACAAAAGCCAAGTAAATGTTAAGCTTCCTACAGATTTCAGTATACACGGGCCTGTGTTTGTGTGCGGGTTTAGGGAAAGGCAGGAGAGAAGCAGAGTGTACGTCTGCGTGGGGGGTCTGCGTGTGCACGTATGTGAGCTGCACATGGTAAGAGGTGGAACAGCGCGTGGATCTTGGACACTGTGTTGCAGGGAACTGGAAAAAAAAAAAGGATTCTGGTTTGGTTTGTTAAGGTTTTTGTTTTATTAAGACATGCTCTGGGGCCCACGGGAGTTTTGAGTGTTGACCACCGAAAGGGAGGCTTGTCCGTCTAGGCTCCGGGTGCTCTTTGGAGCCCTGCCGTGCGTGCTGGCCGTGCTTCTAATTACTGCAAACGAGTCTTCTGCACCACAGCTGGCTGCGTAACCCAGCCCAGAGCTGCTCCCCAGATGGGCACTTCCCCGGGCCAGCCCTGGCGGTGTCTGTGACCGCTCCGGTGACAGCAAGGTCCACGTCCCACATGCCTTGCGGGGACTTCGGTGCTGACCTCCGGCAGCTCCCTGTCCTGCTGCATTCCCAAATGTGCTGGAGAGGTGGCCCTGGCTCTCACCTAGGGTCTGTCCATGCCAGGTGTCCTGTTTTTCCACTGAGCCGAGACGAGCTGAAATTTGTCCCCTGTGGAGCAGACAGGCCCCGATGTCCTCCCAACACGTGTGGAGCATCTGCAGGGCACTGCCATGGAAGGATTTGCCCCGAAAGGACACGGCAAAGCGGGACACGCATAGAATTTGTATTCGGACAGTTCCCTGGGCATCGGGAGAGCCGTATACCTGAATGTAATTTTCTTTTTAGAAAGCACATTAAGGAGCACGAAGACCTCATTAATGTGCCGATGGCAGCTCTTGCTGTTTAAGAACAGTTAGTTATTTCCATAGCCGTTTGTAGTGGACGGCTGTAGCTCGGGCGAAGGTGCGCGAGGAAGGGAGCAGCCTGGAGAAGGACGAGTGTTGGAGCACCCCTGTGCTCCAGATAGTCCAGGAACTCCCATGATTCGCAGGCCTTTCCCCCAAAGCGTCAGCGTGCTGGGAGCCCCAGTTTTACCCCTTGTCAGACCTTCTTGTGGGCAGACAGACTGCATTTAAGGACAAGCCAGGCTCCCACGCGATCAGATGGCGCTGTGAGGAGAAATAAGGGAAGTGCCCCAGAAACGGCACTGCTGGAGGCGGTGGGAAAGCTGAGACCACTCATGGTGGCTCCTGGGAGCTTTTTTTTTTTTTTTTTAGCCAACTCACTAGG
>VZSV01000005.1:12348053-12360531 GCA_013398735.1 Nothocercus julius
TTTTTTTTTTTTTTAACCACTCCTGTGCAAGAATGAATGTGTGAAAACAAGTAAATGGGAGAGGAAAGGAGGGAGGGGAAAAAAAAATGTATGTTTCCCTGACAGTGGTTTTCTAAAGAGCCCTGATTATTCAGCAGCAGAAGATGTAAATAATCT
The DNA here is from genome assembly GCA_013398735.1 of Nothocercus julius. NCBI lineage: Eukaryota > Metazoa > Chordata > Aves > Tinamiformes > Tinamidae > Nothocercus > Nothocercus julius. The sequence goes on from VZSV01000005.1 coordinate 12,348,210, forward strand.
TTAGGATTATGCTAAAGCCAAGCTTCAGTCATTTTACTGGAAACATACCTGAGGGCTGTCCGTTTAATAAAGATCAACCAGAATTTCTCTAGGGCTCATTATATTTTCATGAAAAGGATCAGTTGTCTTCAAGAGAAATGGTAATTCTGGTATCTACAAATATCCTTTGGAAAGAGTGCGTTTCAGGTTGCTATGTTCGACTGTGTTTTTTCTTCCGATTTTCTTTTCATGATAATATCTTGCGCTCGCGTCCACAGTTGCATACGAAAAATGATCAAAAGCAAAGAGTGGTTTATCGGGAAACGCAAACCACAGCTGCACACGGCGGTGTAGGCTACGTTAAGATAAAAACACTGTGGCTTTTAGATTTCACTGCACTCTTTGGTGTCAGAGGTACTCAAGCAATTTTGCTAAGTGTGTGCACTGTGCAAGCCAGAGTTTCCACAAGTTTGCAGTGTCTTTTGAAATCCGTATAGGATCCTCCTTACACCGCTGGGCTTAATTTTAAGCTATGGAGTTTATCATTCAAGGAGGAGAAATAGGTCTGTTATGTTGTGTGCTATATTTAATCAAGCGTGGCAAAAAACTCACAGGCATTTTTATCGTCTTTGAGCCACTTTTTGTTGCCATTTTAGTTATATAAAAATTCTGCGCTGGTAAAATGGGCTGCTTTGTTGTATGGATTGGATGTCACCAGGATCACTGCTTCTGGCTTGTGTGGGTAGTGCCCATATGGGGTTTTGTTCTAGGGGTTTTAGTGTTGAGAACTGCATGTTTTTCCATTGGTGAGCTTCCATGAGCTGGAGATTTGGGGATGCTTGGAAAGAAAGGAAAAGTCCCCATCATCTGCAGCTTCCAAAGGGCACGAGGTGCCGCAGGGGCTGCGGACCGAGAGCAGCTCATTGCACTTGTGTGTCAGAGTGACCTTGCTGGGACCTGCTTGCAAGGAGAAATTTGGGGCAGGCAGGGGTGAAAACCCAAGTGCTGAGTGTGGTGTTCAGAGAAAGTCCCGGCTCTGCACTGGGCAGCCCTGAGTGTCGCCGGAGGTTGGGATTTCAGGATGCGGGAGGCTCGGCAAGGTGGGAGTGCAATGCTTTAAGTGATGGAAAAGGAATTCCAGTAATCACCACGAATCACCTCTGCTGCATTTCCTTGTCAGCAGCCCTTGATTCAAGAAGCAATTTTGTCTGTCTGCGTTCAGCCACAGGCAAGGCAACGGAGGAGGGAGAAATAAGCAATGCTCCGCGCTCAAGGAAGGGAGTGCTTCTATTTTTCGTACTCTGATGCATTAAAAGCTTGATTTTTGGGCACTGCAGCTGTCTTGTATCTCTGTGTATCCGCACAGCCGTACGTTCCTCCCCAGATCTGCACGTGCCTGCAGCGATGCCTCCCGAGCTGCTAAAATAAGCAAAAAAAGCAAAGGACAAAGGTCTCCAGGGACGGCTTGCCCAGTTTAATCAGCTGTAGTGCATTAGGGTCGGGATTAGTGTGTGTACTCTTAATAACGTGTCGCCTTCTCGGGAGCGCCGGGGTGAGGACTGCGAGGCCGGGTTGTTTGCTGCCCAAGTTCTGGCCCAACCTTCTGGGTTTTGCTGCTGTGCCCATCACTGTGTATTTAAAGGCTTAGGAAGGTGGTGGTGAGTTGGTTTCCTCTTTTCCTCCTATGCAACGAATGAAAGAGGCAGAGAGGATAGGGAGAGGGGAGCTGGAGAGGTCCTGGGGCAAATGCATCCAGCACCAACCTGAGCAAATCCCAGCCTAAAAATTGAGTCCTGAGCATAACTCAAGGTGGCTTCAAAGGAGCTGAGGCCTTCTGCATTTTGACAGGTATTTTGCAGTTGGCGTCGCTGCCTTTATCTGCACCAGCCTCCCCCCAGGGATGGTCAGAGCAGGTTGACCTGTTGGTCAGAGTGGGAATTGATGGGAATCGCAGCCACTGGAGCCCCCAGGCTCCTGTGAGCTGGGGCAGGGAGCAGCGCCGGCGGGGAGGTTCAGGACCGAGCGGCACGTGCTGTCCTCGGAGCTGCAGATACCGTGGCCGCAAGTCAGGTCCTGCGGGAAGGCAAGGGGCGGCTGTGAAGGAGATAAACGCCAGGAGCGTAAACGGCAGAATATGAGCCTAACGCACGTGCAGTTTCATTGCATCCCCGTGGGAATTACGTGAGGCTTTTAATGCAACACAGGGGAGCAGGCTCACCGTGGCTGTGGCCAGAAGAAGGACCCGGGTGAGATGATGCTGGGATGCTGCTTTGCCCCTCTCGAAGGGCTGCACTTGCTGCTGCAGTGTAAATCAGTTTATTGCCATGGGTTTGTAACGAACTGAAATCAAAGGATCCCTGCTGGTGCTTTCCACCACCCAAGGTTCTCCCCATCTCCTGATATTGCTGAACAGCTATGAGATACTTCACAGAGCATTTCCAGTTAATCTTCTCAGGAGAAGTTTCCTTTAAAATGCCATGTATGCATGTAGCCTGTGGAAATTAAAAAAAAATACCTTATCTTATCAGTCCAGAAGACCCATAAAGTCCATAAATATGCTTTTTTGTTGGTGTTTCTAAAAGGAAGATTTGATTAGCTGGTCTTAAATATCAAAAACCACGGTGCCTGCGTGCCAGAGTATGCATGCATAAGAGCTCGCAGAAGAGCAGTCAGAGTGCTCAAAGAGACTGTCTTTAAAACAAGTTTATTAAAAATAATGCAGCCAGTTGCATATAAATGCTGTCATAATTCAGGCATACAAAGTGCTTGTAGAGATTGCTATTTGGAGCGAAGGACGGTAATTAGTCCCATTAATAAGGAGCATGTTCCTGGGAAGAGGAGAATGATAATGGCAGAATGAGTCATTTCATCTTTAACAGTAAATGGAAAATAAATGGCATCTGATCATTTCCCTGTGTGTAGTTTAGGATATTTTGAAGTGTATTTACCAATTTTCAGACTAATCCAATATGAGGGATGGGCAGGGTTTTCTGCCATGTGAGCAAACAATTTATACATTGCTAATTGGGATAAAATAGGAGATTATTCAGCACTGAATAAACCCTGTGTTTAGGGTCCTGTTATCTCAGGGATGTGTTTTTTCTCTGTCTCGATTACCCAGGACACGGCATTGGTTTGTGGGTTTAAAAGTCAGTGGACAGCACTGATGGTAACTTCATTGAGCTGAAGCGGAAGATCATTTTTTTGCTGTATGTATATATAAATATGTGTGCATGTGTGTATATATAGATTATATATATATGTGTGTGTGTGTGTGTGTGTGTGTATATATATATATATATACACATATATATATATATAAATAAAAAACTGTATCTGAAGGATCCCATTGTGTCCATCGGAGGACTTGGCCCTGCTCTGCTGGGTGCGCCAAGCAGCCCCTTTAGCAGGGAGCACCATCACCACCCAAAAAGCAGCTTTTCTGGCCTTTTTGCATCAGACCTTTTTGCTGCGGTGATCCTGTTGCCTCTGTTAGGTGCATGGAGTACCCGAAGCTCATGCTGGAGTACTACCCCAGAGCACCAGCGGCATACTGTGTATTTAGTAATAAATCTGCAGTGACACCCAGATCTTACCAGATCATCTGTACTGCAAGCCCAGGACTCCTGTCCAGCTGAACCAGACAGCCAAGCAGATACCTGGAGTGGGGTGGCTGGGGCTGCAGTGAGCTGCTCCGTGGCAGCAGCAGTGCTATGGGACGGTGCAATTGCATTCCCTCAGCAGAAGCCATCAAAGTAGGTCAGGATCCAAAAACTGCATTGTTTTTTTTTCTCAAGGCGCAAGGACTTTGCAAAGACTGTTGCTGTGCGGACCCAAATGTTTCCTCCAGGTCTCCCAAGTGGTTACAGACCAATTAACAGAGATGGAAAGCCCCAGATAAAATATGTATGTTTGGGAGAGGGGAAATACTGCTTTTATATGGTGATTTTCTTGTTGGGAGCTTGACTTGGTGACTGAAGGATTGACCAGACCACTGTGTGTACCTGTGATGCAGGTGAGATGCGTGCCTGGCGGCAGGTGGGTGGCTGCAGCTTGGGTTTGATATGTGGGTACCCAAAAAGCCTCCATTTTCCATCTGGCTTATAAGGTACCACTCACCTACTTAGCAATCCAGGGGAAATAAGAAAAGCTTGGGCTTAAGGTATGAGGGAGGGTGGGGAAAACCTATTTTGGGTAGTCTGTCAGTCACAGCTTGACACTAATTGGTTGCAATAAGTAATCGTTCTCCATGCAAATTAGACTCCAATTTCCTCTCTGGTGTGTTTCTGTGTTGTGTGGGCCAGGGTCTCTATATACTGTTTAATGAGGCTCTCGGGTATCTGCTCCAGGCTGAGCACAGAAACTCAAAATGGTGCAAACAACTTTTATCCTTGGCCACCCATTGTTGGCAAAGAGCCCCCAACTTTGCTGGCGTGTCCAGAGCTCGCACTCTGGCCAAGCATCTAGACTGGTGTGCAGCAAAAAGAGCCGTGTCTGTGCAGTTAATGTCTACCCCAGGATGCCAAGAAAAGGAAAACCATATGTGTATGCTGCTCGGGCTGTTAGTTGCCAGCAGCACTTTGTGATTCAGTAGTTAATGTCGTGAAATTCAGTGCAACTTTCAGGGCTGTGCACTAACCATTGCTATAAACCTGCTCCTTATGAGATGTAGTCATGCCCCAGATGTGTCCACAGTGCAGCAAGGCATCGTCACGATGGTTACTTTTATGGGCATTGCAATATTTTACCTTACTGACTTATAATCGGGGGATAGACATCGAGAGGCCGGATTGCTGGCTGTGCTTATAACATTGGGGTCCTGTTGAAGCCAGGAAGAAACCCTTTAGGGAGAAAAGAGGCAAAGCAAATTGAGCGTGGATTCTTTATCGCTCCTCTCTACGCGGTTTATAGATTGGCAAGGTAACTTTGCTTTTGTCCCGTTAGTCAAAACCATAAGGGACGCCGGCTCCGCCGAGAGCTAAATTTGGGTAAAGGGCCAGGATTGGATTAGGGCTGGCGTTTTTTCTCCAATAAGCTCCAGCTCCTGTGGGCGTCACTCCGACGCCGGGAAGGCGGCTGGGGAGCTCCAGCTCCCCAGATGACCGACGGCTCGTCCCGGCCGCCGCAGGATGCGCCAGCCCCTTCCCCTCTCGTCCTCTCCCCTCTCTCGCCTTGCGCACTGTTGGGTGCTTTTCTTCCACGTGTGAAATAAATGCCTATTTAGCCTTGGTAAGTAACGGCGCTTAATTTACAGCAGGCAAAAGCCTAAGCTGCTTTAACGCTGTGCAAATATTTGCATTGGGGAGTAATTTGGTTTTCCGCTTGCATTTCTGCCTGCTTTTGCAAATCTGGCTTGTGCAAACCCAGCTTTTCTGCTACCGGGCAGGTCCCGTGGTAGCCGAGCTGCTCACTGAGGTTTTTGCTCTTTAACCATCACTGCTTGTTGTTGCAAACCGTCACTGCAAATCCAGAGCCTGGATTTGCTGCTGTAGTGCCACGATGGCATCTCGGACTTGAGTATCGCCCTGTTAATATTTGAACCTTGCAGGCGCTGTAAAATTTTTACTCGATGCGAATGTGCTTTTGTGGCGCTTCTCTTGCCAGCTCCTGAGCTGCTCAGGCTTTTTCTTTTTAACTCTGTGTGAGCATGCGAAGTGCAAAGCTGTGGGAGTCTGAAGCTTATCTTTAGCTCTTGGTTTCAAAATGTACTGCCTGCCTGCTCAGCTGTTCCAAGGATTTGTGTGGAATGACAAAATGCAAATTTTGAACCTTTGACAGCTGTGTTTATAGGATGGAGAGCTATTTTAAACTTTAGGATGTTAGAATTTTTTTTTAATATTATCGTAAATTCTGGAGGAAAAACTCCTGTTTTTCTAAGGAGAACAAATGTTGCTCTTAAGTGAAATGGAGACTTTTAAGCACTTAATCAAACTTGCTGAATTCAATTGCTTTTGAGTACTTTTTGAATTAAGCAAATAGGAAGCTGCATTTTACAGCTTGGCTGGTTAGTGACAAATGACGAGTTTGGCTGGAAAAAAAAAAGGTGTCTTGGAGGGGAATGCAAACTTGGCTGGGATAAAGTTACTTCAGCTGTTTGCTGCTCTTAGGTGTGTTTAGCATTGTCCCCTCTTTGCATTTGTTTGGGCAGTGCAGATTGTCTGTGTGCCTTTGGGTTCCTTCGGCCTCCAAGCAGATGTTTTTATCCGTGTAGCTGGGGGGGGATCAGCACTCACTGGGTTGGGGTGGCTGGAGCCCTTCCTAAAGTAACTGGCAGCCAGAATTTGGGAAGGCAGCATTTTTGGCTTAAAGGTGTAAGTGAGCTCGAGCAGCGAAAATTTACTGGTTCTTAATCCCATTCATCATAAGAGGACCTGGCTCTTGGGGGGAATAACAGCAAAAAGGATCAGCCTGTAAAGTTGCTACGTAGCTGTGCAAAAAGCCCTGTCCCTGGAGGAGCTGGCCAAAAAAATGCCAAGAGAGAGATGCTTATGGCCCAATGCGCTTGACTTTATATCTGTTAGCAGGAAACAGGGGCTGCATCTCCGAGCAGGAGACGGCGCTTGTTTTTGAGGCAGTTTCTGCTGAAAAGTGTGAATCATTTACTTTGCATTTTTTGCGGCGGAGGCTGGGAGATGATTAAACGTCCTGTCTGCAGGAAATTGCCAGGAGACTGGAGCGTTTTCCTGAATCAGCCCCAGACGGGGTGTAGCTTTCGGTGCAGCACAAGCAGGCAGTGTTGCACGGAGCCGTGCTGGGCTGCGCTGCCTTGGGCTGCTCCGGCCTCCCGGAGGCTTTGAAGGCTCTGGCTGCACGAGCGTATTTTTGTTCTGCTGCCGCTGAAATAATGGCAGCAACATGCTGGTTTCTCTAACGATCTTGATTAAGTTATCGGGTATTCCCTTAATGAGCTACTTGATCAGCTTATGCCTTCAATGAGGTTGTTCACCCAGGGAAGAAAAAAAATAATAGGAAGAAAGCTCCTTTTGTCCCCCCTATACCTTTTAGAACATCTTTTCCTCTCCATAAAGCTGGCACCCTGACCAGGTCTATAAGCCCAAATGAGCAGCCTTTCCTGGAGCCGGCGGCCTGGGATTTTGGGGAAGCTCCTGGAGAGCCTGTGGAAAGTGGCAGCAATTCGTTAGCACCATCGACCGCCCAGCGGACCCCTAGGAGGTGCCGGTGGTACCTGCGAGGGGAGCGAGAGGAGGGGGTCCCTGGGAAGGGGGTGCTCAGCTGCGAGCCCTTCAGACAGGGCCCTGCTGCTCAGGAGTTCAGGTGGACGGGAGGTCCCAGCTGCTGGATGGTGACCCACAAATCCAGACGCGATGTGGATAAGATGCCGGTGTTTTCGGAAGCGATGCAGGAAGGTGGGCGTCGGTGCGTCTAGGAGATGGGTTCTCCAGGTGACAGTGAGCCTTAAAGACAAAAATATGCTGGAAAACGTGAGCCCGGCTCGTCAGGGTGCTGCAGGCAAGCGTGCAGGAGCGGTCCTTCCAAGCACAGCTCCATGCACTTGTGGGGCTGGCAGCGGGGCGGTGTCTGATGCCCGAGGGAGAGCACTGGGAACACTGGCTGGAGACACCGTGGAGATGCCGTATATAGCCCAGCCCCTGTCCAGCCTGTTTTGTGTGAAGGTCTCTGCCAGCGCCAGCAACCGTACTGGGCTCCGTCCTTGTCTGAACACTACGTGCCGTAGGTCCCCATCGCGTCCAAGACCTCCGAATGCAATTGGACAGAGACCAATGACAAAAAAAGTCAGACAAATAATTGCAATCAGAAAGAAAGCTTTCTACTGGCTTGTCCTCTCTGCCTTTTTCTATAAGTCCTGGGAGGTTGCTGCGATGAAATAATTATGGCTGGCTTTCTCTTTAGATTCTGTGTGTTTGGATTGTTGCCTTTTTGGTGTTGGTTTATGCAGTGATGTTTCCAGCAGTTTGATTGTACATATGTAGTCCTGGCTCTTGATATTTTGTGCAAAGATAAAAATGAAAGGAAGGTTGGCCTTGGCAGAGAGGTGGCTATTTAATCACAGCAAGGCTCCTAGGAAAATGTGCATTAAATATTTATGGGACTGTATTCATTAACATTTTCACTGTGTGGGCACTGGGTGATGCAGGAAAACTGTCCAGAGAATTTAAATCTGTTACATAGCAAGAGACCTGGAAAGAGCTGCAGCAAAGGGAAGCCATGAACGCTTGCTTTGTTATCCTGATGTGTGCCATGCAATGAGAATGGGATTTGGATTTGCAATAGTAGGCAGTATTTCAGTAGTTTCACTTACAGCTCTGAAAACGCTCATGATAAATATTTTAGGTCTGATTTTTTCTGACTGACATTAATTCATCTCCATTTCTATGTGAGTGCAGGTGGCTGACACCAAACATCCTGATTCACAGGCAGGCAATTAGAGAGATAAGCCTAAGTGACTTCATGTGTCTCCTTCTTAGCTTGCTCGACTCCGAGTTGCTTTAAAGGGATCGGATTAGCAGAGATTGAGTTCTCAGGGCTGCTGGGAATCAGCTGCTGCTCGGGGCCCTGCGTCCAACACGCACTGTAGGTACCAGGTTGTGGAGCGAATTATCCGGAGGCGTGAAGTGATAGCAGCAAGATTGGAGCGGGTGATAAAACTGTATTAGTGCTTGCTTCGTTAAGGAAGTGCAGTGGGTAACGTATTGAATTACTCTAGCGCTATAAAGTACTTCCTAGATGTGGTAAACAAAGCTGATGTTTGGAGTATGTTTGTTCTGGAAGTACCAATGTGTTTCTTTGCACGGGAAAATTAAAGAAATCTTTGTTCTGGCTTCAAATTCCATGTTTTTTAACCCTTGGACGTGATGTTTGTTGATATTCTGATGCCAGCAGTTCACCGCCTGTTTGTAATTACTCCTCAGCTCTCCTCCTCAGTGTGGTCTGGAACTTGTTTAACATAGGGGTTAAATTTCCTTGATGTAAACATTTTCTGCTTTTCAGGCTTATCATTATTTGTTTTCTCGTTGCTGTCATTTTCTTAAGCAGCAGGGACCCTCACTGAGGGGATCAATCCCTTCCTTAGCAAGTACAGACCTCAGATGTCCAACCTCCAAACATTCCCATTTTAGATGCTTTTTAAGTGTCTAACACCCCCTAAAAATCATGGGGAGTTGAATGCTTAACTGTTGCCAAAATACCCACGGGGATCCAAGCATCAGAGCCTTTCCAGTGACCATCTCTCTAGACAAGAGGCTGGTAAAAAAGGCAGCAAGACTCAGAGGTGCCTCCCAGGAACCCCAGAACTGGAGGAAAGTCAGAATCCAGCTGCAGTCACAGGCGCCTGTGTCAAAACTGCGACTTAATTTGGCTTTCAGGATCCAAAGCCTGTCACCAAAGCTGCGTTGCAACCTCTGTGTTCACTGCATTCGCGATCTATTAAGCTCCCTAAAAGTCATGAGGGGGAAGAGTGGTGGAGAAGCCTGTATAACATGGGTAACTTTTTATTGCAGTGGTCTCTTCAGATGCGAGAAAAGATTTAGCAAGTCAAAACTTTAGCAAGTTTTGAGGTGCCAGGAGGAGTTTTGGAGAGCTTAGTCCTCAGCTCTGTGAAACTTGGAGGAGGCTCCCGTGGATTCTGCAGCACGTGACAGGGACCTGAAGCCAAGCAGAAAGCACAGCTGAGGTTTGCTTTTTCCAGATGTGGCACCAGCCCGGGAGCAGCATGGGGCAGGCACAGGGCAGTGTCACAGCACGCGTGGCGCTTGGCTCGCATGTCCCATCGTGCTCCATCCTTGTCGTGGGTCTCTTGGGAAGCGTTTGTGCCCAAGGGCTGGGCACTGGGGCTCTGCCAGCCTGGCCCATACACGGTCTTGTTGGCAAAGGTCTCTGTGGCTTAAGGAGTCTTTAAGGATTTATCTGTTGTTTTGCCATGCTGCAGGCATCGGCATAGCTGTGGTTTGTAGCAAGGCCCTCTCTGTTTGGATGGTGTTGTGCAGAGTTATGGAAAAGAGCTGTGGATAGAGGAGACCTCCTGGGGCTAAAGCCTGCCTCTGTCTCACCAGTACAGCCAGTACAGTGGTTCAGGGATGAAGTCTGAATTTTATGGCTGAAAAGATAATGAATAATCCTCTGACCTGTGCTGTAACATAAGAGCAGGTCCTGGAAACCTGCTGTGTCCTCCGGGCAGATGCAGCCCGGAGCAAGGAGCTCAGCATCTCCCGCCGCGTCTGCCTCCGCCGCCACCACCAGCGGCAGGGAGCAGTGCTGGGCTTAGCGCGGCCTTCCTGGTGAGCGACTGCAGCGAGCCTGGTCCCGACACGAGGAGGGTGTTCAAACTGCGTCATGGTTTGAAACAAGCCTCGACCAAGACTGCCGGGCCCTGCAGTTACGAGTACGCAGCCAAGGCGGAGCGCAGCTCCACTGGAGTCTGCATGAAAAGCCTTTCCTGCCCGGCAGCGCTGGCGCTGCGAGAAGGGGAAGGAATGAATTAAGTTTTCAGCTAAATCCCCCATTGACTTTGGATGAACTTCTACTCCATAACTTCTCGGCTGTTTTAAATGTGCTTTCCAAACCATTTAACCATTGCTAGGCAAGAATGTCACTGTGTCTTCTTCCCAGTCCTGTAAAATGTTCCCCTATGTATAAGGCTTCTCTTTTACGCTACTTTAGTTTTTCATGAGTTTGTAGAGACATTTATATTTTCTCATTACCAGCTATCAGCAAGGCTGATGTGGACAGGGACAAGTACCTCAGTGTATTTCCAAGGAATTTTATTTAGCTACACCATGTAGCACAGGCAGACACTTCAGAAAAGGATGTTGGGTACAGGTCCATCAGGAAGGACACGTGCTCTCCATAGATGATTTCTTGTCACTTTTTGCCAGTGAGTGAACTTTGGAAAGCATGAATAGTTTATCTCAACATAGAGGTGAGATGTTTTTGTTCGAAGCCACATACCAAATCACAGTCAATACTAAAAATCAAGTCAGTTTTCATGGCTCTTCTGTGCAAGGTGTTGCTTCCTTGGGCCAATGCACCAAGGCCAGGAAAGCTGCTTTCCCCTGAGGCTCTTTCTTATGCGAAAGGAAGACTATAGCAAAGTCATAAAACTTTTGCAAAGTAGAGATGTTCAGCCTACAGCAAGTGGCAAAATCCTTCCTGGCCATGGGTTTGTGCTGCCGAGTGTAGCAGACGCTCAAGGAAGGGAAGGCAGCTGTTGAGCTGTGATTGCTGCTTATTACACTAATTATAATAGTCTCGCTGGTGTCGTGAGCATCTCTTCTCCTCCCTCCATCTGTCTGTTTTGTCCATCCATGGTTGCTCATCTTTGAGATGGGGCCTGTCTTTTTGGAGATATGTGTTTGACCACCTTGTGCAACAGGACCCCTGGCTGCCCTCCCATCAGCTGATGCGAGGAAATTGTAGTGGTTTTTGCATGGAAGGAATTCGTAGAGTTTAGCTGTTCGGCCTGAATTGAGGGCCAAGGAAGAGGGCTTCGCTGGCCCTGCTGTGCTGCTCCATGTGGCCAGGTGTCTCGTTCAGGAACCGTAGAGTCCCCCAGCCCCTAAATTGCAGCTCTTTATTGTTTCTTGCAAGGAGACTGACAGTTAAATACTTCAGAGAAAGAGAGCACTGCTGCTTTGGGTGCCCACCTGTTTTTTATTTCTTCTGGGGGGAGGATTTATTCATTGTCACACAGCTTGCTTTGAAGAGCAGTCCTCTCCCAAGCAGTCGGCAAAATGCTTTCTGGATCACCAAACAATGGGGCTCCCTAAATCTCTAGCAGCAATAATTGCTTCTAAAAGGCTGATGTGTTTAGTCTGCTAATGTTTAGCAAACACGCTTGCTTCGCCCTTTGAAGATAATGCTGCGTGCAGCGCAGAGTGGAAAGGGGAAGAAAGAGGGGGGGAAAAAAAAAAAAAAGAAGAAGAAATGTCCTGTGGTTTCCAGCACGTTTAATGAATAACAGTCGATCGGAGCAGCAGTGTTGAACAAGGCACGAGTGAAGGGGCTGCATGAGCCCTTTGGGTGTTGGTGCTGCAGCTCCCTTTGCTGTATCAGGGATGCTCTTGGCATCCAGGAGGGAGCTGCCTTCCCAGTCGCCTCTCACCCGATGCGGTCTCAGTCCATCCCTTGGAGTCCTGCTTGCCCCGTGCCCGGTTTAGCCACCTTTCCATGTCAATGGTGATAAGATAAAAGTGGGCGAGCAGCGCTCTCATTTCCAACCAGGCTGCCGCTATGGCCAATCTGCTGCGCCATGAGATGCTTCCTGGCTGCTTCCCGGTGGTTCCTCCCAGGCAGATTGTTCTGCTCAATTAGTATTCTACTAGAGAAGTTTTACTTTAAAGTATCTCCCTCCAAATAGCAGCCAAGC
>VZSV01000005.1:12367681-12404356 GCA_013398735.1 Nothocercus julius
TTTTTAATTTCACTCCACAGACGTAAAAGCAATACATTTCCCCCAACACTTAACTTGAGTCGGATTCATTTGCGAGCCCCTGATTCCAAAGTAACGAGCTTTAAGAGCATCAAAAGGGATTTGGCAGTATAGCTCATTGCGTGTATTTTCTTTTCCTTTATGCGGGGAGGCAAGCGCTGTGGAAGGAAGATTTAGCTGCCCTATTAAGCTAGCAGAGTCCTTGCATTTGCAGTAGTTACTTGAGATGTACGTAAAAGGTGAGGCTCGTGCATCTCTCAAGGCCAAAGGAAAGGAAAAATATTAAAATATGCGGCAGCCAAAATGCCACGCTAATAACTTGTGTTCCCCAGAATATTTAGCCCTGCTGGTGCGCAAACAGGCTGTGTCTAAAAACCAGTGGGGAATCGCAGCAAATGACTGCAGAAAATAATTAAGAGGGCATGGGAAGCTGGGAGAAAAATAATCTGGGGGTTCAGAACCAGAAGAGCCGGTTGCTTTAGTGGCCTGAAGAGCAGCGCCTTGAGCATGACAGTGAGTCGAGAAGGGGTCAGCAGTGAAGACGATGATGGTTCGAGGAGGATAATTAGCATCTTTGGGCCGCTTCGCGCAGAGCCAGGTGTTTAAAACGCCCCAACGCCAGCCAGCGAGGGGATGTTTTTCCTCCTCCTTTCTTATGGATTTCTGCGGGCGGGCTGCTTTCCGCGCAGAGCAGCGCCGGGGGCGGCGGGCGCTGTCCGGCTGCGGGCCCAGGGCTGGCTGACGACATTGCTCATTAGCATGCGGCAGAGGCGAGCAATGCAACAGCGGAGCCCCGCGGCGCGCGCGCCCCGCGCCGCCTCCCGCACGCCCGCCGCGCGCCCCGCGCAGCTGGACGTCCCGTCGCTGAGCCGCTCGGCGCCGCGCCGGGGGGCCCCTTGGACGCCCAGGATAGGGACAGCCGGGATGCGGAGCGCGGCGGCATTGAGAGTATAAATCGTGCAGGAGGGGTGCGGGGCAGAGAGCGCCCGCAGCAGGTTTTCCAGCGGCAAGGGCGATGCGCAACGCGTGCCGCTTGGGAAGGGCTCGGACAAAAGCGCGCCGCCGCCGAGGACGCAGGATGCTTTATTGCACTGCGGCGCTTTCGCTGCTCTTGGGAGCAGCCCCCCAGCGGAAAGTAAACTGTCAAAACTAGCGTGGCAGAGCATCCCCGCGGATTTTTCCACCCCTCCTCGTCGAGAATAGGTAAGAAGCTGCCTTTTGTCCGCTGTTTACAAGTTGCCCTGTGTTTTTAGGGGGAAAAGAAGGTAAAAGGGGAGGAGGAGGAGGAATAGGCTGTGTTTTTGTGCATGCATGTAGCTGCGTGGTAACTTTGCTCAATATACCATTCGTTACTAGCGACCTTTGGAGGGGCTGCTCTCTCCTGCAGCCTTTGCTGTCTTCGTTGTTTACCAATGTAAAAGGTTAATTGGTAAATTACATTTTTGCAGCTGCAGGGGGTCAGAGAGAAAGGCTGGTGCTACACGAATGATTTTTTTTCTTTTTTTAAAATAATAATCAGGAAGACTCAGCTGGTTTTAAATAAGAATTAAAAAATCCTCATCTCTCAGCATTAATTTTTTGCTTGGGTGAATGCAGCTTCCAGAAGGCTGGATTCAGGGGGCATTTTCTGAGCAAACTGCGTGCAGGCTGGCGTTCTGACAGATGATATTACTGCTCGAGTGTTTATTGTGTTGCTTTTGGATTCCCAAAGATAGGGAGTTTTAAAGTAATAATCTTAGTACATCCTTCTTTTTAATGCTGGCATGCCTAGCTATAAATTAATCTAGAACTGAAAGCAGGGGGTTTAGAGGGGATTGCATTTTTTCAATGCAATCTTTTAGAGTCAGCTTTCCTCCTCTTATATTACTTGCAGGATCATTTTAAGCAATTGCGATGCAAACGTGACCTGTGACCACGGAAAGATTTTAATCCAGTTACTCTTTGTTTTGCAGTCGTGATCCTTCGATGTTGCTAAATAGCGACTGAATCTTTTCAAACCACTGGGGATTAGCGCTGGGCAGAATAATGCCAAAATGATTATTCACAGCAGATGTAGTGTCGTCCTTTTAGTTATAGCCGTGTTATCTTGTAACTTATCTGACTTATATTTATTCAGCAATTATTCGACCTACTGTGGGAGCGCACGCATGTCTCACGTCAGCGCTTTGCTCCTCTGAGGGTGCTGACTGGAGCCTGTGGCAGAGGTTTGTAAAGCTAAGATATCTGCGGCTAACGAGATTATGTTTGGCGTCGTATTTTAATCCTCTCCCGTCGTTTGTTTTATACCGTCTGGATTCTGCTTAACAAAACGGACCGGCCGTGTGCGCTTGCTGTTGGCAGGCGTGCTGGGGCTTAGCCAGCCTGGTGACGATTGCTTTCACAAATGCCTCGGTATTGCCTCTCTCAGGGGTCGCTGCCCAAGCCTCAACTTCGGAAATCATGGCAATATTTAGAAGACTCTCACTGTAGGGCTGCTCATCCCGCTTATAAGCATTTTGCCTGTCAGCTGGATTTTTTTTTTCCTTTAGGATGGAAGGCCCAGGATGTGCTAAAATTGAAATGCATTTACTGCTTCCCGTGGTTTTTGCCTATCGCACTGCAAATCCAAACTGCTGAAGTCCCTTTAAATAGCACGTATAGCCCCAGGGCAAATCACAGCACAAGCGCTCTACTCGAGATGATTTCTCAAAGACCATTGCTGAAAAGCTGAACTACGGGAGCCTCAACATGGTGGGTAGAAAGAGAGGGACGGGAAGATAAAGGCTCTTTAGGAAAAGACGAGTATTGTGGAAACTTTGCAGGACTATGGGGATCCTCGTGCTGAGCGGACCCAGGTTTCTGCTGGGCGCATTGAGTGCTGATGGTGGATCCAGAGCCAGAGTCTGAATCTTGATAGAATCAGAGGTTTGGAGTCAGTTTTCTTCCTTCAGTTCCGCAGTAGAAGGAAACTCACTGAGATACAGCTCCGTGGCTTGTTAGGCTGCACAGCCCCTGAGCAGTAGGATTGCAGATTGCCATGGCATTGGCCAGGCTTTTTGCAGCGCATGCCCATGTCAACAACTGTGAGCGCTCTTGGGTAGAGCATGCTGCTGAATTAAAAGGAGGAGGGTTTAGTGCTGCTGCTGTTATCTCATCCTGCTTCATCAGCCCTCTGGAAATGGTGGCTAATCCGGACCTCCTAGGTCAGCCCTTTCCATGGCTTCCTTTTCCTTTCAAAGTCTGGAGGTTGGCTTGAACTTTGCTTGACTTCTAGCTTTGAGGTTGTTGATGTTATTTAGCTTTCTCATTTCTTCAGCTTGGAAACTAAGAGTTTCCATTTCTTCTTCGCATGCAGGGGAAAAAATAAATGGTTGTTATCATTTCCAGAATTCCAAGAGCTGGACTTTGAAGGAAAAGAAAAAAAAAAAAAAACGTAAATATTTTCAGATGGGTGGTAAGATTGAGTTGACACTTTTGAGTTGGCACTTTGCCTACCCCAGAATGACCTAAAAAGTGAAAGAAATACTGCATCTTTTACAAAATATCTTGAGAACTCTGAATAGGAGTTTCTTCTGAGATGCCTCTGGTTATTAATATTTCTTAGCTTGAATGTTTCATCTTTATACGTGCCAAGTTTCTTGGTTAGGGTCAGATGTTTCATCTTACGAGAGCAAACCCAGCAGTGTGGTTCCGATTCGGAGCGCATTTCCGCACCCTGGGCCTCTCTGCTGGTAGCTGGGTTCAGGATCCCACCTGGGAAGCAGCCCCAGCTCCTCCGGTTCGAAACAGCTTCACGGTGACACTTGATTCAAACGGAAAGGTTGTGTTTTAAGTTCATCCTTTACTGGGTTCTGAAAGATCTGGTCACAGTTTTGGACCGCAGTCCTGGTGTCTCACCTGACAAAGAGAGCACAGGCACAGAGATGGCACAAACGGAGCCTCCACGAGGGATCTGGGTTTTTCATGCCTTCTTTACCCAAATTCCCTAGTCTTGCCTCAGAGGAGCACAGCTTTGTGCTCTTATGACTGTTCTTACCTATCGCATGGTCCTGAAGGCCACAGACAGCAAAACTGGAGGTTGCTGTAGTACGTGCTACAGGCAAGCAGCGACTTGGGGACAGTCATGGGCACCCACGGGCAGATGTTCCACCCGCTCACAGAATGAATGGTCCTAATTCACCGCGAAGACAGACCAATAGGAAAGTCCTCTGAGACTGTTTCTGTTCAAATTTGGCAGAAACTGGCAATACTGAGGTTTGGCTTTTGTGGTTTTATTTTTCCATAATTATAATTAAGCAAGAATAAATCTTGCACTGGTGAAGTGTTTTTTTTCCTTCCTGAGTCTCAAAAAATAAAATTAATCTCCAGTCTGAGACCAAGTACGGACAACTTCAGCCAGAGAGGGGAATTTTTTCCAGGAGCTCTTAACACTCAGAAAAGGATGTTGTAATAAAAGCTTCAACACAGCCTTGAATGCCTTAACAATTGCTGTTGTTGGCACTGTGACGGTTAGAGGGAGTTGCAGTAATGCAGCACTGAAAATCTGATTTGCGTCTCAGCAAATCAGGCAGGTGGAGAAGATGGAGAGGAGTCTGGTTTGTTCCTCTTCCATTGCTTCATTTGGTTTCCAGCCTACTGCAAACCTTTCCTGAGATGCGCAAGTTCTGCATGCAAGTTCTGCTGTTACGGCTGAAATTAGTGGGGGTTTTGCACCACGAGTAATTGGGCTGATGGTTCATTTTGTTCTTCCAAGTTTTCTGGCATTGCTTTCCTGCCTGCTCTGTTTCTACTGCAGCAGTTCACTCTTTTAAGCCTAATGTTCCCAAAATATCTTGGGTCAAGTGGGCATTGCCCTCCTCAGCAGCCATTGCAAGCCACCAAGGGCACCTTCTGCTCTGACTTTGAACTGTTGCCTTGCTAAGTGTGTGTGTCTAGTTCAGCTCCTTTATCCTCTTACACCCCAGTTTTGGAGTTGAAAGCTTTAACTAAGCTTCCTTTTAAACCCAGGTAGCACAAAGTCTTCGCAGTTCGTTCCTGCTGATAGTTTCTCCTGTTGAAATGGATCCAAGTAAGAGCTGTGAAGCTGCAGAAATTCTCTGTGCTGAGAGATGCTGCTTTGTAGGTGAGGTCTTTGGTCACCCCGGGCTCTCTGAGCAGTGGCTTGGGTATACTGTGAGCATTTGGTTCAAACACAGTTTCAGGGAAATTGGGGAAGGAGGCAGAACTTCAGCTCCTGTGTCTGGCTCGAAGTTGGCAGCTCTTCCCTCAGTCTGTCGCTTTAAACTCAGACAGACATTAGGTGGCCGCTTAAAAATGTCTCTGTGGCTTTTGCTCTGTGTCAGCGAGCTTTGCCAAGCCCCGCAGAAACAGTTCCTCCAGGGACGGGCACCAAGGAGCCGGCTCCTTCATGGAGCACCTGGAGCTCACCTGTTCCGAGTGCAACTCGGGGCTGATGTTTAGGGAGGTGATGAAAAAAACGAGGAGCAAACGTGGCGGGGGGGAGGTCTGGGGGACAGTCCCTGTCATACCTGACCACGGGTGGAAAAGCAGCCAGGCAGAGGCCTGCAGCCAGTTGCCGTGTTAGACCATGGGTTGCACATTGGTAGCCTCACGCTCTGGTCGGCGCCGGGCTGCGAATGCCCGGCGGCTACTGGCACGGCCTGGCCGCCGGGCAGGCTGCCACCTCCCTGCACCCTCCTGGCAGCCGCTGGGCCTGCGGCCGCAGCAGCCTGTGGAGGAGCAGCGTTCCTGCATGGGAAGCCCTCCAGCGGCCCTTCTTCGGGCGCATTGCTCAGCCCCGTGCCGCCCTCCTTGTGTCGGCTCCTTAGGTTTCTCCTCGGTGATCGCCACATGCAGGACTAGCCCCTCCAAAAAAAGGAAACGACTGTTAATGTGTCATTTGAGATCAGTGTTTGCCTGTGGGGTCAGGAGAAGCGGATCTGTGTAGCTGGAGCCCACTGAGGGTGTGAGGATGCCTCGTTAGCGCTCAGATGAGCAGGAGACATTAAGGAGCCCCGGTTCAGAGGCTCGCGGGTCACGAGTGTCCAGTCCTCGGCCTCTCCCATCCCCAAAGGAGTCTTGTGATTTAGTGACTGCCAGTTGACTGAAAAGTCTCATTGCAATCAAAAGGGTGGTGCGATCCTGGAAGATACATGTGTACGTGTTAAGCTAAGGGAGAACAGCCACGGCTTCTGCACGTCGCTCCCGAGCAGAGGTTGCTTTTTGAGGCGTTAGCTGATACACGCACACAAACCCCCTCGCAGCAAGCACGGCACGCGCAGCCCTCCTCGCAACACCGTACGGCCGGCGGCGCGCGCGGCCATCCCGACCCAGAGTTTGCACCGCCGTGCGCCTTGCTGCTCTCAGGAGGAGGCCCCTCAGTCTGCTGCCGCTCTCGGGGGACACTGGGCCAGCGTAACTACAACCCCGTGCGTCTTAGCTGTAACCGTGCCTGCCCCACTCAGCCCTCCTGCGAGGGCTTTGCAGCAGAGAGCCCCCGCCTGTCCTGCGGCGGCTCTGGGCGCGCTCACCGCTCTCTCTGCAGCCTCTTGGATAGCACTAGTGTTTTCCACATACTTTAACTTATTGTTAGTGCTGTTGCTGTTATGAAAGGACTGCTGAGGGACGCCAGCGATGGCAGAGGTTGTGCTGTGCTAAGCACTGTGTACAACAAGAGGTTTCCTTGTCCCAGGGAAGCTGCAGGTCAATTGGCTGCATGTTGGACTTTGCATACCGAGGCTGGAAATGCGCTTCTAAATCCCAAGCTAGAAGGGACTTGGGAGCCATGTTCTCTGCTGGATGTGTTTGGCCCCATTTGCTTCAGATCCCCCCTTTTGTGCCTGTTTCCAAAGAAGGGGATTGGTTTTGCTTTGCTGAGGGCTGTGAGGGGTGATGGATGCGGTTCTGCTCCCTTCCCTCGCCGCCAGCGGATGGGTGGGGATGTAACTGGGAGCAGGGGTTAGTTCCTCCTCGCTGGAGCGCCCCAGCCATCATGCCAAGAGCACTGCATAAAGCAGACTTTGAAAAATCTGTTCTACTTGAGGTCATCACTTCATCTGATGAAGTTACAAGATAGATGTATTTTATTTTGCAATCTGTTTTTGAGCCATTACTTCTTTGTACCACATGAAGTCAATTCAAGGCAAGCTTCTTTCCAGCTAAATCTCAAAGCAGGAAATGTTATTTTCTCCCTATTTACTTCCCTCCTTTCTGGCCCTGCTGCAGGGCAGACAAGTGTGCAGTTCCTTACAGAAGAGAAATACCAAGGCTGTTCTGTAGTGGAGGCCTCCAGAAGCAACGTAGCTGGTGTCTCGCTTCCTCTTCTTTCCTTCTGTCCACAAGCTACTACTGTTTTCCAACCACTTCTCTCTACTTTCCACACCTGAAAGGCTGTCAGTTCTCCTCATGTTATTGAGAAAACATGTGTTCCTGAGTATCTTCAATCTTCAGCTTCTGGAGACAAGTGAAACTCCAGGATATTCCTAGGCTTTAATAACAGTGCCAAAATACTCCTAAGCCAGTGGCCTCTCTAATCTCTACGTCCAATAGTTGCTCAGGACCCCAGGACAGTAGTTGCCAAGGTCCTTCCTTGGATGAGCTTGCAGACCCTCATCACTTTCTCTGGGACTAGCATGCAGAGGTAGAGCGTGACTCCGACTCCTGCGTGGCCAAGAGCAAGAAGGAGTGGCTTTGAAATGAAGATGAGATTTCCAGAGAGACACTGAGTGATTGGCCTGATTTCCTCCTGGTTCAAAAACTTCCTTACTCTTTTCTCAATTAGCATCAGGTTCATCTGATCATGATGGATATTTGGGGGCTGCCCAGCACTTTGGAAGCAAGAGTTTTTGTTAACAAAGCTTCAGTGTTGTTTAGTCGTGTCTGGGTAGAATGAAGTTAATGGATTTATCCCTTCACAGGACATGTAGCTCTACCTGAACTGGGACATCCTTTATATGGTAAGGTATTTGACACGCTGCCGGGGAGCGCTGAGCTGCTCCAGGCCCTGACGCTCTTCCTTGTGCGCGTCAATGAATAAACAGCCTTGTCTCTGCCGTCGTCTCCCTTATCCATGCTGTTCAGAGCAAACCTTGTGCTCTCTCCAACATGTTGGCTTTGCACATCAGCACCGCGTTGGTGTTCTGGTCATCCTGGCACCCGGTTCGGTACTGGCACGTTTATCGAGCTTGCATACTCGAAGCAGTTCTGCTATTGAGTGCAATTGGTGATATTGCTTTTTCAATTTCATCTCACATTTGAAATGTACGTTTTTATATTAAATTTGTGCCACAGGGAATTATTTTTAATTATGTTGAGCTGGAAGACGATAAAATAAAGTTGAATAAGTGAGACCTATGCAAAGAAGTCATGGAAACCATATCATAGTAGTTGAAATATACTCCTAGGACATTGTGTATCGTTCCCATGAAACAACATATCCTAATGTAAATAAAACACTTGTAATTAAAACTGTTAATCTTTTACTTTTAATGAGAGGAAAGGAGCAGAATCAGTATCTCAAGGGCAAGATCTTCAAGTCTGTACCCTGTGCCCAGGGAGGTGGCAGAAGCTCCGTGCTCAGTTTTTAAAGGTACAAAGCCATTGCAAAGCACGTTGTCCTGGTCTGGGAGGAGGAGGGAAATGTGCAAGGTTTTTTGTTTGTTTGTTTGTTTGTTTGTTTTTTCACCCATATTACAGTGCTCTTGGACAGCTGAGGTGGCTGGCAGGAGTCACTGGTTTGCGGAGTGGTGGCAATGTCTGTGACGCAGTGTGTGTGCAAAACCCACTGCCATCATGCTATGCACGAGGGTCACTTTGGGCTCCTAGTGGGTTGCCTCTTGGGAAACACATCCAGGAGTCCAATTAGGCAGAGATCTGCCTTTTCCCCAGTCCCTTCACTTCGCTGTTTGCTCTATTTTGCCACCTGAGAGTGCAAATTTCTTCTATTAGATCTCTGAGCTTGAACCAGGGGGCTGTCCCTCTTTGAAGCTGTGATTGATACCCTGCAAATTAAATTTGGCAAAGCAGCACTAAACTCTGTCAGAGTAACAGTCTGGGTCTCCAAAGCTGAATTTTGAGCTCTGAAGATATTAATTATTCTTAACATTTTGTTGCATATTGAGCTGCGTCTAATCATATCATGAAATGAGATGGAAACAGCCGAGAAGGCAACAGCTCTGCCGAGGCGGAGACCCTTTCCCCGGTAGCTGATTAATTGAAGTATTCACATGAAATTGTGCCTTGATTATTTTTTAAGGTAACAGCCAGAGGCAGTGCTGAGACTCTCCGACTGGACGCAAACCAGACACTCGAGGCGCGTTTGGGTCTGTGTGTATTTTAGATCTGATGAAAGGCAGGAAATGGGAAAATCTGGCAAATCTCCCTGGCTTGACTTCACGGAGCCTCTTGACTTTTGCTAGAGTGCATTTTTTGTGCTGTAATGGCCAAGTGGAAATTTAGACTCAAATCTGGACCTTGGCGCGGGTGTGCTTAGCTAGCTTTTTACGCAATGGTGGAAAAGAAGGAAAGGTGTCTGAAAATTAAAGCTCCTCATGTTTAACTGTTTCTGCCCTCTAGTTTCCCCTTGCTTTGCCTTTGCAGAGAAACCTGTAACCATAACTTTTCCCTCATTCTGTGTGTTGACTTGTTGATTTGCAAGATGTGGGCATGATTCTGCCTTGTGCATATCTAATCCCTCAGAAGTCAACAGCATCCAAGTCCTACATGATTACTTTAAAGCAGAAGTAAAGTGTAGGGTGGGATCCCAATTGGTCCATGCTCTCTTTGACCTAAACTGGATTGAATTCCAGCTTCCTGGGGGACTGATTTCACTCTCTCGCCTACTTTTTCTGTTATTTCCTCCAGCGACTGTCCGGGCAGTGCAGATAAATAAGGCTGCTCTGCACTGCTTGGGTGAAAGCCCATGAAAAAGCTCCCGTCAACCTGCAGGGTGCAGGAAAAGACCCTTAAAAGAAATATAAAACGAAAAAAAAAAAGTAATTGCAATGCATTAGGTTAATATTTGTTAAATTGCACCCTTCTCGGTGTTCTTATTATGTGTGTCCATACCCCGTGGAGGTGCTGGGCCCCGGGACACCAGTGAGCCGCGGTGCGTGCCGGTGGAGCGGGGCGCCTCGGAGCCCGTCACGGTGTGACTGTGGGCTCTGCAGCCTCCCTTAATTTAATTTAATTTAATTTTATGTGTTCAGACTATAATCAATTTTATGCCACTTTAATAAGCAAATGTGTGCTATCAGCATGCTAAAGGAGCTTGTCATTCAAAGCTTCCCAGATGATCCACCATTTTATATATTGGCTAAATGCTGCGCTGGTCTAAAGCTGGCACCTGCACTCCACTCACTGGTGGCACCAGGCAGGGACTTGGCCCTGGCATACATTGGCCCCTGGAAATGTTCTTTGCAGTACAATAAAGGGACAAGCAATTGCATGTCCCAAACATTTGACAGTCTGACTCAGCTTAAGTGCCAAATGTTGTGAGAGCGAAGAGGGACTTTTATCTCCTCCTTGCGATAGAGGCAAGTGCTGTGCTGGAAAATGCCACTGCGTAGTGGAAGGGTGGTTTGAGTGACTGTCAGAAACCACTTTTATATCTTTTGGGGATCTTTGTGTGTTTGTTTTTTAAATGAAACTCACCTGGGGATCTTCTGTGTTCCCCTCCTCAACCTGCAGGAAGATCTGCCTGCACTGTAAGTGCTCCCAGGAAGAGCACATCGTGACCGTTATGCCTCTGGAGATGGAGAAGACCGTCACCAAGCTCATGTTTGACTTCCAGAGGAATTCGACCTCCGACGACGACTCCGGCTGTGCCTTGGAAGAGTACGCGTGGGTCCCTCCAGGCCTCAAACCTGAGCAGGTAGAAACAAACACAAAGTTACATCAAAGGGGATGTTTTTAAGCTGCTCCTTGGAAGGGCTTTGCCTGGTTTTCTCTGAAGGCTGCGAGCACCTTCTGCACGCAGCTCTGTTTCTAGGTGCACGATGAAGATGTTCACAGGGATACATGGCCTGAGTGTGCAGCTAGACAGAAAAATTGAGATGTGATCATTAGGGGACTTCTGCTTTTGTGTGTCTGTAGGTGTAATTTGCAATTGAGAGGAGAAAAATAAATATTTTTAGTATGGAGCTTGCTGTGGTTAGGAAAGGGAGCATACAATATAGACATACCTACTACTGTTCCGTGGAAAAAATGTGGTGGGACTCCAGTGTGTCCAGGGGATTTACTGGACACGTTCTGCTCCTGGACCTTCACGCCCATGTGGTGAGTCCAGGACAAACAGTCAAAGCTGGTAGGTCAGGCAAAAAACGGGCCAAGTATTTGGGGGGTTGTTTTTTCAAGCGTGATATCTGCCACTTATTGGAAAGAATTGCTCAGATGAAGTTTAAATATCTCTGTATAGGAATTTAATAGGATGGATTAGACCTCAGCATGCTGTCTGTGTGCAAAGCGCATGGATTTCTGTTCTCTGCAGTTTACATGATTCGCTTAGTTTTTATGCTGATCTTTTACATGTTCAACTCGGAACTTAATTTGCAGAGGAGATTGAAAAATGAGGTTAGCCTTGATAATTGCTATGGCAATCATTTTAAACCGTGTAAGGGGGCTGGGAGAGGGTGGAAAGCTTTCATTCTTATTGTTGTAGTTACTGTCTTTTGAATACTGTGTTTTGCTGAGTTTTATTCAGAAGGACTTAGGCATTTCCTGAAATATTTTGGCACCACCCTTAGGCTGTAAATACTATCTGTCTGATTAGAGAAAATCCAGTTGTTTGGGGTTTTGTCTTCTCCTGTCTTTACAAGCCTTGCTCTGTTCTTGGTTTATGCTCCGCAGCACCGTATGTTTCATTTGTTGCCATCTGACCATGCTAATTAGGTGACAGCCTCACTTTCTGTCACCTTCCATATGCTAGAGGCTCCTTTAGAGCCTTCCTGAAGGTTCAAGGCATTGCGATGTGGCCAGGTACAGATGGGCATGACGTAGCTCTGCTGCTCCTGCAGCTGAGGGGACATGAACCAGTTGCATTTCCAAGGGCAACGTCATGGTGGGACTGTCTCCACGCTGGGATGACCTTCACTATGCACCACCTTGTGTCCAGATGTGTAAGTCCATGTAGCTTTGGGTCAAAATGCAGCTGTTTGGTGACGGCTTACACCTGACCAGGTAGACCTGGTCTCTGATAAGTACAGCCTGGCATGTACAGTGATTGAAACCATCTTTCAGCAGAGTGGTGACATGTTCCAGAAGACTGGATGTTTATTTGATCCCCAGATGTCTTTGCTGCAGATGCATTTTAAGAAATAGTGTGTGTGCCTTCAGAGAGTTCTGGATGTGCAGAAGAAAAAAGCCCGTGAGCTCCAGCAGTAGGTACTGCTGTCTTGTGACCCAGGTTAATCTATTTTTAGGTTCTTCGAGCATCTGTTTCTTTCATCGGTCACTGTGCTCCTTGAAACAAATATCAGATTTCTAATTGCACTCCTCTCTCTGCATTGCTGGGTCTTTTTAGCAGATTTGCTGCTTCAGACCTGTCTGAAATCACCATGGAGATGAAGAGCAGCCTGGTATAGAGCACCTAAGACAGGCACTGAAATCCTTCCAGCCCAGCTCATCCAGGAGCCCTTTGGGGGCTTTGGGGATGGCAGAGGAAGCGCTAGGGAGAGGAGAGCAAGGTTTGTCCCCTGCCCATGGTGGAAGGGCCACGCAGACCTCGCTGTCCTCACGGGAAGAGCAGCACGTTGCATTCCTCTGCATCGCTGCCACCCACGTTCTCCCAGCACCACCGCCTGTCTCCGCCAGCCCCCGGACTGTGGCACATGGAGCCCTAGGAGGTTCCCCGCGGAGCCTGGCGACGCGGGGAGGTGCAGGAGCAGCTCGGTTGGCCTCCTGCAGCCCGGCGCTCTGTGGTTAGGAGGTGTCTCTGCAGCAACTTGCTGGCGCTGGAGCGGTGCGAGATTGCAGACAGACATGTGGCTTTCTGGTCGATGAGTCAAGTGTGCGTACGTGATGTGGAGCCTCTTGAAGTCGCATGTCTAAAGCGGCTGCTGAAGCCTCCAGCTGCCGTGAAGCAGCTGGTGGGCCCCAGTCTAATCTGCTCGGAGGACACTGCTGTCAGACTGGGGTGAAAATACAGATTTGCAGGCAGTGAATTTTCCTCTACCTTCTGGCGCTTCACTGTTGTATTTCTCTGACATGAAACAGATGAAGTGAAACAAGTTTTTCTGTAATATTCCACTTTATTAAAATCTCTGTGCAGCATATGAGCTGAGGAGGTAAGTAGTCCCCTGAAAGACGAACGCAGTTCCCTTATTATGCTTGGAAGAGAGCCTTCCTACCTCGAAATCCTTGGGAGACAGTGTTCGCAGCTCACTCAGCGCAGCAATTTACAGGATGTCAGAGGGGACGTTGGCCAACAAACATGACATCGGTTTCTGGCAGTTTCTGTAGGTCGCTTCAGAATTCGGACACTCCCTTCGATACGTAGCTTAAAATATTTGTTAATTGTAACCTAAAGGCGAGCCAGGCCAAACCTACAAGGTCTCCCTGAATTCCTGGACTGATTTGAGCCTGAGCCAGCTGGTCCATGATACTTGGCAAGTGAAAGTCATGGTTTGTCACTTAGTGCCCACTAATGAACAGGGGAAAAAAAAAAAAAAAGTATTGGTCCTTTTTTTTTTTTTCTATAGATAATTATCCAGAGATTTCATTGAAGAGCTGAGTTGAAAGTGTATGGCTTATGTTATGGCTGATCAGTGTGCATGATTACAAAGTGTTTACATAACCATCGTAAGTGTTTTCTAAATATGTTTATAACACAAGGGTGAAGATAGTGATTTGAAAAGTATTGTAATACCCTTGCATAAGACATGATAAAACTCATCAGGAGGTTTCATCAGGAAAACTGGCAAAATTTCCTGACGTCTTGCTCAAGAAAGAGTAATTCAGACTGAAAGCAGTGGGAACAGGAACAGTGGAAAGGTTATTTTGTTGAGGAGGGCTTGGAAGGGCTTGGTGTGCTTATCACAGCAAATCGAAGGGATGTGGTCCCTCCCTGTGCATTAAAGGAGGACCAGTAGTTACTCAAGCTCAAACTTTGGCACAGCAACATAGATATAAGCTGGCTCTGAATGTGTTCAGGCAGGAAATTGGAAGAGGTTTCAAACCATCAGAGGTGTAAGGCGCAGCGGCAACCTGCCAGCAAGGGAAAGCAAGGGGTAAAAACCCAAGATTGAGCTCAAAAAATTACAACATGATTGGAAAATGGGATTCCTTGTCACGGCAGGAGGCTACGCAGGATGACCAAAGGGCTCCCGTGACTTCTAATTTCAGCTGGATTAGGAGATGCTTTCTCTTAAAAAGAAAATATCATATGGCAGAGGAGGAACTTCTCTTCAGGAACATAGAAATGTAAATGTGCTTGCAAGAGATACAGCTGTTTGGAAGAGGAAACAGAAGCTGAAGTTTAGAGCTTTGAGAAATACTCATTTTTGCCTGCATGCAGTGTGGTGGTTATATAAAGAAGTAAGTGTCAAAATTTTGAGACCAGCAGGCAACAATAAAAGCTTGAACTGAACAAAGCAAAAGCCCAGTCAGGGACTGGCCCGGGAGCCTTGGGGAGGCACTTTCAGGAGCCAGGTTGTCTGTTGGAGCTGGTGGTCCAATAATTGATCTGCCTTACCCTGACATCAAGTTTGGGGACAGCTGCTTAGAAATGAGTACTTTTGCAATATATTTTTCACATTTTGGGGCACAGAGCATATAAATACATATGAATGTGCAGCCTTGAATTCTTTGGGCCTGTGGGTTTGGAAAGATCCTAAGAAAGGTTAAAACATAGCAACTTGAATTTCTGAATGCAAGGGATTTTTGAGGATTTCTGCCTTTATTGTGTCTCAATAATAGGAACAGCTGGTTATGGGCACAGATTCTGAATAAAACAAAAGCTGGGCCTCTACTTCAGCTGCAGTGTGGCTTTCTGTGCGGCTCCAGCACGTCAGGATTTGAGATCCATGCGTGTGCTCTAAGAGCTTAACTCCCTCTTGTTAACAGCACAGTTGCTCCAATTGGGTCCCTTAAAAGTTATGAAAACCTCATCTAAGCTAAAATCAGTAGCATTAAGGTTCAGGGGACCACTTGCCTGTAAGGCACACGTTAAAACTTGGGTCTTGAAAGCTTTGCAGTGCAATGTGAAACTAGTAGCTGTCCCAGGGAATGTATTCAGTGGCTAATGTGTGTGTTGATTCCTGTTCTAGACCTTTAGCAAGTATAAAAGACCTGAGATCTCATATCCCCAAGCGTCAGCAGTTGCCCAGCAATAGCAGAGCTTGTTCCACTTTTGGGCACTGTACTTCACTCCTCAGGAGACTAAGTTTTTTATGGAGGAAGGAGCGAATAAGACAGACCACAGCAACCCTATAGTCCAGGCCTGCATAAGAACAGGGAATTGATAAGCTAGTTTATGGCTAGATAAAGAAATGACTAAAACACCATCAAGAACTTTCCTCGACCTGATCACGTGAGCAAAACATGCCAGCTGGCAACACAGCAGAGTTCTAACTCATACATACCTGTGTCTGAAGCTGCAGTCCCTTCCAACTGTGCCCCTTGCAGACATGCATGCTGAAATATTTCACCCCAAAGCTTCATTTAAGCCTATTTTGAAGCTATCCAGTTCTGCTTTGAGAAGTGGTCAGTGGTTGCTTGCTCACACTTTTTGCTAGCAGAAAAAAAGCCACATAATGGTGCGCTGGACATTTGCTCTGTTTCTGCATCGCAAGGCATCTGTTTGATCCCCCTAAGCTGATGGAAGCTGCTAAAACAGTTTAGTCCTTGCACGGTCTTGTTATCAGGGAGAGAATCGACTTATTTCGGTAGGCTGCAGAGAGGAAAACATTCATCTGAAGTGGTTTGCACGGCTCTGAAGTCTGAAGTATTCCTGGAGCTGTCAGGAGAGGTAAGAGGCAGGGGAACAGCAGGAAATGGAAAAGAAAATAGAGAAATCCCAGAGTACACCCTGTAAACTTGTCTTGGAGCTTTATTCCAGCGTACAATTACAGCTTTTACTTGTTATGGCATTATTCTAATACGTTACCACTCGAATTATAAATACAAGAGCATTTTAAGTGGCATACCCAGCAGAATCAGAAACCTGTCAGCTATAATCAATGCAGCAAATGATCGTCATCGCTGCTCGTGTTCCCAGGGAAGGAGCAGTGTGAGCGCGGGTTCTCTGGTCAGTATAGTGCAATGAAAAGCACTTTCACAGGGGCTTGAAACACCAGTTCTGGCTCCATTTAATCCAAATTCATTTTTTGCTTAAAAAAAAAAAAAAGAGAGAGAAAAATCACTGCATGTGCTTTTCCAAGTCTAAAACTTGTAGATATGTGTCCTTGATTCAGATGTTTGTTAGTGCCAGCAGGAAGTAATGTGTTTTTGGGACCGTTTATAGGCCAAGAATTGCACAACTCCAAAAGCTTAGCAGTAATGGATGTCATTTGCAACGGGGAAACGAATGAACAGCAACACTAAAACTAATCTACTGCCATTAGCCATGGGAGGGAAATGCAAGGAGGGCTGCAAAGCGTGCCAGAGCTAATAGAGTTTATTAGAGTTATCATTCTTTGCAGGCTGCCTTTGTTCTGTAATGAGGACCCCGTTATTGCCCTCGTCTCCCAGGGAGGTGGCAGTGCCCCTGCTCTGCCCACAGGCAGTGAAAACTTGCATTTGACCCCAGCACCACCAGACTGCTGTGCTGGATGTGCTTTGCCGCCCACCTGGGTCTCCAGGCCTCCGTGCATTCCTCCTCCTTGCTCCCCATGGGATGCGTGGCTGGCCACATGTACGTGCACGAGCCAAACTGGCCAGCATTGCTTATGGTTTGCTTTGTTGGCCATGCTACAAGGGATATTTTTCTTTAAGAAATAAATAAATGCTTCCTATCTGAGCATTCCTGGAAAAAGAGGACATGTCAAACCCAGGCCAAAGCGATCTTAAACCCATTTTCTAGTTTCGCACGTGCTCTCCTCTGTAGAGCTCTACAAAAGCATTTGCAAAATGTTGCCGGCGCATTGAGGGAGTTACCTGTGTGTGGTTGGTTTTGTTTCGTTTTCCCCGTCCAAGGGAGGCCGGTATGAATCGTGCAAGCGTCGAGGAGGGCACCCTGGCTTACCCAGCCAGCTGCAGCCGCGCGCGTCGCAGCGGGCCCGGCGGGTGCCTCGGGCAGAGCTGTTTGCCTTGGCACTTCGGTACATTCAGGCTTCAATCGCCCACGGAGCCGCCAGGACGGGCTGCAATCTTGCCCTTGTTTAGCAGGGCCAGAGTTTGTAAAAGTTAAACTGGAAACACGCCCCGAACCTGGGAAGGCTGCAGAACATGAAGGCGTTTGTAAACTAATGTAATTACTTCCCTCGGTGCCTTTGAATGAAGTTGGCTCCACTTTAAAGACTTTTTCCTGCACTCGTTTTACACTGCGTTCTTTCCTCTCTCCTGGTTTCTTTCTCGCTTCCCTCCTCCCCTCCCTTTTAGCTCGGAGGAGTTATTAATTTCCTAAACACCTATCAGCTTTTGTTCAGGAGTCCCTTCTTCAAAACGCGCTGTGCTTGAACCACTCACCGCCACCTCTTCCTTTTGAAGACTGGAATAACACCTTGGGAAGCGCAGCCTCGGCGACGAGAGGGGTATCTGCCCCGCCACGGAGCATTGCCACGAGGACGAGGGCAGCACGGCTTGCTGGCGTCACAAGGAGTTTGTCACCACTTGGCCCCAGGCTGCCCACCTCCCTCCTGGGTTTCTGCCGTGCTGATGGGATCGGCGGTGGCAAGTAAAGGGATGGCGAGGGACAATCTGGAGCGAGGTCTGGCGCAGCCCCTCGAGCGGCTCCTGTGTGCAGTGCTTGTTTGGATGACCACGGTGGACCTGCTTGCAACAGCAGGACATCAAGCTGCTGCATTGCGTGGCACAAATATTTAATAACAAAGCAGTTCTGCATGCTGCACAGTTCAGAAAGAATGTGTCGTCCGTCCTATTTGGGCAACAGCAGCCCACGGTTTTCTGAAGTGGACATTGCTCATTCTGAAGAGCCCTTAAGGTAGGTGAAGAGGCCTCCACCGATACCTGCAGGACCTGGGTCAGGCCTGGTGGCTGCAACTGCAGGGCTCACCAGCTCCCAAGGCTCATGCATGCTCAGAGCAAAAGCTGGATGGAAAAGCAGCTTATTTCCATGGAAAATACTGACCTTTTGTTCAAAAGGGAAGTGCAGACTGAGCAGTTTCAGTTTTTCAGCGATTTAACGCTTCTGCAGATCTTTCTCCGTGAGAAGCTGGATTTCTCTGCAAATTCCCCCTTCCCTTTCTTACCTTGCCTTCATGCCGAGCATCATTTCCGGGCTGCTCTGGCACCCCAGAGCTCAGGGGCCACTGGCCAGACCTCTGACAAGCGACATCTCCATGGGACGTGAGCAGCCCTCCCTGCTTGTATTCACGGACAGGTCAGCGAGTGTCTCCGCTCCAGGCCCTCCGCACGGATCGTCTCGCCGAGCTCGTGTGGATCCAAAGCAAAGGCAGTCGGGGTGTTGCAGGCGGCGCGCGCAGGTTGGAGCCTGTTGTGTTTGTTTTGTTGTGCTTTCCCAACCAGATCGCCCAGCCCTGCAGAGCTATGTTGCTAGTGTGATGGGAGACGGTTCCCGCAGACCTACGGAGACTAAATGGAAAACTTCCCAGAGGAAGCGGGAAAGACGCTACGTCCATATCACGCTGTCAGACAGCTAGAAAAGCAGCAGCTCCCAGCCCCTCTGGCACCTGGATGGCAGAGAGGAAAACCTGCATCCCCTCTTCCCTCTTAGGGCTTCCCTCTTGCACCTCACTGCCGCATGGACCTGCACAGCCTGATGTGTCTTGGCAGCTCCTCAATAAGAAATCACTCCTGGGCTTTGCCAGCTTCCAGGACACGGTGGGCACAAGGACTTCGTGGCAAGAGCAGAAAGCAGCCAAACTTGAGCACAGGTGAAATGGAGCAGCCCATCCATGTGGGAAATTCAGCAGAATTTTGGCGAGCTCAGCTACTGAAAAGCCATGCAAACTCGGAGAGCTCACTCACCATCCTTATGCCGCAAATAATCCTTTGCAGTGGGTATATTTGCTACTGTAGGTGGAGTGTCATAGGAATTAAGTGTTTATAGAGCTCTTTGATGTCCCTGGGTGAAGAATGCTCTACAAATGCAAAGTAAGTATTCTCTTGTGTGTAGTTTAGCATAACAAAATATTTAGCAGCCTGCCTTTCTTCTGCAGTTTCCATAGCTGATGGGTCCATTCAACTGGGCCTTGGCAAAACAAATTCAGGTGGCATTTGCTCAGCACGTTCCTCAGCTCTGGCACTGAGCAGTTCCCTTGCCAGCAGCACTGCAGAGTTACGGGTGGAAGTCTGTTAAAAATCTCCCTTTCCACAAAACCTGTTGGCAGGAAAGCTGGACCTTAGGGCTATCTCGGAGAGAAATACCGTGGAATGGAGAGGTTGGGAGGAAAATCAGTTGCAAGCCCCAAAGGCTCGCAGGTAGCTGCACGGGGGAGCAGCTACCCCTGCTTCCTGCTGCCTTTTCCCACGAAATGTCGCTGGGGGGTTTCAGAGCTGATCCTCAGGCGGGTAGGAGCATCCCGGATCCGGTGCCTCGCCCGGCCCTCAAGCGAAGGTCCAGGTGTGGCAGCCGGAGCGGAGACGCCGGGGTGCAGGATGTGCTTCCTCCCCGCGCGGCCACCGGGTCCTCCGGCAGCGGGGCACGGGTGCTGCCTTCTGCCTGCGCGTTCCTCAGCCTTCCAGCAGATCTCCCTGAACTGCTTGGGACAAAAAAATAAAAAAAAAAAATAAAGAAAATAGCAAGAAAGAAGAAACCTGGAGGGTTTTGATGGAGGTGGAGGCTGAGATAGCCAGCAACGGCGAGGCTGCTGGAGCCTGGTAACCTGCTCTGCCGAGGCAGGTGCCGACACATCCTCACCACCCCGCAAAGCATGAGAACAGCGGGGAGGCTGGCGGAGCAGACGGTAATGCGCCGCCGCCGGCACTGTTATCGGGCACGCTTGCTGGGGGGAAAGTATATATATATATATATATATTAAAAAAAAAGAGTGATGCACTTTGTTTTTGCACTTCGAATAACTGGAGGGCTCGGGTCCAAAGGAATTTCCTCCGCTTTTCCGCAGCTGCTCTGCGAGCGCTGCCGCAGTGCCCTCTTCTCCTCTCTCCAGGTGCACCAGTACTACAGCTGCCTGCCCGAGGACAAGGTGCCCTACGTGAACAGCCCCGGCGAGAAGCTGCGCATTAAGCAGCTCCTGCACCAGCTGCCGCCGCACGACAATGAGGTGAGTAGTGCCGGGGGCCGAGCAAGGGCACGAGCACCGTCCCAGGCTCCCTCTCCACTCTCTCTGCTTCCTGGGCAGCTTGCAGCTTGCTCATCATTTAAATGGATGCACTTCCTACCCGTGTGGACTGTTTTGAGGGGTGGTTTAACATTAAGTTGCAGTTTTCATTCTTAAAATTACCTTCATTTACTTCCCTGAGGGGGAAAAAAAACAAAAAACTTTAAAAACCTTTTGCCACCCTTGGAGGCCAAAGCTGTTAAAAGTGACTCGAGCTGCAGTTGAAATTAGCTGGAGCCCAATCCAATGCAAGTTGCAAAAGCTTTTCCTCCTTTGCAAGTGTGGATGCAGAGGAGGTGTTTTCCCCTGACTGTGCGTTAGGAGCTGCAAGAGCCTGGAACAGCTGAGGTCAAGTCAAAACCAGCCAAACAGGAGCATTATTACAGCTTGCGAGGAAAGCTGCCGGGCAGCCAAAAAAGGTCCAACCTTTGCTGTCCTCTTCTTGGTGGCGTGAATGTTGGAGCCCACAAGACTTCCCTGCGCGAACAGCAAGTTGCTTCCTTGCCTTTTTTTGGAAAAGCAGCTCTGGAAAATACGTGCCGGTGACTTGTTCTTTGATCTAGGTGAGGTAGAGGCACCCAATCTGCGGCACCTTCCTGGCAGGCGCTGAGAAACTCCAGCCTGACATCTGGAAAGAACAGGAAAAATACATGGAAAAGCTTTTAGTGCTCTTGCAAGCGGGAGGCACCATCCTGTGTTTTTTTTTTTTTTTTTGGCAAGCTGGCAGAAGGTTTTGGCCCATTGGGAATTCTGGCTGGGTTTATGGGTTTGTGCATGTGAGTAATCCTGCTTGTTTCCCTGAGCCAGGTCTCCAAACAGTAAGCAAGGGCAGGACTGAGCACTGTTGCTGAATGTGGCCTGCCTTGGCTGCTCAGTTGTATTCCCAAAATGCAGTCAGCCAAGGACTAAATCTGCAAGGTGAGAGTGTCTAGGGAAACCTCATCGTCTTATAAGGTTCTGGAAAATTGCAGCGTTTGTGGTTTATATCCTTTTATTTTCCTTTTTTGCTTACTGCCTTCCCACACAGAAATTTAGTCAACATGCAAACTTTACCCTATAACAATAACTGGAACTCCTTCATTTGCACCAGAAGAAGGAGGCTGCTCTCTAGAAATAGTGAAAAAATTATACTGAGGCTGCTGTCAAACTTCTTCTGGAGACTGGGGGAGAAAGCAGGAAAATGATCAGTTATTGCTGTGTCTGGATGATACACAGATGCTAAGACATCAGAGTTTCAAGATATCTGCAAGTTTTCCTAGAAACCTAGCACCCAGATGGCAATCTGCCTCCTTCCCAAGTCTATCTGTTCCTCTCCAAATTTTGGCCAAACCCTCCAATGACTGAAGTCAACACAACTCCGTTTTCTCTGGCCTAGGCTAAGCCAAGGACCGGGCTTGTTTGTGTAGCCCTCTGTGTCCACATCTGCTTACAGTTTAATGCCACCACAGTTACATGTTAGGAGGAGGGTCCTAGGTATGGTCACATGGTGATTTTCTTTTTTTTTTTTTAATTTGTGAATCCTTGAAGTGGTTGCCATTACAGATTGTAGGTTCCTGCTGGAATTCCAGCTATGGAGATGGCTTCACGTGTGAATCAAGTCTTAGTTTTCTTAATGCCTTGGAAGAGGTTTGCAGAGCCTGTGGGGGCTGCAGATTCCTGCTGGGCAATCAATGATACCTTTAATACCGCATCTAATGTATGTTTTTTAGGTTCGCTATTGCAATTCCTTGGATGAGGAGGAGAAGAGGGAGCTCAAACTCTTCAGCAATCAAAGGAAGAGGGAAAATTTAGGGAGAGGCAATGTCCGGCCCTTCCCCGTAACCATGACTGGAGCCATCTGTGAGCAGGTGAGCAGCAGCTCGTGGCAGAGCAAGTTGGGGCAGATCTGGAGGGCTTGGGTGAGTGATGTCCACCCAGCGGCCATGGGTCAGCCAGGGAAGAGCACCCATGGTGTTCGATGACCAAAGTGGGCATTGTAATGAGTCCAGTTCAAGCCTTTGGTCCTCCATGCCAAGGCTGCTGGACTTCAGGTGCAGAGCAGGGGGACATATGGTTGACCTCCTGAGCACACGATGGGCTTCCACGGAGGTGAAGAGGCACCAGAAAGGGGGTGTCTTTCTCAGAACTATGAACTAGCCTTGCCCTGATGCTTTTGCACCAGTCAGCAACATAAGCCATGGCCCACAGGCCCTCATGGACACGGTCTGCCCAGGCTCACGTAAAACACGATGCTTTTTCTGACAGTGCGGGGGCCAGATCAACGGTGGGGACATGGCCGTCTTCGCCTCGCGAGCGGGGCACGGTGTCTGCTGGCACCCCCCTTGCTTCATCTGCAGCGTCTGCAACGAGCTGCTCGTCGATCTGATCTACTTCTACCAGGACGGGAAGATTTACTGCGGCAGGCACCACGCCGAATGCCTCAAGCCCCGGTGCGCGGCGTGCGACGAGGTAAGAGCGGGCCAAGCTCCTGCCCCTCTTGTAGGCTTGAGTTTAACCCCTGCCATGGCAGACCAGGCCAGTGGGGTCAATTTAGCATGTTTCTAAGATGACAGGGGCTTTTGTTAAGCAACTGACTCATAAGGATGAAGGAAAGCACCAGGCCAGGCAATGATTTGAGCCTGGGAGCTGGACTTTGGCTGTAGGCAGAGGACCTCGCTCTTTGCAAGCTGGACAGCATCCTCTGGCTCACAGTGGGGACACAACAGGGATGCTTCCCCCCAAGTTTGTCCCAGCTCACACAGCACCCAGCATGGCGACACTGGGTGCATTAGCACAGTCTCTGCATGGAGATGTGTGGGGAGAGCCTGGGAAATCTGATAACTTGGCTTGGTCTAGGGCTCATGCCAAGCTTTCCTTGGGTTTCAAATTTGCATCTGGGGGAGTTACTCTGGGATTTTTAGCTGAAATCTGCCTAGAGTTCCTCTAAGATCAGCCCTGGTTTCACACAGGGAGCCCAGGAGATCTTTCCATAAGAATTTCCTGTAACAGCACACCCGTGCCGTGTCATTTTAGCCCATTTCTATGTGGTGTTGTTTCCTTCTTCCAGAAAAAACTATGGGTAGGATGAGTGCTGGGTTTCTTACAAGCAGGTAGTGCTTGAGGATCCGCCGAGCTGAAACGGGCTTCAGTGGAGGAGATTAGGGAGACGCAGGGAGCCGAACAAATGGAATACAAAGCGCATGTAGAAACCCATGTGGAGCTGACTCTGAGCGTTTCTCAAGTGTCAATCTCAGTTTTTAAAAGGCTGGCAAAGGAAATTGTTCTGGCTTTTAAACTTATGAAAACCATAGTGTGGAAAACCATATGTACTGTAAAATACCAACTCCCATCCATGCAAGTAAAAATCCAAGGCTGTGTGCACATCAAATATAAAGAACATTGACGTATGTATCCAATTAAATTTGTAATGTTACCAGTAAGAAAAACAACTCCTAACCATTCAAGTGCCCCTATTTCCTAGTGGTTTAGGCTGGGTAATTTTTCTTCATGTACTTTTTAATCTTTGCAAATTCTCATACAAATCTTTCCTTCGGCTTCTTTAACACTTGCTTCTTGCATTAAGAGATCCAGCAGTAGCTGCAAGGAGGGGTGACTGGGACCATTTCAGGTGGCTTTTGCACTAGCCCTTGGCTCTGTTCTGTGCCTCAGTTTCCCCATTGCTTTAATGACTGTCACCACCTTTGTAAAACAGCACACAGCTGGAGATGGGGAAGGGCCGTGTTCAGTGTCCCCTCTCCCGTCCCCAGAGCTGCTGTTTTTTGCTGGTTTTCCATCTTTTGTGCACAGCTTCCCTGTCGCAGCGCTGGGTAGAGGTGTAATAAATGGCTGTTCTGTTGTTTGAGAGTCCACCGGATCAATAAGTTGTTTATGAGGGTGTTTATTACTGCCATCGATCCCTCCTGCTGCTGTTCTCCTGAGCACCCGCCCTCAGGCTGCGTTCCTGGGAGAGGTTCCTTAACTCCCTGTCTTCACAAACACCATCCTAAGGCGCTTGCATTTTAATGCCAACCTCCTCTGGGGACAGTTTCCTTGGGAAATGTCCGGGGGCAAAGCCAAACCAAGCAAGATTCCCAGAAGGTTGGGTGCAAAATGCCAGGGTTTGGTTTGCAGCCTAGGGGTGTCCACCTCCCAGTACCCTCGCTGGCTGCATTTGCACTCTGTGTTTCTTTCTTCCCCCTTCCCTGCAGATCATTTTTGCTGACGAATGCACCGAGGCCGAAGGCAGACACTGGCACATGAAGCACTTTTGCTGTTTCGAATGCGAGACGGTGCTGGGGGGGCAGCGGTACATCATGAAGGACGGCCGGCCGTACTGCTGCAGCTGCTTCGAGTCCCTCTACGCCGAGTACTGCGACACGTGCGCCCAGCACATCGGTACGGCACCGCCGCGGGGACGCCCGAGGGACGTCCCCAAATCGTGGCGCCGACAGACCAGCCTTCGCAGCGGAGGGGAGCAGCGCCCAGCCCGGTTCTGGCAGCGGGAGCTGTTTCATTAAGTCTCTGGCAGCAGCGCTGGAGCCTCAGGGACTCCAGGCACAGGCGGCCCCATCTCCCGTTGGGAAATCTCCAGGGCCCGGCGCCTGCTCCGCTGCTCCGTGCGCGGAGAGGAGGCCTCACATGCTGCAGAGCCTGGCGCCCCCCGGGAGGCTGTGGCGGTCACGGGTTGCTCAAACCCCTGCTTTTCCAGGGATGAAAAGCAAGGGCAGATTTTATCCCCTTTTTTGTGGTGGGAGAGGGATTTGTTGAAACAGGGTGGAATACAAGAGAGCAACCTCAGGAACTATTAAGACTAGGGAAAGCTTTCTCAATCCTGCATCTCTCTGCTCAATTTAATGTGAGCTTTTTTTTTTTTTTTTTTTTTTAAATAGCATTTTCCTTTAAACAGCCCAGCTCTTTTAATTTCAGACTCTTACCAGCCAAGCTTGCTGAAGGATTGCATGGCTTAATGAGCTACTAGACAGAAAAGATGTTTGTTCATTAGGAATCATTATTGTTTCTCTTTGCCTTTTTTTTAATTAAGCCACAGATACATGTTCTCAGACAAAAAGAAATAGTGCATCGAGGTCAAGCTGCAGTTCCAGGACAAGGATATTCAATGTTTTAAAGTGGGTTTTCTGCTAGGAAGTAGCTATTTTTTTGCCCTATGCACTGGCATATTTTGCCACG
Source organism: Nothocercus julius (assembly GCA_013398735.1). Lineage (NCBI taxonomy): Eukaryota > Metazoa > Chordata > Aves > Tinamiformes > Tinamidae > Nothocercus > Nothocercus julius. The sequence continues at coordinate 12,393,259 of VZSV01000005.1, forward strand.
TTGCAATGAGGCTTCTCTTGCAGTGGTTAAGAAGGACTTTGAAGCAACCTCCCTGCGCTCTGCAATCCCTCTGCCACTTTACTGAGTGCATTCGCAGGCTCCTTTGGTCTGTCCATCTCAGATGAGCTACCACATTCGCACAGCACCCAAGGAACTCGCAGGCTGACGGGAGAGGAAAATGAAAAGGTTTTTACCAGATGGCAAGGGGGACATTGCAGGGCTCCAGCAAAGCTCTCAGAGGCCGTGCTCGGAGACCCTGCTGCACCTTCCTCCGCAGAGCTGCAAGGAGCAGCAGCTGCACGGCCCTGCGTGCCCCTGCCACCCCATCTCTCACCCTTTGTGTCCTGCTCCTGGCCCTCAACTCGGGCTGGTAACGACTGGGTGCATGGTAAAAGATTTATCTTTTACAAAAGGCAAGAAATAATTAACCCTGGCTACCCTGTGTGTGCAACGAGCTGCATGCACCTGCACGGGCTCAGCTCACATGTGGTTGAGCTGGTGCAGACACCTCAGAGGTGTCATTTTGGTGTAAACCTGCTCATTTGGAGCAACGAGGGACAACACTGCGAACTGCGAGCAGTGGCCACGGCAGGTTGCCCCAAACAGCCGCAGGTGCCTATGGCTTTGAATCAGAGTTGGCTTGTGCTCTAGGGTTGCTGGGCAAGGAAAATGTGGATGGTTTTCTCATGGGTGACTGCAGGTGATGGAGCAGGAAGCTGATTGAATCCCACTCACTGTCTGCCAGCATGGCGCTTCACTCCTTCTATAAAAGCATTTCGTTCATTATAAGGGGAAGGAGGAGAGGAAAAAAAAAAATAGGCAATTAAGCTAAAGCCAATTTAGCTTGGAATAAAACGCACCATTAATACAGTGTTAGTTTTCCAAATCCCCCAGCGGCAGCAATCCCGGGGGACAAGGTACGTGATCCTGCCCTGCTATGCGGCTACGAGGGCGACGCAGGTTCCCCCGCACAGATCATTTGGAGATTTTGTTGCTGTCGTTTTTAAGATAGTCAGCACATTACTGCTTTGACTTGAAGACCTTTATGGAGAACTTCTTGCATTCCTCTGCTTTATAGTCGGAAATGTCCCCATTTAGTATGAAATAGCTCGAGGCTGCTGCCTTTTCCAGCACGGAGTAAGTCCTCAGCAAAAGCCGAACCTGCAAAGAATTAGGAAGGGTCTTAGTTTGGCTCACTGGAGAAACCCAACTGAAGGCCTTTCAAAAGCGAGCCCAGCTGTGAACTGCTCATGTGGGATGGCTGCTCAAGACGAGTGTAAAGTGCAGTGTTAAGTGATGGGCACATAAAGTGTGTGCAGTGTTAAGTGATGGGCACATAAAGTGTCAGGCAGGGAGCACGCGACTTCCAGGACGTGGCTTAATTCTGACGCTCTCCATGTGTTTCTCGCCCTGCTCAAGGCATCGACCAAGGCCAGATGACGTACGACGGGCAGCACTGGCACGCCACCGAGACCTGCTTCTGCTGCGCTCAGTGCAAGAAGTCCCTGCTGGGCCGCCCGTTCCTCCCCAAGCAAGGGCAGATCTTCTGCTCGCGCGCGTGCAGCGTCGGCGACGACCCCAACGGCTCCGACTCGTCGGACTCGGCCTTCCAGAACGCCCGCGCCAAGGAGTCCCGCCGCAGCGCCAAGATCGGCAAGAACAAGGGCGGCAAGGGCGAGGAGAGCGTGCTGAACGCGTGCGGCCAGCTCCAGGTGACCTCCAACCGCCTCTCCGCGGACGTGGACCCGCTCTCGCTGCAGATGGACCTGCTGAGCCTCTCCAGCCAGACGCCCAGCCTCAACAGGGAGCACCTGTGGAGGAGCAGGGAGGAGCTCTACCACTACGGGAATAAAATGGAGCAGAGTCAGTCCCAAAGCCCTCTGCAGCTTCTCGGCCAATGCAATATAAGGACCTCGTACAGCCCCAGCCAGGTGCCAGCCTCTCAGCCGGACTTATGGGCTAAACATTTCAGCAACCCCAAGAGAAGCTCCTCGCTGGCGATGAAGGGGCACAGCAGCAGCTTCATCCAGGACTGCAGAGAGGACTACTATTCGGGAAGGCTCCGCTCGCAGGAGAGCTACAGCGATATGTCCAACCAGAGCTTCCCCGAGACCAGGGGCAGCATGAAAGTCCCCAAGTACGAAGAGGAGGAGGAGGAGGAGGAAGGCGGGATGCCCACACAGCAGTGTCGGACCCGGCATCCCATCAATGCACTTAAGTTCACAGAGGACCTCACGCCCACAGAGCAGACCCCGCGGGGCTCCATGGAGTCCCTGGCACTTTCCAATGCCACCGGTAGGTCCCCACGGCACGGGCAGATGGGACAGGGGAAGCAGACTGGCCTGGGAGCACGTTCGGGTGATGATCAAAGGTTTGGGGTGCCCGATTGCCTTTATGGTGTGTCAAAACAGCCCCAGGACCTGTGGCAAGGCCTGGTGAGGAGGAGGAGCTTCCCAAGTGGAGGGAGCTCGCCAAGCCAAAGGGACACGCGGTGGTGACAAGGGAAGGGCATTTGCATGTGATCCGCGGCGTTGCATTGGGCAGGGCCACATGTACATGACCTGTGACACCCGTGTCTGCCATCCAGGCTAAACATAACCCCAACGTTTCTCCCTCCGTCAGGGATCTCCCAGGTTTCTCCAAGCACCCAAGGGTGAGGCTGGCGGATTGCTTTGCCTCCTGCTCTGGTGGTGCTCCCTGCGTGCCCAGAGCCTTAAATAAACATTTTTGGTAATGCAAAAAACCTCTTTTGCACATTTAAAAAAAGAAAAGAAGAAAGACTGCTCCCTTGGGCTGCATTAAGCCCTTTGCAGGCGCAGCCTCCCCGTGGAGGCTGAGCGCGCGGTGCCTGCCGGGACCCCCACGGCCCGTGCTCTTCCTGGCTCTTCCTTGCTCGGCCTTTCTGCGTAGTGCAAAACAAACGTCTCCCAGCTCTTTAATCCTCCCCTTTGCGAGGAGGGGAAGAAGCAAGGCCAACTGCTAAAGCAGAGACAGATCCCAGCACTCAGCATCTAAAGTGCTGCTGCAAGCAGCTACGGAGGGCTAAAAATATTTCTGAATGCTTTGAAGTCAGCCCAGTTAACCCTTTCTGCGTGTTGTGCAGTCATCAAGCATGTTACTAGTTAAGCCAGATTCCTTCCCCTTTATACGCAGCTCTTATTCTCACTTCTCATCCCGTGGCAGGGAAAAAAATTGGGCAAGGCAATTTTCCTGTCCAGCCGATCCGTTTTCCCATGAATGCCTCCTAATGAAATACTCCATGGCCAGTCTCGCCCCAGATGCGTTTGGGTTGTGGTTTGTGGTTGCAGGAGTGCGTGTGCGTGCATTAAGAGTGCATCCGGTGGGTATCAGGCTCGGTTGGGTGCAGAGCCCCGCACGACGGTGTTTTCCTGGAGTCGTTTATGTTATTGGACAACTGCACTCCTCTGACACAACACCTTTTGCTCCAGTGTCCCTTATGGAAAACTCGGAAAAGAAAATCCCAAGTGCAGTGTGTTCACCAGGGATGCTCACTCCCCCGGCGCTTTCCCGCTGGAGCCGAGCGTTGTGTGGCTTCAGGCATGTCCCAACCCCCCCCCTGCAAATTCGGGTCTGTCTTTCCCACTTGCATCCCATTGCAAGCAGCCCGGAGGGTGTCCTGCACTTCTGAGCCCCCCACCAGGGTTTGAAACCATCTACGCATCCCTACCTGGGAAAAAGTGGGAGACGAGGAGCTAACGGGATGCAGGGGGTTGTTGCTGAAGCAGCTTAAATGTTTGTAGGAAAAGGAGAGACGTGACGTGGAAAAGGAGCTGGGAATCACTCTGGGAAGTGAGCTTCTCGGAAGCCAAGCCGCAGGTCTCCAAAGCAGCTCGCGTTGTTAAAACCCCAGTTGTGCAAACCCCAGGAGTACAGCTGGTCTTGAGCAACACCGAGCTCGCAGGAGCAATATGTGGGTATGGAGGTGGCTCTTTCCTGTGTTGGAGATTAAGTGTAACAAGATATCGGGGACAGAGGTCATGGGACAAGGAGTTTCGCAACTCATATTCGGGTGAAGACTCATTCTCTCCTTCATTTTAGAAGCCCCTTTTTCAAAATGCTGCGCAGGAGATCCACCAAAGGTACCTGGCTTCCCTACACAGCTAAAATACAAATTTTCTTGCAGATGGTGTCAGCGTTAATGACTCGGTTCTTTGCTGCTCTTTTGGAGAAGTTGCTCAGCATGATGAGGCTTGTAATGAATTTAAGCAGCACCTCTGGAGGCTGAGGTGATAACATTTATATTAATGCCTCAGATGTAATAATTTTCCTTGCTTTGGAAGCTGTCTCTGCTCGAGCTCCAGGACTCGGCACTGTGATAATAACAGGCAGCTCCTCCAGCATCACGGATGAAGGGAGGGAATTATTATCCCCTTTAATAGGCAGCATCTGAGGACGGAGGGATTTGGTGACCTGCCCGTAGGTATTTTATTTCTTTTTTCCTCTTGGGACCCAGGCAGATTTAGCCTGGGCAGCATTAGCTACTGGGTGAATTCGATGGCAGGATGTTGGCACAGGGACGTGGGGATGCGGCACCCAGGCGCTTTGCTCTCCGTCCTTCCCTGCTCCCGCCGGGCCCTGGCAGAACAAGCTCCGTGGCAAATACTTTGCAAATGAAAACCAGGCTGTGGTGCCCCTTGCTCCAGAAAGCCCTTTTCCACATGCTGAGCTCCCATAAATAACGCCAGGGAAGGGAAGCACAGAGGCTGCTCTGGGAAATTCATTCGGTAACTTCCACCCAGTGTGTCCTTTGCAAGAAACTCCAGGCTTTTGGCCATGACAACAACAAAAAAAAAGAAGAACACCCTTTGAGTTAGTAGCTCTGTGCAGTTGTTGCACCTCCTAAAATGAAATAATCAGCGCTGGATCCCTCTGATATTTTTATGACATCGCTGAAAATGTTGTTTTTATAGGGAGCTGAAGGGCAAACAGTCCCCGACCTGCAGAGCACATGTTAAGAGCTGACTGATTCCTCCCTGGCAGCGGATTTTGCTGTGATGTTTCTATTACAACTAAACTGATAATTAGCAGGGGATGGCAGTAAAGGCAGGTAACAACTGGGTGTGGAGCTGTAGTCCCTGTCCTCTGCAAGGAAGAATGCCTCCCCTGACCAGATGTTGTTCCTTTTTCTCTCGTGCGAAGGAGTGTGATCCTAGCAGAGGTTAGTCATTTCCCAGGGGATGCTCAGTCGGGTACAGGCCGACCCCAAGGCATTGGGATCCCCAGAGCAGTGCAGGTCTATGGGGCGCTCACGTCACCCTCTGCAAAGGGCAGGCAAATGCTCTGCGTTCCTGGCAGCCACCTTAGAAAGCACAAGCTGATTACTGCTGATTCCAAGCAGCCTTTTCCACAAATGCCAGCTGGTCTAATAGCCCACTTAAGGAAGTACCTGCAGGCTAAATTTTATTCTCCCGTAACAGTCTGTGCTGTTTGCAGAGAGCAAGAGTGTTTTGGAGGTAAGCTCATACTAGCGACACTGGCATATGCAAAAGGAGAAATAGATTTTTAAATATTCCTTGAGAAAGTTAAGCTGGTCAGGGATAACAGCAGAGCTTCATATCGTCCCCCCCTTCATGTGTTGTAGGTATAAATCCAGGGAAAAGAGCTGTTAAACTGGTGCAGCTGCAGTGTGGAATGCAATTTGGCATGTATGTCGCAAGCTTTTCTTATCATCTCTATTGTAAAATGCCCAAAGGCCCCAACTAGCTTGTTTTTCCAGGGCTAAACAACTGTAATGCATCCAGGAAAAAAAAAAAAAGAGGGAAAATGTATGAATGCACATGTCATCTTTGATCCTTGCAAGACTGATTTGCAAAGAGGGACCTAACAACCTAAGTGCTTATTTGTCTCCACTCCCCTTTTCTTCCTTCAGTGTTAGGAGAGGCTGAAAACTGTAAAACGACTACAATAAAACAGATTCTCTTTGGTTTTGTAGTACAGAGGAAGGACCTGGGGTTATTTTCTAGAAGCATTCAATGCTTGAGCTTCTTCCTGCATTGAAAGTTTGGAGGCAGCTCCTAAAAGTCCCATTTCTGGGCCCAAATTTTCCTCCCCGCTAAGACGGAGGGTTGCACAGGTGGCTGTCTGAGCCAGGGGGCAGATCCCCAGCGGTGATCGGATGGTCTGCAGCTCGCAGGCACCACCACCGCCTGATGGCCCTTCTCCTTCTTGCCAGGCTGGAGATGGAAGCTGCCCTAGACATGTCCGTTTTGGTGGCAGAACCCCAAAATAACCTTCTCCTGCTGTTCTCTCCTTTTCCCTAAGGTGCTAGGCTTGCTGACACTGAGACAAAAGCGACTGTCCAGGAGAGATCATAAAGTGAGGTTAATACACCAGCTGGTACTATTTGCAGATAGTCCTCTTGTGCTCTTTGGCTGTGTTTGACCTTTTCTAGCAGAAAGGAGACTCCCAACTCTCCAGCGTGCTCCTGCACCCCCTTTTCCCCCAGGTTTGGGCAGTAACATTGCTTCAGAGTCATTCGGCAGGGCTGCTGCTAGGGTTTGTTGCAGCTTTCAGAGCCAGGCCTGCTGTCCCCGCATCCAGAGGGGGCGGTTTCCAAACTCAGCCTGAGAAGAACCTGGAGAGCTTCCCCTTTCACCACAGCTGGGCACCGTAGGACGCAAAACCACCACTTGCAGCACAACGGTGGTGGAGAAACTTGGTCTGAGTGTGCCCCTGTATCGCAGCAAATGGAGCAGACTGCACAAAACACCTCGAAATTCGTGGGGGGCTGTAGCAGAGGGCCATGCACCAGGATGGGGCCGGGACCACCAGCGGCTTGGCAGGTGCGAGGGCTGCACTGTGTTTCCTTCCAGCACTTTACAGCTATATAACCGTTCTGCTCGACTGCTGCAGCTGCCCGGGTCGGTGTGCAGGTTCTGCTGCTGTTTTCCTTGGAAACGTGCTATGGGACAGGCAGTAGGCTGGGACAGGAGTTGGGAAGGGATCCCACCATGGTCCTCAGCAAGGCGCAGGCTTCGGAGCAGGAGGCAACACATCTCCCCTGCTCGTTTAGGAGCTCACACACCACTGCGGGTGGCTCGAAAGGGCCAGGGGAAAAGGGCAGGGGATCAGTGCAGCAAAAACGAGCTCACACTGGCCACAGCAAGTGGCCGGCTGCCCTGGATAGTCTTGTGCAACAGATTCTCAGATTTCCTTATCAGAAGAATAGCCACAGCGTGGTGGGCTCTCCAGCCGCCCTAACATGAGCCAGCTGCGTGCCCAGGTGGCCGAGAAGGCCGGTGGCATCCGGGCTTGCATGAGGAACAGTGTAGCCAGCCGGACCAGGACGGTGATCGGCCCCCTTACTCGCCTCCAGTAGTGTGTTCCGTTTTGGGCCGCTCACTACAAGAAGGACATTGAGGTGCTGGAGCGTGTCCAAAGAAGGGCAACGAAGCTGGTGAAGGGGCTGGAGCACAGAGCTTAGGAGGAGCAGCTGAGGGAGCTGGAGACAGGAGACTCAGGAGAGACCTTACTGCACTCTACAGCTACCTGAAAGGAGGTTGTAGTGAGGCAGGGCTTGATCTCTTCTCCAAAATAACTACCGGTAGGACAGGAGGAAATGGGCTCAAGTTGTGCCCGGGAGGTTTGGGTTAGACATTAGGAAGAATTTCTGCGTGGAAAGGGTTGTGAAGCCTTGGAACAGGCTGCCCAAGGAAGTGGGCAAAGATGACCAAAGGGAAAGAGCCTTCCCAGCATTGAAGGCAGAGGGTGGCAGCCCCAAGCTGCACCCATTTCCTTGGCGTGGGGTGTGATGAGCGGCCAGGTGCTCAGCTCCACCTCTGCTATGTGGAGAGCCTCGCATTGCGATCTGGGGTGGCTCTTTGCATGCAGTGAAGTGGTCCATGCTCAGCAGTTCCCTCCAGCCTCGTGTTTAGCAGACATCTGACTGTCTTTATTTCCAACCCTGGGCTCCCCACGCTCTTCCCCGACACCCAAGCTGATCCTCGACCAACCTTCTCTTCTCTGAGCTGAATTCTGCTTGTGGCAATTCGGAGGACCTGGAGGATAATGTGTTGCCCTCCTCTGTGCAAGCATTGCTCTGTCTTTGAAAGTTGTTATTACATCCCCTTGAGCCTCCGCTTCCCTAGACTAAACAACTCCTCTTCTTTCAAACTTTGCTCGTAAGTCATGTTTTGTAGATCACATTTTTTAGACAAGTTGTTACTGCTGTCCCCTGCATTTGCTGCAGGGTGGAGCACTCCTGGTGCCAGGGCTTTCCAGGGAGCACAAGGAGCGTTTCCCATACTCCGAAAGACCCTCCTGGCCTTCGTCAGGGAGGAGGCATCCCCAGCTCCTGGTGCATCGTTGCAGCTCCCTCGGGCGCTCTTAACCCCCTCACCCCAGCGAGAAGGTGGAGCTGATGCTGGGAGCAGGTCTGCGGCGCGGCGTGGCAGTCACCTCCTCGGCCTGGAGCCTGGTGCTCCGTGGGCGCCACGCGGTGCCCTGCGTGTCTGCAGGGAGAGCGTGGCTTGTGGGGGAGCAGAAGGCATCCCTAGTGCGGGTAACACCAAATCTGGGGTCTCCAGAGGAAGCCGGTTTTGTAGGATGGAAGCAAAGGGAGCTTTTTCTTTCCGCTGAGGTTCCCCTCGTTCCCTCCTGTGGTGCCCGTGCTCCTTCTACTTCGCTTCAAACCCAGTGGGAAAACTCAACCTCGGCAAGCAGCATGAAATCCCGAGTGCTTTTTAAATGGATTTAGTTTAGACTTGGCAAAGCTCATCCCAGAGCTGGAGCTTCTCTAGTGCTTGTCCCGGCTCCACGTGGGCCGCAGCGGGCTGAGCTTTCCCCCCAGCGGGGCTCGTGGGTGCGCGTGGGATCTCTGCTCGGGGCTGTGTTTGGGCTCCAATCAACATTTTCTCCTGGCGGTTCCAGATCTTAAAAATCCATGTGCTTAGTTATAATGAGGCTGTCTGGCTGCTCCGCCGAGAACCCCCTTGATCCCCTGGCCGTCAAAAGGCACCAGGCAGCAGCTCCAGCAGGGACGAGACGTTTGCCAGGATGGTGCTCACCCAAAGAGCGGCTGCAGCGGGGGAAGGAGTCCTTTCCAGAGCAAAGTGCATCTTTTCCTTCTTTTTTACCCAGCCTTTTGCTTCTCTTAGGGTGGTGTTACTTCACATAACCTTTCTCCGCATTCATAAAGTCAAGAAACATCTTGACTAAAGCAGCAAGTTCCCGGGTTAGACCTTGCCTCTGGCAGCTGGGATGCAGGGAATAAAGCCAAATGGAGCAAGAGCCGGGATGAACATCCACGGCAGGTTATGCTGAGGTGCCGGAGCCCTTCATTTTACCCATTTTTGCAGCATCCATTGATCGTTTCAAGGCCAATCCCAAGCAAGCCTGATGCAGGCAGACCTTGTTCTTGTTAATGTTTGGCAGGCAGCAGCTAATGCCCAAGGAGCTGAGCTCTTGATGAAATGTAAGCAGTTTTTATTAAGGGGAATAATAAAGAAAAAAAAGAGCAGTTTATTCTTGAATTGTGGGCTGGGTTGTAGTTTTCTTAATTAATTTACCAAGTCATAAATTCTCGGTGATTGCACAAGGGGGTGAGCGTGGCGGGGCCGGGTCCGAGCCGGGTGAGGAGGCGTCTGTCGAAGGAAACGCCGCCTTTCCTGGCCTTTCCTGGGGAAGGGCTCATGAAATGCACCGTCCCGGGCTCCGAACGCAGGCACTCGCTGCTGCTGGTTGTCAAGCCTATGTGGAGAGGGTTGGAAAATACCCAGGAAACAGCTGGAAAGCTGAGGGCCTCACCCATGGGAGGATGCTGTGGTGGCTCCTCGCGTCCCTGCTGTCCCCACGAGGGCTTTCCCAGCTCATGGAAAGCACCTTGCGGGAGATGAGGGCTGGCGAGCGTGTGGGGAGCCCCAGCGGACGCTTTCCCAGGCAGGGAAGTTCATGGGGATGCCATGGAAAGCTGGAGCTGCCCCTCCTGGCTCCTCTCCACATCCGACTCCCTGGATATCTGCAGCGAGCTGCTCTCGACCTGACCTTCCAGGGTTTTTTTCTACCTACAGGCAGCTCCGGTGGGTGGTCTGTGGCTTCGCTGAGTTTTTTTTGCTCCTCATGAACTTCAAGCAGTGAGATACAGTGCAAGCAGCCAGGTATACAGTGCAAACAGGGATATACGGTGCATGCGGTGAGATACGCGGTGCCTGAGGACAGGCGCCCTCCCCTTGCTGGCAGGAGCCGTGGGAGGACAGTTTGGTGGCAGGGGACAAGCCCATGTCCACGTGCACCCATCTTCACCTGGCTGAGCACCACCTGTGTGCACATGGTCCTGCACATGCGCCTGGGGATAAGTCTGGATTAGTTGGTGGCCCTGTTCTTGGCTCTGTTTTTTGTTAACTCCTCCCGAAGGCGTCATCCCTGTGCAAGGTGTGGGTGCTGGATCATGGCACCCTACTTATTTCAGTGCGCGGGAGACCTCAGGTTACCTCCGACGCTCGAGTTTGTCGCAGGGTATTGCTAGTTATTCCTGTCAAGTTGCAGACAGCATAGACATATGGAGAAGGAAGTCATGAAAAGCATCTACTGTTCCCTGGAGTCCGACTGAAAACACCTTAAATTGGTGTGATTTCCCCAAAGGGGGAGCCGGCTGCTTTCTAAAAATAAAACGTAATCAGCCTCTCGGGTGACTCTTTAGGAGGGCATCTGAAAAACAAGTGTTTTTTGAAACAGAAGTCCACAGTTTCAGACTGAAACCAGGTCCTCTTGCTGCACCTGTGCTGGTGGAAAACTCCTTAACTCTCTTTCCTTCCCCCCTTTCCCTGCAAGGGCTCTCTGCAGACGGCGGAGCCAAGCGCCAGGAGCACCTCTCCCGGTTCTCCATGCCGGACCTGAGCAAAGACTCTGGCATGAACGTCTCGGAGAAGATGAGCACCATGGGCACGCTGAACTCCTCGGTGCAGTTCCGCAGCGCCGAGTCCGTCCGCAGCCTCTTGTCCGTGCAGCAGTACCCGGACGTGGAGCCCAACCTGCACAACCTGGCGAGCCCCAGGAGCTACCGCGAGCGGCCGCCGCACGGGCGGATGCACCGGAGCTTCGACTACGGCAGCGCGGTGCCCGCGGGCTGGCCCCGGGCGAG
>VZSV01000005.1:12420990-12431000 GCA_013398735.1 Nothocercus julius
CGGCCGGGGGCCAGGGGGGTGCGCGGGGCCCGTGTCCCCGCCGCGGGGCCCGTGTCCCCGAGCGCGCGCGTCAGCGGCCGCGCCTCTCTTGCAGACATGGCGCCCTACTACGAGGCGCTGTGCAAGGCGCTCGAGTGGCCCGCGGACGCGGAGCTGCTGGGCAGGATGAGGAAGGCGAACGAGGAGGAGCTGCGGCGGCTCGACCACGAGCTCGAGGACGCCGAGAAGATCCTGGGCGAGAGCGAGATCCGCGACGCCATGATGGCCAAGGCCGAGTACCTGTGCCGCATCGGCGACAAGGTGGGTCCGGGCCCGCGGCCGCAGCGACGGCGGCGGCCTCCGGGGACACTGGTGGCCCCCAGTGAGGTGGCTGTGCCCCCCAGCGCGACCATGGTGTGGGGAGAGGAGCACTGGCGTCATCCCCTAAGAAAGAGGCAGGTTGTAAGGAAACACAGCCTTTCCAGACAAAAGGAGTAGGCGAAGGGAGAGACCAAAGGAAAAAGGGCTCCTCTTTCTCTTTTTAAGCATTACTGTTTGGTTACTCCACGGCTTCAAGCTTTCTCATTATGTAACACACCTTACTGTCACAGGACAGCACCTTCTCACGGTCACTAGGGTTATTAGCAAGGTGCAGAAGTGCTTCCTTAAGTTTCAAACTCTGCGTCTTTAAGATTGACAGATTTTTCTGCTGAACCTTTGTAGAATCATTATGGTTGGAAAAGACCTTCAACATCATCGAGTCCAACCATAAACCCATCCCCACCTGCTAACCCATGTCCCCAAGTGCCTCATCTACATGTTTCTTGAACACTGCGAGGCACGGTGACTCCACCACTTCCCTGGGCAGCCTGGTCTAAGACTTCACCACTCTTTCCATGTAGAAATTTTTCCTAAAATCTAACCCGAACCTACGCTGGTGCAACGTGAGGCCATTTCTTCTTGACCTATCATAGTTCTTAGCACTCAGTAAAGCCAGGACTATAACGAGAAGACAGCGAGTAGACTGAAGATAGGCAATGTGCAAATAATCTTAACATTCTTACAGCAGATAATCTTGTCTTGATAGGAGGGAGCTCTGACGGCATTTCGCAAGACCTACGACAAGACCGTGGCGCTGGGACACCGCCTGGATATCGTGTTCTATCTCCTAAGGATCGGCCTGTTTTATATGGATAACGACCTCATCACGCGGAACATTGAAAAAGCAAAAAGGTACCTGTGGGTTGCTGAGTGCTCTAAAACACTGCGACAAATTAACACGAGGAACAAGACAAATACCTGATATGACTAAGAGTGGTAGTGAGACAGAATCAAAGAACAGGGGGTGGTGCTGCCTTCTTCACTAGAAATAGAGTTTCCTATTTCTCCATCTTATATCAAGAGGATGAGAAAAAAAGGAATATTTTGTGTCACCTATTTTCTAGTTGACTTGATTTGAATTTGCAGCCTGGCTTCCTACTTTTCTGCTCTGTAGCTGTTAAAGACAGACAGGTTTGGGTGTAATTATACTGCAGAATAATGTGCTGTGCAGGAGTACCGGGTGAATCCAGCCGAAGCCAGGGCCATGCAGTTGGCTTGATGAAGTACCTGTTTTTTCTCTGAAGGAGGATCTTCCTGGCAGGACAGGTATGGGTGGGTACAGGTTTCCTGCCTCTTTTCTACTGCTGGCTTGAGCTTCTCTGTGCACTCGCCTTTTTGAACTTCACAGTGACTGTAACAGGCTGAAATTTCCGATCTCTCAGCTGACTAAGGCAGATGTGCTCCCTGTTATAATATTCCTTGGATTTTTTTTTTTTTTGTATATTGTCTTCTCAACAGGTCTTGCTTATAGTTACATCAACATTATTTTAGTATGATTCTTGAAGGTTAAGTTGTTTCCATGGTAATTTAAAAAAGTTTACTATGCTGCTAGTTAGACAACTTTGATTTTAGTAGCAAAGGCAGCAGAAATAGTTTTTCATAGCTGAGGTTGACAGTAATGTTTAGAGGCGCATCTCAAGGCTTGTTGGTGCATCTTCAGAGGCTATAAATTCTTTTTTGTTTTGCATACAACAGCTTATCTACTGTTCTTTTTTCCTATAATAATATAAATGAATATTTCTTTGTTCTATTTTAAGTCTCATAGAAGAAGGAGGAGACTGGGACAGGAGAAATCGCCTAAAGGTCTACCAAGGTCTTTACTGTGTGGCTATTCGAGATTTCAAACAAGCAGCAGAGCTCTTTCTTGATACAGTTTCAACGTTCACATCCTATGAACTTATGGATTACAAAACATTTGTAACCTACACTGTCTATGTCAGCATGATTGCATTAGACAGGCCTGACCTGAGAGAGAAGGTAAGGAAGGGGATGACCACACTGGTTCAAACAGACCCGGTCTCTCTTTAACCTGCTTGTGTCCTGGCTGAAAGTAGCAGTATTTGAACATGGTCTTTGGTTGCTTTCAGGTTATTAAAGGAGCAGAGATTCTGGAAGTCCTGCACAGCTTGCCGGCCGTCCGGCAGTATCTCTTCTCTCTCTACGAATGCCGTTACGCAGCCTTCTTCCAGTCGTTAGGTGAGCCTGTGTTCGTCTTGCCGCACAACATTTAAGGTGCTGTATTTGTTTCACATGACGAACAAGTTTTGTGGAGCAGCTATATTCTACAACTAGTTCTTGCTCACCATGGCCTTTCCAGTTCAGTTTCTATATAAAACGTCAAAATGAAGGAAAAGCTTTTCAGAAGTTACTCGTTCTTGCCAGTGCTTGAGAAGACTGCATTTTTTCCTTGGGCATAGCAGAAAATAAGATGTTTAGAAACAGCAAAAAGGCCCTTTCATTTTGTGAAAGACAAGGCCTGACGAGCAAAGTTAAGAGCAGTATTTTCCTATGATTGGTTTTAGCATCAGCTGAGAACTAAAGTGCCAGTAGGAAAAGCCATTTCTTTGGTGCCTAGTAATCCTTATAACTAGTTCCAGAGCCACTATTGCTTACCCAGCCTTAGGTAAGAATATCTCTTCATATAGATACATAGTAAGTGCTGTTTCTTTCAGCACTGCATTATTCCTATGGGTCAACAAATTCCAACACTAACTAGAGAGGTGGTCCTGCTAAGACCACCATAAGAGATACTAGCTCACATCCTAAAAGTGGTATTCCATGCCAAAAAAGGGGCTGATTAGGTTAGTCACGATATTGTTTACAGGTTATTTTTGCTTCTGGTTATAGAACTAATAAGTTATACTAATTTATTTCTGTACAGCATCAAATACCTTTCATCCCCTGAAGTACACAAAATACAAATAATGCTCACACTGATTACCTATTTACTAGTGCTACATATTCTGTTCACATAACTAATACTTTACATTTCTTGCAGGCTTTACAGACTTGATTTCTTTTCTTTTCAGCTATTGTAGAACAAGAGATGAAAAAAGACTGGCTGTTTGCACCTCACTACCGATACTATGTCCGGGAAATGAGAATTCACGCGTATAGCCAGCTCCTGGAGTCCTACCGGTCCCTGACGCTAGGATACATGGCAGAAGCGTTTGGAGTCAGCGTAGAATTTATAGATCAGTAAGTTATTATTTGGCTTTTTAAGTTTAGAAAAATCTTATTTTACATGTTTTAATTATTTATGAAAATCTCACTGAAAATAAAAATCTGTGACTCGAAACGTGCCAAGTTATGCTTGTATGGAAGGACTTGGCTTTTTTTTTAAACAAATCCTGTGTTTCAGTAGAGAAAATAATTTGACTAATGAGAATTGTTCTAGTATTTCTTTCACTCTCTGAAGACTGTATGAGAAATTAGTCTTGAAAATTAGAGAAATTAGTGTGTCATCCCAAAACTACGTAGTTTGCAGGTTCCAGCTGGTTTCCTCATTTAGGTTTGCTGGCTTTCTGGCAGAGGACAGATGGACAGGACCTAGTGCTTTTGACTTAAATCAGGTGTACAAAGCAGTCTCAATTTGCAGTTCCCTTGTAGTGTAAAAGCAATAGATTTAGGTCATAATTTTCTACTTCATTTTAGTTTTTATTAACTTTTACACCTTGACAGTGTACATGGGTGCCCCTGCCTTTTTAATGCCTTCACAAGAATCATTAGTCCTTCATAGAGAATATTTAGATTTTCTACCACAGAGATATGAATATTGCTGGAAATAATCAGAAATTAAGAGATATTTCAAGAGGAACTAACTACCATTCAGTTAACAGAGATAGATAGATGCTTTTAGGACATACCAGTTCTTTTGCTTGCAAATAACTTGCTAGTTGTTGCAACTTGTTTTACTATAGTAGGTCACATGAACAATTTCTTTCAAGAAATGTGTTTACTGTTAATTAAAGCCTGTGAAATTGAATAGAATAAACACACTTAAGACTAGTGAATTTGCTAGTCCAATTAAAAAAGAAAATACAGTAAATCACAGATCCAAATTAATAACAGTATGATTTAAGAATTACCTTTATCATGAAGTAAAGCTGTAGGTCACCAGTTGTTTAAGCGGGGAAAAAAAAAAAAAGATATTTAGAGCTACTGTAAAACAAAGGACTATTAACAGATTTTAGCAATTTGAGTGGCATAAAATTTTTAACATCAGGATAAATTCTGAATATGCATGATCCGTGACTGCTGCCTGTGAATATGAACAGTAGTTGATGCTGAACTGAATCTCAATTGCATTTCTCAAGAATAAGAATTTGTCCTGAAAGGAAAATACCATCTTTTCATTTTCTGTAAAGTTTTTCATCCATTTATGCTAGTGTTTAACCCCAGTACACTGAAGGTTTAGTAAGATGAGTGTGTCCTTGTGAAAATAAATACGCTGTTGCTTCAGAAATGAAGTGTGATGAAGATCATGTCTTGTGGTAGCATGTTCTGTGCTGCTAGGCCTATGATTCCTTGATGAAACATCATTACTTAACCCTCTTCTTTTCTTTCATTAGGGAGCTTTCAAGATTTATTGCAGCTGGGCGATTGCACTGCAAAATAGACAAAGTAAATGAGATTGTAGAAACTAACAGGTATGCTCTCAGTTTCTATAAATTGTTCTTGACAGTCCAGTTGAATTCTGTACATTTTGATGACACTTTTTTGCAGAAAAGTTAATGGCTTGATGTAAAACATACTGTAATTTCTTCATACTCTAAATCTTTTTTTTTTTTCCCCATAAATCTAGACCTGATAGCAAGAACTGGCAGTACCAAGAAACCATCAAGAAAGGAGATCTGCTGCTAAACAGAGTTCAGAAACTTTCCAGAGTAATTAATATGTAATTTTTTTTTTTAAAGCAAGGGAAGGGAATGCAAAATTTAGATGTTTAAAAAAGTTTTGGAAGTAACCTATAAATATATTGTATAACTTGGTATACTGTAGGTAAGAAAATTACTAGTGAGAGAAGTAGTGTTTTTACAGTCCACTTCATTATGTACAACAGTGTTCCATTTTGGCGTATGGATCCCAGTTCATTTATTAAATGTATGATACAGTTGATTATCTTTTGTAGTATATTTTGTTCCTTTGCTTGCCTGTATATTCACTGCTCAGCATTTAATAACAAAGCAGGATCAAGATCTGTGAGTAAAAAGAACTCACAGGCTCTTTCTAAAAAGAACCCAGGCTTGCTTTCCTAAGACTAATACACTTGAATCAAAAGAGAAAACAGTTAAGTAGTAGAATCTACAGTAAAAGTAGCCCAAAATGTTGGTTGGGATTGAGCTCTGTCCAGACCAAAAGAACTGCTGTTATGAAAGGATTGAAGTTGAGGCGAGAAGGGCAGGGATGCAGGCAGGGATGCGAATGACCATGGTGGAGCAGAAGTGCTACTGAGGCCAGAGCACCGGGATGCAACTTGCACCGGCTGTACCCTTGGGAGCACAGTCAGCAGAAGCTTGTCTCTTAAAATGGTGTTTTTGCTAGCTGTTAAAGTCAACGCAACAGCAAAGTGTTACATCTGAAAATTACTTCCTCTGTGAGATTTGCAGATGTCAAAATGACGGTGGGCACAGTGGGAAGATACTACTGCAACTTGACACAGCTGATCAAATACTGTAGAGGGTTACAATTTCTTTGCTCACAGCTGCCAAGGAATAAATGTTTCAAGTAGGCTGCTGCCATTCTGATGACGCATGGGTTCTGTCCTCAGCAGAGCCTAAGGCAGCAGCTGTTTACCCTGCTTTCTTGGCTTGGCTTGAGAGCTTTTTTTCCAAAGGAAAAGGTCTGTGACTTCCTTCTGCTCGCTGTGTGATCCCAGTGCATGTAGCAACAGAATCCATTTAGTGTCCCTGTTCATTGTAACCTCAGTACCTGAAGTAACATGTACAGGTAGATAGCCAAAGAGGTGTGCTGGTGTTTGGAAGCTGACGTGCTGGAATAGCATGGGATTTCACATTCCTGTCCTGCTTACTTGAGATCTTAGAGGAACCCTCCCAGTCACTGCCACGTGCCATGGGTCTGACTCCCCAGAAGCCGCGTTGAGGCTCCATTCATGTTCTCTGCTGAACTGGTCTGAAACCCCAGATAGAACCTATGGATTTGAGGGGCATTTCTTTTGCTACTTGCTAGAGGCTAGATTTGTTTTTCCCCTAAGTAGTAGCTAATGTTCAAAAAATACAAATTTCAGGCTTAAGTAAAAGAAAACTCTGATCATCATATTTTTTTAGAACAGTGTGAGTGATAAAGGAGAACTGTAGCTTGCTTACCTGTGATCAGCTAACCCCTCGGTCTTTTGTCTGTTTACACACATATCACTTCGCTTCCTGTGAAGTTTTAATTAACTTAACCCAATGGTGAGAGCTGCAGAAGTCTCTCCTGTTTTTCCTACAGTGCTTCCATAGCAGATGAAGTATGGCAAGCTGGAAAAAGGTTAAATCCCGCTACATTTTCCTAACATTATGTCCACTCATTCCCATGCTAAACCTAGCAGCAGACCATGCCACAGATGGCATGAGCCACAGGCCTCACTAATTTGGAGACTTCATTCTGGTGCACTGATGAATTTGCCTTTCTAACGTTAAGTGTATCTTAACAAGCCTTAAATAAATATATCAAAACTTCATGAAATACGCCTCAGCCAGCCCCTGAGCTTGTTTCTGCTTTTATGTATTTTTAACTGTAAAATGAAGGGGATAGAAGTTCTCTTACTCATCAGAATTATATTAATACAGACTTAATTCACGCAGGGGAAAATCTTCCTGCTGTTTTGGCTTACGTAAGTGCATCAGAAAAAGAACAGAAGCGTTGTTGCCTATTTTGTGAGGAGCAGAAAAGTATTATTAAAGATCATTAATGTGGTGCAAGATAAATGTAGAGCTCTCACTTTTTTTTTTTGTAAGTGAAAAAATAATCAATGTTCAAAACAGAAATGTCCATCCAACTAGAGCAAAGTTGGTTTTCAGTGTTCTTCTCATAAATTAATTCCAGTAAGGTGACTTGTCAAGGCAATCAGCTTTATCTAATAAACACTAATTGTACAGGAGAATTATTAAAGACCCTCTTTAAGATCCTGACAAACCTCACTCATTTTTTCCTGATCCCAGGCCTCTTTTCTGCAGCCGAGAATCCAGGAGGAACCAGCAGCGTTTTGAGTTTGTGGCACTCCAGACAAACCCTTTCATGCCTCAGTCTGGACACCTTTCTCCGTGCGTTTAGCCCACATGCCAAAGCTGTTCCCTCCTGTAATTCAATCCTGATATACAATTCCTTAAACTCATGCCCTTCTCCGATCCCGCTTTGGTAGCAACAAGGTAGCCTGACTCAAAGTCAGGTTTCGAGGTGCAGCCTCAGAGGTGTTTGCCACCTGATCTGCAACACAATTCACTGCCATTAGCTTGCAGGGACACGGAAAGGAAGGAAAGGAAATGCAGGACGTTGCCAGTTTGTCACTACAGTTCTACAAAGCGGCTGAAATCTGTGCCCGAGCATTTTTTGGCTCACCTGTCTCTTCTTTCCCTGAAGATTGGGCTCCAAAGTTAAAGGTTGTCTGTGAATATAATAAACGTGCACAGCTTACCTGCGTCATGCAGACGACCGAGTTATTCTCTGGGTATTTTTCTATCTTCCCTCTTACTGATGGGCTCCTTTTAGTTGCTCTAGTCTTGCTGATACCAGACAAGTTGCTCTTTCTGAAAAATTAACCTGCTGTGGACAGAAAGGGATGCAGGTGACCAGTGCTTGGCTGCAAAATGAGGTCAAAAACCATTGCCAAACCTGTCTGAGAGCGGCTAAATCAAGCAGCAGCTTAAGTTTAAGCCCTTAACAAAGTTTCTGTACAGGTTTAGCTGCAGATGTCAATACAGCCATTTCTCACAGCCCTAGACAAGCCGTTTTGGCTGCATTTTTCAGGCTAGTTTTTAATCTTCTGCAAAAAGGTTTGAACCTGGGTTAATTTGAACAACTTTTCAGAAAAGTTTTTGAGACTTCCCTGAAGTTCAGTGGGCCAGAAAAAAAAAAAAAAAAAAAAAAAACAAGCACATGCCCCTTTTTTCCCCTGCAACAAAGAGCCCATGCTGCTTATTAGGAACAAATCCAATAGCTAATGCAGAACGGAGCCAAAGCGCCGCGAAAAGCCTTCAGCCAGAGGACAACTCCCATGTTGGAGCGCAGCAGCCACGCGCGCCTCATTATTTGTTGCGGAAGAAGGTGACAGTAAGGAGGGACCCGCTGGCGATCTGCATTTCAATGAAGGGAGCGGGCGCTCCCTGCGGCGCACGCGGCGCGCACGGGCCCCGCTCACACGGGTGCAATTTGCTGCGTGCGGGCACAGGGCCAGGTTTGCGCTCACTCTGCTCCAGAGCTGCACATGCAGCAGGCCCAGGAGCCAGGCCCGATTTATTTATTTATTTATTTATTTATTTTGCTGGAAGCAGCCCTAGAGCCCAGAGCGTCTCCCGCATGGAGAAGGATGACATCTTCAGGCTGCAAGGACACAGTACCACACTGCACTCTAAATGCACAGGGAATATACATGAAAAGCTGCCTAGAAGGTGCACACAGACACACGCAGGCAGAACCTTTGACATTCCACTTTGCATTTTGCCCGCGCTACCCATTGGGCTCAAATGTATCAGTGAACAACTATTCCTGAATGCAAACTGGTGTTTTCCCACAGAACAATCAGTGGCAGAAGATACTTTTTACTCACCTAAGGAGAGTCGGTGTTCACTGGGTTGCACTCCAACACTTGGTCAGTGTTCTTCATGACGAAGCTACCAAAGTCACCGAGCCGCTGGGAGACGCGGCAGCGCACAGCGGCTGCTCCCCTGGGGCAGCGCGTCCCGGGCAGGGGCCCCCGGCAGCTCCGGCTCAGGAAGGCTGCTCGGCCCCGGCAGAGCTCCGAGGAAGAGAACACAGAGATACAGAAAACACAGCACCCTTTTCCTTTACCCGCCAGTTTTAGGAGGATACACAACCCTACCTCAGATGCAGCTAAACACAGAGCTCATCCTTCAGTTTTGGACAGGATGCAGGTAGCAGATTGTTACAAACTTGCCTGAATTTGCGGATGGCCCAAGAGAGGAGCCCAGCAGTGCGGTCCTAGGTCCTGCAGCCCAGGGGCCGCGGTCTCTGCGGAGCCCCACAGCGCCAGCTCGGAGCCAAGAGCACCCGGCATGGAGCAAGACGAGAAAGCTGCTCCGAGAAGAGAAGTTTGCAGGAAGGCGAAAAAGAGAAAACTTTATGCAATACAAAAGTTAACATAAATACAGCATATGAAAGACAAATCAGAACCTGCTTGCTGCCTGCCATCCCTCGTATCTTGCAGCAGTGATTCCCAACGCTACATTCCATAGGAAAGCTGGTTCCCTTTGTGTTACAAGGGCGAAAATCTGGAACCATTGCCCTTGGGTACCACCTCAAGGTCGTGCTCCGCCAACAGGAGCCTTCCCAGGCCTACAGATGGTTCCTCAGGAGCCGCGCGCCACAGCGGCCTTCCCCGAGCCACCGGCGGGGAACGGCCTGCGAGACCCTCCAACCTGTTAAATGCACAGGGTATTTTTATACAATCAAAATATGGATTTTTTTTTTTT